>CM053593.1:54346719-54368394 GCA_028646575.1 Pseudocheirus occidentalis
GGGGTGTGGGAAGCATTCATCTCAGTAAAAGGACAGGGACAGGGTAGAGAACAGAACAAGGGGGGCTGCAGGATAGGAAGGAGGGACATACAATTAGCCTCTCACAATTTGCCCACCATGGAGATGTCCTGTGTAATTACACAGGTACAGCCTGTATTGAATTGCTCCAGTGGGAGTGGGTGACAGGGGAGGAACTGCAAGAATCTAGTATTTAAAGCTATGCAATCAAATGCAACTGGGAAATAATACATACATGGACGGTGCTAGAAAGCTAGAGGGGTGTTGGAGGAGGGCATAAAAGGGAACAGATTGTGGGAGGGGTCTTACAGTGGGATCAATGTTCTGGACTGCGGATAGGGGCAAAAAGGGGAGAAAATTTGTAACTCAAAACCTTGTGGAAATGAATGATGTAACCAAGAAAATAAATTAAAAAAAAAAATGCCATAGCATTCATTCCTTCAACACATTTTAGTACTTGTTACGTACCAGGCATGGGAAAAAATTCTTTTCAACTCTCAAAAAACTCTTTCTCTACTCTAGATACAAAGAATAGCTATAATTAACCTCAACGAGCATTTACAATGTGGCAGACACTGTGTTAGATGCCAGGGATACAAGGACAAAAACGACATTTCCTGCCCTCAAGGAGCTCGCAATGTAAAATAACATTTTTTTTTTTGGTAGTGAACAACATACCCCCTTCCCTCATCCTCCTCAAATATTGCCTTCCCAAAGCATAGAAACACCTCATTTTATGGAATAAATGTGAAGGTTACCTATATAAACTTTATTCACAAAATTCTCTTTTTCTCATTATCAATCATATAATGAAAGTCAATTTGGCTCACAGGTTCTTTCTACTACACCTAAACTATTCTGTTCCAAAATGTAATAACACTTTAGTACATCGAAAATTGTTTAAAAGTAATTTCGAAATAAAGTAATAATTTTCTAATAAAATAATACTGAAAATACATTAAAACACATGAAAATTAGTTAAGGTAAAATTTCATTTTCCATAGACATTATTTCTCTATGATACACACACACACACACACACACACACACACACACACACACACACACATATATGCATTGATATAAAACCTCATTAGTAGATCAAATGTATTCTATTCAATTTTTGCACTATAAAGATGGCAACTTTTTTTTTTAATATTCCTGAGAAAAAATCCCAACACTGAAGATATACTTAAATTAGCCTTAGATACTGACTCACCACTGTACCAATGCAAAGAATTTAGGGTTATTTCTATGTTTAGCTTAATGTTTTAAAGGAAAAACAGTGACTTAAAATGAGGATATTAGATTTCTAAAGTTGCCTCACTTATATCAAATAACCTACAGCAAGATAATATACAGCTTTCCTAGGGGCTCACTGATAGTTTCCTAGAACTCTTTAAAAAATTAACAGATTTAGAAACTGAAGGGAACACAAGCAAAATGAAAGTAAGGATTCAAAATACAACCATAAATGATCAAATGCAGAAACACATTTACTGAAACATAGAGAAGTGTAAATTGAGTAACAAAGGGAAAATTGACTTGAAAATCCTGCAAAACAAGCTAAGAGGCACTGGATATGGAATCAGTACTATAATTTATATTGAAAATTGCTATGCGTGAAATGAGCTATAGTTAGGTACTGGATCTTAGGCAAGATCACAGATGTAGAGCTAGAAGAGACTTAATACAACACCCTTATTTAACAAGTGAGGAAATTTAGGTTCAAAGAGTTTAAATGATTTTTGCCCCTAGGTACTAGCCTAGATTTGAACCTAGGTCCTCTGATTTCAAATACAGCACTCTATCCTTCCCTGACACTACAGTGTCAAATTTGACATTGGTGCTAAGTCCTCCTTATCTTGGGTTCAATCACTGAAACAGACTTTTAAAAATAATCAAATTGGGTGAAAATTCAGTTCTATACAATTAATTTAGTTTTTCTTTTTTTTTTTACTTACAGGTGATTCTGTTCAGAGAATTGGTAAAAGGTTTATTTTTCCAGGTCATTCAAACTTCAAGAAAACAAAGTTCTCAATGAAATTTTGCAAGGTTTTACATATATGGTGTTATGGAGATTAGAGACTGGTTGGATATGAGGAATAAAAATCAGGAGTAGAAGATGGCTCTGAGATTGTGAACTTGGGTGACTAGGAGGAAAGTGGTGCCCTCCAGTAATGGGGAATTTGATTAGAAACAAGTGTTTGGTGGAAAAAGATAATGAATTCTGTTTTGGATATCCAGTTTGAAATATCCAACAGGAAGATGATAATTTAGGAGAGAGTAGAGCTGGACACCGAGATTTGGGAGTCACTTACATGGAGATGATCACTGGACGTAGAGGAGTTGATAATATCAACAGGTGAGAGCAGACAGAGAGCAAATGGAAAACGGTTAAGGACAGCATCTTTGGGGACACTCCATTTAGGAATGTGATAGATGAAGTAGGCAACTGAGAAGGCAAAGGCAGACAGACAGAAGGGGAATCAAGAGCGTTCAGTACTACAAAAAGTAAAGGAGGAAAAGAGTAACTGGAAGGAGAGGGTGCTCAACAGTGTCAAATACAGCAGAAAGGATGAGGATTGTGAAAAACCAATTAGACTGAACAGTTAGAAGATTGTTAGTAACTTTGAAGAGAGCAGTTTCAGCTGAATGATAAGGTCATAAGTCAAAATGAAGAGAATTAAGGGGAACGCTTGAATATGTTTGTAAAAGAGAAGCAGCCAATAGATTGTGAGAGATTGGAAGATTAAAAAACTGGCTGGGACAATCTGCTAGAGAAGTGTAATGTCAAGCAAAGAAGGACTTAGTGCCTTGCTTCAGCTACGTAAGTATTTAGCACCTTGTTTTTAGCCCCTTGTGATTTGAAGGTGGGAGGAACTTTAACAGGAAGGGGTGGAACAAGAAGGAGAACCACCACCAATAAGGAGGAGCACACCTGGGAAAAAGCAGAACTGAGAAGGGGAATAGTTGTGGAAACCAGGCATTCTGCTGTGTTGCGTTTGTGATTTTTGAACATAAGCCCTGGGACCTTGCTGGAAGTCCTGAAAGACGATTTTCTTTTTGTCTGTTTACAGAAGTCCTGGAGGAAGGTTTCAGGGGTCCTGGGACTATACTGATGATTTGGGCTGAGTTCTCAGACCTTGTTTGTGGGTCTGTGTTGATTTCACAGGCAGACAGTGAGTTGATGATGGTGCTGGCAATGTGGATGAATGTTGTTTTGGCTCTGTTAAGCTTTGTCTTCCCAGAAACAGCAAAGGACTTGAGGTAGACTGGACACTATGAGCTTCAATATGGAATGGGAACTGGACAAGGAGCTGAGAGCTGCCTCCCTGTGAATCCAGGGAGCTGGACCCATAGAACCATGGCATTTGGGACCCCACCTCAAAACAAGATGAAAGTTCCTTGGGAACTTAGTGCTGATTGATAAGATTGATAAGATCATGATTTATTACGATCTAGGGATGGAAGAACTTTGTACCTTGTACCCCGTAAGGATGACTGGAAACTAATCTCCAATCAAAAAGAAATATTTTTTTGACTGAGAGATTAAACCAATGTGACATAGGGGTGGGAAAACTTTGACTTTTGTATTTTGTGTCACTTAAGGAGGATTATTCCTTAAAGATGATTCAGTTAAGGACTTACTGAATGATATCTTTTATTTAAAATTATATGGCCACTTTAGTGATTAGTTGTTATGTTATATCATTGTGAATGCTGTACTTTGGTTTCTGTGAATGTTTTGCCTTAGATTATTGCTGAATAGCAAGTTCACTATACTATAAGATCAGAACCTTAGAGCTATTCACAGCAGCAGTCCTCCGGAGACTTGGCTTGACAAGAGGGTACAGGATCAAGAGTATATGGAGTTTGGTTGGCCTGGTACACAGAAAGGTCACCAAATCATCAGAGACTAGAAGGAGGAGGAAACAATGGAAGGTGATGTCAGACAAATATGGGAAAAGGAGGAAGGGAAAAGAGGGAGCTCTTAATGAATAGCCTGGTCTTAGCAAATGGTTTCTATTTTTTTTTTTTTATAATGAGGCAAAAGAGTAGGGAAGAGTGGCAAGGGAGGCTTGAGGAGAGAAGAAAGGGTCTGGACCATCTACTGGAGAGAATGGGATAGAGAATAAATTAAGGAGTATTCAACTGTATTACTGCAGTGAAGGGACAGTTGAGATTACTCAACATAAACGTGTAGTGGCCTTAGTCAGCAATTTCATGATTTCTTCCAGTTCTGTCCAGCAGCATGTGAGTAGGAATGAAGGTAGACAATGGGAATAATTCAAGGTTGGATTCTGGTAAGGCAAGACCAAAATATGGACAAAGGAACAAAGGATTACAGAATAGTCTAATGTTCAATTGATGAATCAAGGGGTCAAGGATTGTTTTTAAACTTGGAAGGGACCTTATCAACTACTGTAACTCCTTTATTTTATAGATGAGGAAACTGAGGCCTCAAGAAATGATTTGTCTAAGGTAACACAAATAGTAAGTAACAAAGCTAATATTTGAAATCAGGGCTCTAACTCCAACCCTACACTCTTTCTATGATATCTTACTGTTGAAATGTTTGTTGTTGTTGCTTTTTGAAGGGCAATTGGGGTTAAGTGACTTGCCCAAAGTCACATGGCTAGTTTTTTTTTTGTGTGTCTGTCAAGTGTCCGAGGCTGGTTTTGAATTCAAGTCCTCCTGACTCTAGGGCTGGTGCTCTATTCACTGTGCCACCTAGCCACCCCTTACTGTTGAAATCTTAACTGTAGTATCTTACTTTACTGCACTGTCACTGAGAATATGCAGTAAAAACTCTCTGATTATAATTTAGTTAACCAAGAACCTAATCCTAAGTACTGAGAAAGCCTAGTACCTTTTATAAATGACACCAAGATGCAAATTATTGGTCAAAGTAAAAATGGAGAGCAGCAGACAAGAGTATCACTGGCTAAGTGGTAGTGGCATGAAAAGAGCTATTAATCATCATCTGCCTTAAAATTCCCTTCATTATTGTGGATAATTGGCTGATGACTTTGATATTCAACACAGTAAAAATAATTCATTAGAAGTTGAAATGAGAGGTTAATGAGGACATATTTCATTCAGAAATGATTAATAAACCCCACAATCTGTACCTCCTTTTATGTGAAATAAATAATAAACCCTTATTTTATGAGTTATGTAAGATATGAAATTTCTGGCAGGTAAGAATGCGAAGCAATTGAGTTAAAAGCTGAAGTGATGAAGCATTTTATAATTGTGTTGTTTATTTCTCCATGTCCTCTGATGTCACAAACATCATTTCTATTATAGGATAAGATAAAAATAAGACAACAGCACTTGTCACATCTATAGCACCTTTTCATCAATATATTTCAAAAGGATTCATGAAATCCTAACACCCCAGTGAGCTGAACTAGTAGGGATAAACTGAGGCAGAGATGGTGAATAACCTAAGGTTGCCCAATAAATGAACACTATAGATGGAAACAGCCAGTGCATCCTGGTTTTCATTCCTGGAACCAGGCATAAATCAAAACCAAACTACAAAATGTTTCTTCTCTTAAAATGGTTTGACAGAACTATACAATTTATGATTTAAAGTTAACAAATGTCTAGAACAGTTAGAGAAATATCAAGAAGATAATTTAGAAATAAAGATTTGCTTTAGGTTTCTGCTATATGAAAAATAATGACTGTATTGACTCAGTTTCTTTCCTTCTTACCATATCAGTCATGTTGTGAAAGAAGACACAGACCCAAAGGAAAAAAAAACCATACAGAAAGTGAACAATAGTATGCTTTGATCTATATTCTGACTCCATCGATTCTTTCTCAGGAAGTTGATAGCATTTCCCATCATGAGTCCTTTGGAACTGTCTTGGATCACTGTATTGCTGAGGATAACTTAGTTATTCACAGTTGATTATCATATAGTATTACTGTTACTGTGTACAATGTTCTCCTGTTCTGGTCATTTCACTTTGCATCAGTTCATATAAGTCTTTCTAGATTTTCTGAAATCATCCTGCCTGTCATTTCTTATAACACAGTAACATTCCATTATAATCATATACTACAACTTGT
Organism: Pseudocheirus occidentalis; assembly: GCA_028646575.1. NCBI lineage: Eukaryota > Metazoa > Chordata > Mammalia > Diprotodontia > Pseudocheiridae > Pseudocheirus > Pseudocheirus occidentalis. The sequence goes on from CM053593.1 coordinate 54,352,825, forward strand.
TCAGCCATTCCCCAACTAATGGACATCCTCTCAATTTATATTTTTGTACAAATAGGTCCTCTCCTCCCTTTTTAAAATCTCTCTAGTATACAGACCTAATAACAGTATTGCTGGGTCAAAGGGTATGCAGTTTTAAAGTCCTTTGGGCATAGTTCCAAATTGCCCTCTGGAATCAGTTCACAATTCTACCAATAGTGCACCTTAGTGTCTGAATTTTTCCACATTATCTGCAACATTTATTATTTTCCTTTTCTGTCATATTAGCCAATCTGATAGATGTGAGGTGATCCTACGACCATAGGATTAATTTGTAACTCTCTAATCAGTAGTGATTTAGAGCATTTTTTCATATTACTATCAATAGGTTTGTGATTTCCTTTTTTTTTTTTTTTTTTTTTTTTTGCTTTTTGGAGGGGTTCCCACAGGGTGATTGGGGTAAACGACTTGCCCAAGGTCACAAGGCTAGTTAAGCATCTGAGGCTGGATCTGAACTCAGGTCCTCCTGATTCCAGGGCCAGTGCGCTATTCACTGTGACACCTAGCCGCCCCTATAGATATGATTTCTTCATCTGAAAACTGCATGTTCATATCCTTTGGCCATTTATCAATTGGGGAATGACTTTACAAATTTGATTCAGTTCTCGATATATTGGAGAAATGAGGCCTTTGTCAGAGATACTTCCAGTAAAAATAGTTTCCCACCTTTCTGCTTTCCTTCTACTCCTGGACGCATTGGTTTTGTTTGTGCAAATCCTTTTTAATTTAATATAATCAAAACTGTCCTTTTTATATCTAATAATGCTCTATCTCATTTGGTCATAAATTTTTCCCTTTTCCATAGATCTGACAGGTAAACCATTCCTTGCTCTCCTACTCTGCTTATGATATTACCCTTTATATTTAAATCATATACCCACTTTGATCTTATCTTAGTCTGAGATGTTGATCTATACACTAAACCTAGTTTCTGTCACACTATTTTCTAGTTTTCCCAGCAGTTTTGGTCAAACAGTGAATTCTTGTCCCAAAAACTGGAGTCTTTTGGTTCATCAAAAGAAAAAAAATTACTATGGCCATTTACTACTGTTTATGTTGACTGAGTTTCAATAAGGATTCCAACGTTATTTAAGAGAAAAGAAGAAAGGGTGGAAATTGTACTAGATTTTTTTTTTTTTGGTGAGGCAATTAGGGTTAAGTGACTTGCCCAGAGTCACATAGCCAGTAAGTCTCAAGTGTCTGAGGCCAGAATAGAATTCAGGTCCTCCTGACTCCAGGGCCTGTGCTCTACCTGCTGCACCACCAAACTGCCCCTTAAACTAGATTCTAAGAGGTTTCAAGTTGCCAGTTTCTTTTTCAGATTGTTTTCTTATTCAATAGCTCAAGTTATTATGTCTAATACCTTTCTTAGGCCTCAGATACTCTGACCTGCAATGCAGATATCTTTAGTAATTTGCTTAATTTATTAACCTAACATATTCCAGAAAATTAGGAGCTAATGAAACCAGAATCAGGTTAGAAATACGTTTCATAACACAGAATTAATAATAGTCATCAGTTACAATAAGGAAACAACAATAAAAACACCCTTTCTTTTGGGAATTTAACCCTACATAATACTGTAATATGGTTACTGATCACACACCACAAAAATGTTTCAAGAACTTCTAAAGAAAAAGAAATATTTGCTATGCAAAATTAAAATAAGTAATTAAAATGCTACATTCAAAATACAGTTCACAATTAAATAAAAATCAAAACTAGACCTGAGTTACTACCATCAAGCAACATTCTAAGATTGTAAGTTTAAAAAAATCTGCTGATCTGCAATAGCGAAAGGAGTTTCCATACCAAGAATTCCCTATTTAGACAAGATCACAAATATGGACCAAAAAATGTGTTACTATAACCTTATTCCACAAACATTTGATTTCTTAATATTATTAGTTTGTTTTTGAAAAAGGAAAAATCATTTTTGCATAAATAAATCTTGTTAAGGAATATTTTAACTGTCTAAATCTTCTAGAAAATCTAGGTCATCAAGTGCTGGAATTTAACCACCAAAATTATGTCTTCTTAAATGCCTACCTGCGCATTGGCTTTCCGTCCATGCACCATGAAGAGAATCCTTCTCTCCAAATTTTAAAGCTCAATCTAAAAAAACAGAAAAGCATCAACCTTAAAGAAAGCTGTCACCATTCTTATTACCAACATTAGTTCTAAAGAATAAATTCACTCATTTTCTATGTTCATGGAATATGGATTTTAAAAATTACAGTAGTCTATAATTCAAAGATTTAATCCTCTACTTTCTGTAGGCTAAAAAATACAGGTGGTGCAGTGAATAGAGCACTGGCCCTGGAGGCAGGAGGACCTTCGTTCAAATCCGACCTCAGACACTTAAAACAAAAACTAGCTGTGTAACTTTGGGCAAGTCACTTAACCCCAATTGCCCTACTCTCCCCCCTGCAAAAAAGCAAAACAACAACAACAAAAACAACTAGAACCCTAGATAAACTGGACAATCCATTATTTCATTATCTTAAATGGAAATAAGGGCATAGCTAGGTAAGTAATCTTGCCTTTCCTTAATTTTCACACCACTGTCACTTAATTTTAGTGAGCATTTATGGAGTACATGGCAGTGCCTGGAACTTAGTGTTACTTACAATGAGAGTTTGAACAGAAAAGGCCCTCCTTATTCCAACATCTGATCTGAAGGTTCTTAATATGCATCATTGTACATAGAATCCAAAGAAAAATTTGACTTTAAATTCCTCTCTCTGTCTCTCTCTCTCTCTCTCTGTCTCTCTCTCTCTCACACACACACACACACACACACACACACACCCTTTTTTCACCTGAGGTACACATCTGAAGGGCAAGTAAAACATAATTTTTTAAAGACTTTTCTTATACGTCAGCTGTCAATAACCAATATATAAAGAGGTATTTATCAAGAGCTAGCACCACATGCTAGATGACAAGGATACAAAAACAAAAATTAAATAGTCTCTGGAGGAAAGGAACTTAACATTCTATGGGGGTAGACACATAAAAAGATAAGAACGGAGGTGGACCTGTAAATTTTTCGGTATAGGGGACTCTCAAGTGAAGAACCTCCCTCTACCAATATAGGCTGGTGCTCTTTGCTTTAACTTCTAGTCTTAAGAGAGTTGCCTAGAACACTGAGAGGTTAAATGATTTGTCCAGAGTCTGAGGTGTTACTTGAACCCAGGTATTACTGGTTATGAAGCCTGTTCCCTATCCATTATGTCAGGCTTTCTCTCTCTCTATTTTATGTGATATATGTGAATAAAGTACTTACTATGTGCCAGGCACTGTGCTAAGACCTTTACAATTATTATCCCATTCGATCCTGATGACAACCCTAGGGGGAAGTACTATTATTATCATCATTATTATTAACTATTATTATTCCCACTGTACAGATGGGGAAACTGAGGTTAAGTGACTTGTCCAGAATCACAGTTTGTAAGGGTCTTGTGTCCACATTTGGCTTCAGGCCCAGCACTCCATCCACCTGGGCCCCCAGCTCCCTCCACATGCATTTATGTAAACACAGAAGCGTATTTTCTGTGACGTATTTGTACACACGCACAATAATATGTACAAAATAAATACCAATAATTTTGGGGGGAGGGAGGATCAGCATCCTGCGGGGCTGGGGGCCCGAATTCCATCCTGCTCGTGCCAAGGCGGGGAGGGGGAAATGGAACGTCCTTAGTGGGACCGGCAAGGCCAGTTTAACTGGACCTCCAGGAGTGAAGCAGGGAAAGATGGAGAACAAGTCTGGGAAGGTAGGCTGGATAGCGGGGGAAGTGGGGGGTCAGGGCCGCGGGCGGTGGCCCCCCCTGGGGATCCGCCCGTGGAGGTGTTCGAACGGTCCATGCCCAACAGTTGGGGGCAGAGGTGAACGAGGCCCGGACCCCGTTAGGTGACTCGCCCAAGGTCACATGGGCAGCAGGAGCGAGCTCTGAAGTGGGGTCCTCGGACGCCGCAGGGCTAAGCTACCTTTCACTGGCCACTCGAGCCCCCAAGCGCCGGAGACAACTTCTGGGCCCTGGACTTAGCGCCGGGAGGTTCCTGGGAATCCTACCCTTTCGTTTTGAGCTCGAGCAGATGGGCCCCGACAGGAGAAATGAGTTGCCCAAGGTCACCCGGGCGGCGGCAGGTGTGGGGTCTGAACCCGGGGTGGGGGGGGGGGGGCAGACGCAGCGCGCCCCTCCTGGAGCCCTTGCCCCCGCTGCCCGCGCGTCTCCTTCGGGCTTGTCAGCAGACGAGAGTACCGCCCCAGGCCCGGCACCCACCGAGGAGACCCCGCGGACTGCCGAAGGAGGGGGAGGGGACGGCTGGGGAGCGATGACAGGAGAAGGGCGAGGGTGCCCGCAGCAGCAGACATTGCAGCGCCGGACCCACCCTCGGGGTGCTGCCCGCCCGCGGGTTCCCTCCCCGGCCCCCGGCTCCTTCCCGCGGGGTCTCGCACTCACCCAGCCACACACCCGCTCCGCAGCCACCGCCGCAGCCGTCGCCGCCTCCTCAACAGCAGGATCCGAGCCCCTCGGAGCCACTTCCTGCTTGTCTCTGTCCAGCGGCCGGAAGTGGTCCGTTGCCCAGAGCGCGTCGAGAGGAAACTGGCGCTCCCGAGAAGGGTTCCGGGGGGGGGGGGCTCTCGTGGGGGCCTGGGGTCTGGTCGAGCGCTGGTTTGGAGAGCCATGTCAGGCTGTCGTGGGAGGCATTTATTAGGCGCCTTCTGTGGGCCAGGCGCTGTGCTAAGTGCTGGGGACCTCAAGAAAGGCCAAACACGGCCCCTGCCCTCAAGGGGCTCCCAGTCTAAAGGGGAGACCATGTCAGAAAACCATCTTCTCTCCCCTCCCCGTGCAGGGTCGTCTCGGAAGTCAGGTCAACAGGGGCGTTGTATATACTGATTTATTTGTGATTTGTTCGCCTTGAGGAAGGCTCCCTACCATCCCAATATTCCAAGCTTTTAGTCTTGGAAAGAGCCCTGCAGAAACTGAATTCTATTGATTGGTTGAATTCAATTCACTTGAATTGAATTGAAATGGATTCAACTGAATTTTAAAAAAGCATTTTTTAAGAATTGTGTAGCGCCGCACAGTGGATAGAGACCTCTCCTATGTTCAAGACCTGCAGACAGTGCGACGGTAGGCAAGTCACTTAACTTCTCAGAGCGCCTCTGAGAACGTCAAAGTTGCTAATTTTCACCAGTAGAACAAGCTTCCTTTAAGGCAGCATGGCATGGTGGTTAGAGAGCAGCCAGGAAAGCAGGAAAATCTGCTCTCAGATTCTGCCTCAGATGCCTGCAAGCTAAGCAAGTGACCCTGGGTAAGTCAACCCTCCCTGCCTTAGTCTCTCCCTCTAGAAAATGGAGCGGGGGAGGGAGGACAGACGGACTCTGACCTCCAAGCTCTCTTCCAGGACTAAATCTACAATCCTGAGCCTAACCACCAGTGAAATTCACAAGTGGAGGGGTGTAGCAGCCAGGCCTTGCAGATGCTAAGACCCAGATGAGACTGTCCCTGCTTGCTTTCTCTGGGAGGGCTGGGGGGTGCAGTGGGGTGTGGAGAACCTGTGTATAGTCAGACTTGGTCCAGCAGGTGGTGGATGGGGAAGGCTCTGGCAGCAGGGCCCAGGGCTGATTAGGAAAGCCTTTAAGTGCCTAAAGGAGAAGTCGGAATTGTATCCTAATGCCCTTAATGAGGCATTAGGGAAGTGACAGGGTCAGACTATGCTTTAAAAATATCCATTTGACTGTGGTAGAAGATATATTGGAAATGGGAGAGCCTGGAAACAGACTGATTTAGAGATTATTATAATAGTCTAAATAATAGTAGCCTAGGTAATGACAAGGTATAGATGGGGAGAAGGGGCTGGATTTAGCATAGATGTTGAGCTGTGATGACTTGGCAACAGATTGGATGTGGAAGGTAAGAAGGAGAGAAGAATTGAGCTTGACTGTGAGGATGTGCAGTTAGGTGATCACAAAGATGGTGGCATGAAAACAAAAGCAGGGAAGATTGGAGGAGGGGTGAGTTGGGTGCAGGGGAGACAGGGAGAGAAGATGATGAATTATGTTTTGGACATATGGAGATTGACATTCCCATAGAACATCCAAATGGAGATATCACCTAGGGAAGATGCCTAGAGAGATAAGAGACACCAGAAAAGAACCTTGGGAAATGCTCACAGTGGCCTGGATTGAGAAGCAGAAAAGGAGGCTGAAGAGGAGCCATGGAAGCCTAGGGAGGAGAGTGTTAACCCAGGAATGACAAACAGAACAGGCCAGAGACAAAGTGCCAGTAATCAAGTAGTGGTCTAATTAATTAGTTTCATTATGAGGAACAGGTTTGCAAATTAGGAATTCCCAGGATCAGGATTCCACCTTGCTGAAGGGAAGGCAGAAATTGTAGACATAAATCACAGATTCGAAGGGAGGGGGAAGGTGAATTACAAACAATCGTTTCCAGGGCCTGAGTGGTTTCCCACTGTATTGTTTCAGGTTCTTGGGGATCAGCTTTCTGAGTGACAGGACCAGAGTTCTGTGGTAGGAACAGGTTCCACAATCTTTGATTCTGTTCACTTAAGGTACACAGGCACAAGAATGCAGTGATTGTGAGAGTGTTGTCAAGGGATTGATTGATTGATTGATTGATCAGGAGGTGAGGGGTTGTTAAAAGTGTCCAGTGTTGAAGAGCTGAAGGAGGATAAAGACTGAAAAAAAGGACATAGGATCCAGCAATTTAAAAATCCTTGTCAGCCTCAGAGAAGGCAATTTTGTTTGTGTGGTAGAGTCAGAAACCAAAGGGTTGAGAAGTGAGTGGGAGGTGAAGAAGTGAGTTCTGTGAATGCTGACAGCTTTCTTCTGGGAAGCCGACTTTGAAAGGGAAGGGAGATAAAAGATGGTTAAGGGATGAATGACCTGGGCATCCTTTTTAAAGTGTCAGGGAAGGAGCCAGTAGGTGGGAAGGGATTGGAGGTCAGAGAGATGGCAGGGGGTTGGAAGTAGAGGGGTTGGGTGAAGAAAGGAGAAGAGCTACCTTTTCCTCAAAGACTGGAGCAGAGAAGAAGAGAACAGGAAATGATGCAGAGAGGTTTCCAGATGTAGAATACCAGAAAAGAGGGAACTCAACTTTGTTCTCAATAAAGCATGAGACAAGTTTCTCTGGTGAAAGGGAGTAGAGGGGCATTTCAAGAGGCTTGAGGAGAGAGGTTTTGGGTGCGGAGTTGTACAGTAGAATAGAGAGTCATTCAGAAGGGAATAAAGGAGCTGTCTGGTAGCAGTGAGGACCTGGCTGAGATCAGATTGCAGACTTGTAATGGATTTAACACAGTTGCTTCACCAGGAGCATTTAGCAGCGTGCAGATAGGAGTAGGGATTCATCATAATAATAACTAGCATTCATATAAGTACTTGAAGGTAATTGTAAGTACCTTACAAACATTTTTTTATTGTTACAACAGCCCTGGGAGGTATGTGCTATTTTATACCCATTCTATGGATGAGGAAACTGAGGCTGGCAGCCTTTAAATGACTTGTTCAGAGTCAGCTAGTGAGTGTCCGCGGCTGGTTTTGAACTCAAGTCTTTCCGTCTCCAGGCTCAGTGTTCTATCCTCTGTACTATTAGCTACCTCAGAAAAGGTTGCTTGTGGGATTATTCCAGGATATAGGTCTAGAAAGGGGTGATTGGTCATAGGATGAAGGGGCAAAGGATTCACAGACCAAAAAGCCAAGACTATTAAGGGAAGAAAGCAAGGTGAGAATTGGAATCATAGACTGGAAGAAGAGGGAGGGGTGAGGTATTAGAGAGTACAGTTAGGATGGAGATTAGTTAGGTGTGAGAAGAATGAAGCGAAGGGAGAGATTGAAGGGTAGAAAGTTCTGATGAGACAGAATTTCAGAGTTTGGGATCATGAAGGTCAAATAATTATGGATGAGATCAAGGATATACCTGTCCTCTGGAATGAGGTGCAGGTCATGACTGTTGAGACAGATGATAAATTGGGGGCCCCTGGCATTGGAACAAACATCAGCACATAAACTGAAGCCCCCAGTTCTGAGGGAAAGAATTGGGGCAGAGAGGTCACTGTTGGCAAGGTGTCCAACTCCCTAAGAAAGAAGGAAGCCAGTAGATGGCAATGAGAACATGGAAAGAGTGATAGAAATGAATGGAGGTTGCTGAATTATGGTAGCAAAGGAGGGTTGGAAGTATGTGGTAGAGGAGTAGGGAGTATGTATTCTCCTGTACTGTCAAGGGACATAAGAGAAGGTGCATCTACTGCTAGAAAGGCTATCCAGGGATGAGGTATCCTGAGGCAGCCAGGTTTCATAAGGATAGGAAAATAGAAGGAATGTGGTGGGATGAGATCTAAGACAAAGGGAAGTTTGTTACCCATAGAGGGGATGGTCAGGATTTCCAAAAAGCACAATGGAAAGCCAGGGCAGAACAGGCGAGGGCCTAGGAGGGTTGGAGCTGGTGTGGATGGGAATGAGAGAGGAAGGTGATAGCAGGGTAAAGGGTGTTTTCTTTTTTTAGGTAGTGAATAACTAAGAGTCACAAACCTTTAAGTGGATGAGAGGGAAATGTGCTGGTCCCAGGATGGGGCTGTGGTAATATTTACCTGGGGCTTCCACCATTAAAGGTTCTTTGAGAAAGAAGAGTGATTATTAGTGTGTTCTATGACATACCTGGGAAGGGGAGACATTCTTGGGAATTAGTAAATACCTGGTGACTGAATCCTCAGGGGCCTAAATACATTCACATTTGGTACCAGTTCCTTTGCCTTATCTGAAAATGGAAGGGGATGATGCATAGTGAGAAGACATCATATATCTTTAAGTCCTGGAGATGTGAAACCTACAAGGAATAGGTTGGGTGAAGACTGAATTTTTTGTGGACAGAGTGCCCAAGAATTTCAGGTCCAAGATTCCCTCTCTGAACTACCATGGGCATTAGGACCAGATAGGGCCAGTTGTCTCTTGGTATAAATAACTTCTTTAGAGTATATATGCAGCGAAGGGTTTACTCCCAGCTCCTGGTCCAAACAATATGAACAATTATGTAGTTTTTCTTGCATAATTCCAATTTTTTTTCAATAGAAACTAGAAGAAGGAGGAGGGGAAGGTGTCTTGTGAAAGAATTGTACATATCCAAGTTTAGTGATTCTGCTAAAAAAGAAAAGAACAAGGTCACTTTGGTATTTACAAATTCTTTTAGGACACCAGAGGACAGTCTATCTTATCTGGATGCTGGTTTACTCACTAATTGTGTGCCCCACTTCCTTCTTAGCTACCTTTATTGACTTGTTCTTAGCACAGCAATGCTGGCTTCTAGCAATCACTGCATTTTAAAATCAATGTGCAAACTATAACAACAACTGACATGCATTTAACCCTTAAACAAGTACCTGAGATAGGTCATGCAAGCATAATCCCCTTTTTACAGATGAACAAACTGGAGCTCCCAGAGGTAAAGTGACTTGCCTCTGGGCGCACAGCTAGTAAAACTCAAGTCATCTGACTCCTTCACCAACTAACTATCCATCCCTTCTTTGGTATCAAATTCAAATTGAAATTAGGCCCCTCAACCATATCTAAGAGCTTTGTGGCTGCATACTGGCTTAGTTAAAATTTTAATCCTTTCTATGTGTTACTGTATTTTTATTTATTTTATTAAATATTTTCTATTTGCATTTTAGTCTGGTTTAGTCTATACTCCGGAATGTGGCTCTGTGTGTTTGATGACTGTCCTCTGTGATGCTGTGTTGTGGGCCTTGTTCTTCAGGAATATATTTCAAGGAGAATAATGCTGCTCAGTGAGCAAGCATTTATCAAGTGTCTGCTATGTGCGAGGCACTGTGCAAAGTGCTGGGGTTACAAAGAAAGGCAAAAGACCCTCCGTGCTCTCAAGGAGCCCAGGCTGGTGGGGGAGAAAACTTGCCAACAGTTATGTGCGGATGAGGTGTAGGCAGAACAACTTGGGGGCAATCGGCAGAAGGAGGGGCTAGTCCCTGACCTCTTGTCATTGCTGCGGTCCCTGGTATGTATTATTATCATTAATTTTGTAAAACAAAAGCCTCTGGGTTTTGTTAACTGATAAACCTTCTGGATATACCAGCTCTCCTCCTTCTGATGAGAGTTCCCCCACAGCTTTGCCAACCTCTGCCTTCTCCCTTCCCTCAGAGATGGAAAGAGTATACAGGAGAAGGGAAGAGCCTGGGTTTGAAGCCAGAAGATGGAAGTTCCTCTCTCAGTTCCATGATATACTAGTTTATTTGGGGGGAGTGATTTTCTTTGAGCCTCATTTTCAAAATCAAGACTGTGATGACCTCACTCTAAATCCCACAGTGCATAGGAGTAGATGCCTCTGAGGTCCCTTCCATCTCCAAATCCAGGCTCAGAAAGTCCTGCTTCCTCAAAGCCTTACCTCGGTGGACCGGTAGTGAAACACTGGTTTTAGTCCACCCTCACCCACAGCAAAACCCTGGCTCTGAATAGATGAGAAACATCGACTTATTTGGGAGTTTGGCTCTTGCTACTTCGCTGACTCTCGCAGGCTTCTCAGTATTTCCTTTTCTGTTGCCAGCTTGGGATTTTAAATCTCTACAAGTCAGTCATCGTGTCCTAGGATTTGTCTCACAGAGTGCCCGAGGAAGTCCTAGACATCAAGACCGGGTTTAAAAAAGGACTCCTCCCGGACCGGTGTGTGCATTGTTTTTTAACGTTAAAACCCTGGCCTCCTGCAGAAGGCAGAAGCATCTGTGGTTTGGGCTAGAGCTTAGGGCCTAGGAATGCGTCTGAGGACTAAGAGGGAGGGAGAGAAGGAGGGAACCTGGCTCTCTGCCCGCCTGCCTTGCTTGGGCTGCAGGGGGATGGGCTGCAAGCTGCTGAGCCTCCGCCTCCGCCTCCGCCTCTTCTATTCTCTCTGCAGTTGCCCAGTGAAGGCCACCCTGCACTTTACCATGGTAACGGGGAAAGCCCAGGGACCAGGGGGTAGGGCAGAGCGGTGAGAATTGGGAGGCAGGGTGGGGGTATGTGTGTGTGCAATAAAGAGCACCAGCTAGCTCCTGTGAAGGGCAGCCATTCTGATTCTCTTACTGGCATCCAATCCATTTGTGTGCGTGTGTGCATGTGTGTGTGTGTGTGTGTGTGTGTGTGTGTGTGTGTGTGTGTGTGTGTGTGTGTGTGTGTGTGTGTGTTACAGTCAGGAACATCACAAGAGTCCTCCTTTCCCTCCCCTTCCAGCAACCGCATAGAGTGTGATTCTGCTTTCTCAGAATCTTTCTGAATCCACATCTTAGTATCCCTCTCTTCTCCTGTCTTTCTGATCTTGGCAGACCAAGCATCTCCTTGGGTTGTGTTGCTTTCTGCCTGCGGAGAGCCCATAGGTCTGGGAAGGAAGGGATGATGTCTTGGGGGAGTGTTCTCAGGGATTTCCCTGAGCCTGGGGGGAGGGGAAAGGGGGAGGCAGGGAAGGGGCAACTCTCTTGGGTGTCAGGTGGTAGAGGTCCTCTCCTTAGGAGGCAGTCATCAACATCACCACCACCAGGATAACAAATCCCCCTTTCTGTTGTCTGCTGCCAGAGTGGTGCTGAAGATAAGGTAGCATCCCTACACAATTACAAAAGCAGTCTACACAACATTAAATATAAAAGAAATAATAGTTGGTAGAGACTAGTACTAGTCCCAGGACCATTTCTGTCTGAACTCTATTGAAAAAGATGAGAATCACTGTTCACTCCATTGGCTGTAACACCTATACAACCAGACTATTGTACAATGTGAAAGAGTTTGCAGATCCTATACATGATTGTATGCCACCATGGGGGGAGGGGGATAGGGAGGAAGGGGAGAAAAATATGTAACTCAAGTGACTCTTGAACTGAATCTTGTAATCTAAAAGTAAACAAGTCAATAAAATAAATTTTAAAAAAAGAAAAAAAAGAAAAAGATGAGAAATTAGAATAATGATGATGATACCCCTGACATTTATAAAATGTTACACTTTCCAAAATACTTCATATACATTATCTCAGTTAATTGCCCACAACCCAAAAAAGTAGGCAGAATAGGTATTCCCATTTGAGGGATGAGGGAATTGAGGTACAGAGAAGTTAAATGGTTTGTTCATGGTCACAGCTAATTAGTGACAAGAGGCAGGTCCAGAACATAGGCCTTCTCATAAATAATAGTTTCCTTCCCATTTATACCGCATCACTACCTAGTAATTCCATAATATCCCCAGGTTTGTATTTTACCCCAAATTGGTGGCAATTGTTGCGTAATTGAGTGATAAAAAAATGGAGAGAGATCAGTAGGCTATAGCAGAATGTTTAATGGAGGGCCTTCATCTTGGTAGGGTCACCAGGAGTCTCAGGGTTTGGTCTTTGGGTTTGCAAATTTACAAATTTGATTTTACCTTTTCACCTAGACATAAGCATGACCTGAAGGGGACTGCTTCATACTAAGTGTCTTTAAAAAAGACAGTTTCATAAGCCAGAAAGGCAGCATATACATTCACACTGACAGAATTGCTGAATAGACCAGCATATTGTTGTCATCTTGTCAATATATTCTCTCTCCGATAAGAATGCTTATTTGGGAAGCAAAGTTACTATCACAAGGTTGCTTGGTGGTTATAGTTATGACAAAGAGAGTTGGTTGATCTAGATATCATCACTGTAAGGCTTTATCTGCCGGGCAGACAGGGATATTCAATTTGACTGGTCAGGGCACCCTTTCTTCAAAGTGTTGTTCTGTAAGTGCAGATCCAAGTGTAGACCTATTTGATAAACTCCCTTGGTGCTACTTTGTTTTTAGGATCAAATGTAAAACCCTCCATTTTTCTTTTAAAGCCCTTATCACCTGGCCTGAGGGCAACTGGGCGGTGCCACACTGCAGAGAACGCTGGGCCTAAAGTCAGGAAGACTGACTCTAGTTCAGTGATACCCCTGAGTTCAAATCTGGCCTCAGACGCTTACTAGCTGTGTGAGTTGTGTGACCCTGTGCAAGTCACTTACCCTTGTTTGCCTCAGCTTCCTCATCTATAAAACCAGCTGGAGAAGGAAATGGCGAATCACTCGAGTATCTCTGCCAAGAAAAGCCCAAATGGGGTCCCGAAGAGTCGGACAAGACTGAAACAGCTCAACAGCTTGGCCCGACCCATCTTTCCAGCAGCCTCCTCTCCCCACGTCCTTTGTTCTAGCTACATTGACTTTCTCTCTGTCTGTCACACAACACACTGTACCTCCCATCGCTGTGACTTTGTGTAGTCTCCCATATCTGCAACACACTCTGGCTTTACCTTAGTTTCCTTGAATGCCTGGATTTCTTTAAACTGCTAGTTCAGGAGCATCTTTCTACTGGAAGCTTTTCCTGTTCCCTCCCAACATTCTCCCTCTGTCCCTGGTATTTGTCTTCTGTTCATTCTGTATAAATAAACAAATAGATGCTGCCTCTGTGGGTCTGGACAAGTCCCTTAGTGCTCTAGGCAATGTTAACATAACTAAGATTGTGCTGACCTATACTGGTAGAGGAAGTGCCTCCCTGGATACTCCCTACCCCCAGTGAAATGGCAGGGTCAGGCCCCATGTGTATTTTAGTTATCCTTATATATGTACACATTTCCTTCCCTGATAGAATCTCAGCTGCCAGGTGCTGTTTCATTTTTATTCTTTTATCTGTGTATCCCAGCGCTTAGCTTCTTGAGGGTAGAAGTCGTCTCATTTTACTTTTGTATAACCAGAGCTTATATATATATATACTTTGTATAACCACAGTGCCAGCATTTAACAGATGGAATAAATGCTTGCTGATTAATTGACTGGGTAGTCTCTCTGTTTCTCTGCTTCTCTGTGCCTCTCCCCACTTATTTAGCTGCTGTCTCATCCCACAGTCCTCACGAATCTATAGTACAACCACCAGTTCTGACTCTTCGTTTCCATTTAGGAAATCCTACCTGTTCTCCTTTCACATTTATAACTTCAATACATGTGTGGACCATTCTTAGAGATTTTACAAAGATGATAAAGTAGGCATATGGGTTGGTAGTTGCTGATGTCTTTTCAGTTACTTCATTTTGGCAACAATATTGTCTGGGACTTTTTTCTTTTCCTTTTTTTTGGGGGGGATTCCTTTATTCAAGGAACAAAATTTATTAAACAGCTGGTATATCATGGCATCACCCCCTTGATGTCATGGTCCTCTAGAAAATAAAGGCAAATGACAATCTCTGTAGAAAGATGAGCTGCCCCACTGGAGACCCAACTGGAACTGGCTTATTGGACAGCACACCTCTTTGCTTTTCCCTATTTTCTGTCCACATGGGGTATCATACACTTACCTGTAGGTGCTCTGCCCAAAGGAATATAAATTTTGATCTCTAAAATTATTTTGTTCTTTTTTAAAAAAATTATTTATTTTCTTGTTTACATCATTCATTTCCATGAAATTTTGAGTTATAAATTTTCTCCCCTCCTTTCCTCAACCCACCACCCCAAAACAGCCCTATCCCACTGTATATCCCCTTCCCCAATCTGCTCTCTCCTATGTCCTCCCCCTCACCCCTCTGACTTTCTGGTAGAGCAGGATGGATCTCCCTACCCCAGTACCTGTATATCTTAATTCCCAGTTGCATGTAGTTAATAATAATAATAATAATAATAATAATAATAATAATAATAATACATATACATATACATATACATATGTATTTTTAACATTTGATTATAGAACTTTAAATTCTAGATTCTTTCCCTTCTTCCCTTGTCACCCAACCCCACTGGAAGGACAAGCAATTCAGTACAGGCTGTACATATGTAATTACTCAGAACATCTCTACAATGGACATATTGTGAGAGACTGATTATATGTCCCTCCTTCTTATCCTGCCCCCCTTTGTTCTGTTCTCTGCCCTGTCCCTGTCCCTTTGCAGAAGCCTGTGGTTCCAGCAACCTTCCCCCCTCCACTCTGCCCTCCCCTTGTCATTCCATCTCTCATCCCCATCCCCCTTGCTCTCCTGTGTGGCAAGATACCCAATTTAGAGTGCATGTTCTTCCTTCCCTAAGCCAAATTCAGTGAGAGTAAGGTTGACCCTTTCCCTTTTGCCTTCCCATTCTTCCCCTCCATTGCAACAGTTATCCCTTGCCTCTTCTATATGAGAGAATTAACCCCATTCTGTCTCTCCCTGTCTCCTCTCATTCTAATCCTCTCACACCTCAGAATTTCACCTTTTAGAGTATCGTCCCTTCCTATTCAATTGATCCTGTGCCCTCTGTGTACACATTGTAATGGGAATCTGAAGCTCTTTCCTGCCCCTAGCCTCTTTGCTTAAGTGGCTCTGAGAATGTTCATGTGGAGCCCAGGCGAGAAGCTTGTTTTTTGGGGGGGAATGGCCACACCTTGTTGCTTTGTAATTGGACAGTGGGTCAAGAGGGCTGACCCAGGAGAAGCCTATATATATGCCCTGATGTGAGTCTTTGCTTTTGGGCTCACTTTGAGAAGAGTTGTGTGATTTGACCAGATGAGACTCTGGG
>CM053593.1:54368894-54404670 GCA_028646575.1 Pseudocheirus occidentalis
TCTCTTGGATCTATTTTCCAGGTCAGTAGTTTTTTCAAGGAGATATTTCACATTGCTTTCTATTTTTTCATTTCTTTGTAACTGTTTAAGAATATCTTGGTTTCTCATAAAGTCATTAGCTTCCACTTGCTCCACTCTAATTCTGAAGGAAATATTCTCTTCAGAATGCTTTTGAGATTCCTTTTCCATCTGGCAAATTTGACTTTTTAAGGCATTCTTCTCATTGGCTTTCTGGGCTTCTTTTGCCATTTGAGTTATTCTATTTTTTTCCTTGTCTTTTTTTTTTTAAATGTTATTGACTTGTTTGTTTACTTTTGAGTTAATCTATTTTTTAAAGTGTTGTTTTCTTCAGTCAGGTTGTTGACTCTCTTTTCATGATTTTCTCGCATCATTCTCAGTTCTCTTCTCAATTTTTCCTCCACTTCCCTTATTTGGTTTTCAGAGTCCTTTTTTAGATTATTTATAGCTACTAGGCATTCTTCAAGTGTCTTGGAAGCATTTGGTGTGGGAGTTCTGACTGTGTTGCCTTCCTGCCGTTCCATGCTTTGATCCTTTTTGTCCACAAAAAAGGATTCTAGAGTTTTATTGCTGTTCTCATTTTGCTTCTTTTTCCTCATGTTGGCCAGTCAATTAATTGGTTGGTTTTTTTTTTTAGCTTTGTGAAACTTTGCTTCCAGAGGGGAAAGCTCTGTTCCAAATTGTTGGGTTTTTCCCAGCTGCTGGAGCTCTTAGGGGGGTGTTGCAGCCTCCCTTAGCTTTGGCTTGCTGAAAGTGCTCCCCAGGACCACCATCCAAGACCACAGTCTGGATCCAGGCTGCTCAACGCAAGAGCACTTGGCCCTGATTACTCGACTCAGCCCCTCTGCAGGATCCACAGGCCAGGGGCTCTGAAGCAGCCCAGTGGCTGCTACCACCTGTTCCAGCAGTTCCCCTCACCCACTGCTTCTTTGCCCTGGGGGTAGATTGGCCAAACTGCTTTCCCTCCCCCAAATTTAGCTTGAAAGCTTCACTCACTTTCACCGACCTTTAATCCTGACTTATGCAGATTGCTCTAGGTGCTTTAGATCTTCTCTGAAGTAGACTCAGGCTGTGGCTTTGGAGGCTTGGCTCCTCCTGGCTGCCCTGGAGCCTGGCTGCATGGCGGTTTCAGGCCAGGCTGGTCTTGGCTCCTGGCCTGCAGGCCTCCTGGATGAGCCCCTCCTGCTGAGCTGCCCCTCTACAATCCCTGTTTTTCACGCCTTGGTAGATGTGGAGCTGCTGGAGGTGCAGTAGATCTTCTCTCATGTAGACTGGCTGTGGCTCTGCTCGGCTCCTCCCGGCCGCCCTTGGGCCTGGCCTGGCTGTGTTTCCGTTTCAGGATGGGCTGGCTTCGGCTCCCGTCCTGCCAAGCTGCCTTCAGCGAGAGATGTGTTTTCTGTATTTTTGTGAGTCTGAGAGTTCTAGACTGTGTTTGGGGTCATATTTTATGGGTGTTTAGGGTAGTTGTGTGGGAGCTGCGGGACCTTGCTGCTTCTACGCCGCCATCCTGGCTCTGCCTCTCGGGAGAAGTTCTCTCATTGTTTTTCTTAATTATCAGGCAGTTTGGTGTGAATTTCAGGTCTTTGCTGAAGTAGGTATGTGGGAAATGGATGGTCTTTGTCAGAAGTCTATCTAGATTACATGGTGAAGGAACTGTGGAAGAGTTTCATTATTCAGGTTTGTTGTTGTTTGCTCATTTTAGTTATGTCTGACTCTTCATGACACCATTTGGGGTTTTCTTGACAGAGATACTGGAATGGCTTGGTTTTCCATTTCCTTCTCCAGCTCATTTTACAGATGAGAAAACTGAGGCAAATTGGATTAAGTTACTTGCCCAGGGTCACATAGCTAGTAGGTGTCTGAGGCTGGATTTGAAATCATGAAAATATTTTCCGACTTCAGGCCCAGTGCTGTATCTACTGAGCCACCTACCTAGCTTCCCATTTTTCAGGTAGGGAGAGGTTAGTTAAGAGGACTTCCAAGGTTTCTTTCATCTCCAAGATTCTGATCTTAAGTTGACAAATAGGAAATGGTTAGCAGACAATATGTGTGTATAAGTGTAGTTATTGAGTCTATAAAAGTGCATTACAGTTTTAGTGTCTAAAATCTTATTATTTTTTCTTTTTGTATAGTAATGGATTCATCGAGTATGCCAGAATGTACTCCAAAACACAGGGTGCCTCCAAGGCTTAGCGATGACTTTACCAGTGCCAGCCTTTTTCAGAGACAACTAGCATCAGTCAGAAAACAGACTCCATTTGGTCAGACACCATGTCGAAGGAAAATGCCTCTGTGCTCACCTTTGCAAGTAAGCTTTATGTAGTTTATTTCTTACTTCAGGGGGTCCATGGTTATCATGTCAGCTATGTTTTTTTTTATCCATTGCATATTGTGACTTTTTCAGATCTTAATAGATGATTTTATGTCTTTCTGTAGACAAAAATAGGCCATCTGCTGGCCAGCTTTTGGACTATCAGCTGACATTTATGTAGTGCTTTAAAGTTTTCAGAATAGTCCACTAGTAACAACTCGGAGGTAGTGCCATCATTTGAAGAACCTCTGATTCTCTGGACTTACTTTTTTTTTCCAGCAGGTTCTTTCTGCTCTAGGCCCCATTGCTTTTTTGCCTGGTAACCTGTTCCTTTTCTGTAACTTGCATAACTGACTAGAAAAATTGATGAGTCTACAAACACTTCTTGGTCACTTATAATGAACCAGGCACAGTGTTAGGCCCTGGGGATCGAAAGACAAAAGTGAAAATGTACCTTGCCCTCTGGAAGCTTATGGTCTAGTCAGACTAAATGTACATATACTGAATGCCCATAAAGTGATTTTTTGGGGGGAGGGTACTAGCAGCTGGGAGCATCAGGGAAGGCTTCATGTAAGAGATATTCTTGAACTGAACTAAGAATTCTAAGAGATGAGGGGTGGTTGCAGTCTAGGCAAGGGCAACAGCCAGTGCAAAGGCCTGGAGGTAGGAGATGGGGTTTCATGTCTAAGAAACAGTGGGAAGGCCAGTTTGGTTGAATCATAGTGTGTAGGAGAGTCATTGTAATAAGAATAGAAATGTACGTTGGAGCCAAGTTGTGAAGGGCTTTAAATACTACACAGAAGTGTTTATATTTTATTAAAGAGGTAATAGGTATGCATGGACTTGTACTTAAAATCATTTTTGGCCCTTGGGTAGAGGATAGATTAGAGCAGGGAGATAGGAACAAGGCAAGGAAACCATTGTGAAGGCTATATTGCAACAGTTTAGGTAAAGGCCTGAATTGGAATAGTTACTATTTGAATGAAGAGAAGGGATGGATTTAGGATGTTGTGGAGGAATGCACTACAAGATTTGGCAAATGATATGTGAGGAGGCGAATAATTAGGAGTCTAGGATGACACTGAGATTGTGAACCTGAATAACTGGAAGAATGGTAATATCCTAGACAGAAAAGAAAGAAAGAGAGAAAATTTGGGAGAGTGGTGAGTTTGAAGGGAAAGATACTGAATGATGGTGTTACTGGAGCTCAGGAGAAAGATTAGGGCAGGAAATAAAGATATGGAAGTCATTAGTGTGGTCATGTTCATTTAACTCAAGTTAGCTATTCAGATCACCAACAGAGAGCATGGAGAGAGAGGAGAAGATGTCTTAAGACAGGGCTTTGGGGCATGTCCACAGAGGCGTGATATAGAAGATGAGCCAGCAGAGGAGACTGAGAAGAAATGCTCAGATAGGAGAAGAAAGAAGAGCAGCGTCATGAAAACCAAGAGAGGAGAGAATCTAAGAGGAGAAGATGTTCAGCTGTGTCTTAAGCTGCAAAGAAGTCAGAAGGATAAAGATTGAGGAAAGACTATCAAATTGGGCATTTAAGAGATCATGAGTGACTTTGGAGAGGGTAGTTTCAGTTAAACAATGAGTTTGGAATTCAGAAGGTAAAAGGTTGAGAAGTGAGAGGACATGAGGTATAGGCATTTAGTGTAGACAGCTTTTTCTAGGAGTTCATCTGAAAAAGGAAGGAGAAATATAGTAGGATGATGGCATTTTCTGCTGAAGAAATTAAAGCTATAATCATTTGAAAAATGTTCTAAATCACTATTGATTAGAGAAATGCACATTAAAACAACTCTGAGGTGCCACATTACACCTATCAGATTGGCTAACATGACAAAACTGGAAAATGATAAATGTTGGATATAGCAATCTACTGTGTTCGCTCGGGCTCAACTAGGTCACAAACACCCAGTTATTTACATTCCCAGTCTTCGGACGTCTCCGGCACCAGTAAATCTTCACTGGACATCTACTCCCACAGAACACCCAGGCTCAGAAGTTATGCCAGGATACGTTTATTATCACATCTTCGTGTGCTAGCTGGAACTGCTCCTTCTCTCTCTCTCCAGATCTGCTCTCTTTTATGGCAGAAGCCTTCCCCCCTTTTATCTCCTTCATCCTCCCTCACGTCTCCATTTATCAACCCAGTACGCATGCTCCCACAGCAGCTAGCCAACTGTGTGCTGCCCCAAGGACATACTTGACCCAAGTAATTCAGCCCACATTCACGAGTCTTTCATGTGAACAGATGCTGATACTAGCTGCCTGTCCAATGACAGCCCCCAGGCAACCACGTGTACTCCTGCTTGCTAAGAGCATAATACCACGTGAAGTATCAACGACTCAGCCTTAGGAGTCTCTGCCCCCCACGGGAGGTCTCAGAGACCTAACAGTTGGAGAAGATGTGGGACAATCAGAACACTAATGCATTATTGGTGGAGTTGTGAATTGATCAAACCATTCTGGAGAGCACTTTGGAACTATGTCAGAAGGGCTATAAAACTGTGCATACCCTTTGACCCAGCAGTGCCACTTCTAAGTCTATATCCCAAAGACATGATAAAAATGGGAAAAGGACCCACATGTACAAAGATATTTATAGTAACTCTTTTGTGGTGTCAAAAAAAACCCCAAAACTCTTTCTGTGGTGGAAATTGAGGGGATGACCATCAAGTGGAAAATGGCTGAACAAGTTGTGGTATATGAATATAATGGAATACTGTTGTGCTATAAGAAATAATGAGCAGACAAATTTCAAAAGAACCTGGAAAGACTTAACATGAACTGATGCTCGGTGAAGTGAGCAGAACCAGAACATTGTACACAATAAAAGCAACATTGGGCAATGATCAACTTTGATAGACTTAGCTCTTCTTAGCAATGCAATGATCTAAGACAGTTCTGAAAGACCCATGACAGAAAATGCTGTCCACATCCAGAGAAAGAACTATGTAATCTGAATGCAGATCAAAGCATACTATTTTCTCTTTTTCTTGTGCTTTTTCCCTTTTATTCTGATTCTTTCACGATATGACTAATGGAGAAATATGTTTAATATGATGTATATGTATAGCCTTCATCAGATTGCTTCCCATCTTGGGAGGGTGAGAGTGGAAGGGAGGGAGAAAAAAACTGGGAATGTTGAAAACTATCTTTACATGTAATTGGAAAAAATAAAATACTATTAAGTGGGGAAAAAAAGATTGTACCAGTTTAATTTCATCAGTAGTTCAATAGAATGCCGACATAACTCTTCTTAATATAGTTATTGTGTTTTTCTTAACTTTTTGGTTTTCTTAATATAAAGCAGAAGTAATAATTTTTTTTCCCTATTTTTCTTGAAAATTGGTAATGACAATATCTAAAGAGCTTTTGAAATCTTCACTTTTAAAACATAGTAGCTATATAAATATGTATACAGTTAGTCTGTTATCTGTACTGTTTTCCTATATAAACAATACAATACTAAATATTAATTTAAAGTTCTTTTCTAGTTTATTTCTCACAATATTAATACATTAGATTTTACATATGACTCAATTGAGAACCAGAAATTTGGTCACATACATCTTTTTGATTAATCTTCTCTAAGTGCAGTTAGGAGCTACTACTGTAAATGCTAAGTTGAACCTTTGGGTATAAATGGGAAAGCTAGGGTATAAGGAATAAAAATACAATTATGTGTTGAGCATCTACTTTGTATTAGTAGGGAAAACAGGGAAGAGTGGGAAAGGTTAAAGAAAGGAAAGGGAGAATTGTGAAAGGAGCTGTCTATGGTAGGAGTGGTAAAATGCTATCAGTACTTTTCAGACACCATAAGTTAATTATCTTTGAATTAGAATACATAAAGGCTTAGACACTAAGATAAAATTAATATTTCTATTTTTAAAAACTTTGTGTCTCTCTTGATTTTAGGAAGACATTGACCCACAAAAGATTGCCTTTCTTCTGCATAAACAATGGACCTTATATACGCTGACTCCCATGTATAGGTTTTCCTACACTAATCTTAAACAGTATTCTGCACTTCTGAAGGGCTTCCTTGCTGCTGAAAAGCAAAAAGGACTGGCTGTGGAAATGGGAGGTGATTTTAATTTCAAAGTGACTTTCTCCATTCTCTCAGGAATGAAAGGAACACACCGGGACCCTACAGCGTTTCTTGTACAGGTATGAGACATATTTGCATATAATTTTTTTTCATGTATCTAGAATTAATGACTGACTAGAATGTGTAGATAGCTGAGTGATTTTAATTTTCCACTTAATTTAGAAATTTTTAGTTATGTGTCTTACAGCTTTAGATGTATGATTTTCCAACCCATTTCCTATTATTTTGTAATTTAGTAATTTACAAAAATTTGATATTTTTATTTTGACAAATTTAATCAATTTATATCTCTATACCTCTTTTGTGCTTTATTCAGTTTCATTTCTGCTGCCCTCTTGTACCTTCCTGCCTGATGCTTAATGTTTTACTCCTGCTAATTGAAAAAATATTTCTTCAATTCCTGACAAAGTATTTCAATTGTTATAATCAAAGCAAGTTAGGAGAAATAGGAATGTGTAAGTAGGTAGTTGAACTTGAATATTTTTATGTTTTTTTTTTCTCTCACAGATTATATCCAAATCCCAACTGTCATCAAAGAATGCAGAAGATAAAGTGGTATGGACAGGTTGGTTTTGCTGTGTGTATGGAGATAGTCTTCTGGAGAATGTGCCAGATGATTTTACCTGTCTACCTTTGTTCCTTGCAAATGGGGCAGAGTCTAATACAGCCTTAATTGGAACTTGGTTTCAGAAAACCTTTGACTGTTGCTTTACTCGATTAACAATTAGTGCATTCAATCTTTCCTGGATGGCTGCTATGTGGACTTCATGTAATCTGGAACATTATAGGACTGCAACAGAATTGCTTTGGTCTGTACCTTGTAGCCCTCAGCATTTGGACATTTCTTATGCAATAAATCCTGAAGATGCAAAAGCTTTGTGGGACAGCGTCCACCAAACACCTGAGGAGATAACACAGGAGGAGGTTGACCTATTCATAGACTGCCTTTGTTCACATTTTTATAGACATTTCAAAATCAATTTGTCAGCTACAAGATTGGTCTGTGTGTCAACATCTGTAGCTTCTGCACATACTGATGGGAAAATAAAGGTTAGTTTGAGCAATTAAACCAGAATTAATTAACTTTGCTTTATGACATAGTTTGTAAAGTAAATAGGAATTAAATTTTTTCACTTAATAAGGAAAGTGAAAAAAAATTATTTAAGTGTAAGTATGA
This sequence comes from Pseudocheirus occidentalis, assembly GCA_028646575.1. Classification (NCBI taxonomy): domain Eukaryota; kingdom Metazoa; phylum Chordata; class Mammalia; order Diprotodontia; family Pseudocheiridae; genus Pseudocheirus; species Pseudocheirus occidentalis. The sequence continues at coordinate 54,376,521 of CM053593.1, forward strand.
GATAATCTATATAATTTATTTTTAGGCAAATTTATTTACAAAGAGGACAATTTTATTATACCATTGTACATAATATACTTTTATTTTGTTGATAAATTCTGCTCGAGTCCTAACTGTCCCACTTAGTTTTTATGCTGCTTTAAGGTTTGCAAAGTTTTTTACATGTGTTATCTCATTTGATGATTACCATAACAGATCTAGCCATTTTACAGGTTATGTGATTTGCCCAGGCTCACACAGGTAGTGAGTATCTGAGACTACCTTTGAATTCACTCTAATCACTGTGCCATCTAGCTGCCTATGACAAATCATTTAGCCTGTCTGAGCTTCTGCTTCCTTCAGTATAAAACAGGACACTAGACAGGGAGCCAGAAATCCTGATGCTGATACTGTGCAGCTCTCTGGCTGTGAGTGTGTCATTTCACATATCTGGGCCTTGGTTTTGCCTTCTGTAAAAGGAGGAGGTTGGACTTAGATAAGGGGTTCTTACTCTTTTTTGTAGTTTGGTTGCCTTTGGTACTTTGGTGAAGCCTGTGGGCTCCTTCTCAAAATAAAGTTTCTAAATGCTTAAAATAAAATGTATAAGATTTCAAAGGAAACCAGTTCTATTGAAATGTAGTTGATAAAGTATTAGAAGAAAAGCACAAGTTCACAGACCTAAGGTTAAGACTAGATATCCAAAAGGTCCTTGCTAGTGGACAGCCCTATGATTTTATATTCCTGTGATCCTATGTGAAAAAAGACTACAGGTAAAAAGGTAAGCCATGTCCTATACATTGAAATCCATATCATCTATAAGAAGAACATTTGTCTATTCAAATGTCATTTACAGGTTGTTTGTATTATAATAATAGCTAGCTTTTTTATAGTGCTTTAAGGTTCGTAAAGTGCTTTACAAATACCTCATTTTATCCTCACCACAATTCCAAGGTTGTGAGGGATATGCTATTATGATCCCCATTTTACAGATGAGGAAACTAAGGCAGACAGAGATTTAAGTGACTTGCCCAGGGTCCCACAGCTAGTAAGTTTCTGAGGCCAGATTTGAACTCAGGTCTTCCTGACTCCAAGTTCAGCATTCTATCCACTGAGCCACCTAACTGCCTCAACTAACAAGGTAAGTTATTAAAGCTTAAAAACGGTGTTAAGAATTTAATCATGAGTTTAAGTTTGGACTTCAGCCTTAATATATGATAAAAGTTGTCATAGAACCCAAATGAGCTTAAGCACTTTTATTGTGTGATAGCAGCTTTTTGTTTTGTTTCTTTGAAGTACTCCTTTTTGGGGAGCAGGGTAGGGAGACTGGGTCTCCCTATCTCCCATAGGCTGGAAGTTCAGGGCAGATCCCAGTGTTGATTGGTACAGAAGCTTTGTTTGTCCAGCTTTAGGTCATTTTACCCTTCTATAATAATTTAAAAAAACTAATAACAATAATAGCTAACATTTATATATTGTCTACTATGTTGCAGGCATTTTGCTAAGGCTTTACAAATATTTTCTCATTTTACTTTTTTCTGAAGCTGGATTTGAAGTTGGGTCTTCCTGACTCCAGGCCTGAACCTCTATCCAATCTATCTACTTCACCATCTAGCTACACTTTGTATGCTCTTTGCTCACCATATTAATGTTGGATACATGGGATTGGCACAATATCACAGAATCTCAGATACGAAGGCAACCTCAGTTAGCATATAGTCTAAATTGAAGAGGAATCCCTTCTATAAATCTCCACTTACAAGTCTTTAGTGGAGGGGAACCTACTATATCCCAAGGTAGTTTATTTCAGTTTGAGACAGTTCTAATTGTTAGGAAACCTTTCTTTATGTTGTACTAAATCTGCCTATTCAGTTTACACTCGTTGACCTTAGCAGTAGGCAGAGTTGGGCAAGATAATGCTCTTTTTCACTTGATAACTCTTCAGTCATGTTTCTCCTTTCCCCTCTGCCTGTTTAGACCTTTTCCAGTTTCTTTAACCTGTGGTTAACATACTTTGGCATGGTAGTTTATTGTCTTCTAAAATGTGGTGCCCAGATACGAAGATGGTATTGCAGACGGAGGCCTGTGTATAGCTGAGTACCTACCTTGGGATTATTGCCTGCTTTTTTGTAGACACTATGCTTCTCCCTTAATGTTACCTAGAGTCTCATCGGCATTGCTGGCTGCTGAGTCATGCTGTTTCCTCTTCATGAAAATCTTGAGCTCAGGTCCTCCTGATTCCAGGACCCATGCACCCTCTAGCTGACCCAATAGTATCTGCTTTGATCTGTATCTGTGCCCATCATTGCTCTCCAAAGAGGAGAGTTAGGATTCAACATCAGTTTCATGAGATAGAGATGGGTTGTTCAGGTTCTCCCACCCTCTTAATTTGGGTTTCAGCTCCCTCTTCACCATTTCTGCTTTATCTCTCCCTGTCTGAAGACGTGGTAGGAGAAAAGAACAGGAAGAAAGTGGGGGCTGAGATACTCTGTCATCTCTCCATGTCCATTATTAGTGTCAAGTTGTCTCTCCTGAGGAGTGTTCTTTGTCTTGCTTAGATTTTTCTCTTGCCCTGAATGTTTTAGAAACCTTTCCATGTTTCACATGGTATTCCTCACCAGCCTCAAGTCATTGTGAGCTGAGCTGCATTGCTTCTGACACTTCCTTTATGAGAGCACATTGTCCTTTTGCATTCTTCCTCAACTGCTCTTTCATCTCTAAGTCTTTCAAAAGTCAAAACTGTACGATGAACAAACATCCTGTGTGTCTGTCATTTGCTAGACGGCTCGTTTTCTTCTTCCTCAGAATCTGTCTGTCCCTGTTTCAGTGATGCTGTGCTCCATTTGACAAGTGGATGGGTAAGAGTCAACCAAGTCAAGAAACTTTCTGCAAATGATCAGAAACTGAAGTAAAGGGCTGCCATTTCCAAAATGGTCTTTTCCTCTCTAATTCCTTTTTACTACAGATGGTACTTTTTTCCTTAGAAGGAGATCCCTGCTTCTAACTCTTATCTTCCTTCTTCCAGCACATCTAGTGTGAGATCACCTCAGCCCCTTTAAGCTCTGCCTCTCAGTCACCAGCATAGATTGAGCTGTTTTGGCTCCCACATCAGAAATGGTGCATGCTACTAGGATCTCCAGATCTTGTTATACACATTGTTTAGTTATCTTGTACTTGTGAAGTTGATTTCTTTGTATACAAATGTAAGAATTTACATTTATTTTTGTTCAGTTTCATTAGATTTAGTGCTCTAGCCTATTGAAATAGTTCTGTATCTTGAATCTAGCTTTGTGTCATCTGCAGATTTGATGAACGTGCCATTTATGGTTTTATACAAGTCATTGGCAAAACGTTGGAACAGTACAAGGCTAACAGATCCTTGGGCGTCTGCACTGGAGAGCTTCAGCCATTGAAAACTACTCATCCCATTTGCCTATCCCTTCGTTGGGCCTATTTTTTCTTTCAGGATAGCTTTATTCAAGCATGTGCATGAGCACATGCATGGACACACACACACTTTATAGAGGAAGCAGGATTTTCCCATGGTCACACATAATGGAATGTCTAACAGCAGGAATCAAGTATAAAAAATAATGTAGTTTACCTCTAGTTTGTTTAATGATGACAACATTCTAGCAATCAATGTGATGTGAAATTGGTATTATGATTGTAATTCAAATAAATTGCTTTTTGACATACTTCTTTTGCTATAGTTTAACCTTAAACATTTCTTTCCTTTGCAGATTCTTTGTAGCCAATATCTGATTGGAGTATTGGCATTTCTGACAGAACTGGCAATTTTTCAAATTGAATGACATTATGCGGACTACACATTGTGGATTGATTATATGCTGTTTTTACCAGTTAAGAAAAGAAAGTAAGCTGTTTGGGTGGAATGGGCCAGGTACGTGAGCTGTGCCCTTGCCTGAAGTGGCCATAGCTTTTCACATTCATCATGGTGCCTGAGGAGTGGTCTCAGTGGAGAAGTTAACAAGAAGGCAGAAGAATAGAGAAAGTAGCAGTGGCTGTTCCAGGCAGGTGCTGGTTTGTTAGACAAGACGGCCTTCAATGCCAGCTTCTAGCACCGCTGGAGACTGCTGATTTTCATTGTATGTCACCCTTTTTTATTTAATTTGAAGTCCTCTTAACATTGGTGTGGGACACTAAAACAAGTCTTCCTAATTACATATGAAGCCTAAGCCCAGTCAGCATCTTAGACTCATCTAGTTAGTTTTGTCCATTAAAAAACTTTCCCTAGACATTTAAATTTTCCTGGAGTGCAACAAAAAGCATTTTCAGAGGAAAAGCAAGATGAGTGAGATTAATGTGCAAAACTTTATCTGCTAATCTGTTTTTATTTTGTAATGACTTTATTTTGCACTATTGAATTAAATATGCATATTTTGATATGACATGAAGTGTTTGTTTTTAAAATGGTAGGTCTCTTCCTTTAAGATTTCAATTGTCATCTCTTATATGGAGACAGTGAGCATGGGCATATTGGATTTAGATTCAAGAGACCTGAGTTGCTCAGATTCTGATTTTGTTGTTTCATACCTGCGAGAGCTTGAGCAAATTGCTTTTCTTCTATAAACCTCACTTTCCTCATCTGTAAAGTGTAGGGGTTTAACTATATCAACTGAGATAATATCTGTACGGTGCTTAGCACAATGCCTGGAACAGAACAGACCCTAAATAAATGCTTATTGCCTTCCATTTCCCCTTGATAATCTTAAAGGTTTTTCCAGCTCTCAATCTTACTCTTTGTAGAAGGTGGGCAGGTAAATTTTCTTTCTAGCATGGTAGCACTGGGATGTTTTAGTCCAAACCTAGCCTCATGAAGTTACATAATGTTTAGTTTAGTATTAAAACTGACGTCCTCGCACTATAGATCCAGGTTTCTTTTCCTTCGGTACTACTCTTTATCTCTAGGACCTAGACCTGGATTCATCAGAGACTCTTCAAATTACAATCCAGATTTTATTAATGATAACTACTTCTGTTTCACAAAGACCTACTGTTTTATCCTGATTTTGGTGTAAGAGTTGACAGGACTGTGCCAGCAGAGCACAAAGTGTGGCAGGCTTCACTGTGCTAGAAAAACTTAAAGTATTGTCTTGGTGACAAACAGTATGTTGTCTGAGGATCAGACTGGGCAAACAGGAAAGGCTTATTAATATCCATAATTTGACTCCTCTGTGATGAATGCTTGGACCGTGGCAAACCCATAGAGCAAAGCCATATAATGATTCTGTATGTCCCCCTTCAGCTATGACAGTAACAGTGTCAGAAGAATAGGGAAGAGGGTGCCTAGAATGATAGTTAATAATGAACTGACTCTAGGTATTCTAAGTGTGAATCTGCCCAGTAGTTGACGAATTAATATACTCTGGATGGATGTAGTAAGCTCTTTAAAGGCAGGATATATCCAGCACTTAGAACTGTGTGGGCACATAACAAGTGCTTGTTGACTATTGTTAAAACTATCTGATTGATTTTCTTGAAATAAAACCATAAGGCACAAAGAGGCTGCAGATAAATGGAAGGGTGACCTATATATTCTTGGAAAGACAAAGAAACTGGCATAAATACTATCGCATAAATAATTCATTACTTCTTTGCTTAAGTTTGTGAAAAGAACTTTTTTAGTCAGGAAAGTATATCAAAGTAGTGTGTAAAGTTTTAGGACAAAGAGTCAATACAGACAGTATTCTGCATTTTAACTTCACCAGCATCAAAATGCCCTCCCCGCATTAAGTCAAGTATCTGAATCTATTAATTATATCCTTAAATTGCCTGTCTTAATAAAACCACTTTCTTTAAAATATCTTGTGTTTTTGAAGTTTTTATATGAAATGTAATATGAAAATTTTATATGTAAGTTTTCATCTGAATAAGAATAAATGGATTAGCTGCAGGAGAACTGCTGGTTAAATAAAACAGAATATTCTTTTGACTCTAAGATGATTAATTAAGCATTTCTCGTGACAGCCAGAACAATGTCTAGAATCTCGAGCCCATTAGAATTTGTGCTGGGTAAGAACACATATTTAAAGAGACTATGTCTGTGATTCAAAACCTGATCTAAACATCTTGAGTTCATTCGTCTCGCATATAATTATGTATAATCAGTGTCTGGTGGAGCAAGTAACAATAGCTAACATTTAGATAGCACTTTTGGCACAGTGGATAGAGCTCAGGGCCTGGAGTCAGGAAGACCTGGGTTCAAATCCAGCCTCAGACTGATTGGCCAGGTGACACTGGGCAAGTCACTTAACCCTGTTTGCCTCAGTTTCTTCATTTGTAAAATGAGCCAGAGAAGAAAATAGCAAACTGCTCCAATATTTCTACCAAGAAAACCCCAAATGAGGTCATGAAGAGTCAGACATGCCTGAAATTACTGAATAATAACAGTAACAATCAGTTTAACTAAAATGGAGGGTATGAAGTAGATGTTATAGGTTCTGTGCTAGGTGCAGGGGCCATAAAGATAAAAAATAAGATTTAACCCCTCCCCTTGAAAATGAAGGGACACAAGAGGGGAGCGGTCCATTCCAGGAGCAGAGTGATGACAATTCGTATGTCTGCAGCATGTTCAGGGAAACATGGGAAACATGGGTAATACTCTCTTCCTCCACATTTAAAGAGTCTAAATTCTTAATTTTGAAACTTGGGAGCTGGGCCATTCTGAAAACATAGTTCTGTGACAATATTAATTCTCTTGGACTGTGCCACATTCAGCCAGTTGTAGCACAGGGCCCTTGAAGTCATTCACGTTGAATTCTAGCTCTGATGAGCTCCTTACAGACTAGAGGGGAAGAGTCGCCCTAGCCTTTCTTCTTCCCCTTAATTTTCATATCTCTTGCACTTCTCCTCCCACTTTTTAAAATTTTCTTTTGTTCTCATTTTTTCTTTCTTTCTGTTTCTCATCTTAGTCAAATTTAGACCTTTAAAAGATTCCCACTTCCCCCACCCCCCATATCCTTCAATAGCACAATCGGCCACCACCATTTCACAACCTTTGTCCTAGCTAAGCAAATTTTGCTGGGGGCTGGGAAGAGAGGCAGGGTAGGTACTCATTCTTTCCTTTCTTCACCAAAGAAACTTGGCTATGGTTGAGCAAATGTTACTATCTAATAAATAGTTTACAGGTGGATACACAGAATACTACAAGGCTGACCATTTCATTGCCTCTAAAGAGGCAATTTCGTCTCTTTGCCAAAACCATACCTTACTTACAAAACCATATTCTTTCCCTACCATAGTTGGGAAGAAAAAAATCCATGCTGGATCAGTGTGTGTATGCATATATGTCAATATACACACACACATATTAGTATATATAAGAGACAGTTTTGCATTATACTATCCTTTGTTCTGTGGAATGGATGTACATCAGAAAAGATGGCTATAAAGCAAACCTTATTTCTAAATTAACACCCTACCATAAATTAAAAAAAAATAAGTATTTTCAAAGACAAAAGTCTATTGACTGACAGGCTAGGTTGAAAACTTTTGGTGAAGAAGAGTTTGAAATGGAAGATGGTGCCCCTCACTGCTCTGATTGCTTTGTAGCACTTTCCTAGCTCTGGGTCTTGTGACAGGTTTCTCCCTGAAACTACAGGAACTTTTCCAAAGCCTGGGGGTTCCCTAATTCTGGCAATTCTCGTGATTTTGTTCTCCTCCTCTAAATAGAAGCGATATCAATACTGCTGGACAGTTTTGGATATTTGCTACCAGATGCTGCAAATGTACACATGATGCCAAATACTTTTTTTCTTGTAAAGGTGCAAATGATTTTCGAATGTAAACACTAGACTTGCCAACCATTTTTGTTGGGGAAAAAAGGGATGGTCATTTACTTTTGTTGTCATCATGGAAGTCTTATTCCAAGACTTTCATATCAAGCACATGAAAGAAAAACCCTTAAGAAATTTTAGGTTATGTAATATAAACATATTTCCTATTAATCAATACTATACATAGTTTAACTAAAACAAGGTATGCATGCAATCTATTGTGGTATCTGGTTCCTGACAATGTTTCAAGTTAGAATCCTTTTTTGAACACCTACACTGGGAAGACCCTTATAGAGGTAAGTATTAATGCTATCTCTACCTATGTTAAACTATATAATTAAGCTTCACAGTTTTGGCTGATAATTCTCTTATTTCTTTAAATTTAAATTACACAATCTGAATTGTAAAGACAATTTATGAGGCCTATCAATAAGCAAATATAAAGCAGAAAGTAGAAAGACAGCTGTACTGATCGCTAAATAAAAAGGAACAAGCACTAAAGAGCATTAAAGAAATTTATTAAGGTAAACACTATTTTTTTTAACAAGTTACTCATGCTAGAAAAAGCATAAATGATACATGTAAACAACTGTTTACCAAATACTTTTTTCTTGTAAAGGTGCAAATGATTTTCGAATGTAAACACAAGAATTGCCAACCATTTTTGTTGGGGAAAAAAGGGATGGTCATTCACTTTTGTTGTCATCATGGAAGTCTTATTCCAAGACTTTCATATCAAGCACATGAATAAGGAAACAAGGAAAAAACCCAGAAGGAATGAGGGTTTTTCATCATTGCTTTTCCTTTTCACTAATCTTACATGCTTAGCTCTTCATCGGTGAGGATGAAGACAGTGTGTAGCTTTACACGACAAACCAAATATTGTTAGTCAGACGTCTCAGTTGGTTTTGCTCACTAACGTGTACTCTGTTACACAAAACTGCAGAATCCCATCTCATCGCAGGCAGGCCTCAGCCTCTCTCCAGGCCTGTGCACTAAGTGTAAGGACTTGCATAACAGTGTTCACTAAGGGGGAGACAGCAACTCTCCCTGCTGGTCCATGGTGGTGATAAGGAAATAGAAAGCAAAGTTGCTTCGGTCTGCAATGCTTTTGAGCAAGAACTCTTGCAGAGTTGCAGAATATTCTGCAGGGTTCTCCAGGCAGTACAGGAGGGTCCCCTAACTGGCTTTTTAGAGGCACTGAGCAGAGCTCTAGTTCTAGCAGAAAAACCTAGGAGGAACATTGTTTTAAAAAGACTGTAATAAAAGCAGTCAATGAACAAGTTCACATAGGAAAACAAGAATCAAGTTGTCACTGAAGAAAATTGCAGCATTTGAGAGTCTAGACTTTATTTACTTAACATTCCTTTTTGACTTCTAATATTTTAAAAATGAGTTTTTTTTTTAAAGACTTTCAAGTCATATGGAACTTCAGATAAATAAGAAGGCTGACTACCTAATGTATTTTGGATGACTATTTTTTGTGATCGTGACCCTTAGGAGCTGATCCATCATATTTAGCTTTGGAATTGGAATACTCAGAAAAAAATAGGTTTATGTAGTCTTATCCCCCCAAATGATCATTTTTAAAGTCAATTACTTTAACAATTATGGGTTTTGTTGTTTATCTTTTTTCTTTTCTTTTTTGGTGATAAGTACAAAGAAAACTATATAACAAATGAAAACAAAAAAAATAAATATTCTTCTGCACATTGTCAAAAACTTTTGTGCAAAGGTGGCATCTTGTAGGTCAAGTACTTTTTTTCTGAAACTTTCTGTAAATAAGGCAAAAGTAATGTTTTCAGTACATTTTCCACTTTTGCCCACACCATACTAGAGCTTCCACGATGTGGGAAACCATTTCATTTCATCTTGGAAGAGGCAACTTGTTCCCTTTGCCAGACTCCCAACACACCTTTTGGTGCTGGGGTCTTGCTTATATGCTGGAGTGCTCTGAAGGTTTTTTGCTCAAAAAGCATATAAGGTATTTAAAAAATTAAAACATAAGCGAAGCTTCAACGTGTTGAGAAGAGTCCAGCCAATGTAGTTTCCAATAGCTGCTCTTTCAGGAAAGTCACTGGATTTATATTTTCACATTGAGGCACCGGCAAAGAATAAAATTTGATCTGTTTTCAAGAACCTCATACAGCTCCAAAGTCAATGAGTCTTTCCACTAGACACACAGGCATATATGTGAATGAGAAACACAGGGCTTCCTCACAGATGCTTACCATATGTGAGATTCACAATGTGTCATTTTAATCACACCTACACCACCTCCTAGCCGACGATAATTCATACCACCATATAACCTGCAAAAAAAGAAACAGAGTCAGATTTTCTAACAGTTCACAGACAAGTCACATAAAACCAGCACAACAAATCAGTCAAAAATGTTTACGGAAGATATAAGTTTCTCTATACCAGAGTTATACCTTATAGTTAAAAATGAAAAACAAAATATGGCAAGGTATTTGGGGCTTTCTCTACTCAAATTCCATTTTAAAAAATCAGTCTATCACTCAGCCAATATGCCTTTATCAATTGTCTACCATACACTAGATATTCTGCTAGGCAATGGGGAATATAAAATCCAAAATGAAGCAGAACAGAAACCTTTATGATCAAAAAAACCAAAAACCAAAAACCCAAGCCCAGAGTAATCACTCACTGCTAGAAGTGTTCACATAAAATCAATAAAACAAAATTTATCACAGAATCTGGTTTCCTGTGATAGGACACGGCCATCAAAAAACTAATGGTATCCTAGGCTGCCCTGAGAGAGGCATGTCCAGGACACTAGATGTAATAGAGATTCATCTGTTGAGGTCACACAACCTGAGGTACTTGTTCTGCTTAGAACATTATGCCTTAAAGGACACTAATGGGGGAGAGAGTCCAAAGGGTAGGAACAAGGGGTCTCAAGACCACATTGTACAAAGACCAACTAAAGAAATGGAAGCTATTTAGCCTAGGGGAGAGAAGGAACATGAACTTGTTTTTGAGCACTTAACAGGATGTTGAATGGAAGAGGTATTAAAAATGCATTCAGAAACAGGGTCAAAGGGTGGAAACTGCTGGGAGGCAAAAGATTTAGCTTTGTCCTAAGGAAAAACTGATTGCTATTCAAAAGAAAAAGGACCTGCTTCACTAGGGATCATCAAAGGAAGGCTGGATGACTGACTACTCCTGAGAAGATGCTATGGTGAGGATCCTGCACAGATTCTACTTGGGCTTTATGGCCTTTAAGAAGCTCCCCAACTCTTAAGTTTCTGTGACAGACTAAATCACCATTATCCATTTCAGTGTGCTGACCATCCAGCTTTTCAACCTAAGGAGAAGAGGACCAAGGAACTGTATTTTAGGATTATGAGATTAAAAGTGAAAAAGCTAAATTGTTCCACAAAGTATACAATATAACTTCAAGCAGATTGTTTCTTTTTTTCTTTTCTTAATCTGAAATATTAAAACAGATGTTGCTACATTTATAACTTTGGAAGAAATACGACTTCAGAAAGAAATCTGGCCTCTCTCAGGTCTTCTAAAGTGACTAGTATCATTTTCCTCTTTTTTTGAAGAGATTTGTACTGTTAAAAGAAAGGAAGCAGTGGTGGAGAGACCATGAGAGTAGGAAGATGACAAGAATCATGAGGGCAAAATTCTCTGGGGCTAGTGTAGAAAGGCTGAGCCTAGGGAGAGCAGCCAGAAACATATCATTGTCCTAAGAAGAACCTCTGAAGATCTTGTCAGAGTAGTTAATATAGTAGCAAAAAACTTAGTACTTAGCACTCTTCCTTCTCCTTTCTTTCTTATCAGGTCTTTTATAACTCCGGTAGCCCACACAGTGCCTGGCATAAGGCAGGCACCCAATAAATTTGCTGAATGAATGAGTGAATTCACGTCTCTTTAAATGCTATGACCAAATCCTTAAAAGGATCCCTGTTGCTGATGAAAACCAAAAGAACCCATCAGGGGGAAATGTCTAAATCAGCAGTTTTTGTATTGGTGCAGTGTACTGGCTATTTTTTCTTGTAGGGATTCCAGCACCTAGTAATACCTGGTTACAGGTATTAGCAATTATCACGTCATAGTTTAGTAAGAAGGTGAAATTAAAACAAATTCCTACCAAATAAGCACACTTTGGAAACTCTTCCCAAAATAGTTTCGCACAGGGTTCAAATAATGGGAGGAGGTATTTGATGTAAGTGGACTCTTAATTGTAAAAATTCATGCCAGTCCAATGCATATGACACTCTTTTCTTTCCATGTGATCTGACAGATTTATAAAGAAATAAATCTCCTACAAGGATAATGACTATTTTAAAACTATCTGTCAATTAATATAGTATGCAAGAAACCAGTCTAAAGCAGCCATCAGTTGAAAGAATGGTATTTTCCATAAAAAACTGTCCAAACATGTTCAGTTTACAAGTGACAGAGGCAGAATAGTGTAGTAAAAAGGGTAGGGGACTAAGGTTTCTTCAAGCATTCAATTCTAGTACCCACTGATGTCTAATCTTGCTAGTAGTACACAAAGAATAGTGTCTAAAACAGATGGATCCAACCAACTGTTTGCAAGAAGAAGCATTTCCATAGAATAGAACCCCGAACTCTTTAGAGATTATGAAGTAAGTTTGTGATAAGTATTTGCAGAAATTAGACAGAATCTCTCAGATGATCCTAAAGCATTTCAAATTTAACTTGGGAATGTGGGAGGCAGCTTGGTGTGGCAGAAAGATCTCTAGTTTTGGAGTCAATAAGACGTGGATTGTTGGCTCTGACACTTATTAGGCATATCATCTTGGGCAAGTCACGTCACATAAGCCTCAGTTTTGTCATCTATAAAGTGGGATGGTAACACTTGCATCATGGGCTGAAAGTATTTTAGAAACATTTGAGGGCTCCTTTTTTACACATGTAGAAACTCAGCTGTACATAAGATTATGGAATTAAATGGTAGAATCAATGGAAAAATTTGGATAAAGATTTGTAAAGATACAAAAGATTTTAAAGCTGGATCACTTAACCATTTCATTTCAATACGGCTTCAAGTTGAATCCAATTAAAAACTATGAAACAAGTCTCTTTCAAATGAACTCCAAAAGGAAGAACTTCTTAACTCAATTATCTAAGATAATTCCAGATGACATGTTATCTCATGTTCAAATAAAGGCCCAAGTTTGCTGTGAATGAAAGAGATGATTTTTCAGTACAGCTTGAAAATTACCTCCATGTGTTAGCATCAGGATCAAAGACTTCAATTGTCTTCAAATATGTTGTACCATCAAAACCTCCTACTGCCATAAGCTGTCCATTTACTACTGCAAGGCCAACCTATAGGACAAAAACATAAAAGCTATTCAGGAGATAAAAAGCAATAGCAAATTTTAGATTGGTCTTCCTAATTAGATTGGTCTCTTTAATTAAAAAAAAATACTCTTAAGCTCTATGATAAAATGAGATAATGTATAAAAAACGGGTCTGAAAGCCTGAAAGGGTTACATAAATATCAGCTATTATATTTATTATGATTAACTAGTATTCAATAAAAGGCAGTGCAAGTGGGCTGGCCTCTAAATCATAAAGACCTGAGTTCAAATCTTGACTCTGATATGCACTCTCTATTTTACCACTGTTAAATTATTTAAGATCACGGAACACTAAGACTATTAAAGTATATTACAACTGTATTGGTATGGAGACTTTCTTTATCAGAATTTCCTTACACTGATGAAATCATAGGCTTGGACCAAAAAATATTGTTCAAATTTATTTGAATCTCTCCACCCACATGCAGTCATTTTCAGTTTAATTATATATAAAGAGAAAAGGAAATGGAGATAAGTCCATAAATCTGTTGTTAAGTGACCAAATTTACAAAATTACACTTAAAAAAAATTTCAGAGAAAGTCAACAGCTCCCAAAACATTCATTAATATTCAGATGGAAGAAAACAATGTAATATAAGAATATATGCAAATCTCACTCACTGGGGAAATCTAATCAAATGGGTCTAATAACGATATCAAAAAGTGCAGCTAAGCAGGAAAGCATCTACAGAACAGCAACTGGGAGGGTAAAGGATCTTGGGTTTGTGTTATGAGCACTGGCTGAAGGGATTGGGGACATTTAGTCTGAAGCAGAGAAGACTGGGATAGGGGGATGTAGTGGTTATTTTTAAGTATTTGATGGGATGACATGTGGAAGAAGGATGTGATTTGTTCTGAAAATTAAAGTGTGGAAAAATTTAGATTTGAGTAAAGGAAAGACTCAGCTATCCAAAATGGAATTAGCTGACTTGGTAGATCCACCATCACTGGAATCTAATATAAACAGAGGCTGACTGGCCACTTTTTAGCTAGGCTGTAGGGAATTCTTTTTTGGGGGCATGGTTTGTATTAGAAAGCTGAGAATATTTTCAGTTCTGAAACTCGGAATTTAAGCTAAAAGTTCATTAGTTATAAGTAATGAGTCGACAATTAATATTTCCATTCTAGTTACTATAATGCTTTGGCAGTACTGATAGTTTATTATTAGTGCAAACTAGTATTCACTGATGCTAGCTAAAACAACTTTTCTGTTGTCCTCCCCCTTCCCTGTCCTGGCTACTATGGAATTTACCTACAACCTTTTTGGCCAATGTTCCCTTCTTACCCCTTATGGATGGACAATGGTCCCCTATTCCTATTCTTCTAGAGGGAAACAAGAATCCCCAGTGCCCTCTGATGTTTACGCCCATTTGTGCTCACTGTGGAGGCTGCTCCCCTCCCTGCATGGACACCCTCCCTGAATTAGGCCTTTTCATCTACCCTGAGGCTAAGTTATTATGTGTTATCTTCTTTAACTGGAACATGAACTTCTTGAGAGCAGGGGAATGTCTTTTCTCTTTGTATCTCTAGCAAAGTGCTCAGCACAGAGTAAACACTAAAGAAATGAATTTTTATTCATTCATTCACTGGTGACCTCATCAACTCGCATGAATTAAATTTCTATGCTGATGATTGCTAATTCTATATGTGTAGCCATAGTCTGCCTCCTGACTTCTGGGCCTGCATCAGCAACTGCCTACCTAGAGGACAATCTGAAACGGATATTCCAAAGGCATTTCAAACTCAACATGTTCAAGACAGAATTCGTTATCTTTTTTTCTAAAAATTACTTCTCTTCCAAACTTCCCTATGTCTGTTGAAGGCACCATCCTTCTTCTAGTCTCCCAGGTTCACAAGCTTAAGCTGGCATCTTCATCAGCTCCTCTCCTTCACTGCACATACATAAGAGGAGGGGCACTTTTAACCTAAGCTGCTCAATCTTGTAAATCCCCCCCCCCACACACACATTAAACACCTGCCATACTGGAACCATTCTCACTATTCCCATGGCCATATCTCTAGGGCAGGCTCTTGTTACCCCAGACATGAATTACTGCAGTAGCCTCCGCACTCATCTCCCTGCCTTCATTCTCTCTCCTATCCAGCTCACCCTCCACATATCTACCACAGCGATTTTCCTAAAGGGCTGGTCTGGCCATGCCGCTTGCCTACCCAGTGAAGTTCAGTGGCTCTCCAGTGCCTCCACGATCCTGTCTAGTCTTTAAATCCCCTCACAATGTGCTCTACATCTGTAATATTACACATCATTCTCTCTCCCACGCTCTATGGAGTGTGGCCATCTTGGTATTCCTCACACAGGACACTCCATCTCCCACCTCCTTACCTTTGTACTGGCTGTTCCTCATACTTAGAAGAGACTCCCTCTTCACCAATATCTCTTAGCATCCTTTGTTTCTTCATCATTCAGCTTCAGCTCTACCGTCTATTTCCTGATCCCCAGAACTGCTACCGCCTCTCCTCCCCAAACTACCCAGTATTTATTTCTCATATATTCTGCACACCCTCACCTCAATATACAGTGTCCCCACAGGAGAATATGAGCTCTTTAAGCACAGGGGATGGAACACAGCAGGTGCTTAATAAATGCTTTTTAACTGGCAGGACTGGTAGCAGGAAGATGCTATTTCTGCCTTAATTAACACCCAGATTTGCACAGCTGTACTTTTGCATATACTGTTCTGCCACACCAGAGGTGCAATGGATAGAGCCCTGGAGCTGGAGGACAGAAGACCTTACCACTCTGTGACTGGGAAAGCTACTTAACTGCTGTCTGCCTTAGTTTCCTCAACTGTAAAATGGGGATAATCATATAGCACTGACCTCAGAGGGTTGTTGTGAGGGGTGAATGAGACAATATTTAGAAAGTGCTTAGTACAGCACTTTAGTAAAACACGCTGCAGGAACATAATAATCCCTTCCTGTTTTCTCTCAAGTCTGGGATTAAAAAATGTACTAAAAACACACCAGAATGAATGTATCCTGCATTTGAACTTCTAGAAGTCATCTCTGTCCAGGGCTAAGTCTTGTTCAACAAATCTCCTGAGTCAACCTGATTGGGACCTGTATCCCTAGGATGAACTGGGATAGAACTGACCCCTGGAGATGGGTAATGCCTTGCCTTTTGGTGGCTTAGTCATTGGGCTATAGAGTATTTAGCTATAATGGTTACAGACTGAATTAGTGTGGGAGATAGAAATAGTTGAAGATAACTTACAGCATGGGAAAAGATGTAAAACATTAAAAATAAATTTCCTAACTGAAATATGACTCAATACTAGGAGTTTTAGCTGGTGACAAAAGTACACATTTCATTTTTAAAGGTGATACTTTGAAAAAAGTTTTCCTCTATGCACAAGAAGTAGACTTACAGACAACACCTGCAGTAAACTAAACAATTAGGTAACCATCCTTTAAAGGAGATCACAGAATGAATGTTTCCCTGATGATTCCTTTTAACGAGGTTCCCAACAAAGAGAAGCCAGTCTGGCCCTTGGCACCTACTCCACTTCGGCGCGATGTCATAGCCACCACTGGAGACCAC
Organism: Pseudocheirus occidentalis; assembly: GCA_028646575.1. Classification (NCBI taxonomy): domain Eukaryota; kingdom Metazoa; phylum Chordata; class Mammalia; order Diprotodontia; family Pseudocheiridae; genus Pseudocheirus; species Pseudocheirus occidentalis. The sequence goes on from CM053593.1 coordinate 54,393,227, forward strand.
TGGTTGGTTCTAGGGTTGTATCTCTCGGCACTGCTGAGCTCGGTGGTGTCATCTCTGCCTCCTACTGCATAGATCATGTCCTGATACACGGCACAGCCCAGGTGTTTCCGACGGGTCCCCATAGGGGCTATTGTGTGCCAGCGGTTTTCTTGAGGGTTGTAGCGCTCCACTGCAGGGGAAAGAAGATCATTCAGGGATTCTTAAAACATTTCCACTTCTTCAGCATATATTGCCAGTGGAACTCTGTAAGCCCAAATCTCTGTAACTTCAATGCTTCATAGTTTTAAATAAGACAATTCTTAACAGGTAGCCCAGATATTAGCTTCCTTTCATGCTATACTCTTAAATAGAGCAAACTACTTACTATCAGAAAGTTATGGAAAGTCACCTTTAGCAATGTGGAATATCACATATTTTTTCAAATGAATGACCTCTTTTAGGTTTATTCTAACATCTATTCTCCATTATAATATTCAAATGTTCCAATCATTTCTTGCTGACAGCAGTCTCACTCCCTATGCCAGGGAAGACAAACCGAGAATCCTATTGGCTCAGGCAAAAATATTCTCTGAGTGGGAATGGTAATGATTAAAATCACCCGCTGCCACCAACAGCAAGTATCTGTTCTCCTGGACAGTGATGAGAAGAATGGATTAATACAAGGCATTTCTTTAGAAATGTGACCAAGTTAAAGAAAGCATCCTGTTCTTGTTTTCCATAGGTATCTAACAGCTTGGAAAGAAAAGAAGATTAGCTTAGAAGGCTAAAACTGTAGAACAATTTAGGGAAAAGGCAAAGTTTTTAGTCTATGACAGGGGATAAACAGCTATCTGTTCATGGTTTAGAGGTAACTGCTACTCTTTCTAATTTTAGAACAAGAGAAGAAAGCTATAGTAACTTGTTTGCACTCAAGCTCTACCTGGGGCAGTTAGGTGGTGCAGTGGGCCTGGAGACAGGAAGATCTGAGTTCCAGCCTCAGACACTCGGTAGCTGTGTGACCCTGGACAAGTCACTTAACCTGTTTGCCTCAGTTTTTTCATCTGTAAAATGGGGATGATCATAGCATCTGCCTCCCAGGCTGTGAGGGGGATCAAATGAGACCAGTGTAAAGTGCTCAGCACAGTGTCTGACACAGAGCAAATGCTATATGTCAGCTGCTGTTACTGTTATTAGTGGCCTGGCCTCTCATCTGTTTTAGGGAAGCAGTCACATCTTATAGAGGACTGACCTGTATTGAGAGGAGATGTCCCATCAGAGCCTCCCACAGCATATAAGAATCCTCCTAACACAGCCACTGCCACCCCGAGCCTCCTAGTGCTCATGGAAGCCACTCGAGTCCACTTATTCTCCTTTGGGTCATATCTGTGGGAAGAAAGTATCAAGCCTCGGTGCATGTTCTGATTAAGAGGGAACTTTTTTTTTGCAGGATCTATATAACACCAAAGATCCTTTAAGATATATTCTTGCTCATTATCAAATGCAATGAACCTGTTAACATTTTAATTAGCTTCTGGGGAAAAAAAAATCCTGTGGATTTATGCCACAGTCAGAATGAAATATAAGTAGCGAATGGTGAAAATTCAGCTGATCTGCTACTATTTACTGAGCTCTAGGGCAGATAGGTGGTGCAGCAGATAGAGTACCAGGTCTGGAGACAGGAAGAACTAAGTTTAAATATGACCCCAGACACTTGCTAGCTGTGTGACTCTGGGCAAGGCATTTAATCTTGTTTGCCTCTAGCTATGTGACCCTGGGCAAAGCAAGTACTTAATCTTGTTTGCCTCAGTTTCCTCATCTGTAAAATAATCTGGAAAAGGAAATGGCAAACCACTCCAGTATCTTTGTCAAGAAAACCCCAAAAGGGGTCATGAAGAGCTGAAGGCAACTGAAATGACTGAACAAAGATTTAAAAAAAAAAAAAAAGACAAAAACTGGAATTCACCCCACATCTTGAAGAAGGCAGGATATATCACATACATAAATACAAAATTATTTCCACAAATCTACCAAGATTTCAAGAAAGAAAAATATACAACTAAGTGCCAGCTAACGTGGAGATAATGAACTCACTACACATAACCGCAGGAAGAAGGCAGAGTAGATGGCAGGGCTGGCTAACTAGGGGGTGAGAATGACACTTAGCAAAGTCTTTTTAATGATCACCAAGTTACTCCTTGAAACAAAGGGCCATTTTTAAAACCCCAACATCTTTTTGTTGTGATGATGATGAATCGTGGAACATAGTTTGTGAACAAAGGAAATTAAGAATGACAATGGAGAGGCAAACGGTGGGCGTGAGCAGGGGATAACACATTGAAAACAAGGAATTACAAAGAAGTGTAATGTCAGAAGAGAAATGTCTGAATGAAAAGATGGACTAATCAGATGGTGAAAATGAAGGATAACTCTACTGATATCCTTATGATGTGGAATTGCCTTAAATAATAGGAGAGTCTCAGATTAACTGAACATTTTTCCTGTTAGTCCTTTGAAAAATACGCTTAACAATTCCCTGATTATTCTAAATCTATATATAATAGCTTCTTTTAAAAGATCTCTATGCTTCTTTCCATTCAGAAACTTATTTTATTTTAGAATGTAAGATCCCTGAGTGTAGAGACAATTTTGCTTTTTTTTGTATAAAAAGGCCCAGTGTTGGGGCAGCTAGGTGATGCAGTGAATAGAGCACTGCCCCTGGAATCAAGAAGATAGAAGACCTGAGTTCAAATCCGGCCCCACACACTTCAACACTTACTAGCCATGTGACCTTAGGCAAATCACTTAACTCCAACTGCCTTGCTTTTCCCCCTCCAAAAAAGAAAAAAAAAAGTCCAGTGTCTGGCACACAGTAAGCAATTAGTAACTGCTTGATTGATTTTAAATGATTTTTAAAACATCACCTCTCAACAATATTGAGACAAGAGACGCCATCTTGTCCACCTACAGCATACAGATAACCTCCAAGAACTGCTACTCCAACACTAGTCCTGCAGGTGCTGGTAGGGGCCACATCGCTGCTCCACTGATTTGTTTTTGGATCATACCTGTCAAAACAAATTAGCAGTTGAGTTGAGTTGACCCTGCATGCATGGCAAACGTCAGATTAATTTACAAATTCTTGTCAAAGGGGATATATGTTTTTTCCAAAGCTCTAAAGGTTTATAATGTCTAAGACAATGTCCACTGGGAAGTCCAGTTTTATTAATGATTTCTAGAAACCTAGTATGATTCAGAACCTACATTTCTAAACCTGGATAATAATAGATAACATTTATACAGTACTTTGAGTTTATTAGATGCTTTTATTGGATATACTAGATTATTTTACAGTAGAATATAGGAGAGAACTGAGTGCTAGACTCAGAGACAGGAAGGTTGCATTCAAATTCTCTCTCGGACACTTACTAGCTTTGTCACCTTGGGGAAATTATTTAATCTGTTAGCCTTAGTTTCCACATCTGTAAAATAGATATAATAAGAACACACAGGGGCAGCTACATGGTGCAGTGAATAAAGCACCAGCCCCGGAGTCAGGAGGACCTGAGTTCAAATATGGCCTCAGACACTTGACACGTTTACTAGCTGTGTGGCTTTGGGCAAGTCACTTAACCCCAATTGCCCTCCAAAAAGCAAAAAAAAGAGAAATGATCAAATAAACTAACACAAATGAGATAATGCAAATCTTAAAATGCTACATAAATACTATCATTTGGAAAGGTGAAGAACCATTATAGAATACAGAGATGAATGGAAAAATAAGTGATGATAATCAAAGGAGTTCACTTAATAATGCAAACCTAAGACTAAATTCTTGGCAACTGATTGGCTACTGCAAAGGAAGGTCTTAAGGGAGAAAAAAAAGCAAAAAAAAAAAGCACGAAGAACTAGCAAAATGTAGTTAAGAGAAGCAAAGAAGTGAAGAATGGGTATAGATTTTAGAGAAAAGTAATTAGATTAATTTTAGACATGATGAGTTTAGGTAGAAATGTCTAGCAGACAGCTGAAAATGTGGGTCTGAAGCTCAGGACAAAGGCAGCAGCTGCAGACACAAGGTATGTAGCACATTCACAGACAGCTGAACGCATGAAACTGACAAAGTGTAAAGAGAGAAGACTGAGACCAGAACTTCTGACTAATGTCTACAATGAGATGGTGTGAAAAGGAAGAAGAGCCAGCAAGGAAGAGAGATTCCTGATAAATAAAGCAGTCCCTCAGATGACAGTGTGCTGACTACATCAAGCCATGCTATTACACAGCTTCCTAAAAAAAGATCTATAAACTAAATGCTTTTTCTAATTAGCCACATAAGAAAAACCAAGTGGATGAAAAAAGCCTACTGCTGAGACTACAAAATGTAGTGGTCGAGACAATCTGTATAGCTTGTTACCAGTAATTAGAGATCTTGTACAACACAATGGCCACTGACGGCCTAGTACCAAACTGAACAGGCTGAACTGCATTTAGGATACTGCAGAATCTTTTTTAATATCCCCCAGGTTCACTAAGACTTATTTTTTTAACACTTATTTTTTTTTTCTGATGGTGTTATATGGTTGTGAGTTATGGAATAATAGTCTCTGAAAACCAGAAATTCATCACCCAAAGGGGGAACGAAGAGGCAAATGTTGTGTATAAGCAGACTGTAGTAACACATTACAAACAAGGAATTTGTAATTCTTTGAAATTGAAAAGGAAAATTTTGAAGGTAAATCAGTGTAAAGGATATCATATGAAAAGTAAACAACTGAAAAAAGAAGATTGGCTTGTTATGAGGGATAACCAATGGACAACTTATGTGTTACATGGGTATCCTTATGACTGAGGATATATCCAAAACTGAAAAAGAAACCTAGCACATTAGGCTGATCCCCATGGCAAAGCTATGAGAGGACATAGAGAAGATTCACGCAAGAAGGGTAGCCATGGAAGGTTGTAACTGGTATCACTGGAGGAAATATTTACATTGCTAACAGATAATAGATCCGTTTGAGTATCGCATAAAGAGTCAATTCTCTTAAAACTGTTGTTTTGGAAATGTAAGCTTGTTTTAATGAGATTAGTATATTAGGGGAACATTTCTGAGCAGAAAGTGAATTTCAAGTTTGCTTATGTGAAACTGCTGCATCTTTTACCATTTCCAAAGAAAACTGCACCACTTCATAGTAAAGCTACCACCCTTCTGGTACTCACTTCCACAAGCAGATTTCAGGGCTCTGTCAAGGTAAAATGCCATCCATATTTATTGTGTATCTTCTGATGCAAAAGGAGGCAGATCAGAAGGGCTGGTTCACATATGCCCCTCCTTCCAGAGGCCTATAGTTGAGGTCTACCTAACTCATGTAAGAATTCTATCATGCTGGATTGCTGGGGCACAGGCCAACTAGCAGCCTGAGGTTATGGATGCCACCAGTACTTATTGTAGTGTTTATTTATTTCTTAAGAATTTAAGAAGTATGAAATTTTGCTACCATTTTTATTAGAATGCTATCTTTTTCTGTATGTCACCAACAAAATTTCTGAGTATTGTACCCCAATGTCATTTTCCCAATAAGCCCTTCAGTTTTTATTGCATGATTCTGCATGGTGAGGTGCTTTTTGGAAACAAATATGTCATGTTATAGAAGAACAGACTGTACACTCTAGAAGCTTATAATCTGGACAGTGCGCTTTTTTTTTTTTAAAGCAGTTTAGCGATATGAGGGAGGGGAGAGAGAGAATATAGTAATTTGAGAAAGAACTGAGGAAATTTTTTCAGGACAGGGAAGATATGAGTTTGTTTGTAGGCAGAGGGAAAGGAAATAAAAAAAAAAGAAAGGTAGGTAGAGGGAAAGGTGGTGAGAAAGAATCTACAAAAGACTGAATAGAGCCTGAAAGAGGTGGGAAGGGATGGGAAAAAGAGCAAAAGTGGAAGGGTTGACTTTGTTAAGGAGAAGGGTTGCCAACTTTGAGGTAGGATGGAAAAAGAATAGAAAGGGTGAAGATACAGAAAAGTTTTAAGGGATAGGCAAAGAGCTGAATGAGATGGCTTTGTTATTCTTAATCAGGTAGAAGTGAGTTTATCTACTGAAAACTATCAGCATGGTTTGGAGTTTGGGTAGAGTGGAAAAGTATGACATATTCATTGTAGGGAATAAAGATAGGGAAGAAAGGCAGGACTATTTCATTTTTTTGTTTCTGCATCTCTGGTGCCTATCTCTGTAAGCTAAATGGTGCCTTTACTCTGTAAGGATTTAATAAGTATTGGTTGAAGCGAGGTGGCAGTGAGAATTCAGGTGGACCCAGTAAACACAGTTTCCTGATTTAATCCAGGACATTCTACTATGTCCTCTAAGAATGAACAGAAAGAGCAGAGATGGCAGGGGTGACTGAGGGTTGACAACTGGCATAAAGCAGAAGGGGCAAAAGGCAAAAGATTCTAAGACTAATAAAAGCATTGTTGAACACTGAGTGATCATGGAGAGTGCACCCAAAAGAGGGCCAATAGACCTGATGAGGAAGATAAAGAAGTAAAGATCTGTAGGATGCAATGAGAGCAAACCATAGGTTTAAGAGGATGAGGGACTAGGATAGCATGTGCACAAAAAGGGGCAGTCAGAACAGAGAATTTCAAAGTTCAAGATTTTAAAAGACAAATCAAAGTTTGTTCAGAAAAACTTAAGTGACTTTATATAGCAAGAACAACACTAAGTAGGAACTGTTACATCTATTGCCTAAATTCATGTAAAGACTGAAAGCTTTCAGACCAAATATGTACAATCAGCAGCAAGGTGGTACAGTATTAGAGCACGGGGAACGGGAGTCAGAAAGACCTGAGCTCAAGCCTAGCCTCTGCATGACCTTGGGGAAGTCACTTTACCTCTGCTTGTCTCAGGTTTCTCAACTATAAAGTAGGGATAATACAGTACCTCTCCTCCCAGGGTTGTTGTAGGGGTTCAACTGAGATGACTGTAAAGTGCTTTACACAATGCCTGGCACAAAGTTAGAGCTATATAAATGTTAGTTATTATTATTATTCACAGAGAGGAAAAAAAACATTACTTCCACTTACCTTTCAACACTGTTGAGATAAGAGGATCCATCATGGCCTCCTACTGCATACAAAAGGTCATCAAGAACACTGACTCCAACCCCACAGCGCCGTTTGCTCATGGACGCTACCATTCTCCACTCGTTGGTCTGTGGGTCATATCGTTCCACACTAGAAATGGCGTCCCCACTACACCAGCCACCCACTGAGGGAAACAAAAGAAGATGAGGGTCAAAGACACAGAATGTATTTCTATAACAAAGATATAGTTAAATCTTGGCCCAGTGCCAAGTTTAAATAAGAAATATTTTTTAAAATTCATTTATTTATTTACTTTTAGTTTACAACACTCAGTTTCACAATCCCTTGAGTTACCAATTTTCTCCCCCCTCCCCCACATGGTGGTGTGCAAACTGATATAGGATCTACAAATACCTTCATATTAAACGTTAGCAAGTTGTAAAGAAGAATTATAACCAATGGAATGAACAATGAGAAAGAAGGAACAAAGCAACAAAAAAAAAAAGAGAGCAAGTAGTTTGCTTCAATCTGCCTTCAGACTCTGTACTTCTTTCTCTGGATGTGGATAGCCCTCTCCATCATGAGAAGTATTTTTTCAAAAAGATTTTTTTATTATTTAAGAAATATCAAATTATACCCTTAAACAAAGTTTAATTCTTTTCTGGAACTTTCTCATACCCAAGTATTTTACATGTTCAAAAAGAGATTGAAGCAGAAACAGGAGTAGATGGCAAAAATCTGGTTTTTTTCTTTAGTTCTATACATGGGTTAATAAATTTATTGGGTGTCTTTGTTCTAGCCTTTTACCTTCTCTGAACTCTATATCTTTGTCTCTCATACTACCTTCTAATCACAGTGTTTGTAGAGCAATGGGTACATCACAGGCAGACACGCAAACACACACAATTAACATTTCGATGTTGATCACACACCAAACCCACTGGACACAAACCTGCAAATAGTACCTCCCCGCATCGAATAGGCTTTCGTGGACGTGTCCTTGGTCCTTGCATCAGTGGTCGTTCTTGTGGCAATAAAAGGTAATTTTTAGCTTCATCTACCAAGTCTCTGAGAGAAGAAAGATAATTTTATTTTAGAGGTCTGATTAACACTATCAAGCTTTAACATAGTTTAGGAATGTGATTTGATGAAAAACATCATCAAACTAAGTTACAAATGCTAGCTACTATATAGGAAGATATGAACAGGAGTGCAAGTCACACTATGAATTATTTTAGTTATTATTTTCATAATGAATTCACCTTTTCAGTTCAGCTTTAGCCTGGAATATGAATATGAACTTTTGAAAAAAAGAAGTTTTAGTTTGAAGCAAAAAATGCTTAACAAGAAACTAAACAGACTTATGCTGAATGTGCAATAAAAGTTACCATGTCTATATAGTTTTTTTTGTTAAAATATATTTTGTTTTAATCAGTCAAGATCTACCTTCTCACTCTCCCACCCTAACCACCCCTTGCCCTACAATGAGATCACAAGAAAAACAAAACCCTTACAAATATGTAATTTGAACAATTGAAACACATTCTCACATTGGCCTTACCCAAAAGAAATCTGTCTCATTATGCATTCTGAGTCCTTCATCATTATCAAGAGATGGCTAGCCTATTTCACCAGTAGTCCTTTGGAATCCTGGTAAGTTGTTATGCTGATGAAAGTTCAGCACAATAGTACTCCTTTACATTATATACCATAACATTCATCCACTTCCCATTTTATGGGTACCCCCTCAAAGTCCCATTCTTTGACACATGAAAGAGTTATATTTTTGTACATCCTTTGTTTCACTAAAGATTAATTCATCCTCTTAAGTTACCCTCACTCTTAAGATATTCTCCCTCAAATCTACTCTACATCCTTCTCTCTGCTCTTTCTTTTATATCTCCCTGCTGAGTGAAATGTATTTCTGTACCCAATTCTGTATCTGGTCTTTTCATCAGGAATGCTTAGAATTCCTCTATTTCATTAAGTCGTTTTTCTCCCTGTAGCATTATACTTAGTCGTGCTTGGTAAATTATTCTTAGCTATAAACCTGTATCTTTTGCCTTCTAGAACACTATATTCCCACCTCTCTTCCCCCTTCATAGTAGTAGTGGCTACTAAATCACATGTGATCCTGATTATGGTTCTTTGGTACTTGAAATCTTTCTTTCTACATGCTTGTAGTATTCTTTGACCTGGAAGCTCTGGATTTTGGCTATAATATACCTGGGAATTTTAATTTTGGAGTTTCTTTCAAGGGTAGACCAATGGTTTTTTTTTTTTCTATTTTGCCCTTTAATTCTAGGACATAGGGTTAATTTTAAGATTTCTTGAAACAGGATGTTTAGGCTTTTTTTTTTTTTGGTCATGACATTCAGATGATTTTTAAATTTTTTCTCCATGATCTATTTTTCAGGTCATTTGTTTTGCTATGAGATAACATTGCATTTTCTTCTATTTTTTTTCAAACCTTTTGACTTTAATATTTCTTGATTCTTCATGAGGCCATTAACTTCTATTTGGTTGATTCTAATTTTCAGGGAGTTTGGTGCTTGGGCAAGGTACTGTACCTCCTGCACCAAGTTATTAATTCCCCTTCCAATTCCTGTTTCTCATTTATTTTCTTCTTTTTTGTTTGTTGTTTTTGTTTTTTTGGCATTTCTTTTTTTATGTAATAAATTTTATTTGTTTCTTGTTTACAACATTCATTTTCATGAGATTTTTGAATTACAAATTTTCTCCCTGTCTTTCCCCTACCCCAACCCCAAAACAGCAATCCCACTGTAGAGCCCCTCCCCTGGTCTACTCTCTAACTTTCTGGTAGGGCAGGGAGGGTCTCCCTACCCTAGCCCCTGTATATCTTAATTCCTAGTTGCAGGTATTGCAGAACTTTAAATTCTAGATTCTTTTGATTCCTCCCTTGTAACCCACCCCCGCTGGAAGGACAACCAATTAATTCAATACAGACTGTGTAGGTGTGATTAAACAGGACATCTTCATAGTGGACATATGGTGACAGTGATTATATGTCCCTCTTTCCTATCCCTCCCCCCGCTGTTCTGTTCTCTACCCTGTCCCTGTCCCTTTACTGAAGTGTGAGCATCTAGCATCCTTCCCCTAGACCCTGCCCTCCCCTCTGTCATCCTGCCTTTCATCCCCATGCCCCCTCCTCTCTTGTGTGGCATGATGCCCAGTTTAGAGTTTATGCCATTTCTTCCCTAAACCAGATTCAATGAGAATAAATGAAAGTAAAGTTGTAACAGTTATCCCTTGCCTCTTTCACACAGAATGATTAACCCCATTTTGTCTCTCCCTGTCTCCTCTCATTCTAGTCCTCTCCCACCTCAGAATTTGCCTTTTAAAGTATCATTCTTTTGTATTCAATTGATCCTATGCCCTCTATATACCCATATATACACATGCTCAGATATGTATTCATATGCATATATAGCCTCTTATATAGACATATGTGTAAGAATATATATATATATCCATTTGTATTCCCTTCACCTATCCTTACACTAAGAAAAATTTCATAAGTTACTATTATCGTTTTCCATATTGGCATGTAAATAATTTGAATTTGATAAGTTCCTTATGATTTCTCTCCCATGTTTACCTTCTCATGCTTCTTGTGTTTGTCAAATTTTCTGTTCAGTTCTGGTTTTTTCAACAAGAATGCTTGAAAGTCCTCCACCTCACTGAATGACCATATTTTCCCCTGGAATAATATGCTCAATTTTGCTGGGCAGTTGATTTTTGATTTTAATCCCAGCTCCCTTAATCTTCGAAATATCATATTCCAGGCCCTTCTATCCCTCAGTGTAGAAGCTGCCAGATCTTGGGTTATCCTGATAGTGCTTCTGCAGTATTCAAATGGTTTTCTCTTGGCGGCCTGTAAAATTTTCTCCTTTAACTGGGTATTCTGGGACCTGGCAATAACATTTCTAGGAGTTTTCTTTTGGGGATCTTTTTGAAGAGGTGATCGGTGAATTCTTTCAAGTTCTATTTTGCCCTCTGACTCTAAAACATCAGGGTAATTTTCTTTGAGGACTTCTTGAAGGATGATTTCCAAGTTCTTTTTCTCGTCATGGGTTTCAGGTAGACAAATAACTTTCAAATTGTCTCTCCTGGATCTATTTTCCAGGTTGGTGGTTTTTTCAAGGAGATATTTCACATTGCTATTTTTTCATTTCTTTGTAACTGTTTAATAGTATCTTGGTTTCTCATAAAGTCATTAGCTTCTACTTGCTCCACTCTAATTCTGAAGGAATTCTTCTCTTCAGAATGCTTTTGAGATTCTTTTTCCATCTGGAAAATTCAACTTTTTAAGGCATTCTTCTCCTCATTGGCTTTCTGGGCCTCTTTTGCCATTTGAATTAATCTATTTTTTAAC
>CM053593.1:54405170-54434858 GCA_028646575.1 Pseudocheirus occidentalis
TGGCCGGACCCGCTCTTCTCCTCCCCAGTTAGCAAAATCCACTGACCTTTCTCTTAGCCTTTTTTTCTTCTGGCTTGATAGATGTGGTAACTGTGCCTCCAGTGCAGCTGATCTGCTCTCCTATAGCCGCAGTTCCCCGCCCGATGCCGCAGGGCTTGACCCCACGGGTCCCAGACTGCTGCGCTGCCTGTAGCAACAGATGTGCTTTCTGTCTTGTGGAGAGTTTTGGAGCTTGAAAATCTGTTTAGCATCCCATTTTATGAGTTTTTTAGCGTGTTTGTGTGGGAGCTGTGGTGCTTTGCTGCTTCTATGCCGCCATCTTGGCTCCGCCCCCTCCCTGTAATTATTTATTTAGAACATTAATTTAAAAAAATTTGAGTTTCAAATGCTCTCTAAATTCTCTCTACCACCCATTGAGAAGGAAAAGTGATATCAATTATGCATGTGAAATCACAAAAAAATTTCCATCTGTCACATTTGCAAAAAAAAAAAAAAGGGCAAGCAACATAAAGAAAGTAAAAAATTATGCTTTAATATGCACTCAGACTCCATCAGTTCTCTCTCTGGAGGTGGATTGCATTTTTTATCATAAATCCTTCAGAACTCTATCGGTGAGAATAGCTAAGTCATTCTTAGTTAATCATCATATAATATCGCTGTTAATGTATACACTGTTCTCGTGGTTCTGCTCACTTCATTTTGTATCAGTTCACCTAAGTCTTTCCAGGTTTTCCTGAGAGCATCCTGCTTGGTATTTTTCAAAGTACAATAGAATTCATCAAAATCATATACCACAACTTGTTCAGTCATTTCCCAACTGATGGACATCCCCTCAATTTCCAATTCTTTGCCACCATAAAAAAAAAGCTGCTGTAAGTATTTTTGTACATATAGGTCCTTTCCCCCCCCCCATCTTTTTGGGTTACAGACCTAGTAATAGTAGTACATAGGGGTCCTTTTTACCATTTTTATGATCTCTTTGGGATACAGACCAAGAAGTGGTACTGCTGGGTCAAAGGGTATATGCATGATTTTATAGCTCTATGGGCATAGTTCCAAATTGCTCCACAGAATGGTTGAATCAGTATACAATTTCACCAACAGTATTAGTGTCTCAATTTTCCCATACCCACTCCAACATTTGTCATTCTCCTTTTCTGTCATATTAACCAATTTGAGAAGTGTGGGGTGGTAGCTCAGACTTGTTTTTTTTTTTGCTTTTTGGAGGGCAGTTGGGGTTAAGTGACTTGCCCAAGGTCACACGGCTAGTTTTTGTGTTAAGCGTCTGAGGCTGGATTTGAACTCAGGTACTCCTGACTCCAGGGCCGGTGCTCTACTCACTGTGCCACCTAGCCGCCCCCCAGACTTGTTTTAATTTGCATTTCTTTAATCAATATTGATTTAGAGCATTTCTTCATATAATTATAACTCTGATTACTTTGTTTGAAAATTGCTATTCATATACTTTGACTATTTATTAACTGAGGAATAGCTCTTATTTTTATAAATTTGACTCAATTCTCTATATATTTGAGAAATGAAGTCTTTTTAGGGAAACCTGCAGTGAAAATTTTCAGAGTTATGATTATTACGTATTTCCCTCCATCCCATTTTCCCTGTTTATCCCATTCTCTCTTTTGAACTCTGTCGAGCCTCAAAAGTGTTTTGCTTCTATCTTTTACCTATCCCAATCCACCGTTCTTTTCTGCCTGATATATATATGTTATGTGCAAACAGGAGCAATAGTCAGGTATTCTGATCTTCCACAATTAAGATACTTTTGTTGATGTTAATTCTTCCAAGAAACATGGCTTCTTTGAGCTAAGATTTCAGTAAGGCAGCTCTGTTGCTAATGTAGAGTTTCGATGTACACTATCAATAAATATCAAATTAATTTATCATATATAAAATTACTTAACTGTTTCTTAGGATCATTAAGCATATCAAAAAATTCTCAACAATTAGCCTTTTTTTTTTTTGCTTTTTGGAGGGCAGTTGGGGTTAAGTGACTTGGCCAAGGTCACACGGCTAGTTTTTTGTGTTAAGTGTCTGAGGCTGGATTTGAACTCAGGTACTCCTGACTCCACGGCCAGTGCTCTATTCACCGCGCCACCTAGCTGCCCCTCAACAATTAGTCTTAAATAAAAGAATAAGGCATCTTCTGTTACTTTGTTAGGTTTTAAAAATACCATTTTGATATGCTAAACAAATGATACTGAAATCAACTTAAAATGCTCCAACCTCCCTTCAGGCCAGAGGTGCCAAGCCTGCTGGTGGATAACTGTAGGACAGGTCCTAGATTTGTAAGTCTTTTGAGTGGTTACAAGGACCGGGGTGTGTGTGTGTGTGTGTGTGTGTGTGTGTGTGTGTGTGTGTGTGTGTGTGTGTGTGTGTGTGTGTGTGTGTGCGCGCACGTGCATACTTTTTTCCTTCCACTTAATAGTATTTTATTTTTTCCAATTACATGCAAATATAGTTTTCAATATTCTCTTTTACAAGATTTTTGTTCCAATTTCCTTTTCCTCCTTCCCCTCACCAAGATGGCATGCAACCTGATATAGAACCTGATGTTGTTGTTCTTTTTCTTTTGGTTAGGCAATTGGGGTTAAGTGACTTGCCTAGGGTCACACAGCTAGTAAGTGTCAAAGTGTTTAGCACTGTATTTGAACTCAAGTCTTTCTGATTTCAGGGCCGGTACTCCATCCACTGTGCTACCTCGTTGCTCTGAATGTGATGTTTTTAACAACCTTATTGCCACAAGGGGATTTTATAAATGCTTAATGAAGCCAAGACTTTCAGGTAAATTATTTAGTTACAATATAAATGTCTCTCTTAACAAAATTTGTTTCTCTACCAACTGACTAATATGGCTATTTCTGTTTCCTGACTGGACGACTCCGCAAGTAGCAAAATATCACTTACTGATCCTCCAGGAATACAGATGGCTTTGATGGTGCCTTGGGGCTCCGTAAGAACATTTTGAAGAAATTCAATCTCTGTGTTTCTAAATATGTCACTGACATCAACAATCTGGTAGATGAATAACAAAAATGGGCAACAAAATAAAACATGAGTCACAGCAAAGCTTTTATTTTGTTTTTAAATAATTTTGCTAACATAATTAAATTCATATTTACATATTCATATTTTTGCTCAACACAGAAATTTTCTCTACCTAGTTAATTTGTCATCTAATTTATATGACATGGGAGGAAGCTGAGACAAAGAACAGTTGTGAGCTACTTGCTAGTAAGTACCTAGTGATGAGACTTGGGTGCCTTGACTCTCCTCAACCTCTATATATTTATTACCTTTTCAGAGTTGTATTCTGCTCACTTTGGAAGGTGTAAGTAGAGCTTAAATTTTAAGAAGTTCCCCTTGTCTCATATTTTACAGAAAAAACTGAAGCTGTTCACTGTGAGCTCCCTCTTTTCCCCTTCTCTTCACCTCTTATCATTCAGAAACCTTCTGACGCTATCTTTTAATTCAAACCTAACTCATATAAGGGACTGTACTTCTTATCAAGGCTAACCCCTCTACTTGCTCCAGTGATCTCCTTCCATTCCAACATCTGCAAAAGATCGTCCCTTCTATCATTTCTACTCTTATCACTTATTTTCCATCTTTCCCTGTCTCATTTCCTACTGCTTATAATGAGGCCCACGACTCCTCCCGGTCAGGAAACCCTCATCTGATCCTTATGTCCCTGCTCACTGTCCTCCTACATCCCCTGCCTCTTTGGGGTTAAACTCCTTGAAAAGGCCACTGACAATAGGAGCCTCTTCTTTCTGTCTCCTCACTTACCTCCCTACAATCCAGCTTCTGACCTTATTGTTCCAGCAAAGCTAAAGCTCTTCTTTCCAAAGTGACCAGTGATCTCTCAGCTGCCATATCCAATGGCCTTTTCTCACTCCTCATTCTCCTTGACTTCTCTGCAGCCTCAGACACTGTCGGTCACTTGCTCCTCCTTGGTACTCCCTTCCTTCTCCGTTTTCAGGACACTGTTCTCTTTTGCTTCTCCTCCTACCTACGTGACCCCTCCTTTCCTGGATCCTCATCTAGGCCGTGCCCTCTAATATGAGGTATACCACTGGGTTATATCCTGGGCCTTCTTTTCCTCTCTCTTTATACTACTTCACCTGGTGATCTCATCAGTCTCCATGGATTTAATTACCATATCTATGTTGATAATTCCCAAATCTACCTTTCTTGCCCCAATCTCTCTGCTTAATTCCAATCTCATCTCCAATGGCCTTTCAGACATCTTAAACTATATATATATGTGTGCATACATAC
Source organism: Pseudocheirus occidentalis (assembly GCA_028646575.1). Classification (NCBI taxonomy): domain Eukaryota; kingdom Metazoa; phylum Chordata; class Mammalia; order Diprotodontia; family Pseudocheiridae; genus Pseudocheirus; species Pseudocheirus occidentalis. The sequence goes on from CM053593.1 coordinate 54,409,467, forward strand.
GTATGTATGTATGTATGAATATATGAGAGACTGTGCTCATTTATCTTTCAAAGCATATCTTTGGTCTAAAATTTCTGGTTGGAAGAGTATTTTATAACAGGCCTGATCCTGAGTCTCCATGTTAAGGCTAAGAGTAGGATTTTTCATTTGAATTTATGAGTACCTGTTCAGTTGAAATTGGACTAAGATAATTTTGATCAATTTGGAAAAATTATTATATTTCATGTCAGACTTCAATAGCATTATGCCTGAGATACCCTCAAAACGGTGAGATAAGAGGTATATATGACTTCAATCACACTGCTATTTCCCAGATTATCAGAGTCTACCGTGCTTCACTAATGTTTGCTGCTTTCTATTCTCATATCATTAATTTTTCTGTTAAGACCACCATATATGTATATGTGTGTATCTATACACACACACACACACACACACACACACACACAGATAAAATCTGGAGTCAGAGGGGATGAGAAAGGGAATAAGCATTTATATAGTATCAACACAGTGCTGGACACTGTGCTAAGAGTTTTACAAATATCTCCTTTGATGCTCACAACAACCTTGGGAGGTACCTGCTATAATAATCCCCGTTTTCCAGCTGACGAAACTATGGCAGACAGAGGTTGAGTGATTCACCCTTGGTCACACAGCTAGCAAATGTCAGAGGCCAGATCTGAACATAGGTGTTGACTTTTGGTTCAATGCTCTATCCACTATACCACCTAGCTGTCTCTAAGCTGCCTGGAGTTTGATTATTAAAGTCACTGCCCCTAAAACATAGTACCAGAGTGAACAGAAGGACCCAGCAGTAGTATCACAGGGCTCAAAGGCAGAGGTGTCAAATCCATGGCCTCTTTAGGCCCAAGTTACAAATCAAAGCAGATTAAAATGTAACTGGGAAATGTTCAACAAAATGAATACAAATACAACATAAAATAATGCAAATTTAAGGTATTTTTAAAAAAAGTAAGTATGTGGCCCATAGAGATCTCTTCCTATTTGAGTTTGATACCTCTGCTCTATACCCTTTTCATTTTGGTTGATTAGAAAGCAGCCTGATTTTAAAAATCGGGCAGGGTCACAGCACACAACTGACTGCCACCTTCAAAATCAGTCTAAAATGAAGACTGCAGGAATACCTCAAAATGCTTCATAGGAAAAATAATTACCTTCATTCCAAAGCGAGTATCTGGTTTATCAATGCCATATAAGTCCAAAGCCTCAGTGTAAGTCATAGAAGGGAAAGGAATAGTAAGAGGACTTTTGTCCTTAGGCCATGAATACTGAAGCAAACCCTCGATTAATTTCTGGATCCCGGCCTGGTCTACAAAAGACATCTCTATATCAACCTGAAATCAAGATGACATCACACAGATATAAGTTTCAAAGCTGTTACTAATATTTATAACCAAACTTTTTTTTTTAAAGAAACCAAAGGATTTTATAGAGACATGTTATATAGATGAAAAAAATCACTGGACTTCTATACAGAAGCCACATTCTAGTTGCTTTTTAATTCAGATTTGGATAGCTAAATTAAGTTGACATAGATTAGAGTTTTCATAAATTTTATCAGGAAATTACGGGCATCATTAACAAGTAGAAGAAAATGCTGATATTCTATTGATAACCTGGAACAATAAGAAGGCATAATCCATGAAGAGGATGGGTCAAAAGTAGGAGAATTAGAAGTATAACTGCAATGAAGTTATGTTAGACATATGACTAAAATTAAAGAGAAATGAAATAAAATAAAGCAGAATGCATACTGTGGTCTTAGAAACATTTCTCACACAGCAAATAATAATGATGATAAATTCTGTTTACATAGTGCTTAACGCAAATACAGAATCAGGTTAGCATGAATCTATAAAATTCAGATGAATGAACTCATGATACCTGGGTAAATTCAGGTTGCCTTTCTGGCTTAGAACCTTCATCTCGATAACAACGGGCAACTTGGAAGTATCTGCAATTACAAGAACACCATTCATTTAAGTTCTGGAAGAAAGACATACTCATTTTCCACCAAAGCAGCATCCTAGCCATGCCAGCAAAATATGAATGAGAATGAATGCCACATCAGAAGATACATTCTACCATTTTTGATATTGTTCCAACTGAATCTCTTAACCCATGTGAAGCTCTTCCAAACCTTTGCTTCCCCTTCCCATCCCACGCCCACTTCTTAGTTGAGAACCTTGCTACTTACTTTACTAACTTTACTACTAAGTAAGTTTACTAAAAAAAAACTGAGGTTATTTGAGGTGAGTTCTCTCTCCATCTATTCATCTTAAAACCCTCTGACGTTGTCTCCCACTCCTTTTACCTAGTCTCTGATAGATGTAGCCCCTTCTCTTTGCCCAGGCCAACTTCTCAACATTCACTTGACCCTAACCATCTCTCCACCTTTCAGAATCTGACCCTCTCCTATCAAATGGACCCTTCCCTACTGCCTTCAAAAAATAAGCCTAAGCACCGGCCATCCTTAAAAAATCTCACTAGATATTACCATCAGTGTAAACGGTTGTCCTTCATCTCTCTTTTCTTGGCCAAATGCCTTGGAAAAGCTGTTCACTTCCATTTTTCTTCTTTCACTGCTTTAGAAAGCAGCCTGATTTTAAAAATTGGGCAGGGTCACAGCACACAACTGACTGCCACCTTCAAAATCAGTCTAAGTCCAAAGCCTCAGTGTAAGTCATAGAAGGGAAATGAATAGGAAGAGGACTTTTGTCCTTAGGCCATGAATACTGAAGCAAACCCTCGATTAATTTCTGGATCCCGGCTTGGTCTACAAAAGACATCTTCAACTTTTTACATCTGAACTTCCATTCCATGTCACTCAATTCAAAAAGCTCTCCTGAAGGTTAGCAATGACCTCAAACTTGCCATATCTGATGTGATAGCCTTTTCTTAGCCCTAATCCTTCTCAACCTCTTTTCTGCATTTGACACTTCTGGTCACCCCTTTTTTTTTTTTTCCACTTTTCTTTCTGGGTTTTTGTGACACTATTCTCTCCTACTTTGCTTCCTGTCTCATTACTCCTTCTTAGTTTCCTTTGTTAGTTCACCATTCCTATTATATCCCCTAACTGTAGCTGAGCCTTAGTCTTTTAAAAAAATTTAAGAAAATTTTCCCAATTACATGTAAAAAAAAAAAAATTTGTTTTTAAATGTCAAGTTCTAAATTCTCTCCCTCTTCTCCATTAAGAAGGCAAACAATTTGACAAAGGTTATATGAAGTCATATAAAATATAATTCATGTTGTGAAAGAAAGGACCAAAAAAAACCCCAAAAAATAAGTTTTAAAAAGTGTGCTTTGATCTTCAATTAGACTCCATCAGTTCTTTCACTGAAAGTGGAGAGCATTTTTTATTATTTTCTTCAGTGAGCTTTTGTACCTCTTTTTCCATTTGGCCAATTTTACTCTTTAAGGAGTTCTCTTCAGTGAATTTTTGTATATCTTTTTTCATTTGGCCAAATCTGCTTTTCTGTTCTTAAATGGATTTTTATGCTTCTTTTACCATTTGGCTAGTCTGTTTTTTTGAGGAGGGCAGCTAGGTGGCATAGTGGATAGAGTACTGGGCTTGAAATCAGGAAGACTCTTTCCTGAGTTCAAATCTGGACTCAGACATTTACTAACTGTATGATCCTTAACAAGTCACTTAACCTTGTTTGCTTCAGATCCTCATCTGTAAAATGAGCTGGAAAAACAAATGGCAAACCTCTCCAGTATCTTTGCCAAGAAAATCTCAAATAGAATCACAAAGAGTCAGACATATACGAAATGACTGAACAAGTTTTTAAATTTTTTAAAATTTTAAACTTAAGTATACTGAGAAAAAAACCCCACATTGTCATGTACACAGTAGACCATAAGACCATAATTTCCATTTCAAGAAAACCTATATAATAAATACTACACGTTGTTTTCAAACTGGCCCAGCTTTGTTTTGCTTATTTGTTGGTTTTCTTTTGTTCTCTCCTGTGCACTTTTTACTTTATTTTTTTCTTCTCCCTTCACCCACCACCCTAAAGAAGACTACAATTAAGTGTGGATACACACACATGCATACATACACACATGCACAATACATATACACACATCTATTTACACATATGTACATTCATACACATACATGTAAGACAATACAATCATATTTGTCTGAAGGTGGATAGCATCTTCTTTCCTAAGTCTGTCTTTCCGTGTTTTTCTAAATCAACCAGCTCACCATTTTCTATGTCACAGCAATATTCCAGTCCACTCACATCCTGAAAGACTGTCTATGAAAGTTCCCCTTCCCAATTTATCGCATTTCTTTTATTCTTGGTTACACTAGTTTTATTTATACAAGAAAATTTTAATTTAAAATAATCAAAATTATCCTTTTTATACTTCAACAATGCTTTGATTGTATAGTTTAAAGTCTAACACTGCTGAATCTACTTTCTTTACATGTTTTTTCCTCTACTTTCTTTCAAGTTCCTAACCTTTTGTTCTTCCAAATGAACTGTTATTATTTTTTCTAACTCAGTAAAATAAATTTTTAGTAATTTAACTGGGATGACATCAAATAAATAGATTAATTATGTAAAATTGTTATTTAACAATTATTTTGTCTTTACCTTCCCACAAACAATGAATATTCAATTATTTAGATCTGAGTTTATTTATATAAAAATGGTTTATGTTTATGTTCATATAGTTACTGTCTTTTCTGGCAGGTATACATTCAACTATTCTATACTGTTTAGGTACTTTACCTAGATCTACTCTAGTACCTAGACTCTAGGTATTTTAAATGGTCTAAAACAATACTGAATAATATTGCTGACACATAGTATAGGTTCTCTATTTTTCACTTTTGATGAAATCTATTTTAACTTTAACTTTGTCTGAGATCATGATTACTATCCCTGATTTTTTTACATACTAAATTCTACTCCCGGCCTTCATTTTATCTTTGTGTGTACTTCTCATTTTTATATCGTTTCCTGAAAGCAACACATTGTTGAATTTAAATTTTTAATCTGCTATCTATCTGTTTCTGTGTTATGGGTAAATTCATCCCATTCACATTCTAAGCTAAAATTACTTGTTGGGTATTTTCCTCTTTCCTATTTTTCTTCACTAGCCTTCTCACCCCATTTACCCTATCCCATCTCACTTCTGTGCTTTACTTCTACACACTACCTTGCCCTCCTATTCCTTAATCTACCCACTCTTCTAAGAGTCTTGCCCTCTTTTTTTCCTTCTGAATTTAGAAGACTTTTATATCCCTCTAGATGTTTCCCTGTTCAACCCATTCCTGATGAGAGTAAGGTTTCAGCACTCTCCCCCCAACTAGCTTCTGCTGTATCAATTTTTCCTTTTATACCTCATTTGTATGAGATAATTGCTCCTTTTTTCTCTCCCTACAGTTCTATTTTTTAGAATCGCCCCATCATACTCAGCTCATGCTTTTCTTTCAAACTACACAAATAATGATGACAATCATAAGAATACTGCCAATATCTTCAAATATATGAAGTAAACAATTTGACCTGATTGGGTCCCTTATAATTGATCTTTAATGTTAATCTTATATTTTTCCTAGATGTTACAAATTTTCCCTTAAATTCTGAGGTTTTTGTCAGCAAAACCCCCTCAAAAACATGAAAGACTTGGGAGTTTGTTAAATGGCCATTTTTTCATTCAGGATTATACTTAGTTGTAAGCCCAGCTCTTTCACTCTACAGAACACAGTATTCCAACAATTACCATTCTTTGCCTAGTAGCTGCTAGGTCTTGTATAACCCTTATTGCAAATTCCATGATGGGTAACTGTTTTTTTTTTCTTATTTTCTCCTTAACCTGGGAGCTTTGACTATGATATTCCTCTAAGTTTTCTTCCTGGGATCTCTTTCAGGAGGTGATTGGTGATTTTTTTCTATTTCTGCTTTACCTTCTTTTTCTAGAATTTCAGGGCAATTTTCCTTGATAATTTCTTATAATATTGTATTAAGATTCTTTTTTTTAAATCATAATTTTCAGGCAGTCCAACTACTCATTATTTTTCTTCGATTTGTTTTCTAAATTGATTGTTTTTCTGATGAGATGTTTCATTTTCTCTTCTTTCAGTCTTTTGACTTTGTTTTATGATTTCTTGGTGTCTTGGAATGTCATTAGCTTCCCCTTGCCCAATTCTAGTTTTCATGGAAATTTTCTTCCTTAAGTTTTTGAATCTCTATTTCTAGTTGGTTGACTTACTTTCCATCATTTTCTTGGATTGCTCTAATTCTTTTTTCCTAAATTTTCCTTGGTCCCTCTTATTTGATTCTTAAAGTCCTTTTTAAGTTCTTCCAAAAACTCTTTTTGGGCTTCGGACCATTTGACATTTCTCATTGAAAAAAAGAGTGACTTTTTAAGTTCTATTATCTTTCTCTGAATATGAACTCAGTTTTTCTCTAGTCCCATAGTAACTATGATTGGGTTCTGTCTCCTTTGCTTACTCATTATATATATGGAGTGTTGGTATTTTGGGTTTTCAGGCAACCCTAACCCTCTTTGGGCAACCTCTTCATTTTTATGGTACATTTACAGAATGTACAGAATGCACCTCTGTACAGATACAAAAGCAGACAGCTGCCAGGTTCTCATCCAGTCCTCAGAGGTAGAAAGCTCCCAGGTCCTTGAAGTTCACAGGGTCCAGTACATCTGAAACCCTTCACCACTTCTCTTCCCTGGAACTCAAGGATCAGCAAGGCCATGAATAAACAAAGTCTTATCCTGGTCATGCTTCTTTAGTCTTCCAGCAGTTCAGCTGTCTCTAGGACCCAGAAGAAATATTGGCCTTCTGGATGGCCTTCACCAGATTCTGGTCTCAGGAAAATTCCAATTCAGTTCTCAGTCAGCTTCCAGATACTGGGAGAGAAACTCTCTTTCTCTCCGTCTCCATCTCTCTCCCTCTCCCTCCCCCTCACTCCCTCCCTCTCTCTCTCTGTCTCTCCTTCTCCTCCTCCCTCTCAGCTGGCTTCAGTCTCCATGAATCTTCCTTCACGAGGAGCAACATTCCAATTCTGTCTCTCTGTCTCTAGACACATAGTAATGCCTTGATAAATACTTGATTTTTTAAACCTAATTTTTTTCTTCTGCCCATCACTTAAGAGGACCATCCCCAAATCTATACTGGAATCTTTTGGTGATCAATCAATAAAATAGAATTTTATTTTATGAAACACCTGTAAATATTCTACCCTTCTCAGACGTCTAAGTTTCTAAACATTCTTGCTTTCGGTAACAGCGAGATTAAAGAAATCTTACCTGTCGAAACCACCAACCATTAAAAGTTGCTTGAACTGCTGAGGACTCTGAGGAAGAGAATAAAACTTTCCAGGTTCCCTTGATGGTACCACAAACTCTTTTGCACCCTGATAGCAAAATAAGGGAAAGAATTGGGGATATTGTGAAAATTAAAAGCAAAGTATAAATAATTGGCTAAAGCTACTGTCTTACACTACCAAGATTAAGTTAAAAAAAAGTTCTGGCTTAGCAGTTGGGCAATCAAGGTTATTTTGTGCACGATTTTCTACTCAAGCAAATATTAACTTATTTTCTACATTTAAAAAACTCATTGAAATGATAAAGTCATTAAAAAGCTCTGTGCCTTCTCTACTTCACCGCTTCTCTTATAAACAGCAGATACTGAATGTTTGTTGAATTGTTGCTTAACAACTGTAGTTACTAAGTCAATCAATAAAATTTTGAGCAAAAAATCCCAAAGTCTGGTAACTCAGTATTCTTCTTGGATCCTTCGGATGAAAGAGAACTAATTGTACAGTACGAATCTTTCCCAGTCCCTTATCAACTAATAACAATTAAGTATTTAACAAACATGAAAATAAAATAAAAAAGTTGGACTCAGCTTGGTCATCTCATCTGCTCTTAGTGTCTCTCTCTCTCTCTCTCTCTCTCTCTCTCTCTCACACACACACACACACACACACACACACATCTAGTCCTAATCTTTCCTGTACTTCAGTTGTATATCACCAATTGTTTGCTAAACTGCCACCTACTTTTTGTAGGTGCCTCAAATGAAAGCATGCCAAATATTCCCCCTTAAACGCTCCTGTCTCTGTGAAGGCCCTTAGGGCACAGCCATATTTACAGTTACACTGGCTGATAACCTTGCCAACTCTTCCCTTTTTTTATCCTCTTGATGTTATCAATTGTTGAGCCTCATTGATCCTAGTTCCATAACATCTCCTGCATTTGCTCCCTCAAGAAGTGGCCACCCTGGTTCATCTCCTTATCAATTCTCTTCTGCACTATTTTATAACAGCCGCCTACTTCACCCTCCTTGCTTCCAGTTTTTCACCTCTCCAGTCCATTCCCCACAGTTGCCAAAATCATCTTTCTAAGGCATAGGTCTGACAGTGTCACTCCTGAGATCAAATATCACTACCTTTGGGCACAAATATAATTTCAGAGTTGAGTATTTAAAGTGGACTATATTCTTGCTCCTACTCGTTCTTCCTCATTTACTTAATAAGACTCTCCTTCACTAACTTTATGTTCCAGTTTAACTAGCCTACTAACTGTTCCCTAACCTTGACAAACCATCTCCTGTCTGTCTCCAGTGCCTGGAATGCACTCCCTCCTTAGAAGCCTTTTGTCCTTTAAGACTCGGCTCATGTCTCACTTTTGGAGGTGAAGCCTTTCTTCAGCATCTAGCTTGCTGATACTCATTACCTCCTTGAGTTACATTGTATGGACTTGTCTATGTAAATGTGGTACTACCCCAGTGGAAGATAAACTCTAAGGGAAAGTACTATTTCATTTTTGTCTTTCAAACTCCAGAGCCTGGAGCAGCTCTTGGCAAAGAGGAGGTGCTTAATACTTGCTGAGTCAAAGTGAAGTCAGTAGAAAAGCAAAATGACATAATGTTCCAGAACATTATTATGTTATATTAAGGAAAAAGTAACAGAAAACTGAGTTAGGAACATACATACCCCTGGAGTTTTCTTAAATAATGTTGGTGTTTCAATATCCACAAACCCTAAAAGAAGAACATCAAATTTGTAATTAGTCAACTAGAGAAGCCCAGAATGAAGTACATCGTCTCTGAGACTGTTCCTGGAATAGGAATTATGAGTGGTGGATAGCACCTAGTTTATTAATCCCAGTTTCCACAAATACCACCATGAGGCAGGTTTTAGGGATTTGGTAAGTTCTATCTTTCTATAACAACTTCATCTTTGGCATAAAACAATTTATAAACTATTTATGATTCCTCACTTCCTGCTGCTGTACAGGTTTTCTGAAAGTTACATGAGAACACCAAAGATAACAAAAAATGTCAATGAAAACTAGAAATATATTCCTAGGCAGCACCAAACAGTGATATAAATACAAGAAGATGGTGAAAGAAAATAACCCACATGCCCTACTTCAAAAAGCTGGGAGTGATGACTAGATAGGAAGCTGAGCAGAAGCGCTCCTTGACTTGCCCGTGTCACACAGGAAGGTGGAAGTGGTGGAGCTGGCAGGCAAACCCAGGCCCTCCACACCAAACCCTGGGCCATTTCCACTCTATCTTTCTCTTAAGGCGGCACTTTAAGTCTTACAGCCTCAGTCTGCCCAGCTACAAAATAGGGCAGTAATTATCTTACAAGTCTGTGATGAAAGCCCTTTAAAAGCTTTAAAGAGCGACATAAAGACGAGCTGTTATTATTTTATCTTCCCAAGTGAGTTGCAACTGGAGATCTGATAGGCACGCCTTTTGTCTTTGTCATTTCAATTGGATCATCACTAATCACCTCCCCAAAAGCAGATGCTTCTGACCCACTGACTAGACTTCTAGATTATTTTTCTGGTAAAAATATCCTGAAAACCACCATTGTTTTACTCATGCTGCTGTATACACTGAATGCATCCTAAGTACTAGGCAGACAGGTACATTTTGGCAAACAGAAAAGGCACTGGAGTACTTAGAGGCACACTCTGCCCATGCAGACAGCCCGCTCTTACCATGCAGATTACAGAGGTATTCCCGCATTCTCATGACCATCTGGGATCTCAGTCTTAGATTATACTGCATTTGGGAACTACGTAAGTCTAAGTAGCGATACTTCATACGAAGAGCTTCTGTTTTCTAAAATTTTTTAAAAAGCGATGTCTTAAGAAATTTCTATCTCTACAAAATATGCTTTAAACAAATATTAAAAGATATAACTTTTAATTTTTAATTTTTATAAATTTTTATTTGTTTTGTTGTTTACATCATTCATTTCCATGAGATTTTTGAGTCACAAATTTTCTCCCCATCTTTCCCCTACCCCCAACCCCCAAACAGCAATCCCACTGTAAAGCCCCTCCCCCAATCTGCTCTCTTTTATGTCCTCCTCCAACACCCCTCTAACTTTCTGATAGGGCAGGGAGGGTCTCCCTACCCCAGCCCCTGTATATCTTAATTCCTAGTTGCATGTATTGCAGAACTTTAAATTCTAGATTCTTTTGGTTCCTCCCATCACCCAACCACTGGAAGGACAAGCAATTCAATACAGGCTATGCATGTGTAATTACGCAGGACATCTTCACAGTGGACATATTGTGACAGTCTGATCATATGTCCCTCCTTCCTATCCCACCCCCCCTTGTTCTGTTCTCTACCCTGTCCCCATCCCTTTACTGAAGTGTGTGCTTCCAGCAACCCTCCCTCAGACCTTGCCCTCCCCTCCGTCATCCCGCCCTTCATCCCCATACCCTCTACTCTCCTGTGTGGCATGATACCCAGTTTAGAGTTTGTCATTCAGATATAACTTTTTAAACAAATATTTTTTCTAAAGTGTTAGCATAATGTTAATTTCTACCATATAATCCATCAGCATTTATGTATCCAGCCCTAATATGTCTTCATTCTAGTTCATCATAATCTAGGAAAGGACAATGTTACTGTTCACTTCATTATCTTTCTTTTCTTTTCCTTTTTTTTTTTTTTTGCTTTTTGGAGGGAGGAGGGCAGGGCAAGGCAATTGGGATTAAGAGACTTGCCCAAGGTCACAGGGCTAGTAAATGTTAAGTGTCTGAGGCTGGATTTGAACTCAGGTCCTTCTGATTCCAGGGCTGGTGCTCCCCAGGCACCGCTAACCTCATATTAATCAAATGGCAGAAAGCACAATCCTAATTCTACAGATTTCTATATAATCAGTTTCTGATTTAAATTTCAAGTTTTTCACCCTTGAATGGAACTAGTCTGCTTTGAGAAATGTACCATGTCACTTCTATTTATTTAATCTTTAGTTCAATTTTGAAATTATTTGAAACCATAAACACATCAGCTAAGAATTTATTCCTTAGCACAGGATTCTCTGAAAGGGATAAAATGTTGGGAATAGAACAGAAAAGGGAAGAGCTAGTTTGCAAACCTTCATAGCAGTGAAAATAGTTGATCAAATCGTCTGGGACATGTCAATTGTTATGCTACACTACTGCTGATATGGAGCAAGGAGGTCAATAAGGAGGTCACTGCACTAGTCTAAAAAAGAAGCGATGAGGGCTTGAACTAGGGTAGTGGCTATGTGACTGAAGGCAAAGGGAGAGATGAGAGGAGAGCTGATAAGGCTAAGCAGTGGTTAAATAAATAGAAGTGACTTCAATGTCACAAAACTGGAAGACTGAAAAAAATGACAGTGTCAACAGAAATATGTTCCAGCAAGAAGGAATAAAACTGATGTTGTCATTACATAAAAGTCAAGCAGAACTACTGAGAAAAAGCCATCAGAGTCAAAAGTTAGGAGACCACAGGTAACCTTGGAAAAGGCCACTTCAGTTGAGCATCAGAGAGCAAGGGAGTGGTTGGTGAAGAAAGCGAAAGACGTGGCAAAAGGAAAAATGACTTTTTCTAAGGTGTTTGCTGTGAAAAGGAGATTTCACACACACACATATTTACACATATACACACCCACATGCAGATAGAATGTATGTGACTCTAGCTTGAAAGAATAGTAGGATCAAGATCTTGACAAGATGGGGGATATGTGGGAGGAGCTAGAAGATAAAAGGAGCCTGAAGCAGAAAGGGAGGGGAAGGACTGAAGAGGCAAGGTCCTGGAGAAAACAGCACAGAATGGAATCAAGGCCATACACATAGAAGAAGGGTTGGCCTTGGCAAGATGAGGTCGCCTCTTCAACAGAGACTGAATCAAAGGACAAGAGAATGGCTGATAAAGTTCACAAGTTTCAAGGTGTGGAACTGGGAGAAGACAATACTATAGCAGATGCCTCAGGTGTCTAGAACACAGGACGGGGCAACGCTTACCTACCTGATCACAACATCAGTGATTTTTGGAGGTACAGTTTATTTTTCCTTTAGCAGAAAGCACCTTAAATTATGGTGATCATGCCTGGTCTTCTCATGAAGCCTGAGGCGCCTGTGATCATATGAAGGACCTTAACACCATTCTAAACTCAAGCAAGTACAGGGCGCTACATGTGCTCTGAACAGATCCCAACCACCACTTTCATGCCAGGCGCTGATTTGTTCCAAAGATTAAAAACAATCACAGAAAGATGGCACAGACTAGCAGAAACAGATGAGCTTACCCAAAGTGACAAAGCAGCCCTCAGACGGAACAGGTATCTAGAATGTGTGAGGATGAATTAGTAATCTATCTCACAGCACAAAAGGTGTAACTACAGCTATTTGAGGATAGTTCATAGAAAAGTTGTGACCCAGGAAAATTGAAGGTGTCTCTATCATAAAGTGTTTCTATTTCACTGTGTGGAAATCAATCTTTTCTTTAAGAGTACCTATTAATAGTCTACTTTTCTTTGATAATATCAATATTTCCTAGAAACTGAATATTCAAAAAAGATAGTGACCTTCATAAAGTCCTTAATTTCAAAGGGCAGCTTCTTGCAGGAATTCAAAAGCTCAGCTGTTTTCACTTTGATTTCAATTTCACCCGTTGGCATTTTCTAAAAAGGGGAAAGAAATATTTCTTTGTAAAATCACACATTAGTACATAGGACCTTGAATCTCTCAAAACAATCTAAGGAGTTTTAGCTGCCCCGTGGTAGCATATATGTGAATGTATTTGCCCCCAGTGTTAAGGGGCAAACTGAATTCCACAATTTAAGATATGATGCATTATCCTTTTTTGCTCTCCCCTATGTTTAGTGAAAGTAAGTCCAGCTTTTGTTGCCTTTCCTGGATGCAAGTTTAAGCTTATCACCTTAATTTTAGGAGATTTATGTTCCAGATGAATACACAACCTACTTTCATTTTCCATCTACATAAAGGCACAAATATTTATTACATGCACAAAAAGTTAAAAATACTTATCATTTACTAAAGGCCAAATGCATATGTTTAACTCAATTCAGTAAGCATTTATTAAGTGCCTACTGTGCCAGGCACTGTGGTAAGTGCTGGACATACAGCAAGAGACAAAAGACAGTTTCTGCCCTGAAGGAGTCTAGAATCTAACGGGTGAGGAAACATGCAAATAAATACATATAAGCAAGCTGTGTCATTTTTGTGCAGACTTCTTCAAAGGATCTTGCTAATGGCTACCTGTTTATGTGCTATATTTCCCCAGGATGTGAGTTCCTTGAGGGAAAGGACTATTTTTCATTAGGTCTTTGTATCTCTAGAACCTAGCACAGTGCTGTGCACAAAGTAAGTGCTTAATCAATGCACGTTGGTGCCGAATAATGACGGGAAACCACATAAACAAACATGTAGAAAGGGGTTGTTTTTGGCCTGGTCCTGCAATTTTATCAGTACTGTGAGCTGCCAGTGAAGAACTCTCATTAACTGACTTGTCCAGGATCACAAAGACAAGTCACAACTGAGGTGGGACTTGAACCAAGGTCTTCCTCACTCCACAGTCAACCCCTAACCCCTGTGCCAAACTACCTCTCCTCAAGAGATTTAGGCATGACAAAGCTATCCATTTTCAGTGCTGTTCTAGTAAAAGCCCACATCCATGACTACATGTGCTCACATGTCCAAACACACATACACATGTGTATAAAGAAACAAACACACACATCTAGACATGCACATGAAATTTAGCCCCAGTTACACGAAATTTACACAGGCAATTTTTGAAATACTAACTGGATTTTCCTGCCCCGGAGGCCGAGAGATAACAGTTCCAGTAACCTGAACAACAGATTCTATGGGAGCTTCACATAATAGCTTCTTCACGGAGGCAGCTGACTACAGGAAGGAAAAAAATAGTTACTGGAAACACAATGACTTGGAAGGCATTTTCAGAGTTGCCAATGCGATTGTTAGAAAAGGAGGGGTACTTTACAAACCAAGTGCCAGAGTGTCTCAAATAATATCACTGTCATTAACTTTAAGGCTCTTATTGAATACTAAAACGTTTTTCTATTAAAGCTCCTTACAACAAAGGAAGTCAAAATCTCAGTCAAGAGTTTCTTAAATCTTCCTTTTGGGAAAGAAGGTGAAAAACAGATTAACCTTTGAAACCAAAGCCCATGTATTTTTACAAAAATGCCTCTCTGATTATTAGTGTTAAGAGGAATTCAATCCAATGGCAGTAACAGGCACTAACTTGGCTGACGCAGTACAACCTGATGTCGCTAAACCCATCCAGGATCCTTGAGAGTTTTATTTCACATCACGGAAACAAAAGATTTAAGCAAATACCATTTTCCCCTCAGGAGTATAAACACTAATGAGAACCGGTATGCAAACTAGAAGCCAATGCCATGCTGCTGGCCTGGTGACACAATGTCAATACTTTAAATCATCCACAAAACTTGAGCTCAAAGCTGCAGCCATACTTGACTAACTTTCCTCCCTGGCAACCAAGAGTTTTTCCCAAATAAAAAGACTCTTCTCTCTTACCTCATCCTGGGGAATGACGACTTGAATTAGCCCATGGAAATCTCTCAGGATCAGGAAAAGGCTTTGCCTGATTCATAAAGAATAAACACTTTCAGGAAAAAATGAACTTTTGAGGGCAGTCTTTAAACAGTACTAAAAAACAATGAAAGTAGTCAAGAGGATTGTCAAATCTATTTTTCATAAAAATTGTGTACTTTTCACTAGCCATCCCACTGTATTTAATTGCAGTGTTAAATACAGAGATAGGGACTGCATCTATGATTTCATTAGTATAGTGAACTGTTCCTGGGTGAGGGAACTCCTCCTCCCAATGCAGTTGGGCACCCTTTCTATAACCTAATCAAAGACGGTGACTTAGGGCACTCTCTTAGGTTAATCGAATCACTCAGGTTCACACAGCTAATATGTATCCAAGGCAGGACTTTGAACCCAGGTCTTTATGTTCTCTATAGGGTCTGTTAAAGTCAAGTTGGAAAATTTCTGTTTTGAGTTTATTAGAATCAAATCTAGTTAGTAATATTTGGAATACAGTTATATAGATATTTTTCCTTTACCAAAAAACAACCCCAAAGCACTATCTTCTCAGGACCGACATCTCTTCTTTCTGAGTTATTATTTTTTTAAATCACCTGAGGTCTAGCACTAGAAGTGTTCTTAGAGGTCATGTGAAGGCCTTCTAGTTCAAGCCCTTCATTTGATTGATAAGAAAACTAAGGTCAAGAGAATATAAGGCAGCTGCTCAAAGTCCCAGGAGTAAGGAGCACCAGAGGCAGAATCTGAGCCCTGACTCTGAAGGAAATAGACTTTCCTTTGTGTGACGCTATGTTTTATATCTTTTCAATGTGAATTACGTAGTCAGTGTTAGGGTAACTCTTAGGACTGCACAAATACAGGATCGGGGATAAACTGTTTGGTTAAAATTTTAAAATGTACAGTGCTTGTGTAAATCAGTGTCGCCAGGGCTGTAACATTCGTACTCCTACTGCACAGGTGTGGATTCATTCGCCATCTTTCAGGTCAGTTTTAAATAGAATATTTTCACAGCTTTTAATCTTGCTTTAGTGAAGAACATTCTTGTATGAAGATGAGGCTCCCATGAACTAAATTTAGAGGAAGACAGAACCCTCCACACTCCTCTTGGAGCCTAGGTTTTGGTCACGGTGGCCAGAAGGGACAGTTCAACCCAAAGACAGGCCTCTGGGCTCCTCCTGTTAGTACTGCAACAGAAGGTGAAGACTCGCGACGAGGCGCTTAAACAAATGCCGCCGTCACCGCTGCTTCAGGTACATAGCTCCTCCTTACAAATGTGACTACAGTAGACTACAATCAGGCAGGATTAACACTAAAAAAAATTCCTATTATGGTAAAAGCCACAATCAGGTAGAAAGACCTTTTGATTAGATCTCAAGACACAAAGGAATGCTAGAAACGCTACGGGACAACTTCCTGGAAGTCACCCATTCTTTTTGCTCTTCCAGCTGCCCTGAAAGCCCATGGAGCCCTCAGACCGGGGGAGAAGGAGCTGAGTGATCATCTGATCCCACCCCTTCATCTTCTTGATGATATAATGGAGGATCAAAGATGTTGGAGGTCCCATGGGGTTCTGGTTAGGGGAGCTAAGACCTGAATTGAATGTAGGGCCTATGATTACAAATCCAGTATACTGTCACTTTATCACACTCAAAAACCTCAAGTTTCCTTAGAAGTTCTAATTTACGGTGCTGCTAGGTGGTGCAGTGAATAGAGAACAGGCCCTAGGTCAGGAGGACCTGAGTTCAAATCCAGCCTCAGACACTTGACACAAAAACTAGCCGTGTGACTTTGGGCAAGTTACTTAATCCCAGTTGCCCTCCAAAAAGAAAAAAAGTTCTAATTCACTTTACCTTCTGTACTGAATCCATCCACACAAGGTGACTTCTTGGCCCAAGTGAGAGGAACGCAATTCTCCACAAGTATTAGTCCGGACAACAAAACTATTAAAATCTATTAAATAAAAAAATACTAATGAAATTACATGAAATATCAATTTAAAAAATTAAAATCTGCTTCTTAAATGAGTTTATGTTTATATTTAAAGTGCTTTAAACAAAGGATCCCAAACCACATTAGCCTTGGTTTTCTGTTCTAGTGTATAAAGCTTATAGAACACTTTAAGTCAAACACCTGTATTTCTTCAGCAAAGGCTGCAACCCCTCTAAGATTTAGCAGACAATCTGAGACTTGATATGGAAAGTTACCACCTTGTGATCAACCTAGTAGTGAGCCTTTCTGTATCTGCCTAGTTTGAAGACTACAGATTTTTTTTTGAGGGGAGAGGCAGCCCTGTACTGAAGGGCTTTCTGTGTTGGACTGGACACATCAGGTTAGCCTTGGTTAGCAAAGGTCCCCCTCACACCAGAGTGAGTATAATTATATTTAACATTAATAATGATTGAGAGGCAGCACGATCTAGTAGATGCTGGGTTGGCTGCTGAGTCAGAGGAAGACTTGGGTGTAAGCTCGGTCTCAGATACATACTGGCTGGGTGTCCCTAGGTCAGTCACTTATCCTCTAAGTGCCCCCAAGCAGCGATCTAAGGCTATGAAGGAATTCTGTAGAAGAGTTACTGGTTCTCATTGGTAGATGAGTTTCTGCAAAGAGTTCCCTATACCAATGGGTACTGGCTCAAAAAAGATCACCTTGAATTAAACATTGTGACAAGAAAGGATCTTTTAACAACAATGCTTAAGATTCATGCAGTCCTTTAAGAATTTGCAAAGTGCTTGACATATACGCTCTCAATTTATCCTCAAGAGACTTGTACAGCACCTGGCTGAGGCTGAACTTAAATCCAGGTTGGCCTGCCTCTGAGGCCGGCCGGCTGCTACCGCTGTAGACGTTTCCACAGTAACCACTTCGCTGCAGTTGTTCTTAAGGAATCTAATATACAGTGACTCCTAGTTCTACAGTGCCTTAAGAATTCCCTTCCTTCTCACTGGGAGGCTACCGATTACTAGAACAAAGATATCAAGATCTTATGTAAAGGCCAAGATATTACAACTGGAAAGGGGCCTTAGAGATCATCTAATCCAAGCCTCTTACAAGAAGAGATTACTTTTGACCAGTCTTTTAACATCCCGCTTGACAGGGGGCAGCTAGGTGGCGCAGTGAATAGAGCACCGGCCCTGGAGTCAGGAGTACCTGAGTTCAAATCCGGCCTCAGACACTTAACACACACACACACACACACAAAACTAGCCATGTGACCTTGGGCAAGTCACTTTACCCCAACTGCCCTCAAAAAAAAAAAAGCAAAAAAACATCCTGTTTGACAAAACTTTTCAGCAGCAAGAAACAACTCAAGGGAAAGAATGTATGTGTCTGCACACACATCTCTATATGGGGCATCCTAAAAGTCTTAGTGCAGTTTATTGAAGGGTAAAAAAAAAAAAAAGGTCCCAAAAGTGTCGGTACAGTTTTAAGCGTTCAAGCAGCTTTTTAAGCTTTTAATAGCGGCTTAAAACTGCCCTAAGACTTTTGGGACAACCCGTAAAGAAGAGACAGACATCAGACTAATCCACTGAAACTGATGTTGCTCTGACCGCAGGAGGACCTTGGCAGTTAAACAGACCCAAGAGAAGTCCACCAAAACGTTACCTGAAATTCTCTTCTGCGGGCTCAGCATCAGATGTCGGGTGCGGGAGCCCAATAGTGGTGGGGTTGTCTTTCTGATGGGTCCTGACCAACGCCTGTACATCCTGTATGCCAGGCACAGTCCCCAGGGGAAAGGCATGTTGGAGCCACAGGCAGGAGCGGCTGCTGGAGAGGGCCTTCTGCTGTCAGTCTTGGAGGAACAAAATGGACTGTTTAGAAAAAAAAAGGATCCCATTCTGGTTGACTTCTCTTTCTCCCCACATCACTGGGTCCAGGGACTAACAGCTATGTGACCAAAGTCCTGCTGTAGCAGACTTAAGTCTGCTGCGAGCTCCCAGCTTGGATGTGTGCTGTGTGTGTGTAGGGGGGACAGGTGTGGTGGAACCTGCGTGGGCTGGGGGACATGCAGGGTGGAACCTGCCCGTGCTGGGGGACAGGTGGGATGGAACCTGCACGGGCTGGGGGACAGATAGGATGAATGTGTATGTTGGGGATCAGGCAGGGAGGAGAGGTGTATTAGGTAGGGTTGACCAGTCCCACCCGTAGACATCAAAGGACAAAAAAACGGACCGTTTGTGGGTACAGAATAGTTATAATCCAGGCTTAGACTTACATTTCATCCAATTTGCCTAAAAATGTTCATTAAGTTCGGGCCTGCACCAGGTTCAAGGAGGAGCCCAGGAACTGGGTTGAAAAACAACAGTCTTTTTGGTCCTCCCTCCTCCCACCAGACAGAAAAGATGCATTTATTTAGCGCCTCCTGTGTGCACAGCGCTGGAGATCCAAAGAGCCTCGGACCTCAAGGAGCTTACATTACAAGATTTGATGATGCTCACTGAGCTGGAGAGCTGGAAGAGAGCGCCGACACCATCGACACCATCGGTTCCCCTCGATCCATTATGCGAAGGAGGAGGACCGGGGGTGGTCGGGAGAAGGCAAACGACGTGTCCAAGGTCGCACAGATAATCAGTGGCAAATGGGAACTAGAGAGCAGATCCTCGGCCTCCAAAATCCATGCACCTTCTGGAGGAAGAATAAGGAGACGACCCCGTCACCTAGAGAAGGCTCCCGCACTGCCAGTTAGTCTCGCCTCGGTTCCCACTCCCACCCTAAACCCCAAGCTGGCTCTGCTGAAACCTCTCCGCGCGCAGAGCCTTAAAGTCACGGTGCGCATGGCGCGTGCGCCCGCCGGCGTCCTGCGTCAGTTCCTGCGCGCCGGGTGACGCCGCGGCCACCACGTTCTCTGTGGGCAGATGCCGCGGGGCGGGGGAGGGACGCGACGTTTCCCGGGCAAAGTTAACGGTCTCCACAGGGCAAGATTAGGCCGGAAAGCAGGCTGGCTCTAAGCTGGGGGAGGAGGAGTAACTTACGTCAGACCTATTACGTCGCTCGCCTTTGCCCATGGTAAAGATGACGAGGCCGGGCGACCCGAGGCCAAAGGAGGAGGGGAGGAGGAGGCGGGCACCTCGGGGGCGGGGTCTCTAGTCTGGCCGCAAAGTCCGTCGGGAAACGATTTCAAACCGGGGCGGGGCCTCGCCTGCAAGATGCCGCGAACCGGCCGGACCTGAGGTGATCGCTAAGTGGGAGAGCCGGTACCCGGGCGCCCTGCCCTCGGCGGGCGAAAGGTGAGACACGGGAAGGGAACCCCGGCGGCGGCGGGGGTCGGGGTTCGAGGCCCTTTGAGCCCCCCGGCAGGCGGACGGGCGAAGCCGGGCGGGAGGCCGGGTCCCCCCTGCAGCCCGCGCTCTTTTTGAGCCCTAACCGTGGGCGGGAGCTCGGGCGGTGGTGGACCCAGCTCCTTGCTCTTCTCCCGGGATGACAGCGACTGGGGGTAGGGGAGTAGGAGAGCCGATTATTAAACCTTTTACAAGCCCTCTCCAGCCGCCTTCTTGTCTGAATCTCTGCCAAATGACAGCTGGGATTCCCCCCTCGTTTCTGTTTTATTTTTGCCCCCTTTATCCACAGCGCCTAACTAGAACCCCGTAGGTGCTTAGCAGCCGCGTGCCCTTCTGGGAATCCATTCCCTCTGCCCTCCGTCCCCCTCCAGCCCCGGGGCTGCAGAGTGTTTCAGCAGAGTTGGAGAATCCCCTCCCCCGACCCCATTAGCTGGGTCTTTCCTCTCTGTTGTGACTCTGCCTTCCGCGGCCACGTCCCCAAACCTTTTGTCCCTCTGCAGCCCCCTTCACAGCAAACGAAGTCTCTTTGATACACCAGACCTAGTGCGTCTGCAGGGTCTCTCAGCTGCCCCGTGCTTGTCATCTTCCCCCGGTCCTCTGTGTTTCCCCTCCTGCACCAGCCCCAGCCCCGCCCCAGCTGCTGTTTCCCTGATCCACCCCCCTTACCCTGTATTTGTACATCTCTGCCATGGACTTAGACATATGCCTGCCTTCTCCTTTGATGGAATGGAGATTATATTTAATTTTGTCTTTGTATCCCTAGCACCAAGGACAGGGTCTGGCGTTAACAGCCCCTCTCAGCCTAATGCAGGTCTACCTTTCTAGCCGTAGCTCTCCTCCATATGCTTAATGTACTCTGCATTTAAGTCAGACCAACCTACTAGCTTTTCTCTGTGCCTTCAGTCCCTGTGAGCAAGAAAGCATTTATTAAGTGCTTACTATGCGCAAAGCACTGTGCTAAGAACGGAAGACACAAATAGAAAATATAAGCCCGTTTCTGCTCTCAAGGAGCTCACATTCTAATGAAGGAGACAACACAATCAGCTCTAAGTCAGATGGAAAAAAATCCCATGACCCTTACTTAGGGCGCAACAGGAAAGCAGATGTTGATGTTTCTTTAATGTAATTTCCTTTGGTAAAATCACATCAGTTTTTGATGCTGAACTGCTTGAATGTGCCAAAGACTTCGGTGGCAAGAGCTTTCTTTTCTAGGTATTAAATAGTGGTGGCCTTAGCACCTTCAGGAACAAATGCCAGGCTGTATCTCCTTAAGTGATACACGGAATATCATTCTTTTCTCTGTATTCATCCATTAAATTCTTTATTTTTTTGGAGGGGGGAAGTCAGGGCAATTGGGATTGAGTGACTTGCCCGAGGTCACACAGCTGGTGTGTCAAATGTCTGATGCCAGATTTGAACGTGTCCTCCTGACTCCAGAGTCAGCACTCTATTCACTGTGCCGTCTAGCTGCCCCTCATCCATTAAATTCTTATCCATCCTTTAAAGCCCACCTCAAATTTTACCTTCTCTGAACTTCTCCAGTCATTGATGACTTGGATTCCACATAGCACTTTTTATCTATTTAATGTACATATATATTTAAAACTTTTTATTCTGAATTTGATGAACGTCAACAGACGTAAACATTTTCATATACAAAGGACAGAAAGAATATTATATATGAAACTGTACATTTCCATTTCTTACAGCTTGTTTATATTTTTTAAATATATACTAAATTTCAGTGCTGTCTTGTCACTATCCCTTTAAACCTCCTTCTGTTCACTTCTGTGCATTTAAAAATGCTTCATTGATTTTTTTTCTTTCTTTTCACATTGTTATCACTATCTCCTCCTCTATTTTCTTCTATTCACAAAATGGAATTTAAAAAAACTTTCCCTTGTAACAAATTTGTATAGTCAAGTAAAACAAATCTATACATTACGCATGTCCAAAATATGATGTCATCAACATTCAGTTTGATTCCAAGAGCATTTATAAAGTGTTTGCTATATACATGAGACTGTATTAGGCTGGGGATGCACAGGTTTAGTAAGTGGATAAACATTTCCTTCCTTGCTTCTTTCATTTTCTTTCTTTCTTTCTTTCTTTCTTTCTTTCTTTCTTTCTTTCTTTCTTTCTTTCTTTCTTTCTTTCTTTCTTTCTTTCTTTCTTTCTTTCTTTCTTTTTTCTAACAATTGTTTAAAAAGAAATTGAGTTCCAGATTCTCTCCCTCCCACCTTTCCTTCATCCATTGAGAAGGAAAGCAATCTGATACTAATCATACAGGTGAGGTTATGCAAAATATTTCCATATTAGCCATGTTGCAAAAAAAAAAAAGGAAAAGAAAAGCAAGAAGTATAAAGGAAGTGAAAAAATGCTTCGATCTGAACTGAATCTGAGTTTATCTGTTCTCTCAGGAGGGAGATAGCATATTTTATCTTAGGTGCTTTGGAGTATTGTTGTTACTGTTACTGTGTACAGTGTTCTCCTGGCTCTGCTCACTTCTTTGCATCAGTTCATGTAAGTTTTACTAGATTTTTCTGAATTTCTGAATTCATCCCCCCAGTCATTTCTAATAGCACAATAGTAGTCCATCACAATCATATACCAGTATTTATCATTTTCCAGTTTTTTCATGTTAGTCAATCTGAGGTAGTACCTCAGAGTTGTTCTAATTTGCATTTCTTTAATCAGTAGTGATTTAGAGCATTTTTTATGAGATTGTTGATAGCTTTGATTTCTTTTCCTAAAAACTGCCTATTCATATACTTTGAACATTTATCAGTTGGGGAATGGTTGTTTTTATAAATTTGGCTCAGTTCACTACATATTTGAGAAATGAGTCCTTTATCAAAGAAACTAGCTGTACTAGTACTCCTCTCCCTCCCCCCCCCCTTTCCTGCTTTCCTTCTGATTTTGCCTGCGTTGGTTTTGTTTGTGTAAAACCTTTTTAATTTCATGTAATCACAATTATCCATTTTATTTCCTGTGATGTTATCTACCAGTTTGGTCACAAACTCTTTCCTTGTCCATAGATCTGGCAGGTAAAGTTTTCCATGCTCCCCTAATTTACTTATCACCCTTTACATCTAAATCATTCATTACCCATTTTGACCTTATTTTGGTATTACAGTGCAGGAAGTTGGTCTGTGCCTAGTTTCTGCCAAATTGCTTTCTAGTTTACGTACAATTTTTGTGAAAGTTCTCATCCCTAAAACTTGGGTCTTTGGGTTTATCAAACACTAGATGTCTGTGGTCATTTGCTGCTGTGTATTGTGAACCCAATGTGTTCCACTCACCCAGCACTCTTATTTCTTAGCCACTACCAGATTGTTCTGATGGCTATTGTTTTCTAACATAGTTTGAAATCTGGGAGGTTTGTCTTCTTTTGCATTTTTATTTCATTGATTTCCTTGATATTGCTGACTTTTTGTTCTTCCAGATGAATTTTGTTATTATTATTTTTTTCCTAGCTCTGTAAAATAATTCTTTGGTAGTTTGACTGGCATGGCACCGAATAAGTAAATTAATTTCTGTGGAATTGTCATTTTTATTACATTGGCTCAGCCTCCCCATGAGCAATTAATATTTCTCCACTTGTTTTTGTTTGTCTTTATTTGTATGAAAATAATGTGTTTTGTAATTGTGTTCATATGGTCCCTGGGTTTATTTGGCAGGTAGATCAGTAAGCATTTATTATTTATTTCTTGATGCTTGTTCATATCTTTTGACCATTCGTCAGTAGGAGAATGCTTCTTATTCTTATGAATTTGAATCAGTTCCTCATATATCTTAAAATGAGATTTTTATCAGAGAAATTTCCTAGAAGTTCTTTTTTTTCTTTTTTAGCTTTTTGGAGGGGGGAGGGCAGGACAGTTGGGGTTAAGTGACTTGTCCAAGGCCATACAGTTAGTAAGTGTTAAGTGTCTGAGGCAATATTTGAACTCAGGTCCTCCTGACTCCAGAGCCAGTGTTCTATTTAGTGTGCCACCCAGCCACCCCTAGAAGTTCTTTTTGAGACAGTAAGAAAGGAAGATTAAGGAGAGACACCTGTTAGCTGGAGAGTAGCTTAGCAAATTATGGCAATGTAATGAAATATTATTGTGCATAAAAATGGTGAAAGGGGCAGTTTTAGAGGAACCTGGAAGATTTATATGAACAGTTACAGATCTAAGTGAGCAGAACCTGGAGAACAGTGAATATAGTAACAACATTGTAAAGTTGACCATAGGACTTAAGAATTGTTGAATGTAGTAATGAATCAAGATTCTAGAGTGGAGCATGTTATCTGCTTTCTTACAGAAAAGTGATGCAGAATCAGACATTTTTGGACATAGTTCAGGAATTTGTTTTATTTGATTATGTATATTCATTAAAAGTTTTTTTTTTCTTTTCTCTCTTTTCTTCTTTCTGGGGGTGGTATAAGAGAAAGAAAAGTAAATTAATTGTTAATTGACAAAATAAAATTAAACTAAACAAAGGAGTAGGAGTTTAGGCAAGATAGCTTAATGAGTGTTAACTCCCCTGCCATACCTCAAAGAAGGTATGAAAGAGTCAAAATCAAAATAAGAAGGGAATGGAAAAAATCCCTTCTAGGATGACCCTCAAAGGAAAACTAGCAGAATAAAAAACTTACTATAGAATGAATCCTACAGAATAAAAGAATGTGAGGGGAAAATATTCGTAAAGAAAGACTGACATTACAACAGCACTGTACCTTTAGAAGAGTGAATGAGTATGCTGTAAGGCCCTCCAGAGAGCATTTTATTTATTTATTTTTTATTTAAAAAAATTTTTTTAATGTAATAAATTTTATTTGTTTTCTTGTTTACATTGTTCATTTTCATGAGATTTTTGAATTACAAATTTTCTCCTGGTCTGCTCTCTAACTTTCTGGTTGGGCAGGGAGGGTCTCCCTATCCCAGCCCCTGTATATCTTGATTCCTAGTTGCAGGTATTGCAGAGCTTTAAATTCAAGATTCTTTCGGTTCTTCCCTTGTCACCCACCCCCGCTGGAAGGACAA
This sequence comes from Pseudocheirus occidentalis, assembly GCA_028646575.1. NCBI lineage: Eukaryota > Metazoa > Chordata > Mammalia > Diprotodontia > Pseudocheiridae > Pseudocheirus > Pseudocheirus occidentalis. The sequence goes on from CM053593.1 coordinate 54,434,674, forward strand.
CCAATTCAATACAGGCTGTTTAGGTGTGATTATACAGGACATCTTCATAGTGGACATATTGTGACAGTGATCATATGTCCCTCCTTCCTATCCCTACCCCCCTTGTTCTGTTCTGTACCCTGTCCCTTTATTGAAGTGTGAGCATCCAGCATCCCTTCCCCAGACCCTGCCCTCCCCTCCATCAT
>CM053593.1:54435358-54491744 GCA_028646575.1 Pseudocheirus occidentalis
TGGTTTTCTCGCATCATTCTCATTTCTCTTCCCAATTTTTCCTCCACTTCTCTTATTTGGTTTTCAAAGTCCTTTTTCAGTTGATGTATAGCTTCTAGGCATTCTTCAAGTGTCTTGGAAGCATTTGGTGTGGTATTTCTGACTGGGTTGTCTTCCTCCCATTCCATGCTTTGATCCTTTTTGTCCACAAGAAAAGGATTCTAGAGTTTTATTGCTGTTCTTATTTTGCTTCCTTTTCCTCATGTTGGCCAGTCAGTTAATTGGTTGGTTTTCTTTTTTTTAGCTCTGTGAAACTCTGCTTCCAGGGGGGAAAGCTCTGTTCCAAATTGCTGGGGTTTTCCCAGCTCCCAGAGCTATTGGGGGTGTTGTAAGTCCCCCCAGCTTTGGCTTGCTGAAAGTGCACCCCAGGACCACCACCCAAGACCACGATCCAGATCCAGGCCGCTCAGCGCAAGAGCACTTGGCCCTGATCAATCAATTCAGTCCCCATGTGGAGTCTGCAGGCCAGGGGCTCTGAAGCAGCCCAGTGGGGAACACTGCCGGTTCCAGCAGTTCCCTTCCCCCACTTCTTCCTTGCCCTGGGGGCAGATTGGCCAAACTGCTTTTCCTTCCCCAAATTAATTTTCAAAGTTTCACTTTCACTTTCACTGACCCTCTAATCTTAGTTTGCTGGATGTGAAGATTCCCTCAGGTGCTTTACATCTTCTGTGTAGTAGACTCAAGCTGCGGCTTGGGAGGCTCACTCCTCCTGCCTGCCCTGGGGCCTGGCCTGGCCACGGCAGTTTTGGGCTCGGCCGTTCTCTGCGCTGGCTTGAGCTGCCCCTCTCCAGTCACTGTTCCTCATGCTTTGGCAGATGTGGAGATGCTGGAGACTGTAGATCCTCTCCTCTGCAGACTGGCTGCGGCTTGGCTCGGCTCAGCTCAACTCAGCCCGACTCCTTCCCACCGCCCCTGGCCTGGCCGTGGTCTTGGCTTCAGGCTGGGCCAGCCTCCGCTCCTGGCCACTGTGATGAGCCCCTGCTGCCGAGCTTGCCAACACAGCAAGCAATGTGTTTTCTGTATTTTTGTGAGTCTAAGAGTCCTAGATTTTGCCTGGGCTCATATTTTATGGGTGTTTAGGGTGGCAGTGTGGGAGCTGCGGGACCTTGCTGTTTCTATGCTGCCATCTTGGCTCCACCCCCTGGAATCTCCAATCAATGTTCTTTCTGAAATGTGGTACTTGGAACTTCAGATATGGTCTGACTTGGGTGCGGTTAAGGCAGGGCAATCATTCTCCTTACTTTGGATACCTCCAGCCTCTTTACTGGGTCCTGGGGATAGAAAGATAGTTATACCATAGACATAGCTCTCAAGAAGCTTGCAAATGAATGTGGGAGAAAGGCAAATAGGCAATTTGATACCATGGTGAGTGAGGCAAATGCAAAGGACAAGTCTAGATGAAATCTGAGGAAGAAGTCACTTTGACTGAGTTGGGGGAGCTGGGTAGGGAAGGCTTTGTGGAGGAGGTGGCCTCTGTGATGAGCCTGATGATGGGGATGGGGGGAGGAGGAGCAGACACTCCTGCAGGCACACGGGATAGTATTATAAAAGCACTTAGGACAGGAAGGAAAGAGAAGAGGGACGTAAAGTAGTCCAGTTTGGTTAGAATAAAGGATCTGTGAAGGGGACTAGGGTGAGACAAGGCTGGAAAAGTCAGAGTTGTATTCTGGAGAGTTTCAAATGTCAGGATCAGTTTGGGTTTTATTCATTTAGTAATGGGAAATCCCTGAAGAGTTCTGAGTAAAGAGGTGACAGTCACAGTATTAGCAGTTATATAGGTGGCAGAGAGATGAGTGGGCTGGATAGAGGAGAGGTAGAAAGCCCTGGCATCTTGGCAGCTATTATAAGTGGTTAGAAATTTGTGGGATGAAATTGAGGGTCCTCTCAGCTTGCTTGACTTTCTTTTCTGCCCCCTTTTAGAAAGCTATGCCTTCTGTCCTTGCTGCTCATTGGTTTTTGGGGCTGTGCCACCTCTCACTGGAACCCTGTGGGTGACATCTGTACCGCCAAGCCCCGGGATATTCCGGTGAATCCCATGTGCATTTACCGCCACCCAGAGAAGAAACCTTCTGAAGAGGAGGGCACAGAGCAGAAGAAGGCCCCCGAGATGACCAACCCCCGAGTGTGGGAACTGTCCGAGGCCAATTCCCGCTTTGCCACAGAGTTCTACAAGCAGCTGGCAGATTCCAAGGACAACAATGACAACATCTTCATGTCACCTCTCAGTATCTCTACTGCTTTTGCCATGACCAAGCTGGGCGCTTGTAACAACACACTCAAGCAACTCATGGAGGTAACTAAAGAGTGCTCTTTAATCCAAACTCCCTCTGGTTTCGGGGCTTCAACCTGGAACCTGTCATCTCCTATGAGCCTTCTCTTGATGTACTTGAACAATCTGTGTCCTCTAGGGAAGTGATTGACTTCTTAGAGGAACCAAGTGGTAGATCTTTTTGAAAACAGAAATCCTTTTGTAGCCTCCTGATTTATCATTTTGTAAACCAGTGTTTCTTAAAGTGGGGGTATTCCTCTAGTGCTCTCTTCTCCTGTCCTTCTCAAGCTCAAAAGGCTAGCCATGGAAGAGGTTTGGATGTATGGAGTTCAGGAAAGTCAAGAGATCCCCTGAGGCAGAGTGATGTGGTGGTGGGAGCACTGGGTTCAGAGACCCAGGTCTTGTCCCTGTATTTATCACTACACGTGAGACACTGTTCTTGGTGATTTTATAAAACCCACAATCACTGACTTCAAGGAGCTGTCATTCTGTTGGGAGGATACAACATGTAAACAGATGTGTACATTTGAGGAAGAGGAAGCAAATTTTCACAATAAGGGCCTCAAGAAGAAAGGCTTCTCCATAAGGACACAGGTGCTTAACCTGGAGGGGGCAATATTTTGGTAAATGTATTTCAGTATAATTGGTTTCCTTTGTAACCCTGTGTATTTAATTTTATGTACTTTAAAAACTTTATTCTGAGCAGGGGTCCATAGGCTTCACCAGGCTGCCAACGAGACCCAGTGACACAAACAAGATGAAGAACTTTGCCTTAAGTGATGGCCCATGAAGAAAGTTAGGGTTCTGAATCAAATGGAATCCAACAAGGATTTTTAAGTGCCTGCTTGGCAGACAGTGTCATGGCACTGAGATATCTCTTCTGCTCTGCAAAAGAAGGAACCACCTCTTCTTTTTTTAAACTATCTATTCATTAATTCAATTTATTTACTTTTTTTTGAGGGGGGAAGGCAGGGCAATTGGGGTTAAGTGATTTGCCCAAGGTCACACAGCTAATAAATGTTAACTGAGGTCAAATTTGAACTCAGGTCCTCCTGTCTCCAGGGCTGGTGCTCTATTCACTGTCCCACTTTGCTACCTCTTTCATATATATATATATATATATATATATATATATATTTAAATTTGAGTTCCATATTCTCTTCTTTCCTCCAGCTCATCCCTCACCTTGCATTGAGAAGACAAGCAAAGTGATATCAGTTATACATGTTGAAGTCACACAAAACATTTGCATATTAGTCATGTTGCAAAAGAAAGTGAAAAAATAAGCTTCCGCCTGCACTCAGAGTTCATACGTTCTCTTCTGTAGTTAGCATTTTTTATCTTAAGTCCTTCAGAGTTGTCGTGGGTTTTTATATTGCTGAGAACAGCTCTGTCATTCCCTGTTGATCATTGTACAGTACTTCTATCATGGTGTTCACTGTTCTCCTGGTTCTGCTCACTTCACTTTCCATCAGTGTATGTAAGTCTCTCCAGGTTTTTCTGAAACCACAATTTGTTCAACCATCTCCTAATTCATGGGCAATCCCCTCAATTTCTAATTCTTCGCAAAACAAAAAGAGCTGCGGTAAGTATTTTTGTACAAATAGGTCCTTTTCCCTTTTATTTGATCTTTTTGAGATAGTAGTGCTATTGCTGGGTCAAAAAGTATGCACAGTTTTATAGCCCTTTGGGCATAGTTTCAAATTGTTCCCCAGAATGGTTGGATCAGTTCACAATTCCACCAGCAATGCATGAGTGTCCCAATTTTGCCCACATCCCCTTTGGTGTGTCATTTTCCTTTTCTGTCTTATTCACCACTCTGAGAGGTCGAGGTGGTAGCTCGATTATTTTAATTTGCATTCCTCTAATTGTTAGCTTTGCTTTCTTTTTCTGAAAACTGCCTGTCCACATCCTTTGACTGTCAGCTGGGGAATGGTTTGTATTTTTATAAATTTGCCTCGGTTCCCTATATATTTGAGAAATGAGGAATACTTCCTCTTGAAAAAACGTCTTCACCTTTTCTCTGAATAAAATATCCCTAAACTTTTAGCAGAAGTTTCTAGAACTTTTTTTTTTCCTGAAAAGGGTGACCTAGTATTCAGAGCAGGGGTCCAGTTAGTACACAGGCTTTAACAGACTTGGAAACCTGCACAGACAGATAATTTAGGCCCTCTGGGAACAACTAACTCAACCTTTTACTTCAGAGGAGACTGTAGCTTTGAAAACACTGGGGGCCACATTGCTTTTTCAATATCTGTCTGTAAACAGCATTTAAAATATTATTAGGGGGAGGCTAGGTGGCGCAGTGACTACAGCACCAGCCCTGGAGTCAGGAGGAACTGAGTTCAAATCTGACCCAACATTCAACACAAAAACTAGCTGTGTGACCTTAGGTAAGTCACTTAACCCCAATCACCCTACTTACCACCCTCCAAAAAAAAAGCAAAAAAAAAAAATTTATCGTACTTAAAAATGTCCAAGCCTTTAATGAAGCCCAGTATCTCTGCTCAGCAAGATCATAGGTATGATCCCTCCTAGGACAGGAGCAATAGTCTTGAAATACTGGTTCCAAAACAAGCAACCTTCTCTAGGCCCTACCTCCCACTGTGTGTGTGGGGGTGGGGTGGGCTGGGGGGTTGGCCTGGGTTCTGCATGCCTTTCTTTGAGGTGTATAGCTGGGCATGGTTTGGAGAAGGGAGTTGGTGGCATGTCATAGTAAAGGATGCCTTCAAAATGGAAACTTGAAACCAAGGCTTTGGACTGGGCCAAACAGGAGTGGTATGGGGGAGGGTCTAGGGAGGATCACACCCTCCCCTCCACCAAAGCAAACAAAAACACGTAAGTAACTATATGTAATGGAGGAATTAGGAAAGGCAAGAAATCAGAAAAAGGAAAGTTATAACAAAAGTCACAGGAAGTCTGAAGGGTGAAGATAGAAATCTTAGCAATGTGGGGTTGAGGATTCTTTTATTTGGGTAGGGGTTGGTTGCATGTATATGAATCTCATGCCTTTTTAGTCCCAACTAGCTAGAAAAAGCCTCTTCTTTCCTGCTCTCTATTAGGGAGGACCCCGTAAGGGAGAACCCCTTAAATCTTGGTGTCAAATGGTCAGCTCATAGGTGGTATAAGGAGGGTTGCCTCTTGTCCCCACTTTAGAAGCAGAGCATGGAGTTTCATTTAGGATGGCAGGACAGAATCCTTAAAGAAGGAAAGGCACTATGTGAGCAGGTGAAGCTTGACTCATTAATTGCCATGGCTATAATTCCACCATTTTTTCTTTTGTATTTTTAGGGAAGGAAATTGGGGTTAAGTGACTTGACTAGGGTCATACAGCTAGTCAAGTGTCTGAAGTTAGATTTGAACTCTGGTCCTCCTGACTCCAGGGCTGCTACTTCATCCACTGCACCTTCTAGCTGCCCATTAATTCCACCATTTTGACGCAGCTCTTCCATTTTTTTTCTTCCAGGACAAGAAAGAACTGTCCCTAACACAAAGTCTCAATTATAGGAGAGGCAACATGATGTTAGTGGGACATCTTGTTGATGAACTGGGAATGATGAATCAGACCTGAATTTGAATCCTGACTCTTCCATTTGATACTTGTGTGATTTTTGGCATTGTTATTTAAATCTGTTATTTAATCTGGGCCTCAAGGTCCTCATCTGTAAATGAAAGAGTTCATCTATATCAGGACTTTTTAACCTGGGGTCCATGAACTTTTAAGAAAATACAATTTGATTAAATTTGATTTAAAAGTTACTTAAAATAGATTTCAGTATAGTTGGCTTCCTTTGTAATTCTATGTATTTTATTTTATGCATTTAAAACCATCATCCTTTGGCTTTACCAGGCTTCCAAGGTGGCTAAGAACCCCTAGTTCTATGTTCCTATGAACTCCTCTGCTGTCCTTGAGCCTCTCTGCTTGGTTTCTTTAGGTGTTCAGGTTTGATACAATCTCAGAGAAAACATCAGATCAGATCCACTTCTTCTTTGCCAAGCTGAATTGCCGGCTTTATCGAAAAGCCAATAAATCGTCTGAACTGGTGGCAGCCAATCGCCTCTTTGGAGAGAAGTCGCTCACCTTCAATGAGACCTACCAGGATATCAGTGAGGTTGTGTATGGAGCCAAGCTTCAGCCGCTGGACTTCAGGGTGAGTTGGATGGGTGTCATTCCTTCCAACAGCAGTGGAGGCTGGCGCCCTGGGGATTGTTCCCCTGGAAATTTAGTGCTGTCTTGAAACAAGATGGACCTGGAACAGAGGATGAGAATGATTGTTGTGCTGTTTATCCCTTGTTTTTCAAAGAGGACTGAGATGAGATGGTCCTGGACATGGGGTGATGTCTGGACTTGTGAGTGAATTGGATTTACATGAGGCTGAATTATTTCAACTTCACTCTCTCTTCATGGCTCAATGAAGTCCAGAGGAAAAACAAACAGTCAGACTTCTGGAGATGGCTCAGGATGCAGTGGATGACCCTGGCATCTTCAATGCCTGACTGAGCTCTGTGTACTCTACAGGTGCCTGCTTCAGCTGCCTTCACGGCCACTGGAACAAACTGTTCTCATCCACCCATTCTGAAGGGGAAGTTTTCACATGCTTGGGGTAGACAGCTCCCTAGATCACCAATGGGTTTGAGGCCCCTTGGTTACCCTCAACCTGGTAACCTCAACTCTTCTGCTGAGATAGTTTACTGGGGTGTGGCCAGTAGGCATGCTACAGGTGAAAGTGGAAAGTGAGCAGCCCTGAAAAGGGCTTAGCAAACTCTCACACCAGAGCTGCCAGTCCTCCCTGAAAACCCTACACGCCCCGACTATGAGAGTCATTAAAAGGACTGTTTCTCAGATTTTGCCAATTTGTATCTTTCTCTTCTTAGTTAGGTTTCTTTCTTGGACCCTAAACAGGTGGGGAAATTTATTTTTATTTGGGTTTAGAAGTTCAATAGCTTCCCTGAAAGGCCTTGTACAAAACAGTTCACCTGATTAATTCTTTCAATGATTACCCAAGTTTAAATACATACTCTGGGGTAGTTGTATTTTGTTATTTTATTTAGAAGGCAGAAAAAAACAATTTCTGGATTCTCCTGTCTAAAATAATTCCTTCTTCTTCTTCTTCTTCTCTTTACCACTTACCGAGGACCAAAAGACACAAAGCACGTAGACATCAACTATATTCCTTCCACATTGAGACTTTTGATACGTCACAGGTTGGCATAAGAAATGAAATGAGAATTTTTTTGGAGTTTTGTAGAAGCCACAGATGACGCATGAAGGCCATCAGACAATACAGAAAAAGTTTAGAAACTCAGAAATGCATAAAGTATATGTATAGAATTATATAACATCAACATGTTATCTTTTAACGCCATAACTATACACAATTTCTTCTCTGATACAAAAGGAGGGCTAAAAAATTTTACATAGATTTTCCAGATCATGAGGGGCATTGTACCCCTAATCTTCATGATGTGGAAGGGATAACTGTATTACCTACTGTTGGAAGCAATCCATGTGTTCAAGGAATTTGTGGAAGAACGGCCAAATGAGACAAATCCGTAATGTGCTTAGACATGTTGTATAAAGACAAAGAACGCACAAAACATGGGGAAGCACATACATTTCATTTTTGTTCTGTCTCTTTAGGGAAACCCAGAGCTGTCAAGAGCGACCATTAATGACTGGGTTGCAAACAAGACTGAAGGGCTCATCACTGATGTCATTCCTAAGGATGCCATCACTGACCTAACCGTCTTGGTGCTGGTCAACACCATTTACTTCAAGGTACTTAAAAAGCTAGATGCTAGAGATGTCCAGGGGTCTAATCCTCTCCCCACCCTCCCATGGCAAAGGTTTTGGGGTGAGAAAGGACACTCAGCCAGAGACTTGGGACTCCTCCTTATTCCTGAGCACACCACTATTGAATTTCAATTTATATCCTGATCTATTGCAAGGTGTTGGTCTAGAACCTATGGAGGAATATAAAGATGAATGGGATAATAGTTCCTGTCCACTAGGATAGAAGAAAAGTCATCAGACACTTAACTAGAATAGTTTTATGAATATATAACTATATGGAGAATATATAGGATGGAATATGAAAGTCATCAGAGAGGTACAAATGAGGAGTCTTCCCAGAAGAGGGTGTGATTATTTAAAGCTGGAAGGATCAAGGAAAGCTTCATGGAAGAGACACCATTTGAGGGGGGTGTCAAGCATGGGACTGGACAGGCAGAAAAAGTTCGGGGGGGACGACAGTGTGGTGGGCATGCTGCCAGAGAACCATGCCTGGGGTTGGAGGGCCAAGAGAGTAGCTTATGTTCAGTTGCAGTTGCCAGGATGGAATTTGAGAAACAAATACAATAGTTTTCTCTTCAGGATTTCCAAGTATTAAAAGGTGTAGACATCAACAACATTAGCATGCTAATTGTGAAATTTGTTAGCATCAATTAACTCTGTGCCTCTGTGTACATGTGTTCACATGTGCATGTATGTACAGATACACCAACACAGAGTTAATCAACACAAGCAACTTGTACAATGCGTTGGTGATATCGTGCATACCACCCATGTCACATTCAAAGAAAAATGGATCTCTGTGGGTAGCATGTTGATTTAGAAAGCTACAAGTTAACATGATTTATGTTGTACCACATTCTCATTTAATTTGTTAAGCATTTCACAGTTACATTTTAGTCTTGTTCTGCCTGGCTAATTGAACCTCTCTATTGTACATCCTTTAGTCTGTTAAAGAATAAAGTGGGTTTCTTGCTCCCTGGATCCAAGCCTACCTATTACCTGAGAACACATGAGCTAACAGCCAGGCTCTTGATTATGTTTTAGACCCTGACTATGCCAACAAAACTCAAGTTTTAGCAGGAAATTAGGGAAGGTTTTAAATACAGGCTCCAGCAAAGGGCAATGTGTCTTTTATCTGAGAGCCAACCTTACTAATGAGGCCTGTCTACTCAGCGACAAGGTGAATTTCTGTCACAGTAGCTCTTGAAATGTGAAGGGGTTTGCGCCATTGGAGGGTGCATTCCCTGTTAGGGGAATCTTAAGTTTTTCAGGATATTAAGGTATATAGATTCATGAATAAAGAATAAAGGTCCTTTCCATCTCTGGGAGCAGGGTTGGCACATTGGTATATATGATTGTGCCCACCTGCTCCAGCTTCCTCATCCGGTGTAACTGGCAGACCCATGAGATCAGCAATTTTTAAGGATGGGAACCATTGTTCTAATGGGCTGCTTCATTGAGAGATGAGAGAAGGTGGGCATCGGATAGGCAGGGGATGGACAGGGCATTGTGGTGGTGCTGAAACAAAGGATTAGGCGGGAGAATTCTTAAGCCACCCCTCGAAGTGTCTAGGTATCCTGTACTTTTAAAAAATTTTATGTATGCACATATATGTATGTACATCCTGTATATACCTCAACAAATGCTGGAAAGATCTCTGCATGGCTGCTCTCTGCCAGGCCAAAGCCAACCACTAAGGCCAGAAGCCAGTTAGGATGAAGAGGTGAACCGTCCACTAAGGAGGAATAAAGTACATCCCTTTTCCTATTCTTCCAGTTGTGGCCACTTATGGAGGAGAAAGAGGACAAAGATTGTGAGGCAACATGGCATAGTTAGAAGGACCTGGGTTCAACACCTACCTCTGACATAAAGGCTGTTACCATGGGCATGTCATTTAACCTGTATCCCAGGCAACTCTGAAATTATAAATTGCTGAAGTTGCCTTCTCTGGCACATAATAGGTGTTTAACAAATGTTTACCTGCATTAGCAAAGCAAGATCCCTTAAATCAATGAAATCACAACCCCAAATAACTAAACAAACAAATAAATTATGATGTTTTTAAAGTAACGAATAGCTTTCCACTCAACAAAATAATCAAATACAACACCAATCCTTAGCGTTGCTGAGTCTCTGACAATTGCAGAAACTCAGCCACTCAAAGGTAATAGTTGTTTGGTGAGATGGAGGTTCTGTACATCTGGATGTCAAGAATCTCTTCAGACTCATTCAGACTCACAAAAATGACCTGGACTTTCTACTTTAGAGCAGCATAAAATCCTCTAAGGACCTTGTAAGTCTTCTTGTCCAATCTCCTTATTTTGAAAAATAGATATGTTTATTTATTTTATTAAATATTTCCCAATTACATGTAAAAAAATGTTAACGATCATTAAAAAAAATTTTTTTTGAGTTCCTCTCCTTTTCCCCTACCTTTCCACCCTTGATGGTGTGGTAGATAGAGTATCAGGTCTGGAATCTGGAGGATTTTTCCAATCTGGCCTCAGACACTAGTGTGATCATAGGCAAGTTATGTATTCTTGTTTGCCTCCGTTTCTCATCTGTAAAATGAGCTGGGGAACGAAATGGCAAACCACTCCAGTATCCTGGCCCAAAAAAACCCAAATGGGGTCATGAAGAGTCAGATAGGAGTAAAAATCGACTGAACAACAACATTCATGTGAAGTCATGCAAAACATATTTCCATATTAGTCATGTTGCAAAAGAAAACAAAAAAGGACAAGAAAAATAAAGTTTAAAAAATACATCTTTCAATCTTCCCTGAGAGTTAAATCATTAATTTTCTCTCTAGAGGTAGGCAGCATGTTTCATCATGGGTCTTTTGGAACTGTCTTGTATCATTGTATTGATCAGAATAGCAAAGTCCTTCACAGTTGATTAGCCTTGCAATATTGCTGCTAGTGTGTAAATGTTCTGTTCGTTTCACTTTGTATCAGTTCATATAAGTCTTCTCAGGTTTTTCTGAAACCATCCTGCTCATCATTTCTTATAGCACAACAGTATTCCATCACAATCATATACCACAACTTGTTCAACCATTCCCCAATTGATGGGCATCCCCTTAATTTCCAATTCTTTGTCACCACTAAAAGAGCTGCTATAGATATTTTTTACATATAGGTTCATTTCCTTTGATCTTTTTGGGATATAGACCTGATAGTGATATTGCTGGCTCAAAGGGTAAGCACAGTTTTATAAGCCTTTGGGCAGAGTTTCAAACTGTTCCCCAGAATGGTTGGATCAGTTCACTACTCCACAAACAGTGAAATAGTGTCCCAGTTTTTCCATATTGCCTCCAGCATGTTATTTTCCTGTTCTGTTGTATTAGCCAATTTGATAGGTGTGAGGTGGTATCTTAGAATTATTTTAATTTGCACTTCTCTAATCAGTAGTGATTTAAGGCATTTTTCATGTGACTATTGATAGGTTTGATTTCTTCTTCTGAAAACTGCCTGTTCATATTCTCTGACCATTTATCAACTAGTGAATGGCTTGTATTTTTATAAATTTGGCTCAGTTCCCTGTACATTTGAGAAATGAGGCCTTTATCAGAGAAACTTGGTGTAAACATTTCCCCCTAGTTTTCTGTTTTCCTTTCAATTTTGGCTGCATTACTTTTGTTTGTACAAAAGTTTTTTTACAGTGCTCAATCCCCTACAATATAGTTTGGTATAATTAGTCAAAAGTAAAATTTTTACCAAACAAGAATTAATTCACATGAGTCTCAGAAGCATGTAAAAAATTAATGGAACAACAGAAGTTAGAAAGGAAAGTATTCGCTGGCTTACCCCAAGTCCAGAGATGACTCTACTTTTTGGACTACACTTAGTTGCTGACCTCTTGAGAGGTTGAAAAACCTGGAAAACTGATCTGGGCTACTCACAAACTTTTTTGGAATAAGAATTCTAGTCTAGAACTGGTGTGATCTCTAGGAGGTGTGGGATGATAGGCAAAGTGCCACATAAAAAAAGTTTCTCCTCAGCTAAATGGAATATGATAAGATAATCCATTGAATTTGCTACCATTTTCTTTGTAAAGAATCTATAATTTTAAAAATCAACTTCAGTTGTACAAGATTGAAACTTTCTGCTAACTACTCTATATATGAATTTTTAAGTAAACTTATATGTTTCCTAGTCTTTGTAATTTGTCATTTAAAAAAAATGTAATTCCAATTTTAAAAAAATGACAGTAGTACTGTTGTCTCATGGCTTTGTGATCAAATTTAGGTTTCCTTTCTATTAAAATCTTTTTTACTCTTCAAAAAAAAGTTTTTTAATTTCATGTAACCAAAATGATTTAATGTTACTTCCTATAATCTTCTGTCTTTTATTTGATCATAAACTCTTTCCTTATCCATAGATCTACCAGATAAATTTTTCCATGCTCCCCTAATTTACATATGATATCAACCTTTATATCTAAATCATGTATCATCTTCCAACCCCTTCATTTTAAGGAAATTGATGCCCAGAACTATTAATGACTTGACCAAGGTCACACAAATATTATGATCAGAGCCAAGCTAAAGATAGGGAGAGACAGAGAGAGACACAGAGAGAAAGAGACAGAGAGAAAGAGACAGAGACAGAGAGAGACACAGAGAGAGAGAGAGCAAGAGAGAGAGAGAGACAGAAGACAGGGAGAGACAGAGACATACAGAGAGAGAAGAGGAGGAAGTGAGGTTGGGCATCTCTTAAGTACTTACCATGTCCCAGGCACTGTGCTAAGTGCTAAGGATACAGATAAAGCAAGTAAGACAGTTCTTGCCCTCAAGGGGCTTATACTCCAAAAGAGGGAAGACAACAAAGACAACACTTAAAAGGGGGAGAACTGGAAAGCACTCAGCACAATGTGTGGCCTGTAGTAAGCATGATATAAATGTTAGTGACTATTATGATGGTTAATCCCTTCCAGAGTCACATTGTCTCTGAAAAACCCAGATTTCCTGCTTGGTGATGCCTGGGAGCCTGGGACAGAGGGTATGAAGGAAATGGGAGATTGATTAACCAGCCATCTTAGGGAGCAGGATGGGTGTGGACGATTAGTGAACAAACTGAACAAATATCTAACAGGAGGCATGATCATGGTCCAGATTTACCTGAGAATGGTGCAACTTCCTTTGGAGGAATCCTAAATACCTTTATCTAAAGGGCAGTAGTACTAGTCTCCAGCCTCAAATTAAGAATGCAAATGGGTGACCTGCCTTTTCATACTTTTCTAAGAGAGGAGCAGGCATGCCAGCTCTCCCTGGTCATCTGGCATTAGAAAAGAATTCCAGCCATCCCCCTAGAGGAAGAAGGCAACACTTGGGGAAGATGGAAATTATGTGTAAGGAAAGCGAGGGAGCCTGGATTTGTGTCTTGCTCAGGATCCATGACTTCCCTTCTGATCCCCCAGGGCCTGTGGAAGTCAAAGTTCAGCCCTGAGAACACCAAGAAGGAGCTGTTTCACAAGGCTGATGGAGAGCAGTGCTGGGCATCCATGATGTACCAAGAGAACAAGTTCCGTTACAGTCACGTGAGGGGCAGCAGCCAGGTGGAGGTGCTTGAGTTACCCTACAAAGGTGACGACATCACCATGGTGCTGATTCTGCCCAAGCCTGACAAGCCCTTAGAGAAGGTGGAGAGGGATCTGACGCCCAACGTACTCCGTGAATGGCTGGAGAGCCTGGAGGAGACCTTGCTGGCAGTTCATGTACCCCGATTCCGAATTGAGGACAACTTCAATGTGAAGGATAACCTACAACAGATGGGCCTGGATGATCTTTTCAACCCAGAACGGGCCAAGCTGCCAGGTGAGCATGAGCATCTCGGTCTCTTCCTTTCTCCCAGGATGGTTCTGAAGGGGAACAGGGCTAGAGACACAAAGACAGATAGAATCTGGGTCTCACCCAGGCAGACCCATGACCAACCTTACAGGGCTCCTCCTCTTCCTCCTGTGTTCCAAAGAACGCCATAGCCACAAATCACAGAAAGACAAATGGAAGAGCACACTTTGTTTTTAATGTCACTAAGGCAAAGACTGCTCAGTCTATTTGAGAATTTGTCACGCTCAAATTGCTTTTAATTATAAATTTCACCCTTCCAATCTTTTTTTTTGAGGAGGAAGGAAATGCATATTAATTAAGTGCCTACTGTGTGCCAGTTATGTGCCTTACGAATATCTCGTTTGAGCCCCATAACATTCCTGGAAGGTAGGTGCTATTCTTATGCCCATGTAACAGATCAGGAAACTGAGGCAGAAGGAGGGCAAGTCTCTCAGCCAGAGTCACCTAGCTAGCTAGTGTCTGATGCCACATTGTGAAATCAGCTCTTCCTGACTCCAGGTTCTGCTCTATCTGCCGGGTCACCTGGCTATTTCATTGAATGGTGATTAAATTTACTCTTAAAATCAATTTTTCTAAACAGATGGCAAACCTCCTCCTAACAAGTACAGACTGATATGTTGTTGTTCAGTTATCTCGGCAATCTCTGACTCTTCATGACCCCATTTGGGGTTTTCTTGGCAGAGATGCCAGAGTGGTTTGCCATTGTCTTTTCCAGGTCATTTTATAGATGAGGAAACTGAGGCAAACAGAGTTAAGTGACTTGCTCAAGGTCACACAGTTAGTAAATCTCTGAGACCAGATTTGAACTCTGGAAAATGAGTCTTCCTGACTCTAGGCCTGATGCTTGGGCACTGTGCCACCTGGCTGCCTGATTGATATGTGTATATACATATTTTTTAGACATGGCCAACCAGGGTATTTTGCCTTACTACGCTACTATTTTTGTTACAAAGACCTTTTTATTTTCTTTCTTTTTCAGTGTGTGTGTGTGTGTGTGTGTGTGTGTGTGTGTGTGTATGTGTGTGTGTGTGTGTGTGTGTGTGTGTGTGTGTAAGACTGGAGGTAAAAAAGGCTAGTTTTGGTTAATTAAACATTTTTGATTTTTGAAAAAGACACAAAAACAGTATGATAAATAAAAAGATGGTGAACTGGAAAAATAGTTTTATAAAATTATCTAAACCTAGCATTAGAATGTTACACATTATGAAAAAGATCTAGGAGTCAGTCCTTAAGAATTCCATAGTCATGTGCTTTTCCATTCTTCTTTCTGGGATTTATGTAACTTTGGCATTCTTTAGAATGTCAGGGAAAGGGACATTTTAAGATTAGGTATTTGTCTGAATAGGACTTTCATCATACTTGTCAGTCTGTCAATTGATGGATGTCACCTCCATTTACAGAGGGGATGATAGTGTCTGGCCTGTTCAAGATGATAAAGCACCCTCATAAATGGTGTGGCTTTTCTTTTATTTATTTATTTTTCTAGAAATACCTAATGGCTTATAGGATGGCTTTTGTGCCATCCTATACTTGTGAACACAAATTTAAGTTCATATGAGCCAGTCTGAATGACCTTAAACTATCTTTCCATGTGTGAGAATACATTCATAATAACAATGAGTGGGAGGGCTGGGCTCATTTAGTTCAACTGAACTTAATAAGCCTTTTAAGTGCCTACTATGCGCAAGGCCTTGTGCTGCATTATTTCAAACACTTGGCCTCTTTAACTTGAGGGGATCCTCTCTTGGGAGGAGCTAGCTCTCTAGTCTCAGTAGATACAACACTTCTTTTTTTCCCCCCAGGGATCATTGCTGAAGGCCAGGGAGACTTTTTTGTTTCGGATGCCTTCCATAAAGCATTCCTGGAGGTCAGTAGATCTCTCTGTCCATTTCTTTCTTTTCTTACTCAGCTTTGCTCTCACTTTATCCAACTACATTTTCCATAAAAATGTAACTCTGCAATGCCTGCTCCTTGGGTGGCTATGGGTGTAGGCAGATGGCAAGGGAATCTTTAATCATTATGACCAGCAGGATCTCAGCTTTGCAAAGTCGTGAAGGTTTACAACATCTCTCTGTCCCCAAGTCACCAGCTCCTCCATCCCTTCAAGGTCAAGTGCCACTGAATTCACCAGAACTGCCCTCCCTGAGTGTCTAATGCAATCCATCTCTTCCTTCTACCATCCTCCACCATCTCTTAATTTAGAATGTCCCTGACTTTGATTCAAGCTCTTCACAAATTTTCCTTGTAACTTTGTAGATGACCTAATAAACTTTACTCTTTTTGGTGCGTTGATAGGGTAACTGCAATTTAGTATTTTGGCCTTCTTGGGCAATTTTCTTAGTTCTTAACAGAAAACTTCATGGGCCAAATGGGTGAATAATGTGCACATTTCAGACAGTGTGGCTAGCTGAGGTGGAGTAGATATTTTTTTTGGGGGGTGGTGGGGTTAGGTGAAGCTTAGATAATAACATGGAAACAACTATCTACTCCCTGTATGCAGAGGGCTGACCCTAATGATCAATCAAAAAGCAGGCTACCAGCCTCCCAGATGTGCAACCCTTAAAATAATGGCTTTTAACGATTGGGAACTCAACAACAACAAAAAATCAAATTACTATGCTTTTTTCTTTTAACCTACAAATAAAATTTAACCAGAACCAGGGAATCCTTATTGTCAGTCTTGCAAATTGCTGACAGAGGCCAAATTCTGAATACAGAAAGTGGGAGGAAGTGATAGATCTCTAACCTTCAACTCCCGTGAAAAATAAAATGACATCTCATTTCTTAGTCTTCCAGTAAAGAGCAATGGAGCAAAAGAGCTAAAGTTCTAACCTACCTGACAGATCCTGCTCAAGGTCAAAAAACCAACCTCTGCTAGTGCCTCCTCCTACCCCCCTCTCCAATACATTTGTATTTTTTTCTATGTCAATCGATCAACAAGTGTTTAAGTGTTTCCTGGTTGCTAGACACATAAGCCACAGAGCCATCTTTGAACACAAACTAATGGTATGAATGTTGAGAGGGAAGGCTGGGTTTATCTGCCTTAATTCAAATGATGAATTAAGTATGCGAAACATGATGCTGCATTTTTATAAAGACTGAAGAGAAACTCAAAACTTGAGAGAATTCCTTTCTGAGAGTTGAAGAAAGAAGGCTTCCTCATTTCCCCTGACATACAGATTTTGTATATGTGTTTAATATGTTGTCTTCTCACCAATGGAATGTAAACTCATCGAAGGAAAGGGCAATTTTTTTTTTTGTTTTTGCATCTCCATCATGTAGAAGACTGTCTGGCACATTGCTGGAGATTAATGTATAGTCGCCTGTAGTCGAATGATATTGAAAAACATTAGGGCCATAAAGTTTGACTTAAGTAGGACTAAACCTTACCCAAATGGGAACTGGTTCTCTGGCCTTTCAAAGCCAAATGTCTTACCAGTGCCCTCTAATTGGTTCATTGTTCTTCTTAGCTCAAGTCAGGGATGGTCCTACATTTGAGGGTGCAGATTTTGATTCTGAATGGCCCTAAAAGGGTTGGTCATTTAGTCATTTGGCTAAGTGTACTCAGAAGTGGTCCATACATTATCATAGGAAGCTGAAGGTATCAGAAGTAAAATATAAGCAAAGGGTGTCTGTCCTTGGGAAGCTTTATGGACTGTTCCTTTTTTCTGCCCAAACGGTTTAAATTTTTCTCACTCTTGAGCCGATTTGGGCTCTCCATGGGGAAATCTGCTCCTAACAGCAGAAGCTGAAGGGGTTTTGAACTGATACTGGTAATACTGTTCCTAGGACCCCAGATAAGACTCTTCTGAACAACTTAGGGGCTTTGGAATATCACTGGAAGAAACTGAAGGACCAATTTACTCTATGCCACTTGTAGCTACTAAACCATAATATCAGCTCTCTGTGGGTCCTCTATGAGGCTCTGAGAAGCCAACACAATCCGGGGTCAGCTTAAAAACCTAAGGGCCACAGCTAACAAGAACTTAATCTCTGGGGAAGTAATCAATAGAGCCTCATTTTGTTTGTTGGCCTTGAGAAATCTGCCAGCTAAGCATTGTTCTAGTTTCTGTATTTGCCTCTGTATCCATCATTGGGAATATGAAACACTCTGTTGCAATTTGTTTTCACAATGCCTGTCCTTGCAAAAGCTACGGTAAAAAAGTGTGAATTGATTGAGGGGCATAGAAGCCTAAGAGAGAATCCAATTGTCTACAGCAAAGAGCACAGAGTTCCATTTGAAGGGGGGTACAAAGAACTTGCTCAATTAGCATAAACTGAATTTTGGGGCCCAGGCAAAACTTTTTTTGAGGCATCTACTCTCTGTGTCACCTCCAGAAACTCCTTCACTATTCACCAGGGTAGGTGAATTCCCTCTTTTTAGGGGTTTTGCATCCTGTGTAGATGCTTGAGAAATTGTGACCTTACTGCCCCAAGAACAAAATGATGGTTTACTGAGATGACTTATATCCATATTCTTTCTGTGACAGCTAGTACGACATAGCATCACAGTGCTGTGTGTTGCCAGCACTGTACAGAACTGATGGCAGTCTTAGGCTAGGTTGAGATTTCTGGACCTGGGGGTGATAGGATCACTTTGCATAGTGATGAATGAAAAAAAGGTGTGATTTCATCCAGCTTTATGTACTGGAAGGGCAGGTGTATTTCTGTAATGAAGGCAGTTACGCTCCATTCACCCAGTTTCACCTGCAGGTACCTGATGCCCAGCAGCATTTTTAAAGAGCTTAAATAGCCAGCCAGGAAGGACTGTGGCATGTTTGTGTCAGCTAACGTGATGTCTTTCCCCCATCTAATGGCAGGTAAATGAGGAAGGTAGTGAAGCTGCTGCAAGCACCGCAGTTGTGATTTCTGGTCGTTCGCTCAACTTCAACAGGGTGACCTTCAAGGCCAATAGGCCTTTCCTGGTTCTGATCAGGGAAGTTGCTCTCAATACTATCATTTTCATGGGCAGAGTATCCAACCCTTGTGTGAACTGAGGTACCCTCTACTCTTTTGTACCTCCCCCTAGTATGGTTTGTGAATAGCAGTAAATAAAATGTTGACTATTCCCATTTTTGGCTACTTGTGAACATTTCATCCCTTAAAACCATGAAGAAGGGGAGGGAGAAGCTGCCTACTACTGGTGGGGTTCCTGCAAAATCATCTGGAGTTGAGAAAGTGCAGCAGAAAGATTATGCTGCCTTTCTGTGAGAGACCAGAGACATGTGCCCAAGGAACCAGGGATCCATGAAGTCCTGGTATTTCCATCACATATTCATCACTGTTTCCACAAACAAAAAAAGAAGGGTCAAGAGAAGAGTATTAAACCATTTAATTCTCAAACCACTCACATGCATAATGTTCTTTTACACAGTGTTAAAATAAAGAGGAAAATGCATTTTCTTTATACAAACAGAATTTCAAGTATACATTTATAGAATTTTCAAAGATTCCTAACCAACTTGCTAAGTTTTCATTCACATTGTTCTTAAAGCTGTTCAACGAGAAAGCTTTTGCTAAACTGCTTTAAATACATTAATATAGTTCTGTATCTTCACCTTTTCTTTGTTTCCCCTTGCCCCAAACCCAGTCTTCTGCCCACCCTTGTGCCCTCCCCCCCCAACACTGTTCCTGGGGCTACCCTCCAGAAGACATGCAGCCCCACCAAGAACTATTATCCTGTGACCTGGGGAAGAGAAGAGTCTAAGGGAAGAGAGTGTTGAGAAAACTTGTGAAATAATCTAAGGGAATAATTCTGATATCTAGAAATAACAGAGTAGGACCACACCTCAACCACTTGGCTCTTCAGTGTGAACACTAACTCTTCAAATGAAAATACCCTCAACAGTCACCTCCGCATTAAGTTAATACAGCTGGAAAGTTTCCTAACTGTAAAAATAATCCCTAAGGTTGGGAATTTACCCCAAATTTTTGAATGGAGGGGGGAGCTAACATTTTGAGACCTCTTCCCATTTGGGTTGTTTTTTTTCTTTGGGGTTGGGGCTCATTTAAAAAACGGACATCTCTGAATTTGTGCATTCCACAATTCCATCAGATTTACTCTTCTTGGGGAGGGGTTGCTGAGGCAGGAGGCAGAGCTGCACTCATTTGCCAGGTGATGGCAGCAGCAAAAAATCTGGCAACAGCTCTCCCTCCTCAACTCCTACCAAAATGACCTGGCTACAAAGCCAGCAACAGCCACACATAGTAAGATTTAAAGTGCATTTTTTTTTTTCAGTAAGGGAGGGGTGGTTTACATTTAAGTGATAATGGTTAAAAGGCGGGGGAAAAATAACCCTACAGTATTCATATCTATAGGCAGATATGTTTAAGGTTACAGTAAAACATACTTTTTAAGCAACTACTTTTCAACCTAAGATGCAAATGCCCAGTCTCTCAGCCTCAGCAGTAACACAGAAGAGGAAAAGCAGTACTGGGCCATTTGTTTTCCTGATGCATCTTTTAAAATGGAGTAATTGCTTCAGGAGAAGGACATAACTTCAAATGTTAATTTTTCAAAAGGGAAAAAGACTGGTAAACAATCTAATTGATAAATATAGTCTATCGTGTTCTCCCTTTTAGGGGATATTTTAGAAACTGATTGTCTGTTTCATTATGAATCCTTCTTGGTTAATATATGAGGAAAAATCGCTTGCAACGTTAGCTAAGCCTATATGCTGCTTAGGAATGTTATGGTAACCTACAAACTCCCAGGGAGAGGTGGGGGCACTATCACTGTAAGATTAGAAAAAGGGGATTTCCTGTCATTCCCCCCCTCCCCACCCCTGTTCCCCAGATTCCTTTAGTTAATACCAGAATATAACCTGGCCATTTTCAGTTTGATACTCCATTTCTTAGGAAAACCAAAGCGCTTTCCAAATGGAAGGAAAATGCTACATCCCCAGCTTTGTGCAGAAGTGATAAGCCTGAGGCAAGGAAGGGAAATGTGTCATGGAAGCCTGGCGGCTGAGTTTAATATGATTTGCTTTTCATAGAGGCCAGTGGGAAGGCACAGTGCCCAGGGATGATGAGGGAGAGATGGGACAACTCCCACCATATAAGAAAAAGCACCATAGAGAACAGTTTGGATAGACTTCTTTCAGACTGTAATCATCTGAGAGAAACTATATATTTGCTACATTAATTTTTCCCTCATCCTACCCTCAAAGCCTTCCCACCAGCATAGGTAGACATCCCACTAAAATTATGAGGAGACAGGTATAAGGGCTATTCTAATCAACTTCTCCCCTTCACTGACTTTAGCTGAAATCCCCAAATTTAAAGTACTAATTTTGTGTATTAGTCAAGGCAGAGAAAAACTTTTCTGACATTCTCTAAAGGCTAGAAGTATGCCAGACCCAACCTCCCCAATTCACAATTCCTGCTGTCATATCTAGAGGCTCAGATGGACTGAAATGGGGTGAAAAGGACTGGCTAGTAGCACCCTGGGGAAAAAAAAAAACCCTTAGCCAGCTGAAAAGTCAATGGATTAGGATTAGAAATAACTTTCCTCCCATCTCTAGCGTCTCACAAAATGGAATCTCTAAAGCTGTCTTGTTAGCGGTCTAAAGAAGTATCTTCTTAAGGGTCAAGGAGAAGCAGCACACAAACCCAGGAGGCCAGGGGAATCTGTCCAAGGTTTACAGTTATTTTGCCAAGATGGATTTTGCTTTATCTCTTGCTTCAAGTGCAAAGTTGAAACTGTTCTTTTTTCTTCCCCATATGCTCCTGTCTTCTCCCAAAATAAAACACATTAATCCAGTGCGGCTAAGAGTAGCATAAAAATGGAGTAAAGTTTCACAGTAATCCATAGATTCTGCTTCAGTGTGATAACCCTGCCAAAGGGAGGCACCTGGTAGAGTAGAAAGAGTGCTGGATTTGGAGTCTCAAGAACATTGGCTTGAATCCTGGCTCTGTCACTGCTTATATATGGGACACTATAGGAAGCACTTAATGTCTCTGGGCCTCAGCTTCTTCATCTGTAAAATGAAGGGGTTAGATGGCTTCTAAGGTCCCTTTGGGCCCATCTGATGGCCCTAAAATCTTAGCCTCACTATGAGGAATGTGAAGTCTCAAAGGCGGGAATAAATGACTAACGGTCAGGACCCAGTGACAGGAAGCTTAGACTTATCACCCCAAGAAGGAGACCTTTTCTAAAAATGGTATCATGAGACTACAACATTTATCAACTCAGAAAATAGGAAGGAACCATGTTATCAAAAAGCCCTAACCTGATGGTGACTCAACTTCTACATCAAACTCCTACCCACTGACCATAATTAGTTGCCATTGTTTCCCATCCTTCACCTACTAAAATTCAAGTTACTAGTTGCAGTAAGCTGAATTTATTCTCTGAGGCAAGAGACTAGTACCCTTGAACACTTGGACTGGAATTAGGAATGGCAAAGTGCGAAGAGCTGTGGGGGTTATTATTTTAGATCAATGATTCATGGGTCTTTTTTCCCTTTTTTTGTTGATTACATACCTCATTCTCGGTTTCTCTATGTATGTGGGCAGGAGTGGGAGACAGGAGGTATCAACCTTTTTAATACTCAATGATTTACAAAACATTGAGAATCAGGGATGATGATGGATAAAAAGAGAAACAAGGTTTCCAGGTTACTGAAGACATAATTCCCTCGAAGATATAACACAGGGCTGTCAGAGCTCCTCATTTAGGAACTAATGGGCTAGGTATTTTATATTCTAGAACAGAGATAGTGAAAGGAGCTACTTCAGATTCCTTGTTGAATACTTAAAATATCGAGGCATTGGCCAGTGCATTTCATTCAACAACTCCAGTGAATAATGAAAGCCTCATTTTGACTGAAATTTCACTTACGAGTTAAGCTAAGAGACAAATAGTCAAAGTTACCTGGGCCTACCCCCCTTCTCAGCTTGGCTTATACAGTTTAATTTATATTATGTAAGTCACTCTCTTTCTTTCTGGTTGCCTATCCACCATTCTTCCCTCCCAGCACAAATAAACCAACGAGGAAAGAAATGTGAAATGACAGAAAAATCTTTTTTGTGCCTTTTCTGTTAGCCAATAACTGCCTCCAGCAAATGCCCACCTGCCTGGTTGCAAACATAATTTCCAGGTATCTTGGCTTTGACCATAAGAGCAGGTAGAGATACAGTCCACACTACTGATCAAGATGTGCTTCAGAAGACTGGAACCCGGAAGATGACAATTATTATAGGAGACAAGTTTTGGAGTTGTGGTTTTTTTTTAGGGAGGAATAAGAATGCATACAGACACACAAAAGTGGACACAGAATGACTTCATCTCTTTTCAGAATTACTTTGATACACGTATCCACAGATTGCCCATTTCATCATCTGCCAATCAATGACTGCATCAGGTAAGCCTCATTTTCACAATTAATGGCCATGCATCAAGGTAGCCTTACATCAGTCAAATTTAAAAACAGAAAAGAATAAAGAAAATGAGAGAAGGCTCTCTATCACTAACCATGAAAATATCGTCTAGGTTGGCTCCATAATAATAATGTTTAAAAACCAGTGTTAATCCAAGACACATGGAAGAGAGATACAGAAGAGAGGTAGGGTGACTGTATTCTCCCTCCAGCTCCATGGGTTTAAATTAACATGCTTTACTAGAATTACCAGAATTACTTGGGTATTGTTAACTTTGGCTTCATATGCAGAAAAACACAATTATTGACTTAGACAAAACCCAGCAATATATATAATATGGGCAGCACCAGAACAAAAGAGAATTCTTCTCTGATGAATGAAAAAGTCAAATGAAAGGATTTTCCTAAGCAGGAGTTTATTCCTGAGTCTAGGGTATTACCATGGCTTAGAGATTGAAAACTATTCTAAAGAAGGAAAAAGATAACAAGCAGTCATGGTAAATGAATTCCCATGATTCCACTCACCCTTGCCTTCCTAAAACAGTCATAATGTATTTGGGCAGAAGTTTGTGTTTGTCATTATTTTGACCTTTACATGCCCAATGATGTCCTCATCATTATTTAAACCCATCAGAAAGGCTACCTGTCTTGACCTGCCAACTACTACATAGAACAGACACCCATCTTTGAAACTGGTTCTCTCCCTTCCCCACTTTTAGACAGAATCACTCTTTAGTCACAGTCTGTAGCACCTTAATAACAGAGCACTGGCCAAAGCTCTATCCTTAAAAGGTAGAAAGCATTAAAAATTGATAGCTGTCAACTTCATTAGGTCTAATAAGTCCTTTGAAGGCAAAGTGATGGCCTTGTTTTGATTAAGTTTAAGGTCAAAAATTACTCAAAAAAGGAAATCTACTCACTCCCCCAACAACTTGATTAAAAGACTACATGAGGTTTTTTTTGTTTGCTTGCTTGTTCATCCAGATTTAAAAAGCCAAACGAACATGTATATTTTGATACTTTTGGTATTTTGAAAAATTTTTTTAAATTAAAGATTAAAAATCTTGGATAAATTTGTGTTAAAGATTTAGTTTTCTGTTTCAAGGTTATTTAAGCAATGAATGGCCAATAAGACCATTTTGTACTGTATTTTAAAAAAGGATCAAACAGAGACGGGATCCTAAATAATTATATTTAGGGAAAATTTATATTTTATCACCCTAGAACACTGATTAGAAAAAAGTAAGTATTGGTTTCAAATTTAACCCTTGAATTCTGGAAGTCACATTAATCCTGATGTAAAGTTCCTCCAGACTAGAAGAATTTGAGGGCTCTGGGCTGGAATTCAGTCCCTTTTCCTGACAATAGCAGGAAAATCTTTCCCCAACAATGTCAACCAAGTGAAGCATAATTTTAAAGAAGTTAGCTCCCAAGAACCCCAGCTCTTCAGACCCATGCATTATCATTAAACTGTGAAGATGCCACTTTGCAGGTTAACAGTTCTGATGTGTCAACAAGCCCTAATACAGACACCAAGGTATTAGCTGGTTTGTGTGTAACTGTGCCCTAGGAGATACTGAGGTGAACTTCCATGTCAAGCAAGAAATTATCTCTGTAGGACACTATTGCTGTCCATCTGGAGATGAACAGGTAATGTGGTAATAGTGGAAAAAACATTGACCACAGGAAGGAAATCTAGGTACTGGTCTCAGCTTGCCAACTAATCAAACTAGGTAGTCTTTACTGTGAAATTTCACTGCTGAAATTGAATTTTTTTGATTTTCACAAATATTTCCCCCAGGAGATCACAGACTCTTACAACAGTAATACGTGGGAAGAAGTGAAGGAGTTCTCAAGAAACATATGCCCTAAACGCAAATGATTAGCTTCTGAGCTTTGGCCTTGTCTAGTCAGAAGTTAATGGACTGTGGGCTAACGGCAGTCTTTGAAATGAGTGAAAACAAAATGGATCATCTGAAAAAGAAAGCCTTAAAATCATTTTATGTAAGCATCCACATTCACTCCTCAACTCTCCATACAAATACAGGCAGACATACCAACAACTCAAGGGGTGTTACTCTCCTAATGCTTTACAAACAGCAGTTAAAACAAGAATTTTGGATCTGAATAGATTTTTGGGATTATGTTATTCTATTACTCTTTGAAAAAATGATTCCACTCCTACCAAATGAAAGCCTATAGATAAAATATTAAACCAGGTTCTCAAGTGCTTAGAAATGGATTTGGTTTGGAAAACTAATAAAAACATTAACACACATGCTTAGTAAAGAAAATGTCAGACGTTTCAGCCTGTCCACTGTAGGCCTGGTTCTTATTTGCTCCTGTGTGCTGCACATTCCCTTCGGTTAGTGCTTGGAGGTAGAAGGGCTAAAGCAGAACAGAGGGTGAGGCAGGCCTTGGCTAATGCATTCAGCCTCCACCCGGTGGTGACAGGCAACTGGGTACATGTTTATTTCTGAATGGGAGGTAGAAGAATCTGCAGTTACTTTTCTGCCTCAAATGAACACCTCTGTCATGCACAGACATGCAAAAACACCCACAACCACACATCCTACTGGGTGGCTGGCTCCATCACAGCCCTATTAGACCAATCAAACCCTAGAGTTTTTTTATAGCCTTACTTTTGTATCACTCCTGATCCCATCCCAGGTGGATTCAGGCCAGATTCTACTGAAGTCCCTTTCCTACTTCCCCTAGTTTTTAACATGAACTTTATTTTAACACCTATATCTCATCTCAAGGGAACAGCTGTATTAAGTGGCTACAATGTGCTATATATATATATATATATATATATATATATATATATATATAGCTTCTTTATAAATAGAAAGTGCAAAGAAACATTTTCTTGGCCAAAATACAACCAAAGCAATAAAAAAGCTCTCTTTGTCCAGAATTAGAATTTTAGAATCTTTGACGTTAACTAAATGAAATTATTCTGTTACCAAGATCACAGTAGATGGGTAAATATATTTATAAACATATACTTATGAAAAAAGATAGACATTATGTAAGAAAATAATCAAACTAACCATGAATTCCTTTGCAGGAGCTATCTTTAATATACCAATCTGTATTCAAATGAATGTTCATAAACAATTGAAATATACTGAATTATATTAGTGTTATTTTAAGTTTGGCCAGTTTTCAAAAAAGAAAGAGAAAGGAGAAAACAGGCTCACTGTTTTTAATACAAGTTACATGATTTAAAATTATTTTTCTAAAAATAAAATTAGGAATACAATATAAATTTTAGATATTTTTGCTATGTAACTGTCTTGTCTATTCTATAGAGAGATGTCAGTCACATTTCTCATTGATTTCCCCCAACTTGGTGGCACTGGCTTCAAGGGGTCACTTACTTAAAATAACTCTCTCCCCTCTAACTGTTTTCACAGTGACTCTTTTAGCCACTATTTTCTGCCATATAATTGTTATGTCTATTAAAAACTTAGTTAATGAACTTCTGCAAATTTTCTCCAGGTTGAAGATGAAAACAGAAATCCTAACCTTACTGAATCTATTTTTAATTGGCTTAGAATTTTCAGACTTTTGCTCCTAAGAAAAGCTAAGCGAGGAAGAATAAAGATCTGGGGATCTTTTCAGGGTCCCCTTTCCTTTTATTCTATTTTCTCATTCACAGTACCAAACTACAAAATCTACAGATATTTAAAATGGGAACCTCTGTTGGTTGAAATCACACAATGGCTCCATCTACGGGGAAGAAGAATAGGCAAAAGAACTAGCTTTCACAATGAGAATGTTTCTCCAATCTTTATGGGTTTTCTCTGTCACAAAGGGCAGGGTCTGAGGTAAGTGGCTCATGTTACAGTAGATAAAGGGAGATAGCATTTCCCCTTCTTTAAAAATCCAATTAGATGTGAAGGTTAAACTACTTTATGTATCTCTCACCTAGCTTCTCCAATCATGGACTCCAGAAACTCCTTTTCCCCTTCACTAAAATGTTGGTGAATCATGACAGAATCAAAGGCCTTAGAGTTTCAAGAATTGCCTTTTCCTTTCCTTTGCATGCATTCACCTAGGACACGACAGGAAGCAATTCTCTCCTCAGACTGTAATTACTAGAGAAGTTAGTATATAAAGGCACAGAAAATGAACGTCTCCAAGTTGTTCATTAATGAGAAAGATGATTAAATTGGGGTGATCTGCCATACTAGAATAGAGCTCTAACGTTGCTCCTGTTTTCTTTAACATACCTTTCCTAGTGAAGAGAGTGATTGTCTATGACCATCTGGTGCCTTTTTAAAACCTGATTGATTTATTCAAGAATCCTAAATTTTAGTGATCTCTTTTCGTCTAAAATGGGCCTGGCATCACATGCTAATGTTTAAGGATTAAAATACATGTAAAACTGTGCTGTGGATTTCCCATGTGAAAAATGTGAAATTCAGAGGAACCTGTTCATTTTTTCTTAACATAAACATTTGGGGAACGAAAAAGGTTCTAAATCAGAGATCAGCTCACATTCCAAAGGGAGTTGTTACAAAACACGCTTCTGTTAAGGGACCTACAGTTCAGAGAGAGGAGCCACAGAAGCATGACAGGCCACAGCATTCATCATCACCTGCTTGAACACTACAAATGTTGTTGAAGTCTCAAATTAGTATGTGCTGATATACCACATTTTTCACCACTTCGCAGTAACTGGCTCACCTTGCATAGCAAAAGCTACATGTAATATATGGGAGGATGTTCTAAGGTTGGAACACATCTCAAAATAAATGAATCGACAAACTGCTACGGTGATCCCAGTGCCAAAGCACCCTGAGGTATAATATTGTTGGCTTCTGAAATTGGTCTCATTCTCTTGTTTTAAGCTCCTTTCCTGATCTACAGCAGTTATCAACTAACACTACTGTACCAATATCTACTAGGTTTTTCAAGTTAAGTAACAAGAAAGCCATGATCTTACAATTTAAAAGTCTCCACATGCTACTTTTGCCAGGGTTGACTTTGGAGTACATCATTCATTCACAGTAAGACCTAGCAAATCGGTGACTTAAATCTGTGGCAGTAACAGCCTAAGAGATAAAAGCAACCTAAGGCTACTGAGATCAACCAGCTTCTTAGAGAAAGGCTGTTTCACCAGTCCAAAGACTCCTCCAGTCACCTTTGTACTCAATAACATCATGATGATGTACTCCAGCTCACACACTGCCTGGCAGGTGACATGAATGTTACATGAAGGTAGGGGAAAAGAACAGATTAAACTTTTATTAAGTCCTGCAATTAGAAGACTTGTAAGAGAAATGCAGATATCAAGGATGGACAAAGTGCTCTTGAATTGTTAATACGGAAGAGAACAGATTAACTATATATTTATTATCTGTTAGGAGAATCTTGGGTTCAAAAGCTTAAGCAGATAATGAAACAATAGTTGCAGTAAAAAGGATCTCAGAGTTTTGGGTACTGAAAGCTCAATACAGGTCAACAGTGTGAGGCTTCAGCAGGTAGCTATAAGCATGCAAAAAGGGGCAAAAATACATTTTTAAGGATGTGCAAGAAAGGATTAAGGAAGTGGATTGGTCATGAGGCAGTGAAGAACAGCTGACAGAGCACTGGGCTTGAAAGCCACAAAGACCTGAGTTAAGTCCCTCGGACACATAGTCATTTTGTGATCTGAGGCTAGTCATTCAAACTCTCTGTGCCTCAGCATCCTCCCGTATGACACGAATAGGTTGGACCTGATGTTCTCTAAGTCCCCATCCAGCTGTAACTTTCTGAGCTTATGTAGCAAGGGCAAAATATAAAACACAGATAGATAAGGTGTTGAGCTGGGACCCACAAAATTAGAAAAGCCAGAAAGTGGGCTTCCAGATCAATAAGTACACAGAGTCACCAATGAAACCCTGAGCCACTCAAGTCTTTTAGTAAGTATGCCCTGGCAGCCACAATCACTAGACTGCATTAATAAAAGGAGAGTGTACCCAATAAAAGAGGTCACAGTACCATTTTACTTTGCCCTATCGGACTCTATAGAGTAACATATTCAATTCTGGGCACTGATTTTTAGGAAGAACACTGGGAAGTTGGTGGACATTCAGAAGTAGGTCATCAGGATGATGAAGGAATGCACAGCTGCACAGCCACAACAACAGAAGGGACTGGGAATGTTTACTCTGGAGAAAAGAAGCCTCAGGGAGGGTTAACAGCTGTCTTCAAGTATTTGAAGGGGCAACTGTGTGGAAAAGGGAAAATTTATTCTGCTTTGCCCCAGGGTGCACAACAAAGACCAGTGGCTGAAAGTTGTAGAAAGGCATATTTTGGCTTGATGTAAGGAAAGATTTCCTGACAATCTTTTCCAGAAGTGGAACGGGCTATTTTGGGAGGTAGTGAGTTCCTCATTCTTGGAAGGCTTCAAATAAGAGTTATTTTCAAATGACAACTTGTCTAGGATGTCATTCTGCTTCTTCTATGGGTCTAGGATTCTATAATCTTTGCTCTATACAGAGAAAGGTCAGAGGTTTCTTAAAGCCTAAGTATTCTT
Organism: Pseudocheirus occidentalis; assembly: GCA_028646575.1. NCBI lineage: Eukaryota > Metazoa > Chordata > Mammalia > Diprotodontia > Pseudocheiridae > Pseudocheirus > Pseudocheirus occidentalis. Next base: position 54,465,224 of record CM053593.1, read on the forward strand.
TAAAGAAACCTCCAAAGCTATCTGAATAAAATTTTCTCTAATTTCATTTAAAGTGCATAGATTTTAAAAGCAGAGTAAGGTGAGGTTGTGTTTGTCTATCAAAAAGTTTGTGGTTGAACAGGTTTTTCTGTAATGCTGTCAGATACCTTAGGATGAGTGAGTACATGGAATTTGGACCACATTCACCTTTAATAGGCTCCCAATTATAATCACTAAAGTACTTTCAACTACTAACGTCTATGCAGATCTTAAGATGCTACCTAATTCCCCACGAATTCACTGTACAGTAAATTGCTGTGTACATAAACACGGTGCCAGCAATAAACATCCCTCCTTTTAATTTCACAATCAATTTTGACTCCTTGAGATAGATTCACAGGCCAAAGTATAGAAGGCTCAAAAGCTGAGAACGTTTACCAAAATCATGTTCCTTAATCTCAGTGTGACAATTTTAGCAGTTTGAGCCACCAACCTCTTAAAGGACAATTATTCTAAATGGACTTTGTTTCTTTGATGGGAAAGAGGTAGACTCAATAAACTGATGTTTTATTATGTGCCTTTACAGTAGGTTTTAATATAGGCCCCAAGATTTAAATTCCACTGAATTAGATCACTTAGTGTGTGATCAATTAGTGATCAAGAACTATTCCATCTCATTCCACCATGTCACAGCTTTCAGATGAGGTGTTAACATTTATAACCAGAATGGGAGAAATCACACTCACACACACACACACATACACACACACACACACCCTTGAGAGATGTGAAAAGTAGCTATCTGAATCAAGGACATATGATTAAGTTCATGTGACCTCTGTGCAGGCTGATTTAGGGGCTGCATGGAAACTCTTTTCCATACAGTATCCCAGAAAATGGCTTTAGAAGCTATGATGGAACCAGGCATTCTTTGCAAAAGGAACCTGTTTTTTGACCCTCACCTGAATCAGAGGATTTTAGGTGACCTGACTCCTCTATTAGTGTGGTTAATGTTGAAGAATTTCATCCAATCAACACCAACACAAAAAACAGCTCCTGGCTTTCTTTGCCTCCTTTGAAGATGGACAACTTTGTACTACAGGCAACTGAATTTGCGTTGCTGCTGTAGAGTGGATCAGTTTACAGCCTTGGAAAGGCTTACTTTCACATGGATTTCAATAGAATGACTCGCCTGACAAAGAGTCACACAAATCCAGATGGTATCCTAATTTTTGCAAAAAAATTATTTGTATGTATGGTTTGGAATGCCTGAAACTAGAGCTGGGAAGGCAGTAGCCTGGTATGTGCTTAAATTCCTCAGTGTGATGAAGGTAATGAAAAACCAGTTTGGAAACCAGTGGCTTTCCTATGTGAGGGCTACAAAGCAGCTAGGTTTCCCAAGCTTGCTTTGCCAAAGTACCCAACCATCCTACACTTCGAATCACTTGCAACAACAGATCATACTCAGCACGGCTGAGTTCTAAGCTACTTTCAAGACCTCAGTTGCTACAGTCTAAAAGGGTGCCTTTGTGATGGCAGGAGGTGGGCAGTGTATCCACAGATGTAAAGGAGTCTCTGCAATCTTTCCTAAATGCTACCACCAAAATTATTCTAGGGGATTAAGATTCTAGGGGATCAGAGAATATGATTTTTGAATTAGATTAATAATAGCAACTTAAAAACTGACTATCTTGAGAATAAAGTTGACTAGCTGTTTTAAGAATATCTCCCAAGATTCCATCTCATTCCTTCCTTTGGGTTCCCACTCTGGGGTGCCACCCACATGGATGTTCCTAAGTGTGTGTGTGGGGCTGCCACAGTGGGATAATAAGCCACTGGTCTATCTAAGTGAATTAATTCAGACACTCACTGAATTTACATAAAAGTTCAAAAGAAAAGTTGTCAGATGAAGAAGAAAGTGAAGGGGAGAAAACGAGAAAGCAAAAGGAAGGAAAAAATGATGACCTGAAAGAGAAGGTAAGGAAAGAATAAGTTTACAAAATTATTCTGGAAAATCAAACGGAAATGAGATTAAAATTTGGGTTTTTAAAATCTGAAAGGTTGAAAATTTGTGATTAAAGAAAATTATCATTCTTGAGACTAGTTTCTTTTGAATGGGAAGCCCCCAAGGAAGGATACATTTTGGTTATCAACTGGTTTTGTCTAACCTAATTTCTTTAAGAAGGATAAAAACCTAGGGAACCCTGACATGCAACATTGCATAAACTCCCTTCCTATGTCAGTACAACTGTTCTTACACCTGAGGAGATTCCACGGTGACTGAATTTGAATCAATATTCCGGAATCTTATAGGTAAATAAATGCCTATTCAATAGAGGAAGATTAAGAAAGAACGTTTACTGGATATACCAAACAGGTCCACAAGTCTCTGTCCTGGAAGAAGGTATACTCAAGAAAAAATACTAGATTAATATATGCACTATACAAAACTAGGGGTCTCAGATACATTTTGAGTGAAATCTGCTAAATTCACAAAATGAGTAACAAACACATGAGGGTATATTAGTATAGCTCAGAGAATCTTGTCCATATACATTCCTTTAATTCAAGACTCTACATAGAATATTGAAGGATGGACAAGAAAGCTTTTCCCACCAAGATTTCTATTTCTCATAATCTTCTATTTCCAATATCTCTCTATGTCCAAGTGCAGCCATTCCTAGTGCACAGAGGCTACTAGAACACTGAGAATCACTATTCACAATGAAATAGATAACGGACAAACATACATTCAGGAAAGAAATAAATTACAAGACAGTAACTTGTTCACAGTTAGAAGGAGGATGATTCTAAGAGAAACTTACAACTCAACAATCCTTAACAATAACTGTTTAAACACACACACACTCTCATGCATACAAAATTATGAAGAAACCTGGCTTAACTTTCAGTTATTTCAATTCATACAGACTATGCTTATTTGGCAGAAATGCTAATACCAGAGAAAGGGGATAGTGGTATCAAGAGTACTTGGCACTATAGTACAAACACACTTTCTCCAGCAGGACTGATTCTGCTGTTTCCAGTAAATTCACAAGAGCTTCAGGTACATAATCTCACAAAAGCAGTAAGAGATGTGTGTGTGTGTGTGTGTGTGTATACACATACATATCTACACATATACAGGCACACATCTTTTTACTTGTGTGGTTATTTTAAAAAAAGTTTTAAGTCTTACTTTATCTTATAATGGAAACTATTTTAAGGGAGCCAAGTTATCACACCTGTTACTAATCAATGAATTACTATAATTTCAAGAGAGATGCAAATCATGAGGTTCAATTCTGAGCGGTTTTTTTTTCCCCTAAAGCCCTCCGTATCTGTGGGAAGCAGTACAAAAGAGATAAAGAGAGAAAAAAGTCTGTGAGAGATAAAAAAAAAAGCTCTTGAAGGAACTGGTGATTTATTGCTATATAGCTCAAATTCCCCAACCCATATTTTAACAGAGACAAAAAATAGCAGCAATGGTAAATCTTGGGAGAATTCTTTCAAACCACACCATAGCTCCAGGGGAAGCACTTTGCTGACAGTTTTGCCTTCATCACTTCCCTGACTCAGTCATTGATAAAAATAGATCTATTTTTCCAAACCCAGAATGCCCTAGGAAAACACATCCTTTGGCCCTTTCCACTCTCCTCCAGTCTTTGCAGTGGCAGAGGCTGGCCTTTGTATAATTCCATGCACAAACAGATTAAATGCATTTTATAATTGTAAATAGATTCAACTCCATTGAAAGGAAGATTTGGTAATTAGTTTCAGCTGAGGATGATGTTATGGCTACTGCATGTTAAGTTGCTGGGCTGTTCATCTTCCATACCTCGCAATCTGTTAACTTCTTTTCGAGCCAAACCTCCTTTTCCCACCTGTGCATTTCTTAACATCTTCAAATCTGTCACCTAATCAAAATTCCTTTATACTATGATGAGAAAGTAAGGAATTCTTACCCAACCAAAGTCCCTATAGCCAGACAGAGACTGAAGCTTTCAGCAGTTATCTCAACTTTATTACCACATCATCCTCCCTCCTTTCCGAGCACTATGCACTCTAGTTTTCAACTACTGCCATAAAGAGAAAATGCTTATATTTTTACTGCCAATACTATCTTTGGAAAAACCCCATTTCACAAAAGCAGGGAAGATACTCATAATCAAAACAAAATTAAAAAGAAACCAAAGAGCCTTCTTCCATCTCCTACCTCCTTTTCTCTCCCATCTTGTCCTATTTGCTTCTCCTAGAAGATTAAGAGACATAACTCACCCCTTTGATGAGTTGGTCTTGGAAGGTTTATGATGTACACGAAATGAAACTCAAGACATGATAAATTCAACTGAGGTCAGAGGTAAGTATGATTCTGAGTAAAGAAAAAACAAAACATTAGAGTCTTTTGAGTAGAGAATAAAGCATTAGTCTTTGTGCCCAATTATAAAATAACCATAGATGTAGATAGGAAATTCATACTTTCATTCAGGTGATGGGTAAGAATATTGAATTCTTATGGAAATGAAAGTTACATCTCAGAATATAAAGAGATGAGAGTTGCCATCTTGGTTTTCTTGCTGAGAACAGAGGCAGCTTCTTTGTTTAAGTACCACTTACTGAACACGAAATGAAATCACACCTAGTGCCCACCATTTTATACAAAACCAACGAAGTTACACTAGTATCAGCTAAATGATCTTAAAAAAAAATTTAGCCCTTCGTGACAACCCAGTTTTTATTTTCCCAGGGGATACATCAGGTGCTTCAAATTTGGCTGTCAGTGGTTCGCTTCAAACTGAGTCAAATAAACAGTCGACTTTGGACATATTTAAGAGGCATTCTTCATACAAACACACACACACACACACACACATTCAGCAAAAGTAGAAAGAATATTATTAATCCCTATTCTAATGACCTTACAGTGATTTTAACTATGAACCAGGGCAATGTCACAGTGGGACCTGAATAAGAATTCTGAGCAGTTATAAAGCGCAGATCTTTTCTAAGGAAAGGTAAAAAAAAACAAACACCCACCCCCCCTCATCTCCCAAGCCTTATTTTGCTTTAAAACTAGCTTAGGCAAGGATTTCATGAGTGTTATGGTTCTGGCTAGGCCAACTAAGAGGAAAGAATCAGCATAGAGAATTGTGCTGTTGATCTTAGATAATTGGGATTTTCCTCTATTCACAGTATCAACACAGTAAAAAACTGTGTAAAGTCAAATAAAGGAAAAAAGAGACTATACACCTCACCACACACTCATGGTCTTCCTATATGAATAATGTAGTCCATACTTCATTGGAGCCCTTTGTTGCTATACCTGGATGGCATTACTGACATTGGCTAGGAGAACTCTTTCTTTTATAAGTTACTTAACTTCATCTTTACATTTTGGTAATGGTATAAAAGCTATAATTTCTTATTTAAAATTGTCTAAGTAACTAACAAAGCAACAAAGTATTTCTGGCACACTTTTATGAGAAGAATACACTTAAATTTTCTTTTTCCTTTTTTGGTAGGTTTAAAAGCTATGTCTAAAGCAGCATCTTCTGGACTTTCCCCCCCTTTTCTTCCCACTCAAATATGACAAAATATGTCCATACACCTCTTATATCAGTGACTGATGAAAAATTCCTTTAATGGTTCTAGTCTAATGTGAACTCCCTCTTGGCTTGGCCATGAAACACTGAGAGTCCTCAGATGGCTAATGAAGAGAGGTCTCAACATATTATGTTGCTGTCCCATTCAACAGTGGGATGCCATGGTCCACAGTTCTAAAAACAAAATGCAGCTCCTGAAAAGGAATAACCTGCTCCTGAGCAAACTCCAAAGCAGGTTCTCCCCTTTATAGGCAGGCTCTTATTACATGACAGCATCATACCACTTGAAGAAATTGTGCCTTCCTGGACCCCTCCAAAAATGCAATAATCTCTCTTGGAGGAGGGAATACAGTAGGGCACTCATAATTTACTAAACAATAACACAATTTACTTTTTAACAGCCACCCTTTTGCACTCCAACTGCTTGTTTTCAGAAAAATATCATTCTTCTCTGCCCACCTTTCCATAGATCACAAAATGTTCTCAGAAGGGGAAGAGAGCCTGACCAATGTGCTCACAGTTTACCTTCACTAGCATGACTAACACCCAGTAAATTATTTGTTCATTTTCACATGCCTCTGCACCAAAGCAATCTCTTAAACTATTGCAGATTTTAAAAACTTTAAAGCAAAACTCAACAACAAAAACAAGTAACCTTTCCAAAAATGAGGGAGGCCAGAGATTTTTCTCTTCTATTTGCACTTGGGTCTGAAAGCAGTTATCTACTACTTACCTGCATGCCTTAGTATTAAAAAAAAAAAAATTCTACTATCGGCACAAGCCTAATTCCTTCCCCTCCTCATCCAGGGCAGGGAATTATGCAGGTCTGGTAAGCTCTCTCCATGATTTTCAACTTGAGAGAACCTCATTAATACCTAAAAATGCCAAGGAGGCCCAGTGAATATTGCTAAATCTTGAGAATGAACAAGAGAATAAACATGATCAAAACCGACCCCTTGTTCATTTGCTGCAACAAATGGGGCTTCATTTTGAGTGTTCGTGATGATGATCTATGGTAAATGTCCTGTTATGTACTATTTAAAAAGCAATACTCTCAAATGAACACAAATTTGCTGAGGAGTTTTTGTAAATTGGCAGGCTTGAGACAAAGGAATTAGTGAGGTTCTTCAAGTGAGCAGGAAATATGAGCTATTATATATGTAGGAGGGAACGGAATTATGGTTGCAATAGGAATAATTTTAGCTTTATATTTCCTGAACGACAATGTTGTTGTAACACAAATTTTTTTTTTAAAACTTCATATAAAATTTATCAAACTTATGAAACATGGAGATAAATGGATTTAAAAACACAACCCAGCATCATTCAACTGGGAAGTGACATTTCTGATGTACAATATTGCTGTTATGTAAGACCAGGAGCCAAAGAGGTTTGACAAAACTTTGGTGGTCAGCCTCCAGCTCATTAATCCATCTGGGCCAGAGCCACTAATGCTTAGAGATGTTTAAAGCATTGCCGTGTGCTCCCCGCCCCAGTCAAGAAGTTGCAATGCGGTCCTGTGCTAGCCCACGTGTACAGACACACAAAGTTTCCCTGTCCTCCCCATCTCCCTCACCACACACCTAATCCCCCAAATGCAGCATTGTCTAATGCAAACCTCATAGCTGCTAACTTAACTTTTGGTAGCCTACGGTGCTTACAGTTGCATTGCCCACTAGAATACTGCTGCAAGAGGTTGCCTACGTGAAGCAATCAGGCAAGAATTGCCAATTGCCTGGATGGAGCAAACAGAAAGCCCCCAATCACATTCTGTTGAAAAGAAACTTGAGAACAATAAGGACCACCAGAACTATTCTTTCTTTGACTGTAGAAACAGTAATAATTGGCAGGGGAGGTAGAGGAGCAAGGCCCTGTCCTTACTACCTTCTCCTCCTCCTCTCCTGCAGCTGATCCAGATGACAGAAGACTGAATGCTGTGCTTGTTGGAGCTGGGACATTACAACCACCAAGGTCAGTCACCTGGACCAATTCACAGAGTTGAAACCATGGTTGGTAACTAAATGACAGTTTATCCTGGATTTTCTTAAAAAATTTTTCTTAAAAAAATTAACAAACCAAAGCTGTTGATCCCTGAATCAGAAAGCTGTTTTGCTTAATTATTTTCTGAGGTGTGAAGTGGGGGAAGGGAAGGGAAGAGCCTTGAGTGTTTTTGTGTACTTTGTTAATCCTCTAGTTTGGCAACATCTTGGGAGCTTCTTCCTGTCTAGCGATTGTGGCATTTTGTGAATCCAAGAACCAGCCCTTGGCCCAGATGCTGGCTGCTTATGGCCCAGAAGGGGGCAGAGGACCCTCTCCCTTTCCTTTGCCATCTTTCAATCTGGCCCAGTAGTGGATACAGATCCCTGTGCAGTCTCCCCAGTGACAACTGTCTCTTCCTGTGGGGGTGATTCTTCCTCAGCCTGTCCTCGGGATGTGACTGTTGTCTCAGGAGAGATGCTATGAGGCCCTTCTAGAGGCATGCAGCCTGGGTGATTCTTGCGAAAATGCTGGTTCAGGATGGCCTGGAAAGGGAAGCTTTTGCCACAAACGTGACAGTGGAAGGGTTTGTTGCCTGTGTGCTTGCGGATGTGATACTCCAGCTGATCTTTGCGGGTGTACTTCTTGCCACACATACGGCAGACAAAAGGTGTGATTCCCATGTGTAGGCGCATATGGCGATCGAGGCTGCCTTTCTGGTTGAAGGATTTGGCGCAGTAGATGCAGGTGAGGCGGGGATTGTATCGGAACCACCTCTCAGACACTTCTTGTTCACGAAGATATTCTACATAACCACTTACTCCAATCATTGCTGACTCTTCGACCTGCACCAAGAATGGAAAATACACAAGCACGTAAAATATCAAATACAAGTAAATCGAAATATGTTATTTAAAAAAAATCTATTATGTACCTATGTAGTTTCAGGTAATTCAACCTCTCTGGGCCTCAATTTTATCATCAGTAATACTGGTACATTACCTAACACTTGCATTCTACCTAAAAGACTTGCTGGAAGATCAAATAAAATATCTGGGGGTGAGAAAAGAGGTTATAAACCAAATGACTGCTAGAATTACTATAAATAAGGAAAAACTTTTACAGATACCTACATTTTTAAAGCATAGAAATAAAATGAAAAAATACTGGCAATATTGTATTTTATTAAAGTCCTGTTCTCAACAACACATTATTATGGTGTGGAGTTCTTAAATCTCTGACAGATCCTACATCAAATGTCTGAGTAGTTGTCTTTCATTTTTGAAGAGGACCAAAGACCAATGACCATGGGTGATGTCGTGACTTACACATGAAATGAATTTAAGTGAGACAGAGTGGCATAAAGTGTTACTTAGCCACACTTTCACTTCAAGAGTCATTGAAGTCCAGCGGCAAGACAAAAGCCTGGCAATAGCCTGGAATGTAGTGGAAGACCTGGGTGTTTTCAATGTCTGACCAAGCTCCAAGTGTGCCACAATGCCTGCTTAAGCTGCCTTCATGGTCACTGTTAACAAATTGTTTTCATTTGCCCATTCCATTAGGGATGGGGTGGGGGAAAAGGGGTGAGGGAAGTCGAGGTAGACAGCCCCCATAACCTGCTATGCTTGTGGCCCACTGGTTACCCTCAGCCTGGTTTAGCCCATCTGCCAAGATGAACATTTGGATGTTCAAGAACTAGCACCTCTGGTGCCCACCTATCACCTAACACTCACTTATGGCTTTAAGAAGCTGTAGCACGCACAGTGGCCACACCCTGGTAAGCCATATTTGTGGCAGATGGGCTAAAACCAGGTTGACATCAAATATCTGATCATGGTCCTGGGGAAGGATGAATGTCATTCAAGAATCAGCCTCAGAAAGGACTGATACCAGGTTGGCTACAGGGAGATGAATTTATCAGACACGCCTATTCCTAAAGACAGTCAACTAAACCACAGAACTCACACTAATGAAACCACAGGTCCTATGAAGTATTCTGCTCCATTATCACATAAAAGCAAGAAAGCAAAGGTGACTTCTTGGGTGATTGACTAACTAGATGCTTCCAAAGCACCTTCTGGATAGACTTCATAACAGTAAAACAAGAGGAGGACCAACTAAACCAGCCTCTTACTCACCAGACTTAACAAACAGTGTTTAACTGGTGAAGTCCTTCTGATCCATCTATATAAATCAAATACCAAAACAGCAAACTGTGTGAATACACAGTAGGCAGTCATTTAAAAACAAAAAAGGGTACAAAATAGGATTAATCTTGAGGACACAAAAGGAATTAGATTTCTCCTGTGTAGTTCATACAATCATAGATTTAGAACCAGAAAGGACATTAGTGGCCAATGAATCTAATACTCTTATTTACCAGACAAGGAAACTGAGGCTCAAAGAGGTTAAGTGCCTTACCAGGGTCACACTGCCAGTGTCTAAGCCATTATTTAAACTTAGGTCTTCTTGATTCTAAGTCAACTGTCCTATCCACTATACCATGCTGCTTCTCAGAGGACAAAACTAGGGCCAACACGGAGAAGTTAAAAGGAGGCATATTTCAGCTCAATTTAAGTTGGATCAGATGATTGCTAAGGTGTTTTCCAACCCGAAGTCTGTATAAAAGCCTAAGTGCAGGCAGTAACTTTTTCTCTAAAACATTCTTAGTGACTTTTCAATATACTGTCAACATTCCATATGTATCTCACATATGGGTGGCTGACCCGACACCTCAGAACAAACTAGCAGAAAAGCTAGAAAGAGAACCTAGACGGAATTAGGAATCTAGTGTCCTATATAACTTATTAATTATATGAAAAAGTCACTGGAAGTAATCAATACATAGTACTTGAGTTCTCATAACTCACTTAATATAGTTATTGGTGGCATGTTGTCACAGGAGTACTGGCTTTGGATTCCTAAGTTCTAGCTCTGACACTCAGTATGTCTATGACCTCAGACCAGCCAATCTTTCTGGGTCTCAATTTTATTATCTGTAAAACAGAGACAACACACCACCTCTCTAACAGTTGGTAGGAAAGCAAATGAGGGGATGTATTTAGAAGCGTCTTCTAACTATAAAAGCCATATAACATGAAGGATCATAATTAACTGAGGAACAGTATGGCACAAGCTGGAAAGCCAACCTGAACTCTGACTACATGACTGGGAATTCCTTTAACCTTTTGGTGTCTCATGTACCCCATCACTTAGTGGCAGAACTGGTTCATATCTGCATTGGTAAAGGGAGTTTACTTACAAGTTCCCTATACCAATGAAGTCACAGGGCTGGACCAAAAAAATTTTTTTTTAAAATTAACTATTAATAAATAGTTCCTGCTCTTGAAGTGCTTAGAAAACAGGAAATACCTAAAAGCAGAGGAGATGTATATTTTTAATTCATGTTGACAATTAACTCTTCATATTGTTTACCTCAAGACTATTGGTCTTGTGGAATGCTGTATGCAAACAACCATTTTCATCATCTAATTTGTATGTTATACACAGCAGCTTTAAACTAATTTAACCAGCTGAAAGTAATCTCCAAGTCATAATGACATGGTTAATATTTTTCCAATTTCCTTAGATTCTAAGGCAGTGCTTCTCAACCAGTGGGTTGTGTTCAGTTTGTAAGGATGAAAATACATCCAGCACATCAGATATTTACGTTACAATTTATAACAGTAGCAAAATTACAGTTATGAAGTAGCAACGAAAATAATTTTATGGTTGGAAGTCACTACAAAATGAGGAACTGTATTAAAGGGTCACGGCATTAGGAAGGCTAAGAACCAATGTTCTATGGTGACATTTTTTGGTGTAATTAAATTATTTTTACTATAGTGAGGTACCAAATTTACTATAAGAAAATTTTTGGGGCTGCTTAGGTGGCACAGTGAATACAGCACCAGCCCTGGAGTCTGGAGGAGTTCAAACTGGGCCTCAGACATTTAACACAAAAAAAACTAGCCGTGTGACCCTGGGCAAGTCACTTAACCCCAATTGCCTTTCCCCTCAAAAAAAGAAAAAAAAAGAAAAAGAAAATTTTCGAAGTAATTATGATGTAACATTTAAATTCTTTTGTTGCTAATTAGACAATGGACTCTTTGACTTACTATAAAAGAAATATCTTTTTTTTTTTTTTGCTACTTATATAAGAAGATAATATGTGAGCAATGAAAAATCAAGGTCAGTTCCAGGAGGATGAATTGAGGCAGAGCATTAAATCAAGGACACGAAGAAAACTTGATTTTTATCTCTTTGTGAAGGTCAAATAATATTTTAATTTAATTTGTAGTTTACCTTGAACATTTAGTATCTGAATAATGAAGCTATCTAATGTAATGAATAGATACTAACATCAGTTCTTCTCTAATGAAAGGAAACTAAGATGAGGACTGAACACTTTATTTGAAAACTATAACACAGGGGTGGCTACATGGTGCAGTGAGTAGAGCACTGGCCCTGGAGTCAGGAGGACCTGAGTTCAAATTTGACCTCAGACACTTGACACACTTACTAGCCATGTGACTTTGGGCAAGTCATTTAACCCCAACTGCCCTCCCCCCCCCCCGAAAAAAGAAAAAAAAACCCATATAATACAATAATGTCTTTTATTTACAGAGTGCTTTCTTCCAAAGTGCTGCCTTAAAATTTGTTCATTCAGAAGGTTTTTTTGTTTATCAGCCCTGCTGATTTCTAAGACATCATAAATAGAAAAAAAACTTTGTTTTCTAAATGTGCAGAAAGAACTATGTTAAGCAGAGACCAGAATAAGAGGGGAAATACAGGGGGAAGAGGCCAAATTAATTTTAGATATTTCGAGGGCTATTTATTTGTTAATCCTAAATCCTTTCCCCTCATTTCTTCAAAAGAATGTCGTCTAATGAGACAACTGCTCCAGCAGTTCTAACAGAGAGTGGGGGAAATGCATAGTGCGATATTTAAAAAGTTTTGAGAGACATAGTTTCTGGGTAATTTAATAATTTTATTGATAAAATCAACAGATTAATAATAAAAGGATGGTCATTTGGCCATCTCTCTTAGATCAAAAACAATCATGGCAATGGGGCTCACAGTTTATATACCCTTTTCAATGAGGGGTTGAGAATGATCCCTGGACAGAGAAATTATCTCTACTCAAACCACCCCCAGCCTTTGCTATCTAGACAAAAGGATCTTTCTCCACTCCACCTTGAGTAGAACACAATGGACTTCCCCACTCTAGATTAAATTCCTTGGGAGATGGAGTGGGGTCTGACCAAGATGAGGAGAGTTAAAACAATCTCATTATCAGTAATGTCTTTCAGACTGAACTTTTAAAGGACTTTAGAAGAATGGGGAGACCTCTGAATCTCCTCCCAAATTACTGGTTATTAATAATCATTTCTCATAATACACAGTATTATTTCACAGAAATTCACAGAGGAATTAGGAGGGAATCAGTTTATGAGATCAAGAGTTGAAGAGTGACTAAAGATTTATTATTATCATTATTTTGTTTGTCTAAACAATTTAACAATGTGAAGGAAAGATTACAACTTAGTTGGTTCACAAATCTCATATCCCCAATATGATATATAAAATCTAACACTCTAAGTACGGTCTTCAAAGCCTTTCTCTATCTGATGTTAGCTGGATGAATGTTAGATTAAAAGTCGTCTGATCCAGTTTGTCGGTTTCATTTAAAGACTTCTATGGTTGAGGATTTCACCATCAACCAAGAAGTATCTACTGAGCACCCACTCTAGATTCAGTGCTTTGTAAGACACAGATGTGTCAAGAAGGCAGAAGAGTCCAGTGGAAAGAGTACTGGACTGGGAACTAACTGGACTGGATCCACATTCTTGTGACTTAGACTACTAGTGTGACTCTGAAACAGTCATTTAATCTCTCTTGGGTCTCCCTTTCTTCAGAACAAGTTCCTCTAAGATCTCTTGCAGCTCTACAACTGCAACCCTTATTGGGGAGATGGGAACTAACACACACAAAGTAAAAGTAAACAATACAACAGAGAAGTACTAATTATGTGACAAAACTATGTACAGTAGGGGTTCAGAGAAAAGGGGGCTCAAAGATGCCTTAATCAATAACAATTCATATACAGCCATAAAGATGTAGATACCTCTATGTCTATATATTTATCTCTATATATCTATATCTATCTATTCACCTATCCACCCACCCACCCACCCATCCAAAGGTTTACAAGGCCTCTTCCTTACTGTCTCTGACATAGCTAGTGCAAGGATTCTTATTTGCCACCAATCAGAGGCAAGACTGACTGTGGCCAGTCTTTTTCCAGTCATCCAGTCTCTACATTTAGGGAAGAATTAATGGAGGAAGTGTGTCTTGAGCTGGGCATTAAAGAATCGGGCCATGTAGAGGAGGGCAAGAGAAAGTATTCTAGAGTTAGAAGCAAAGTGTTTCTCAGAGAATGAAAAGATTAAAGTATCTGAAACTGATGATAACTAAAAAAAAAGATCAGAACCAAATTACAGAGGATGCTGAAATTAGAGAAATTTATATTTTTTTTTGGTAGAAAGTGGGGAGTTACTGAAGTTTTTTGAGTCGGGAGAAGGAAATAGTAAACCACTCCAGTATCTTTACCAAGAAAACTGCATGTACAATATGGTTCACGTGTCAGACATGACTGAACAATAAACTCTCTTTTGGGCAGCTAGGTGGTGCAGTGGAGTACGAGGCCAGGTGTTAGGAAGCCTTTTCCTAAATTCAAATCTGGTTTGACATTTACTGGCTGTATGACCCTGGGCAAGTCATTTGAGCTTCTCTGACATAAAATGAACTGGAGAAGGAAATGGCAAATTACTACAGTATCTTTGCAAGAAAACTCCAAATGGGGTCATGGAAAGCTGGACACAATTGAAAAACAACTAAACAACAAACTCTGTTTTACTACAAATTTCATTTCTTTATTTGGTTTTCTGCAGAAATGGTGAAAAACAGGTGAGCAGCCTCCTCAGAATAATCATTCATATACATATGTGCTCTCTTGAAGCTTAAAACAGAAAGACTTTTGGGACACTGTGTTACAGACCATTATTAATAGGACTAGATAATTTCTAAGGTTTCTTTGTAGCTCTAAATGCTATGATACCACGAGTTAAATCCTAAATTTCATTTCCAGAAAATGTCATTTGTTGCTTGCTTCTTCCTAGCCTGCACTCTCATCTGTTTCTAGTCAGGAAAGTGTTCTTACTATGTTTCTATCTTTTCTCATTTTGATATTTTGGGTTAGGCCTTATGCCTGAAGCAAGCAACTTTTGCCTGCCTCTTTCTTTTAAAGTGTGGCTGAAACTCTTCCATGAAGTTTTTCTTGAGCAAATGAATTCACCCTATCTTTCCCCAGCATTCTGACTGTGTGCATGTTGTTGTTCAGTTGTCTCAAATGCATTCGATTCTTTGTGGTCTTTTTTTGGGGGTTTTCTTGGCAAAGGCACTAGAGTGGTTTGCCATTTCCTTCTCCAGCTCATTTTGCAAATGAGGAACCGAGGGAAATGGAGTTAAGTGACTTGCCCAGGGTCACACAGCTAATGAGTGTTTCAGGCCAAATTTGAACTCTGGAAGATACATGTTGGTGTGCAATTGAGTCTTTGGTTCTATTTAAGTATTCCAATGAATCAGGTATTGTTAGTGAATTTGTCTTCCAGTGAGATGCTAATTTTATCTGCTTACTAATATTTTTATTTGCATGACAGTCACCTTTATACAGAAATTGCATCCTTCTTTAGAGACTAGAGGAAAAAAAAGATCCCCAAATGTGACTATCACTTGAACAAAGCTTTTATTTTGTGCCTCTAATTTCCTGCTTTTTTTCCCCAACTTCAGAGGAAAAAATTTTCCATGGTAATAGTGGCAATTCCCTGTTATGATATGATAAACAGAGTATAGATACAAAAATTCAAGTAACAGGCAGGCCCTCTCAGCACCCTAGGCAATTCTCTAAGACAGAAACTTGAAGGGCAGGTGCCAATCTGCATTGGGAGATGTAGTTTCCTCACTGACAGTTCCCCATAACAAAACACAGGTCTAGTTAAAAAAAAAAAAATAAGATTATAGCAACAACTACAAATTAAACATAATATTACTAGTGTGCTAGAAGTTGATAACGACTCACATTACTGTGTCTGAAGCATTTTCCTCACACTTGTATTCATACCCACGTACAAATAAAGAACCTGGAGCTCACAGATAGGAAATGGCTTGTTCAGGATCACACGGCTACCACATGCTGGGCTGCAACTAGAAACCAAGCCTTTTGATTCCCAGGTCAGCACTCTATCCACTAGGCTGCACTGCTTTTCATTTATAAGTGGTGACTAGGGCAGCTCTCACAGTGTCTTACATGAAATTATTTTTTACACATTTCTTTCTTTTTATTAATACATCAACACATTAAAATCAGAAAGAGCTACATTTTAATCTGATCTGAGCCACACTTGGGAGTATCACTGGCCATATGGGGTCTGCAGTTTGCACACCTCTGATGTGGACAGAGTGCTCTGTAAGTCTTAAGACTATTATTACTACAGGTTTTCCACCTTCTTGCCTTTGTTCATATTAGAGTAGGAAGAACTGAAGACTCAGGCGAGTAAAATTATTTAAAAAACCCTCCATTGCTTCTCTAAGTGAAAAAAAATGACAGAACTGCTCAAAATTCATTATATGTCTTCACTTGGCACATGCTTTTTTCCAGTCCTCAGTTGGCCTGCCATATGAATACCATTTCACACAAAAGTAACAAGTCCAGCATTTGTACAGTGCTCACTAATGAAGAAACCGAACAATGTTCTGTTTAATTAATTATTAATTAATAATTACAAAGAAAACAGAAGTCATAGTCCCTGTTCTCTAGGACTTTACAATTTATTAGAGGAGATAAGTCTAATACAAATAAGAATATGCAAGAATATGAATTGCAAGTGCTTAAAAAATGCCTTTCATTCATTTCATTTAAATGTATAACCTAATTAGAAAGGCCACTAAGTCCTATTCTTGCATGTACTTTATCAGAAGTAGGTTTAATTTCTCCAAGAACACAAATTGTCCCTGTATTCCAAAAGAAATACCACACTGTATTCCTACTGCTTCTTCACAAACTTCAACCTTCACCAAAAGAACACTTTTTTTGAGTGTTGCAGAACAATGAGAGAACGTTAAATATAATACTTAAAATTCCTCTCTTTTCAACTTTTATTTTTCCATTAATTCAAAAACAATGGTAACCAAAGACTTCCTAAGGTGATCAAAAGGGGTTCAACTTAAAAAGATTTCATTGTACTTGTTGAAGGGCATTCTTAAATTTCAACACAGTCTGTCACTACATACCTGGGAGCTGGGTTGCTTAAGCTCATCCATTCTCCCAGGAGATTCACTGCGGGCCCGGTGTCGCTCAGTCACGGTGACAACACTGCCAGAAGGGCTAAATCTGTCGGCAGAGGAGCATAAAGGGGGTAACACAACAGTAATGTTAAAGAACTTCTGACTGATGAGGTCATTCCTTTAGTGTACGGATAATAAAGGGGAACACTATGATGATTTTCAGCACAGTAACTGAGAAATACTCACATTGGGTCCATTTTGACTTGAAGTTAAGAAATCACATTTAGTCTAATAAATGAAAGAAAAACCATTTTGTAGAACAAGAGATCAATGACATATAATGAATGACCTAATGACACTGATGCACGATATATATGTAAAATGCTTATGTTACTACAGCAGTAGTAGAAAAACATTAAGAAATCTGCATAATGACTCAAGGAACTAAAATTAAAGTTAGGTCTATAATTCTAGGCCTATTACTTCATGTGACCAATTACGTTTTAAATCAATAAGACATCAAATACCAACAAATTATATTTAAAAAAATCAGGATAATGAATGAGTGATTAAAGCTAAATCAACTTCTAGGTCACTTGGATTAAAATTCCGGTTACTTTTTTTTCACTGGCCAAACCTAGGGGGACAAGAATCAGTATGGTCAATAAAGAGTGCTATTTTACATATGTATATATGCTCCATAAGTAAAAGGACAAAGGAGAGAAAACATCCAGAATGTGACCATCTGAAGAAACAAGAGGTCATGGGTTATCTGCATTTCTGTAGCACTTACTGATCTTTGCAACAAGACTTTCTAACAGGCCAGTAACATGTTTTAGATCTGCTGTTTATGCAGTCAAAATTTGTTTTTTATTGACAGGAGAAAAAATAGCAGAATATACTCTTTGGATTGCATTTAACCAATCTAAATTGTGGGGGAGAATGCTTAATGTACTTTCAACTTTATATGATTAACATCTGTGATCATTCCCCCTTAAAATTATGTCCTTAGCTACTCATATAAAAGTATGTTAGAAAGAGAAAAATGGGTAAACGAAGAGAAAAAATAATGAAATGATTAGGCCCTTGGCAGCAGTAGCTACTGATCAAGGCCAGACAGAAAATATATTCAAATGGCAAGCTAAGAAAGAAATGGAAAAACAATGCCAAAAGAATCTCCTTGGCATCACACTATTAATCACTGAAAGCCAAAGTATCACTAGGACCATACCAAAGCCTCCTCTGGAGAAGGTGGCTAAAGGAAAGTGAAGCAGGGCTACAAAGAAAAGGGAAATGTCCCCAAGCCACCTACCTGTGTGATAACATACCGAGGAAGGGAAAGGCCGCCTGGTTCCCAGCTGACGGTCAGCTCCCTGCCTCGACTCCGAGGAAGCCCTGGCAATTACTGATGCTAGTGTGGCTGCAGATGCTATTCTGATTCATGGAAGTGTCTAACTTTACCATAGTTCTCACAACACTGTGAATACTTCAGGACTAGGAGCTTCCTGCTTTAAAAAAATAAGAATGCAAGTCTTTTGGCACACCTCCAATTTCCCCAACAGAGTCAATTCTTATTTCGTCTAAACAACAGGCAGGGAAGATCCTCTCTAAGTCAGAGAGATGGCCTCAAGCAGTGGTACCTGAGTGAGTCAGGAAATGTGCAAAAGAAACCTTACCTGTCCATTTCACTGCTGGTTGGCCGAGTGGCCTTGGGTGCTGAAGACCCCAAGGCATAATTCTCTTGTCCTCCTGACCCGTGGCCTGTGGTATCAATCACCATGGCAGCAACCTCCTCAGCACTGCTCCCATCTTCTCCAGAGGGCTGATTCTCTGTCCCAAGCCACTCCTCAAGATTCTCAGTTTTGATGCGAACTCCTCCAAGAACTCTAACCTCATCATCGCTTCGACCCCCTCGATCAGCTACCCCGGTCTCCACATACCACTGTCCCGCTCGGTTAATCCGAAGGATGGGCTCCCGGCTCTCCACATCAGAGCTCTGCTCGATTATCTGAGGGCTGGTTGATTCTTCAGGGGGGCTTAGCTCCCTGATATCCAGCACCGTGCTAACTTGGCCTCTTCGGCTGCCCTTTGGCGTACTGTGACGTGGGCTAAGGGGGTGGTTCAGATTTGGAGTGACCCTGTGAGATTCTGGGGGTCTCTCCTGATGCTTTGTCCTTGTCTGGCCTAATTCTGCCTCAACTTCTGCTACATTAATCTTGAAATGTATACCCTCGAGGATCTGTGTACATTTGTCTATGATGTGCTGCATCTGAAGGAAACTGGCAGCCGTTAGGTAACTGATGATATCGGCCAGTTGTAGACATATCCGCCCAGTGTAACAAAATGAAAGGAGCTGCTCAAAAACAGTAGGATTCTTGATGACTGATATGGAGACAGTGCTCATCTCGTTCAAGGACATGTGGTCCCGGAAATAGGGAGAGCTGGCCGCCAACACAACTTTGTGAGCCCGAAAAGCCTGTCCTTGCACGTTGACCACAATATCACAGAGACGACCCTGCATGCGCAGCTGGTTGAGGTGGCTCAGGACTGAGTTGCTAAAGTCAGGGATCTCCAACTGTATGTTCCCACCTTTCTCCATGATGTGCCTGATGGTACAGGCTTTCAACCCTGCTGAAAGAGGAAATAGGAATAATGACTACCAATCATGACTACATTCCCCGGGTGCTTTATAAGTATTTGGAAATTTTACTTCAATATGCCTCTAGAGAAGAAAGCTACTTTCCCTAGATCTAAATGGGAAAAAAGCAAGTTATCAAAAGGTTAAATCTACTATTACAGGGCTTGTGGTAAGTCACCATGAAACCTGTTTAGAAAATTTAGACTTTTATTACACTCTTTAGGCTTTTATTATGCTATCTTTATTAATAGTTATGTAGCTTCAACTTTAATGCAAGGGTTCAACAGAGAAAAAATAAAGCATTTAAACGTTTGACTTTTCAAATGTATATGTCTGTAAGTAAATTCTTTCAAGACGGATGAAAAAAATGGAGAAAACTTTTTTGGGGGATGAGATACAATGAATATGGATACACAAAAATTGTGGTAGATTCTGATTAACTAAGGTTTGTCAGACACCTGTGAACATTTTATTGAGATCCTTACCCTATGTTAAATATTTTGTGGTATGACTAATAACCTATTTAAAGATATGCCAGTTCTCCCCAGTACCAGCCAGCTCCTGAAAAAGCTGGCTCGGGACAAAAAGGCAAATCTTATTTTAGGAAAAGTGCCATAGGTAACTGGAGTACCCAAAGAAGATGAAGAGAAGTACCACTATCTCCACGAGCTCTGGAAGTCTGGGCACACTCAACCCTATCACAATTCAAACCTGGGAGGTTGTTTTTGTGCTGGGTTTATAAGAGGATGAACCTCTGCCTAACCTAGTTCAGAAAACTTCAAAAGTTTAAGGAGTTGTGTTCAAACTCATGGGAAACTAAGGCTGGCAAGTCAGAAACTGTTCCACACGAGCCCAGATGGGGGGGCACCGGTCTGAGCGCCAGCTGCCTACCTAGCTGGCTGTCCGTGTAGCCCGTCTCTCACTTGGCAGAATTACGGGGGCCACCACCTTGCACTACGTTCCCGACAAAGCTTACTGCTACCAAGTGGGGTTAGACGTATCGAGAGCTACGTGTGTGCGGCTCCTGAAACTCGAGTTTGTCCAACCCGACTCCCTTCTCCCCAAGCCTATTGGTGTTTGTTTTGAAACATTTAATTCAAAGAGCTGGGCCGGGGCCACACGGAATTCCGACGAGTTTATTTCAGAGCCCACACCAGCGCCTTTCTGGGTGGTGGTGGTGGAGGTGGTTTTCTTTTTCCAGCCAACTCCCAGGTGGGGAGGGAGGGATCCCCAGGACAAAACTCTGTCTGTCTGTCTCTCCCTTGCGTGGCTGGGGGTCCCGCGGGGCCGCGAAGTTGTGTTCAGCTTGTAGACGGGCGGAGCGGCCAAAGGAGCGCTGGTGGGGTGGGCAGCTCGAGGCAGAGGGCACCGGGGCGGGTCAGCCTGGGAGGGGGAAGGGGGCTGACCCCCGGGAGGGGGGCGTTCCCGCACCGGAGCGTGTCCTACGCGGGTGGGGTGGGGTGTGGCTGCAAGGGAGCGGTGCCCGCCAACAGCAAAGCTGGGTGCGGGTCTCGGGGGGAGTCTGGAGGGAGGGGCCCCAAACGGGGCGGGGGGGTGAAGGGTGGGCGGGTCTGTCCGCTCACGGGGCGGAGAGGAGGGGGTGGGGTGGGGCGAGAAAGGTCGCCCCAAGCTCCCGGGTCAGGCCCCCCAACCGGGGCCGGGCTGCGGGGGGGCATGGTGCAGGGCGGACCCAAGCGGGCCGAGGGAGGGAGGGGGGAGGCCGGGGAAGAGAGCCGGGGCCCGGACCCCGCCGAGGAGCAGCACCTACCTCCGGGGGTGGAAATGGGCCGGAATGGGCCGGAACACCGTCCCGGAAGTGAAACCCCCCGCCCCCTCCCCCCGAGCGGGCGACGTGCCGGAAGGAAATCACTCACCCTTACACCGCCCCCCATCCTCCTCCTCCTCCTCCTCCTCACTTGCCCCCTCCCCCATTACACTCCTCCCCCCTCCCCCTTCCTCCACTCTCCTCCGCTCCGCTTCCCAGGCCACAGCCCTGCGTCACGTGCCTCCGTGAGTCCCGCCCCCCTCCCCCCACCCCGGCCTGGAAGGAGGGACCACGAACATGTGAATTGGCGGGGATGAAGGGGAGGGGGCGGGGGTGGGAGGAGGGGGCGGGGAGACGGGGAGGGAGGAGCAGGTGGACCGGGCGAGAGGGAAGGTGAAGACCAGCCGCGGCCTTCAGTTCCCGCTCTTTGGCAGAGGCGGGGCGGGGCGGACGTCGGCGGGGGCGTCATAACGTCACGCCGCCTCTATATAAACGGCTTCGCGGCCCTGTCTCGTTCTTTTTGAGGTGAGGCAGCAGCGCGTCCTCCTTCCAGGTAAGCTCTGTGTCTCTTGGCGCGGCCCAGCTTTTGCGGGCCTGATGATTCCCGGAGACGAGTTCGTTCTTAAACGCATCTTGAGCAAACGTTGGAAGGTACCGGGTACGGGGTCGCCCTGGGGAGCGAGGCCTCGGAGCCCGAAAGGCCTCCCCGCCTTAGCTGAGGCTGGTATGGGGGGAGGGCTTCTGACTCTCAGGCCTAGGCCTTGCTCTGTGTGATGAAAGCAACGTTGGTAGGGACATCTGAGACCGCTGATGAATGCCAACGTCTCTGATGCGGGGCCCGGGCCGAGCCTACGCTGGGGGGTTTTGGGGTGGGGGGCGCCTTGGTGCTCAAGGCCCCGGCGCCTGTCGGGCGGCCTTCTACTGGTGGTTTCTTAAGTAAGCTCCGCTGAAACTCTGGGATCACGTGCTCCTCGGCGCGCGTCTGGGCGGGAAAAACCCGGCTTTCGGAGACCCGCTTAGCGAAGTGGCCTCTTGGGGAGCCCGGGCTGGGTTAGGAGCATGCCAGCAGAGCGGGCCAAGATTCAGGGCTTGCTTTTGTCCCGCTTCATTCACGGACCGAATGTGGGTTTTGGACTGTAAGCGAAGGAAGAAGGCCGGACACAGAATAGATGTGTAGGTTTTGGTGTCGGGCCGTTTTTTGAAAAGCTAAGAAACGAGCCATTAGCTTTCTCTGTTAACCTTGGATAGCAGCCAGCGAGTTTTCATGACGTTCATTGTGACACGAGGTTTTTCTAAGAGTCATTTTGCATAGTTTGGTTTACAAAAAACCTTGTTTTTGTGTTTTTAGGCATGGAGCTCGGAGAAGCCGAAGGGGCTGCCCTGTGCTGGCTTTCCAGGTAAGAGACAGGATTTTTGGGGAGCTTTGGGCCGTAATGCTCAAAAATTGCCTTTGTGTGGCTTTAAGATTTGCAGAGCGCTTAGAAAATGTCACCAATGTTAGCCGTTGTGATCAGAGGGAACAGAGACCTAAAGCATTAGGGGCTTGAGGATGCCGAGCTGTTAAGCCAATGATGGTTGCAGAGTAGTGGACAGAAATGATTTCTGACAATGTTATGGACTGAGGCTTTGATATTGAAGGGCAGTGGTTGCCTACACCCTGGCTTTGCCCAATGTTAAAATTTTTTTTTTTCCTATATATTGCAGTTGTACCTCATGGATGAAATTGCTGTTGCTGATGTAAGTGTTGAATATATTTCAGTGAAAACGCAGCTTTGGGAAATAGCGCCTTGCCATTTAGCATCTGGCCCGATCTTAAAGCTGACAAAAGCATCGATCAACTGTGCTTTAATGATGAGTTATTATTTGCTACTCTTGATCATGAATATGATGAGAACTATTACCACCTTTTTCTTACACTGAAGCACTCAAACTATGCTGAATTTGGAGACTTGTACACAAGGAAATAGTTATTTATTGCTGCTTATTTTGCTCCCTAGGCTCTGAAGTGTTACAATCACAGGCAAACAGGTAATTACTAAATATGCTGAGTTTTCTTTGAGTATTCACCATCTATGAAGACTTAAAATGATAATAGTAAAACAGACACTATGATGGTTGCATAGTTCAGCAGATAGAATAGTGAAGAGTGTTTAATCTTATTGTCTGATGTGTCTGATTCATAAAAAAAATTGCTAAAATTTACACAAAAATCAAAGGAATAATTTTTTATTCCCCATTTTTACTTCCAGGAATGACAACCGCAAGTAGAAATGGTAAGGCCTAAAGCTATTAAAAATAGATCCTTGGGGAAAGTGGGCTTATAAATAAGTAAAGGCTATTTTAGGCCTGTAATAATCAAAACTCAAAAGTCTGAGAAAAATTTAACACTAGAAACACCAGGCTCACCAGTTAAATGTGTTAAAAAATGGCATATTTTACTTTGAAAAAAATTTGGGCCTACCTCTTCCCTATGGGTAAAAAAAAATTGAACTGCCCCTTGTTCCTACCACAGCTTTAAGGATATTAATACGAGGTTGGTTGTACCCTTTTGAGTTTTCTAATTGGGTGTGACAGGTTTGGGGTTGTGATACTTTGTGACTTGTTGACCAGTTCAGGTTTTGCTGGTATTAGCATACAATTAATTTTTAGATGTTATTAACATTTAATTTCCTGTTACAAAATAAAATAAGAATGATCTAGTTTCATAGCTGAGTTTCAGGGAAGTTGTCCTGTAGCTTCAAAAGCCTGTGTGATGATAAGCCAATTGACTGACTTTATCATGGAGGTCTAATTAGCTCTAACTGATTTCAGGCACTGTTATGAACTTTAAATACTAATTCGTGTTTGACTATTACTTGACTAATATTGATCTCTTCTAGGCAGCTGAATCTTGAAATTGCTGCAGATAGATTACTTTGTGAGTTTTTTTTAATTATCCATAATAAGATAATTGAATTGATACAGAGTACTAGTGCAGGGAAGAGTTGGTGTCAGATTCAGGTTGATTGGGTGTAAGAATCCATAAGTAACTTAACCAAGCTGCAGTTTGTGAAATGGGAATAACTGTAGGTGATACCCACCTCTTTCAGATTGTATGGGCATTTTTTCAAAATGTATAATGTATTCAATTTGGATTTTGCAGGGATTATTTGGAAATGAAATAATAAATAGAATAGTAAACAATATAATAAATAATAAATAGAATAATAATTTTCTAAAGCCACTTAACAGGGTTTATAATGATGTCTTCAAATGTCTGACCTGAAATCATCATGTAGATAAATTGTAGCACTGAAGTGCCCTGTAATAAATTAAGGACAAACTTTGTTTCTCTGTGACAAAGTTAACATTTAATAAAAACTTTGTTTGTTTAGGTTTCCCTGTTCTCCAGAAGCTGTGATTGTCACTTGAAATGGGTAAGGAGATGAAATACTGGTATTAACTGGGTAATTTTGGGGAAATATATCCAGTGACTATTATCTAGATTTCCTCAACTTTTTTTCCTGGTGTAAAATTTAAAGAAAGATTTAATGCATGTGGAAGCAGCTTATAGTACTTGGTTTAGCTTTAATCTTCCCTTGGTAGGCAATCTGGGCTGTAAAATGGGTACGTGTTTCTGAATATAGAATTCCAAACCTTAGTGTATGAAGTTAATTTTTCAAAAAGCAAGTACCAAAGGTGTGATTTTTAGATGGATCATTGACTGAGAGTAGTTCAAATGACTTGTCATTTTAATGTGAATATTCAAGAAGTACATAAAGATGAAAGTTGGCTCTAAGTACAGGCCAATCTATAAATGCTACAGGCTGTAGAGTTGGGTTATGATGTACTGTTAGTGATGATTTATATACTAAAACAATGGGAATCTCTCTGAAACAGAATGAAGATTTTCTTTTTCTGAAACAGTACAGTTCTAAAAAATTTGTATAGACTGGACAATTTGGCAAAGACTTAGATTTTTTATTTAATTTTTTAATTTTTTTGCAGATGAAAATGAATTGACCTGGGTTACTGTTGATAAATAGTATCATCTGTCTTGAGCCAAAGGTAATTATAATTTAATGAAATTTGAGAAATTGCAACCAGGTTACAATAAATGTAAAGGGTGTCTCAAAGTTGATACAATGATGATAACATAGTTCAGCAGATGTATGGTGGTGAACACTAGATTTGTCTTTCGCTCCTATCTGATGTATCTGCTATTGGAGACACCAGGACTATTGCCTTAAAGTACTGACTATGCCAAATACTATTTTAATTTTGAAGAAGGGTTTGAGGTTTTTTTTTTTACTTATTGGGCAGGTTGTACATTTCCTGCTGCAGTAAATATTCTTAGAATGAAGCTTTTTTTATAGGTTCTTTTACTGTTTTACTTGTCTAAATGTTACATTTAGGAACATGAATGCAGTGGCATTATCTTACTGATTAGTAGGAATTTTGTAATCACATGAGGTTTTGACTAGAAATGGCCTGAATGTGAGGGTATGGGAAAGTTGCACACATGTACGGGAAGTGGCAAAATAAGGAATTCTCTGCATGGTAAGAGTCCAAATGTCCAAGTTACAACTTTGTTAAGTTTTGTCATCTTTTTTTTTATAGATTTGGCAAAATCCAAATACTGTGGAAGGGTAAGATCTTTTTATCTAGATTTTGCTGATTTTTTTTGGATGCCAGCTTCTTAACCAGTGATGTTAATGATTCTGCCAAATGAAATGGCTATGATTTCAACCATAAACCGTTCCACTTTTATTCTGAGGTTATTGAAAAAGTAAATTGTTGTTGCAGGCATTCAAGAACTCAGGCTAATAACTACCTTTTTTCATATAGGAATACTTTTGATGAATAGTCAGAAGCAAACGCGACTGTTCACCAAAGTTGAAGTAAGTTGAGGGGGGAACAAAATAAATCCCTGCCCTACCTTTTAGAATATGATGACATCATCCTTTACTTGAACTCTCTCACTGATGAAGTGATGAGAAACTAAGGTCTGACTGATCAGGATAAAAATTGGGGTAAAGTATCTTAAGCATTTTTTTTAAACTAAGGGTGACCATTTTGCATTTACAGGTTAGGAGCTTTTTGAGGATCTGAGAAGTGGAACAGTGTTGCGGCTCTTGTTGGTTATGAGTTGAACCGTCCTCAACCAACAGGCACATGATCACCAGAATTCGAAGTTTGCACCTGTTTGCAATAAGCAGGATTATCTCTCTGCAT
>CM053593.1:54492244-54558767 GCA_028646575.1 Pseudocheirus occidentalis
CTTATTTGGTTTTCAAAGTCCCTTTTCAGTTAATGTATAGCTTCTAGGCATTCTTCAATTGTCTTGGAAGTATTTGGTGTGGGAGTTCTGAGTTCTGGGCTCTCTTCCTCCCGTTCCATGCTTTGATCCTTTTTGTCCCCAAAAAAGGATTCTAGAGTTTTATTGTTTTTATTTTGCTTCCTTTTTCTCATGTTGGCCAGTCAATTAATTGGTGGGGTTTTTTAGCTCTGTGAAACTCTGCTTCCAAGGGGGGAAGCTCTGTTCCAAATCGCTGCGGTTTGGGGCTGGGCTGGCCGGGTCGGTGCGAACTGCCTCTCTCCCATCCTGCTCCTCACGTCTTGGCAGATGTGGAGGTGCTGGAGGCTGTAGAACTTCTGCAGGCTGGCTGCGGGGCTCGCTCAGCTCAGCTCCTTCCCACTGCCCCAGGCCTGGCCACGGTCTAGGCTTCCAGCTGTTCCAGCCTTCTCTCCGGCGGCCAAGCTGAGTCCCTGCTGCCAAGCTGCCTTCAGCGAGAGCTGTGTTCTCTGTATTTTTGTGAGTCTGAGAGTCCTAGACTTTCCTAGACTTTGTCTGGGCTCATATTTTATGGGTGTTTAGGGCGGCGGTGTGGGAGCTGCGGGACCTTGCTGCTTCTACGCTGCCGCCATCTTGGCTCTGCCCCGCTAAATGTGTATTCAATGTCAGAGTAACCTCCTCAAAATTGCAATTCTTATGTTTGCCAAATAATAAAATCATATATTCTTTTCACTTGAGCTATCTATTGATGTCTCTCTCATAGGGCACTTCTGCAGTTATTTTTTAAAGAAAGCAAAGGACTGACTGTATAAAATTTCATCTTTTTAGATTTTGTCCATCACTCTAACCTGTTAGCATCTTTTGGAATTAGTATTTCATTATTCTATGTAGAAACTATTCCTACCAGCTTTATTCAAACTGAGTAATCACACCACCTGTTTTCTTCATCCTAATTATTGACAAAAATATTGAACAGACTAAGGCAAAGGACAGAGAATATATGAGGTTCAGTGAAATCAAATGGAGAAATAAATGGAGTCATAGAAGACACAATAGCCTTAGAACTGTTTGGTCCAGAAGAGTAGAACTAGGAGGAACAGGAAAGTGCAAACAGGAAAATTTGGGATTTATGTTAGGAAAAACTAACAATTAGGGCTCTCCAAAAGTATAATGGGCTACCATGGAAGGGTATAAATTCTCTCTTGTTACAAGTTCTCAAAAAAATAAAAAGCTAGTTGACCACTTATTGTCTATGTCACAGTATGAATTCCTTTTGAGGTACAGGCCACAGAAATAACCTCCAACCATAAAAATCCATTATTTCATGATAATGTGTCTTGGCTCCTACTGTTTGGAGAAGATGGAGGTTGAACATCGGAGAACTCCTACTAGATCCCTCAGTTTAGGAATATACTACTTCATCATTACTCACCTAGACTTCATCCCTCTATCCAGAAATTACTTTCCTGCACAATCAAATTAAGTCTGAAAC
Source organism: Pseudocheirus occidentalis (assembly GCA_028646575.1). Classification (NCBI taxonomy): domain Eukaryota; kingdom Metazoa; phylum Chordata; class Mammalia; order Diprotodontia; family Pseudocheiridae; genus Pseudocheirus; species Pseudocheirus occidentalis. Next base: position 54,493,752 of record CM053593.1, read on the forward strand.
TCATGCTTCTGCTGTACTCTCTTGCCTCTTGGGTTCCTCCTTCTTACTGGAGAAGGCAGACATCAGAAAGTTCCTTCCAGATCCTCAATTCAAGGGGAGGATCAGAGCACTTCCCACCCACCCAGCTTCAAGATTTCATGTCCCCACACTGGGGTAACCCTATGTAGTCTACTTCCTTTCCAGTTTCTTTTTTATAGACTGTCTTCTTGCATTAGATTGTGAGCTCCTGGTGGGCAGAGACTGTCTTTTGTCTTTATATCCATTTCTTTGTATGACTTTTTCCTAAAGACACCTTAACTCTTAGCACCCCCCCCAAGGCCATTATCTTGTCTTCTTACCCCCGCCCCCCAACATGCACGCACGTGCACGCACCCACGAAAGAGCAGGCCTATTCCTTGATCCCCACTGAGGCAACTAGATGGTGCAGTGGACAGAGCACTAGGCTTAAAGTCAGACCCAAGTGCAAATCCCAACTGAGACACTTACTAGCTAAGCAATCCTGACCAAGTAGTCACTTTTATCTGTTTGCCTCAGTTTCCTCAACTATAAAAAGAGAATAATAATAACAGTACCTACCTTGAAGGGTTGGTGTGAAAATCAAATTAGACAGATAATACTTATAAAGTGCTTAGTATAATGCCTGGAACACAGCAGGCACTTAAATTTTTTAAACGTATGTTTTAATAAAAGTAAAAATTTATATATAAATATAAGTACTATAATTGCTTAGCTGTTTAATAAAAGATTCTATTTATGCATTTTGTTTTGATTTCTTTTTATAAGATTGTATTATAAGACTATATTTTTCATATATACTTCCCCTTCACTGTACCTTCAGTCCTCACCAAGAAAAAGAACTAAGCAAAACAAACTTACAAAATGAGCAATTCTAAGAGCACAAAAAGTATTCTGTACCCACTGCCTGGGGCATTGCTTTAATCTGAACTTGGCTCACTGCCAAAAATATTTTATTTGCCCCAACAGTCATTCCTTAATGCCTCTAAACAGAACAACTAATTTTAACAAGAGCCCAGGCAACTGGATTCCTATTACTCATGTTTATATTTACATTATTTTATATATACAATAAATATAATTTATATATACATATATATATATATAGTTTCCTGGTTCTGTTTCATTCTGTCAGTTTATTCAAATCTCCCCATGCAATCTGAATTTCAGACTGGTCATTTGAGGGCCACTAATATGCTACTCGATGACATGATATATCCATCTCTATATGGCATAGTTTATCCCCAAAGTGCCCTGTGGGCATGTACTTTGTTTCCAACTGTTGTTTTGTTAATATAGAGAAATTTTCAGTCTGTCTTGGAATTCTTTGGAGGTATATTCCAAGTCATGGTATTGCTGGGTCAAAAGGCAGCCAGTGTTTGGTTTTCTTTTTTCCTCTATGAATTCTACACTGTTTTCTCTAACAGCTGGGTCTAAAAGCTTTACCAAGAGTGCACTTGTGGGCCTGCCCTCTCACAACCCTCCCAACATTAGCTCTCTCTCTCTCTCCTTTAACCCCTTTGCTTCTCTATAGGGTTGTTTATCCAACTGCATATCATAGCTATTCTCTTTTTTTTTGTTTTTGTTTATTTGGAGGGGGAAATGCAGGGCAATTGGGGTTAAGTGACTTGCCCAAGGTCACACGGCTAGAAAGTGTTAAGTGTCTGAGGTCATATTTGAACTCAGGTCCTCCTGACCCCAGGGCCACCTAGCTGCCCCCCATAAGTATTCTTAAAAAGAGGTAGTCTTCATCTACTTGCTTTTTATCTCGTATAGGTTGACTACCCTTCTCAGAGTGACTATGGATCCCATTTAGAAGCCTCTGAAGAGTTATAGGTCCAGTTGCTATCTTTCTCAACATTTCTACTGCTTTAATGGGTATGAGGTAAAACCTCAGCTATTTTAATTAGAATTTTTTTGTTATAAATGATATGCGGCATTTTTAACAGTTACAGTTTGCACTGAAAACAGCCTGTATCTACAGAGTGCTTAAAGGTTTAGAAAGAACTTTGCCTCTATCTCAGCTTATCCTCATAACAACCTAGGAGGTAGATGCTTTTATTATCTCCATTTTACAGAAGAAACTGAAGCAGATAAGGTTAAATGACTTGCCTGGGGTCACAAAGTTAAGTGCCTGAGGCACGATTCAAAGTCAGATCTGATTCCAAATCCAGCACTCTATCTACCCTGCCACCTAGCTGCCTGTGTTTATTATGATTATTAATTCTTTTAAACAAGTATTTAGCATATGCTCATATATGTATTTTCCCCTCCAATTAAATTGTAGGTTCCTTGAGAACAGAACAGTTTAGTTTTATGTGTATCAAGTGCCTAGCATGGTGACTGGAGTGTGGTAGACATTTAAAGTATAAGTGCTGACTGCTATCCCTTTTGCATAAGCACAGCCCATTTTTTTTTCTCTTCTGACCATACCTTTCTTTGATATCCTTTATCTCATTTCTGATGTGTAATTCTTCATTGACTTGTGATACAATATAACTTGTTCACTCACAATCAACCATATTGCCTTTTGGGTGACCTTAAATTTCAATTAGTAAATAAATTATGGTGATGACGACAATTAGCATTTACATAGTATTTTAAGAGGTGCAGTGCCCTACATTTCATACCATTTGAAGCTCATACCAAAGTTAAGTACTACTCACCCTATTTTTCAGATCCGGAAACTGAGGCTAAGAGGAGTAGGGTAACTTGCTCAGGTCACACAGCCCCTGCTGTTGGAGGCAGGATGGAGATGGGAGGCGGGATGCACACCCCAGCACACCCCAGCACTCCCGACTCCTGGTCTACAGGAGGCCGGACTGCCTCTCATTAGCTGCTCACTGGAAGTAGAAAGTGCCTATAGGTTCTTTCTCTTCCCTAACCTCCCAGTTGTTGCTGTTACTTCTGATACTTTATTCTCAATTCAATTGACTCTACTACTACATCAAGTGCATGGAACTTTGTCCACTGCTTTAGGTTTGATTGGGTGCTCTGTGCAGTCACTACAATCCAAAGATTAAAATACTACAACACTTCAGTCAACAGTATCAAAATTAATCCTTCAAATGAGAACACGTGCACAGTATATATAATTTAATTGTGCCTGTTCAAATATTTTCAACAGTTTTTCCTCAAAACACAGAGAGAAAATAAGGGACACAACACGATACTGAGTGAGTTATCTCGTCTCACCTGAGCACCCACTAACTGCAGCAAGGCCGAGTTCACAGGCAGGAGCTCTATGTCGGTGTTAATAGTGGTCTGGTCAAAGGGGCAGGCCTTGCGGTGAAGCTTGTTCAGGCACATCTTGCAGACAGTGTGGCCACAGCCTAGGCTGATAGGCTTTCGGATCGTTTCGTCGAACGTCTGAGTGCAAATTGGGCAGGAGAGGAAATCCGTCCATTGCGGAGCTTGTACAGGCATTGCTTAAGTAATTATGATTCACAACACAAAAATCTAAAGCACAGATTCCACTGGAATCAAAATCTTTCAAAATAAAAAAGTTTGTTTGTTTTTTAAATATCTTCTGTAAATACAGTCAGCACATAGTGTGAAATATAACCTGGAAAAAGAAAGAAAAAAGGTTTATTAAGTTTGAGAATTTTTTTCAGTTCTGTATTTTAAAATTCTAACAACACATGTCAGAACTTGTTTATATTATTTGTAATTTCATAAAATCAAAGAATATTAAATAAACACAACAGATCATCCTTTTTAACCACCTCATTTGAAGAAATAGATGCAAGGACAAGTAGCAAAACAGATAGCTAACGGCAAAGTCTGGAATAGAACAAAATCTCCTAATCTTTCTATCATGCTATCCACTCAAACAGTTAAGGTTTTTATATTTTAAGATAAATTGTAAAACCAAAATCATAAAACTAAAATAAGGAGAGCTTTATGTTTTTATTTTTCAGATTTCTATATTTTTCCTGATTTACAGACTGGAAAAGAGACACCTTCTAACAACACAGGAGCTATTATAATTAAAACGATCAATTACTATTAACTGACGTTCATCTAAATCATGAAGAACATTTACAGGTAAAAACTGCTTGGAGTTTTTAAATGACAGAGTGATTCATAAAGGGCTAAAAATAGTTCAACCTAGGGGTAAGAAATATGGGTTAGAATGTAATAGAATAGGTCAGAAGTAATAGGGATCCATATACAATGGTTATGGGAAATAATAAGGAAGGTCAGACCTAGAAGGTATTAATAATCCAAAACTACCAAGAAGTTATTGATCGCCAAAAACATGTTACTCATTAAAAAAACCCAAAAAACTAGAAAAGTTGATCAGTGGAAGAGAGCAGGTAAACAAGGGGCCAAAGTAACTGGGACACAGCAGTAGGTTGTTCAACAATCCAAAAATCAACTCTTAGGGTTAAAGAAGTTCTTAATTTGACAAAAACTATGGGAAAAACTGCAAAGTAATCTGACAGAAATTAAGTTTAAAATCAAGATATTTCTCAAAGATCTGCACATGCACAAGCACCCAGGGTGCAGCAGCAGCAGTAAATGGACGTTACCTAAAAAAATAAAAGGTTACACGCTTCACAAAGTAGAAAAGGGAGTAAGATAATGCCTTAGCACAAGTAGTACTTAACAAGAAATAGTGAGACAGAAGATAAAATGGACAATTCTGATTACATAATACTGAAATTTATTAAAATTTTAGAAAGAAAAGACAACTTTATAAAGAGGATGAACAATTATACAGTACAGAGAAGCAAGCCTGACAAGACACCCCAACTAAGCAATGTCATTCTAAGGCTATTCAGCAATGAAAATGGAAAGAGGGTTACAAACTAGAAAAAACGAAAGACTTCTAACAACTATTGCAATAAGCTGTTTTTACCATTAAGGATAATGGAACCACCACACTTGGACAGTAACTGACACAAATCTCTGAGGTGTTTTCAGAAAAAGTTCTAGAAGACCAAGACCAAAACAAAAAATGCCAGCAAAATTAGATCAAATATATAGACTTCTGCTGGAGAGCTTTAATTTTGAGAGCACTAAGGCATCAATTTGTAATTACAAGGTATCTAAAAGAAGATGTTTTATCAAAGGAATGAAAATGCTTGATTTTATTAACAACAACAGAAAAGGGAGGAGTCAATGAGCATTTGTTAAGCACTGACAAGGTGCTAAGAACTGTGCTAAGCATGGAAACTACAAATACCTGCAGGAAAAAAAATAGCATAATGCCTTCAAACAGTTTACATTATGAGGGTGGAAGATGACACCCAAAAAGAAGCTGAAATGGGGGGGAGTGGGGAGAAGAGATGCCCTGGCCTGGAGGTACGGTACAGAATAAAGTGTAACCGGTAGAGGAAGGAAGACGGCTGGAAGTTCTGAAAGGAGCCAGCCAATGAGAGAAAGGAGCTGCAAGGGCACTTTGAGAATGAGAAGTCCAGGAGCAGAGGGCGCTTCCACGGTGAATCCATTTCCTTGTTGTTCAGTGTTTTTTTCAGTCATATCGAACGCTTCATGAGCCCATTTGGAATTTTCTTGGCAAAGATACTGGAGAGGTTTGCCATTTCCTTTTCCAGCTCATTTTACAGATGAGGATCTGAGGCAAACAGGGTTAAGTGACTTGCCCAGGGTCACACAGCTAGTACGTGTCTGAGATCAGATTTGAACTCAATGAAGATGAGTCTTTCTGACTCTCTCCACTGTGCCACCTGGCTGCCCTGAGGAGGTCTCTAGGGAATGCATGGTAAAGAAGCGAGGGCAATGGCTGGAGAGGAAAATCTTCACACAGGTCATCTTTATATGAAATGAGTGCATCCTTGATGAGGGTGCTAGTAGGAAATAAGTAGGCTTTCATCTTTCCCATCTCACAGCTGCCTAAAAGATCTCACCGTGTGTATTTTTTGTTTATTATGACATAGTATTCAACTGAGTAGAACACAGGTTCTTTTCACAACAAGGTGGCTTCAATCTATCTCCAGTATCAAAACCATTCAGGATCCCAATGATCCTCTGCTAACAAACATCAAACTGAAGCTCACTAAAAGTATATTCTTCACTATGATGGAGAAGGTACAGACTGAGGATTCCTTCTGAGTGGTCCACTAGATGCTTGTCTATAGAAGACAATATATTAATCACACCAAACCTCAAGACACTGAAGAGCCTCCTGGGAGAGATGGCTAGGTGGAGAGAGTACTGGGAGTAGAGTCAGGAAGCCCTGATGTCAAATCCAGACTCAAACACCGACTGTTGGTGAGATCTGAGACAAGTCACTTAATCTCTGTTTGCCCCAGTTTTCTCAATTATAAAATGAGTATTAGAACAGCATCGACTTTTCAGGGTTGTTGTAAAGATTAAGATATATGTAAAGTACTTAGTATACTACCTGGCACAGAGTGTGTGTGTGTGTGTGCGCGTGCCCGTGTATAGATGTGCACACCTACCCACACAGAATGAGAGTTTTCAGACACAGCAATAGCAATGTGTTGATTTATTTTGAGGGACAACTTTTAACAAGGGAAAACTTCCAATGGGGAGTGGGGCAATCATTAGAGAAAAAATGAATAGTAGTAATTTTTTCTTAAAAAGCAGGAACACTGATGAATTACAAAAAAAAAAATACACACTTAAGGAAATGAAACAAATAAACATGGCAATTATTACTACCATGTCAAATTTTATATATAGATACAGATATGTAGATATACTTTGTTAAAAAAAAATCTGAAGTCCAGTTTCAATCCTTATTTGAATATTAGTAACTGATTAAACAGAATCATCCAACATTTTTTCAACAAAGCTTCCACGAAAGAGGATTCCAAACCTAGAGAACAGGATATGCCAAGATATAGAGGCAAAAGAATACAAGAAATATTTGGGGATGAAGTAAGCGGTGGTTAGGCCAGTTTAGCCAGAATGGGGAGTAGCATGGAACATGGAAGGGAATGGTATGAGAAAGGGCTGGAAAAATGAGAAAGAAGCACAGCACAGGACCTTGCATGCCATATGAGCTTGATTTGGTAAGCAGTTGGGAGCTACGGATGGTTTCTGATTAAGAGAGTGACTACATAAACACACAGATTACAATATGGGATAAGGAGGAATTAGAAGAGGGGAGGGATGATACATAACCAAAGTAAGATCTGTTAGAAGGGTATTTTAAATATATCTAGTGGGTGATAAAACACATTTGTACTTTGGAGAGGGAATGGGAATAGAAAACATAAGATACACTGGAGACTATGGGTGAAGGACGGAGAAAGATGGACCACTTACTGTGATGACAGTATCTCCACTTTAGAAGTGGAAAGGGCCTTGGAAGCCATACTGTCTAATCCTTTCATTTTACAAATGAAGAAAAACTAGGCTTGGAGAGACATGTTCAGTGACTTGCTAAAGGTCAAAGAGGTACTAAGCAGAGCTGGGGTTTGAACTGAGGTCATCCTACTCCCAATTCATTGTTCTTTCCACAGGACTGTTTAAAAGGCACAAGAGAAAAGGTTCAAGGACAAAGGTTTGGGGATGAATGCCTCTCTTGAGATTGTCCAAAAGCATACCAGACAGATGAAGAACTACAAAGTCCTTGCCTTTGAAATGTTGATAAATCCAGATAGCAATTCCACTTGCGCTGTGTAGTTAGCGGAAAAGGCTCTGCTTCACTGCTTTTTTCCCCTTCCAGTTAGAAGGGATGCTGTGCTTGGGTAGGGGAAAGAAGAATGATCTCATAACAAATGGGATATAAATATAAAAGGCACACACAAAAAAAATAATCCTGAACTTAATACCACTGATTCAGAATTCCATGGAACTCTAAAGGTCCATCTGGTCCAACCCTCTAATTTTAGAGGAGGAAACTGAGGACAGATTCCACGATTTGTTCAAAGTTGCAAACTTACAGAAAGCTGAAGAGATGGGATTTGTATTAATAATGACAGCTGCATTTATATGGTACCTTAAGGTTTGCAAATTACTTTAGAGATTATCTTCATTTTTCCTCACAAGAACCCTCAGAGGGTGAGTGCAATCATTCTTGTTTTATAGATGAGGAAACTGAAGCAGAGAGAGATTGAATGACCTGCCCCAGGGTAACAGTGTTTGAGGCAACATCTGAATACACATCTTCCCAATTCTCTGTACTCTACCCTGCACCACTTAGCTACCAAATGGGAAGACAGACACATCTGTTCAAGTCACTAAATTTTTTGTGGGAAAAAAAGCTTCTTTGGGGAGGCTGAGCTGAGATATAAATGTTTAACCTTTAGGTCTCAATTTGTTTCTATAGAGACAGAGTATTTACAAGTAATCTTTGAGTTGCCAAATATAATTATCTACCTAATTTTGAAGAAATGTATAAGCTTTTTTGCTAAATATATAAAGCCTTGTACTAGAAAGCACATAAGAAAAATCGGTATATAAATCCTCACATAGGAAGGATACAAAAGAAAATTCTCTTGATGAGCTTCTAGGCGAGTTGAGGAGACAAATAATCATAAAAGAAACAAGTTTAGTCTAGAATATCCATCCATGCAAATATTTATTGAGTACTTACTATGTGACAAGACACAATTACAAAACTTCATCACTTTTTCACCCCTTAATTAACCCATCTCTTCGATAAGCCAGAACTGAAACTTCAAATTGAATAAGTTTATTCTGGGCAAATAATGGCAGATTTGTTGAGGTACCCAACAAATTTTATATACATCAATATATAACATGTCTAAGAAACACACATGCATGCGCACATCTCCCATGCCCCCCCATTCCCCCCCAGCAAATGGATAACAAACAGGAGAACTAGTAGGATTACACTTGGAGAAACTGTTCAGTGTTTTCATTACCTCAAACTTCTTTCTGAAGTGAAGGCTCTCTTTTAAAAATAAAAATATTCTTCTGCTGATACTATATTACTTGGAATAATAGTATACCACAATCTCCAGAGTATTTAAATTGTGGGCCCCCCACCAAAGGGTTAACTAAAGAAACATACTGAAAATTAAATAAACATTACTAAAAAAAAAAAAGTGAAAGGAATAAAATATCATCAGATATATGACCTGATAAGGTGGTAGGCTAGTCCCTAGGATTACAGATTTAGAATTAGAAGAGATGTAAAAATTAACTACCCCAATTTCCTCTTATTGGCCAGCTGTTCCTCCCAGAACTTCATTTGAAGGAGGACGCCTTTCATTCTCTGTAGGCTGAACCTGACCCTCTCTAGACAGGCTTTTCTCAATCAAGCCTCCAAATGGGTAATCCCTTTCCCCTCAGCATTTAGCACAATACTTGGTAGAGTCATTAAGCACTTAATACTGTTTACTTTAGAAAGAAACTAAGAAGTTCCACAGTCACTCTACCTACCCTGCTCTTTTCCTGGGGTCAGAGCCACACAAATAGCTTAGCTCTAAACTTGTGGCTCTAAACTAGCTTAGTAAACAGCCTAGGGTACCACAGGTCCCCCTCCTTAGTTCACCCTGTATCTATGATCTGAAACTGGACAGTGGAAAGGGCCTCAAGTTAGCACCTGTTTCAGCACCATATACAAGGTCAGGTTCCTTCATGTGTGTATGGGACCTATTCTCAGGCCTCTCCAGTCCCTGAATACTGGAACGTTCTGCGCCTGTGCCGTGGAGTCAAACAGCATCATCCAGCGTCGAGAGACCCCTCTGTCTCCCAAGCTAAATTGGACTAAAAATGACTCATTTTAATTTATTTCTTGAATTTCCTAATCAGGACTCAATCTGGTGAGTTTACAACATTTTTGGAAAGGACTTGTATTGGGAAACTAAGTTATATTTCTCTTGCTACTTTAGAATCTTGGTTCTGATGCCAGCGTTCATGAAATTTAAAAAAAAATTTGATAACTGGATTTTCAATGATTAGTTTTCTTTGTAGTCTTACATATTTTTCTTTTAGCATTTAAAAACACGATTCTGAAAAGGGGTTCATAGGCTTTACCAGATTGCCAAAGGGGTCCATGACACACAAACAAGGTTAAAAACCCCTGCCTAAAGGGAGAAAGCAATAATGCCTTGATAATCTTATCTTCTTTCCTGCTGCATTGATTCTACCAAATATGTCCTCTACAGAAGACCTATGTGACCTATCTCACAAATTATAATAACCTTCCGCCACCAACTAGCATTAAATATGCTTCAGGAAGTTTACAAAAACGAAACAAATTAAGATGCCTATGTCCCAGATACAGAACGAGAAGGGCTTAGAATCCAATAGCAGGAAGATAAGACAAAGTCAGACTGAAGTTGAGAAATGCTACTGTACTATCAATTACCCAAATTATTCACTACTATGAGTCCATCTCATTAACACTGAAATGATCATTTAGCACTACCATTTCTAAGACTAAAATTACAAGAACCATGATAAACTCAATCCCATATTCAGCTAAGTCACCAATGTGGTAACTTAAGTGGTAGAAAGTAGTATAAAGTGGTATAAAAAGGCACCTAAGTAAAAAAGAAAAGGCTTTGAGGCTCTTCACAACCCAGTCACCAATTATGTTTCAGGCTCATTATACAAACATTATCCCAACTGGATTTCTCTCTCTGTTCCTCACACAGACCACTCCATCTTCCACTTCTGGAAGTATTCTCCATACTTCCTCACCAGGAAGGTGCTCGCTTTATCAATGAAATCACAGATCCAGTTAAAAAAAAAAAATAAAGTCTTCCGTAAGTAACTTGGGCATTACACTGGCTCTCCACTCTCCCTACGCCTTCTCTCTTCCAGGGCTTGAAGCTGCTGCTCAGCTCAGGTCTGGGTAGTTCCCTAGCAGGGGGTGGGAGAGAAGATGGCTAAAGAGTCATTCTAACTCTCAAGTTCCTGGGGAGTAATCCTAGGATCTTTATGGATGACCACTCTCAGCAATGCTCATGAGGTCCCATTGGTATATTTCCCATTTATAAATCAACCATTAATTTTAAATTAAACTTGACCAATTAGTTTACTAAAAATGCAAAGCAACTGCATAATATTTACATAAAATTCCACCAATAATTCTTAATTAAAATCTCTCACCAATAAGCAGTGTTAGTGAGGAGAGTAGGTGTGCATTTCAAGTCCCAGATTAGTAAATACACATGTAGGGAACACGTGGCCAGGGCAACTTCTACCTCTTGAACAACGGCCTTCAGTGTCCTCTTCCTGCTGCAGAAAATGAATGCTTCAGCATCAAATCTATACCTGTACCTGTAGGCTACTGTGACCCTCACTGAGCACAGCACCTCAGCCAGACTCCTTCATCTGACGGACTACTTCTCCCATTCTCTGCTCAGCTAGACTGAACTTCCAGCTTCAGGCCTTCACCTGAAGTAGCATTATGCTCTTTTAGGAAAAAGTAACAGCCTTGAGACTAGAGCTGGCAAAAATCTCTGCAACTCTGGCCCTGTGAGGGGCCCTCCTGTCCTGGCTTCAATCAGGAGAGCCTACTTTCTCTATTTCTCCTTATTCTTCCCAGCAGCAGGTGGCAGGAGAGAGCAGGCCAGCCTCTCAATGCTGACCAATCTGCCCAACAACAAAGGCCAGAGCAGACAGTGCTGCAGGTTCCCTTTGACTCCGTGTTGCAATCTGTTTTTTTCTGTTCTCTGTCCTGTTCTGTCTTCTTCCAAACCTTTTTTGATTCAACAACAGGGTTCTCACTGCACAACCTGAGCTTAGATTATGTTAGTAACTAAATTGTTCATCTTTCTGTAATCAGGTCAATCACACTTGCCCCATAATGACGTAAGAGCTAATTCCTCAGTTACCAACCTAAAAACTCTCCAAATATTTAAAAGCAAATCATTGAAAGAGACTATTTCTCCATTCACTGAGATGATCTACAGCTTATCAGATACCAGTAAACAACTGTTGTCTCAGAACAGAACTTTGCGCAAAAGCTATTTTATGAGCACATCATTGACTGAACTACGGCTATCTCCAGAAAGAGAGATTTTGGTTGAAAATTTTAAAAGTTATTGTGGTTGTAGAGTTACTGGAATGATTTGTCATTTCCTTCTGCAGCTCATTTTACAGGTGAGGAAGTCAGGCATACGGGGTTAAGTAACTTGCCTAGGGTCACCCAGCTAGTAAGTTATCTGAGGCTGGATCTGAACTCAGGTCTTCCTGACTCCAGGCTTAGCTCTCTATCCATTTCACCACCTGGCTGCCCCTAACATCCCTTCCAACTCCAGACTGGGAATCTTTCAAGATCTATACTAATTTAACTAGCAAGGCTATTGTGAGTGAAAAGACCTGACTGTGTAGATGCTGGCATACATACAACTGATTCTGGTTCTACTTAAGTATCAACTGTGCCATCTAGCTATTCCTTAAAAAGTTAAATTCTACAGCCAATAAAAATAAAGAAGTAAACCACAATTGCTTGCAAATGTATCTGAGAGCGCTTTTTGAAGGATTTGTTAGTTGATCTTATTTTGTGGCAAACTGGTTTGGAAAGAGGCAATTAGTAGGACATATATTACTTTTTTCATGACAAAATTAGGATTTTGAAGTAGGTCACCTGGAGCCAAATTTTTAATTGCCTCATCTGCCGTTAGGGGAGATTTTTAGCTTTAATAATTAGGGAAACAAAGTGGTAACATACCTATAAATAGTACTGCTTAAAAGAATAGCTATATGTTCAAGAGACTATGCTAGGCACTGGAAATATTAAAAGTGAAACAGGCCTTTGGTAGTTTGAGATGGAGGAGAAAGTGAAAGAACAGCAAGTAGAGAGTAAATAGCATAAAGAGGGAGAGAATGCACTAACAACTGGGGAGGAATCATGCAAGAGGTGGGGGCAGCTAGGCAGCTTGGTGAATAGAGCTCAGGAAGACATGAGTTCAAATCTGGCCTTGGACACTTAATAGCTGCGTGACCCTGGGCAAGTCACTTAACCCTGTCCGACTCAGTTCCTCAGCTGTAAAATGAGCTAGAGAAAGAAACGGTAGACCATTCCACTTCTTTGTCAAGAAGATCCCAAATGAGCTCAGGACTGGAACAACTCAACAGCAATAACTCTAATTTTCCATTTCAGTGTCAAGCATCAAAACTCTATGGAAATACTCATAGGTCAGTCAATGCAAGTATTCATAAATCAGAGATAACGACTCAAATTGAGAAGCTCTCATAGAACCTGAATTTGTCTCTAACTTAAGCATATGCATTTTATAGCGCTGCAGACACTTAACAGCTGTAGTTACTTATTTCAAAAACAAAACATTTTAATATTCATTTTTAAAATTCTGAATTCCCAATTCTCCCCCTCCAATCCCTCCCCCATCAAGCAGTAAGCAATATGCCAATTACACATGTGAAATCACACAAAACATGTTTCCATGTTAGCCATGTTGCCCCCCCAAAAAAAGCCAAGAAAAGTAAGTGAAAATTTTGAGAATGCTTCAATCTGTACTCAGTTCATCAGTTCTCTCTCTGAATACAGATAGCATTTTTCTGAGTCCTTTAGAATTGTCTTAGATTATTGTACTGATTAAAGTAGCTAAGTCAACTGTAGTTATTTCTCACACTAAGAACTTGCAAGGTATTCCAACTTCCTGATTTAATGTAGAATAACATCAACATTTTCCTGAGTTCTGATGACATGCTCCTTTCAAGTGCCTCATAACTAGGCAAGTATTAATGAACCAAAAATGCTTAAGAAGACCAGGATTCCTATTTATCCAAGGTTGTTTCACTGAATGAAATAAATATTTCATATGGTTCCACCAATGTTTTAACTGTACCACAGGCAGACAGGATTCGAGGCTGGAAAGGACCTTGGATATCATGTAGATCAACCCCCTTATTAAAGGTTAGAGAAAAGTTTTTATTGAAACAAAACCAATGCAGCTAAAGTGAGAAGAAAAACTGTTAACTGGAGATTAAAAAAAAAAAACCTTTAAACAACTGATAAAGGTCTGATACTTAAGGAATACAAATACATAAAAAAGTTATTTTCTAAAACATAAGTGGTCAAAAATCCAAACAAGTAACTTTCAAAATAAAAAGCAAACTACCTATAACCAAAAGAACATTCCAAATCATTAATAATAATTAGTGAGTAATGGTAAGAAAAATATAAATTAAAAATAATTCTTAAGTTTCACCCTTATATACCAGGTAAAGATGACAAAAGATAAAAATGTTAAATGATGGAAAGGCTGTAAGAAAAAAGGCCTATTAATGCACCATTAGTGGGACTGTAAATTGGTCCTGCTGTTCAAGAAAATAAGTTGGAATGATACTTTAAAAAGTGATTGGGACTTCCATCCAGCCAAGATAGTTGAATAAGAGGCATTTACTCAGGAAAAAAATCTGAAAATTCACACCAGACAAAATTTGTTGTTCAGTCATATCCAACTCTTTGTGACCCCGTGGACTACAAGTGAACAAAGAAATCTAACACAAACTATTGTCAAAGAAACAAGAAAGGAAGACAAAAGCAAAGCCATCACAAGCACAGGCAAATTCAGTCTCCCCTAAAGACCCAGAGTTGTCTGAAATTGGCCTCTAGAAGCCCCAGAAGCAGCAACAACCAGTGAGGAAGGATAGTATTCAAAATGAGAAAACTTGGGTGCCGAAAAGCTCCCAGGTCCCTGGCACCCTGTTCTGAGATTCCAATAGAGGGGCCCTGAAGATCTGCTCTCAATCTGAAAGATGGGGGCTGGAAGACTATGATCCAGGAGTAAAAGTCAGCACAGGAACCTAGGTAACTCAAGGTGAAACCAAGCTGGGACCCTATCCAAAAGGACTCCGCCCTGACATGAAGGCCAAATTCATTAACTAAATTTGGAGAGATTTGTAAATCAAACATCAACTAGTATAAAAATTACTGCCAATCTATAGAGTCCCAAAAGAAGCAAGTAACTTGATAATAACTACAAATACTCAAAGGAAAAAAAAATCAATTTTCCTCAAGGACTATCTAAATATCTAGAAGAGAGGCAGATAGGTAGAGCAGTGAATAGACCACCAGTCCTGGAGTCAGGAGAACCTGAGTTTAAATCTGATCTCAGACACTTAATACTTATTAGCTGTGTGACCTTGGGCAAGTCACTTAACCCTGATTGTCCTGCTTCCCCCCTCCAAAAATGGGGCAAATAAATAAATATCCAAAAGAAATAAAGCAAAAGATAAAAATGAAACAAAGTTTTTAGGAAAGAATTAAAAGAATATGGTACCTTGAAAAAGAAAGTGATACAAGTACAAAAATACTTACAGCAACTCTTTTTGTGCTGGAAAAGAACTGGAAATTGAGGGGATGCCCATCAATACCACAAGTTGTGGTATATGAATGTATGAATATAATGGAATACTATTATGCTATAAGAAATGATAAGCAGGCGGACATTTGAAAAACCTGGAAACACTTGCATGAGCTGATGCCGAGTGAAGTGAGCAGAATCAGGAGAATAGTGTAGACAGTAGCAGCGACAATGTGCCACGACCGACCGGCTTCTTTAGACTTAGCTCCTTTCAGCAAAGCCATGATCTAAGACAGTTCCAGAGACTCATGATGGAAAATGCTATCCACATGCAAAGAAAGAACTATCAGGTCTGAATGCAGATCAAAGTATACAATTTTCTTTCTTTTGTTTTTCTTTTTCATGGTTTTTCCCTTTTGTTCTGATTCTTCTTTTATAACATGACTAATGCAGAAATGTTTAATATGACCATACATGTATAGCCTGTATCAGAATGCATGCCATCTTCGGGAGGGTAGAGAATAAGGAAAATTAATAATTCAAAATCTTTTAAAAGTGAGAGTTGAAAACTAAAAATAAATTATTTTTTAGAAGTGTAAAAGTAAAAGATAGAAAAAGTGGTAAACCTTATCCAAGAAATAGATTCCTTGAATACTAGAACAAATAAAAAATAAATAGTTCCACAAGACAGGAGGTAATATTAGAACAAAACAACAATTATTTTTCAAAAGATAAAAATTGTAAGATGTCTAAAATAAAAAACTAATTTGAAAAACAGGTCAAAGAAATACAGCTTAAAAATCACGGAGCTCTTTGCAAACAGCAGAAACAAGCAACAAAACCCTGGACACTACACTTTAAGAAGTCATACACTAAACTGCTCATATATATGAAAAGACAAATATAGAAGGGAGCCATCAATCATCTCCTGAAAAGAACTGCAAAAGGAAAAGTCCTCAAATGTCAAAGTCAAAACAGAGCTCTCACATCAAACAAAATACAAGCATCCAGAAAGGAGTTCAAGTACCAAGGACTACAGTTATAGCCACAAAACAACTGGCAACTTCTACCAAAAACAAGAGATCTTGGAATACAATATGCCAAAAAGCAAACGAGATGGGATTACAACCAAAAATAATTCATCCTGCAAAGCTAAGTATAATCGCATACGGAATAAAAATTGATCTTTCACAGAAGACTTTCATGCATTTCTGATGAAAAGAATGGAATACTGAAACATAAACACATGGGCTCAAAAAACCAGAAAGGTAAAACTATTTGAGGAATTGACAGGGACTGTATGAAGAGGGAAAAAAGGGAGGGTGAAAGGAATATATTCTACTAATGCAGAAAGGAGGAAGGAGGCAGAACGTACTATTTCTCATAACTGGAGCAAGTAAGAAAAGTATGCTGCTAATGAGGAAGAGGAGGGCTGAGTGGACAGCAGATGAAACTTACTCTTAACTTAGACAATGGAAGGTGGAACTCTTGTACCTACACAGAGTTTGACGGAGAGAGTAGGGAGAGGGAGACAAGTTACAAACAAAAACAAAATGGGGTAGGGGAAAGACAGGGAGAAAATTTGTAATTCAAAAATCTCATGAAAATGAATGATGTAAACAAGAAAACAAATTTTAAAAATAAATAAACACTGAAAGAGAGATTAAAAGGGTTTGTTTTTTAAAGGACTAGACTCTAAGAGAATGCTTTAGACTGCCTTTTAGATAACTGGGGAATGGTTATTTTGGTACATGAACATAATATTACTACACCATAAGAAAAGATTAAAGAAATTATTTCAGAGAGTCCTGCATATTAACTGATGCAGAATCAAGTGAATATTGTGAATTAGGGAAACACTGTAAAGGTTAAAACCCCTTGACTTCTAATCAATGCAGTAACCAACCATGTCTCCTGAGGACAAATAACCCATCTCTGGATAGACCCAAAGTACCAAAACAGAGACACATATTAGTCATGGTCACTACATGGATTACTTTTGCTTAACTATATTTATTTGTCACAAGGTCACTGTTTTCTCCCCTTTCTTTCTCTAGACTTTTTAGTCAGGAGGTTACAGGGGGAGAAGGGATGCCCAGAAAAGGGATAACAAAGCTGCTAAATCTTTTTTAAATGCATGGAAGTAGAAAAGTATAAAGCAGGACAGTTTTTAAAGTAATATGGGTAATTTATTTTAAACTTTTTAAAAAGCAAAATAAAACCCTTTTTTGTGTTCATTACATGTATATGAAAAAGCATATTTTTGGTGTTTAGATTCTGAACTTAAATAAAACAAAAACATCACTCAACTACATAAACTCTAATCAGAGCAATCATTTCTAGGCATAATGTATGTGCATGTGTATCATGTATCTCTCATTCACACACACATACCATATATATATTTTTTGACCCAGCAGGATGAATGATAGAGAAAAGGGTCTCATATATATAAAAAAATTTTTAACACTTTTTTTTATTAGAAAAGAACTAGAAGAAAAGGGTGTCTAATGACTGAAAAGAACTGTGCTGTACATGCTTCTCCATAATGCTCAGGGCATGGAAGTGTTCTACTCTTTTTGGAACCTTGCGTGCCAATAGCTCCAAAGTAACTCAAACCTTCCAGGAGGGGTTCGTGATCAAAGGCTGTGAGCAGAGTGCGGGGCTGGGGGAAGCTATGTCTGCAAAGTAAATTTAAATCTGATTATGTAAATAGATGTTTTCCTAAGGTTAAGAAACTTATCTCAGAATCCCAAGGCAAAATTTAACTTCTCAGGTATCCCTCTAGGAATATAAGTATTGAATCACATGAAATTTTGTTCCTAAAGAACAGAACAAAATCTTGTGAAGAGCAAGGTGAACGCCTTGTTTTGTAAAATAAAACCATAATTCGTGTATAACCTACCTCATAAGGAAGTGCTTTGTAAATGTTAAAATTTTACAGAAAGAGAAATGCTTTACTACAAGGAGAAAAGCCAAATATCTGAAGAGAAACTGAGTCTGTGCCCCTACTAACTTACCACATAAGTGACTTAAAGTAAAATTGTTCATTTAATAAAAACGAGTTGGCCAGATGAACTTCCAAGTCCTCTTCAGCTCTAATTTTACAACAAAAAGTCACAAAACCCAATATTAATACTATATGATTATGTACTAACCCAGTAACCCAGTAATACTATATGATTATGAATCTTGGAATGCCACAAAGTTGCAGATGACCCATAGGGCATGATGAACACAAGTAGGCTGAAGCATAAATTTCCCATGATTACCTATGTACAAGGAGAACATGGGATAATTCAAGAAAGGTATTATCAAAAAAGAAAGTGGATTAGTGCTGCACAGTGAGAGCACATGTTGTACAGTGTGTGTTCTATTTCTATCAGTCACATTTTTTTCTGTTTTCCCTCTTTTTTGGTTTTTATTTCACTGGGTATTTATAAATTATCATTTACTGGAAAGTTAACACCAAATTAAAAGAGTGGGGCTTAAAGCAGGGCAATTGGGTTTTCAGTTAATAGTTTACAATAACCTTTCGCTTATCTGGAATACGATCTTAAACCAAGAAATAAGGAGAAAAGTCCTTTGAATAGAGAAAATAGGTGTCATTAAAATCCCTGAATTCTAGCTCATGTTAAACTCATAGGAGAGTGCCACAGGTCTTTACTTAGAATTTATTACTCATATTTTGGTCACAGTGCTACAAGTTTTTCTCTGGTTCCCTAGCGCATTAAGAGATGAGAAGCCTGAACAGTGTACAGGGATAGCTTATGTTTGTGTAGTGAGCCTTGATGGTTACAAAGCACTTTCACGTTTGATCTGACATTGTACCACTGAAGTTGGTAGCATGTATGTCTACATTTATTCTTTGATAGAAAGTAACGTCTAAGTCATGATTTTTCCACAGTCAGAACTAGATTGTGGCAGAGCTGGTACCAGTTTTCAAACCCAGATCTTGTCAATCCAAAGTAGAGGTTTGAGTATGTCTCTGTCTCGTTCAAAATGCTGGAAGAGCTTCTTATTGCCTATAAGATAAAATATAAGCTTTTCACATTCCAGTGCCAAGCTATTTTTCCAGATGTTACTCTTCTGTACCTAATTCTATACATACTCCTCAAATTATTCCATATATCTTTGCAGACTGCTCCCCTTCTCTACCTACCTCTCAGCAGTCCTAGTTCCCTCCTTCAAGGCTCAGCTCTGTGTCTTTGTTCCCTATTCCCCTCCCCACAAGCTAGTGCTTTTCCTTCCCCAATCCCAAAATTCTTCTGTATATGCTTTGACTGTTAATTAGCTCATATACCATCACCTCCTGGTAAAATGGAAGTTCCTTGAGAGCAGATGCTTTTGTTTTTGTCTCATTTCCCTAGTGCTCAGAGTCCAAGGAGAATGCTTAATAAATGCTTTCTGAACTGAAGCCATTCATATGATTCATCCTTTGATTACTACAATGCTTCAAGACTCTGATGAGATCACAGATCTATAGATAGATCAGACTTCCTCCATTCCTGTACCACTGTACGGCATCTCAATTCATCCACAGCCTCCAAATGCTCGGTCAAAGAACAAGTTAAAGAACAAACACACAAATGAACAAACAAGGTAACTTTTTATCAGCATCAAGAATTGAAAAGTTTCTTTCATATAATCTTACAAATGCAGCCTGAGATGGCCTCTGACCTCCAAGTCAGGGAGCTATGGATTCAAGTCCTATCTCTTGACACATACTGGACCAGTAACTCTGAACAGGTCACTCTAGGGCTCAATGCCCCAGGCAACTCTCGCAAACTATAAATTGCATAATCTTCTATAAAAATGTTTTCCTCACTGGGAGTTTCCTACACCAATGAAATCAGAGGCCTAAACAAAAACAAATGACTATTCTTGGGTATCCAAGAAAAAGTAAATACAAATCTAGCATCAATTCAATTCAAACATTTACCAAGTACCAAGCACACATGAGGCACCATAACAGAAATAGTAATAATGGCAAACAGTTCTAGCCTTTAAGAAGTTTACATGTGAGGTCAAGATTGATAGGATTGATAGTTGGCACAGTGAATAGAGCACTGGTCATGGAGTGAGGAGGACGTGAGTTCAAATCTGGCCTCAGCTACTTGACACTTAACTAGCCATATGACCTTGGGCAAGTCACTTAACCCCAATTGCCCTGCCTTCTCTCCTCCAAAAAAGAAAAAAAAATCAGTAGGAGCAAAGAGACATTCAAACAAAAATACATTAAGAATACTGGGGAAAAGAGCAACTTTCAGAATGGGAATTAGGAGAGGTTTCAGGGAAGAAATGGTACCTGAACTGTCTTAAAGCATGTGCAAAAGAAATGGGAGAGTATTCCTACCACAGGAGCCACCTACAAGAATATATGGAAGATGGGGGCGGCTAGGTGGCGCAGTGAATAGAGCACCGGCCCTGGAGTCAGGAGTACCTGAGTTCAAATCTGGCCTCAGACACTTAACACACACACACACACACACACACACACACACAAAACCTAGCTGTGTGACCTTGGGCAAGTCACTTAACCCCAACTGCCCTCCAAAAAAAGAAAAAAAAAAGAATATATGGAAGATGGAGATGAGACCAATAGTCCAGTACAGCTAGAACAAGAAGTATGTGAAAGAAAGATGCTTAGAAGCAAAATGTAAAGCACAGCAGAATACCAAGCTCCAGAGTTTGTGGTCTAACCTAATATGAACAAGAGCAAACATTCACATAGTTTTAGATATCTGGCAAGTGATACATCATGTACACTTCTCTACCTAGTCATCAATGTGATCTTCCAAAGCACAGGCCTCATACACATTCACTCCCCTATTCAATAAAGACTAGAGCTTACCTACTGGAAATTCTTCAGTATGGACAGAGATATGTGGAAGTACCGCAGGGCTGCCACCACTCTGCCCAGTGACTGTGAGCAAGCCCCATTCTTCCCCCAGTCCCATACTTATTCTCCCACTACTACAACTCTGGTTCAGGGCCTCCTAGTTGCTCTTCTCACCCCCAACTAGAATCCATGCTTTATAACCCTGCTACCTAAATAAACTACAAACGTCTAATTCCATCACTCCCAGGCTCTACAGCATTCTGTTTTTCTTCTAAGACTCAACCCTAAAAGATAAAATGCAAACTCTTTATGTAGGATATTCCAACACTTTTGGCTCCAACCTTCCTTTCCAGCCTTATTTCACCTTACTGCCCTTCAAGCACTCTATTACTCCAGTCAATCTCATCCTGTCCCACTTTGCCTCCCATCCCACAGACAGAAGCAGTTCCCCACATTTGAAAGAGACTATACTATGCCAGGATTACTGGCACCCCCCTCACCTTAAAGGCCCAGGTAGTTCAGGGACCACCTCCTCTGCAAAGTCTTTCCTAATTGGGCTTTCTTTCAATCTCTCAGTTTACCCTTAACTATGTACTCAATAATCATCAAACTTGTATAGAAATCATAGCTAAGTGATCCAAAGAAGAGAGCACTGGACTTGGGAATCAGGAGTTCAAATCCAACCTCACGCACTTCTGCGTGAGTCACTTTATAGTCGGGCTGCCTTGGGTTCCTCATCTGTAAAATAAGGCTGATAAGAGCACCCACCTTCCAGGGTTGTAATGAAGTCATTTGTAAAAGTACTTTGCCAACCGAAAGTGCTATGCAGATGATAACTAGGTAGACAGCCATCTATTTCTCTACCACAGTCTCTACCAGATTGTCCCTGAGGCAAGAAGTTGCCATTTTCAACTTTGTATTCTCAGTGTCCACCACTGTCTTTCGTGTACAAAGGAGGTACCTGACAAATATTTCATTGAATTTTCCATTTCTTTCTGTGAGTTAGAATATAGCAATAAGACTTAGGTTCAACTTGATGCACATCAGTCCTTTCATGATGAAAAATCCTATCTGCTTCCAGAGAACTGATGAACTCTACAGTGAAGCATATTTTTTTCACTTTATCTTTCCTGCCCTCTTTCTGTCAATATATTTTGCATAACTTCACAAGTATAATGGGTATCCTATTGCTTACAATGGGTGGGGGAGGGGCTGGAGAAAAAATTTGGAACTCAATAAAAATGACTAAAGTAAAAAAATTAAATAAAATTTCAGTTAAAAAAAAAATCAATCTTTAAACAGATCTCTGCTAACCAAGAAGCCTTATGGTATAAATACACTGGTCTTTGTTTTAATCTGGTTATTATTCAAATAAGTAATATATGTCTTTGGTGGTGCAGTGGATAGCGATGAATATCTGGCCACTGGACTAGAAAGTGAGGCTGATGACCTTTCACAACCCTCCCTCAAATCAAAGTCAATTGCAAGTCCCACCATCCTCTCCCTGATATCTTGGTCCTCTTGGAGAACAAAGTACAAACACAACAACACAACAAGAAAATAGTACACTGGACTTGAGAGTTGGTAAGACCTGAGCTTAAATCCTGCATCAGAACATTTTTTTTACTCACGACTTCTCAAAAGATAAGTTACTTCTCTCACAAGGTTATAAGAATCAAATGAAATGCACCAGTGGATAGTGCACTGTCCCTAGAATCAAGAAAACCTGGGTCCAAATACAGCCTCAAAATAGCTCTGTGACCCTGGGCAAGTCATTAATCCTGACTACCTCAAAAACAAACAAAAAGAATCAAATGAGATAATATGTGAAGTGCTTTGAAAACCTTAAAGTGTTAGTTAAATGCTAGCTATTAGTAATAACTACCTATGACACATTCGCTGTGAGATCCAAAGCACCTAATAAAAATATCTTTAATAACAGGAAAACTGTCTTTAACCAAAGTTCACCCTGGTTTTCATTGCGTGATGCACAAGGTGTGTGAGGCAGCTGGGTAGAGCGCTGGGGCTGTGGTCAGGAAAGCCTGAGATTTAATACTGCCAAGGACACCCCCAAACTGTTTGACTCTGGCCAAGTCATTTAAACGCTGTGCCTCAAGTGCAAAATGCGGATAAATAACAGCCCTTACCACACAGGTTGTTGTGAGGATTAAATGAGAAAATATGTAAGTGCTTTGGGAACTTTAAATTTTCTATATAAATGCTAGCTATGATTGACATTAAGAGCTGGAAGGAACCTTAGACATCATGGCCAAGTCCTTTATAACTCATCCTCCTAGGCCTCACGGATGGTCAGTAAGTTTCAAATCAAGATTCACTCACTGCTTATTCATTAAGTGTAGTAGTAGCGTATTTTGTAACAGTAGGTAAGGAAATCTTTAAGAATGCTTAAACACTGGGGCGGCTAGGTGGCGCAGTGAATAGAGCACCGGCCCTGGAGTCAGAAGTACCTGAGTTCAAATTCGGCCTCAGACACTAAACACAAAAAACTAGCTGTGTGACCCTGGGCAAGTCACTTAACCCCAACTGCCCTCCAAAAAGCAAAAAAAAAAAAAAAAAAAGAATGCTAAACACTGCATCCTTTAAAATATGGAAAAAGGGAACAATAGGTTTGTTCAAGTTATCAAACTTGAAGAGATTCTTCAAGGAGAGCTAAAATAAAATTTAAAAATTTTACCCAGTGGTTCCAACTTCCACAAGATAAGTGAAAACAAAAATACCAATGTATCCAAAAAGAATTAAAACTACAATAGTGTCTGTCTACTAAACACAACAGCAGAAAGGGGCCTAGAGAATTCTGAAGTGGTCTTTAAGATGCTTGGCATAATTACATCCTATAAAGCAGCTTTTTTTTCTTCAGTATTAATTACAGTCTTTCAGTCTCTACTTTAATTTCATACCGATGGCACCTAGAGATTTTTAAATGGCTCCTTCACAAGTTCTTGTCCCAAAGACACTCATTCCACCAGCAGAGTGCAATGCTATTTGTTTATCACTTTGAGATATTTAGATGAAAGAAACCACAGAAGTTCAAATTATTATTGTATTTATACTGATGATACTCTCTCAGGCAGAACTGATGAGGCATACATTGCTAAGATGCTAACAAACATGAAAAGACTATTTCTATGTTTAATCATTTTATAATACTTTGATAAGTAATCCTTTAAAAATTAATAAGAGCACAAAATAACTATTTCAATATGACAAAAAATGTGACTTCCTTAATTCAAAACATGAAAACAGGATCCAATCCATTTCTTGGGGTTATCTTTTATCAATTTTTTGACCACACCTTTTAAAAAAATGGAGGAAAAGACACTGCTGTCAAACCTGAACAGACTTGAGGTGGGTACCTAGAACATTCCAACCCTAAGTCTGGGGTTTGAATGTACTATAATATTCAAAGCTAAATACTGGAACTGCAGGTGGGAAATTAAACATACTTTAAATCAAGTTTATTTTAACAAGTGATTATCCTTACACAAAAAATTATAAAGAGTTGTAAACCAAAACAGTGATTCTTACTATAAAAGCTTCCAACAAGCTTATTCAGTATGGGGCTAATCTAGAGAGTCAAGTCTAATTCGCTGAGGAGAAGCAGTACAATATAGTCCAACGACACAGTCCTACAGCTGAAGTCTGCAAATAGGGGTTCAAATCCTGTCACCGCGACTTAACTATAGGTCCAAGGACAAGTCATTAATCCATAGTTTCTTCACCCATGAAATGAGGATAACAACACTTGTAATACCTACCTCACAGAATTATTTATTGTACACAAAGCGCTTTGCAAAGCACACCAGAGTACCAGGTTAGTTTAAATGGTACCCTGTCCTGAGGCTTATCGTTTGTCAGTGTCATTTGGTCAGACTCCATCTTACTTGTAAGGGACACAGAAACAAGCATAATTGTTAAACAGCGGCTTCACCTCGTGGAGCTTATAAAGAATGAGACAAGCACTCCAGAACAATCCATTAGTTTAAGGAAAGAACATGTTTTGGAAGCTACAAATTCTTCCTGCATTTTAGCAGATCACAGAAAACAACCTTGGATATTATGAAAAGTTTTTATTTTTATAATGTATTTTTAAAATCCTGCAGTATAGTGAAATACTCCTGTGATATACAAGTGATTGTATAACAAATGAAGACTATGAAAATTTTATAGTAAATCATACAAATATGAATAAAATGAATTTCACTACAAAATTCCCATTTCCTGAAAAGCTTAAAAATGTTTATATATATATATATATGTGTGTGTGTATGTATATATACATCATAATTACATATATCATTAATAAAGTAACTATCAAATCTATGGAAAGTACTTCATAGTGTACTTGTAAACCAATAACATAGGCGTTTGGAACAACTAAGTTAAGTACTGGCAAACATGATGTAATATAGCAAATCAAACAAAATTCATTTTCAATAAGAAACATGTCCCTCAGGATAACCTTGTGTACAGATAAACTATTCCTATCTTTTCACCTATTAAGTGTCTGTTACCTGAAATATTAGCATGAAAAAAGAAAATCTGATTCAAGCTATGGAGAAAATTTATTAAGCAATTAAGAAATACCAGTTGGGAAAATTCTAAGTGAAATAATAAGAACATGTATTGATATCACAGTTGTTATTGAAGTCACATCTCTTAATTTTGTACTGTCTTGATTCTGTGTCCACAAAATTAGCCCGAAGTTAGAAAGAGACGCAGACTCAAGACCACAAAACTATGGAAGAAAAAAAAAAGGAAACGAAATGTAGTAGGAAGAATCCCTTTATGAGGCTTGACTATCAATAAGAACATCTGCTTTACAGGTTAGTTAAGAAGCTTCATGGACAACCTTGGGAAAACCAAATCAACCTTACACCTTAGCTTCCCTCCTCTTTAAATGAATAGGTTGGACTACAGGGCTCGGAGGTCCCTTCCAGTCATGTTCTAAATACTTTAGGATATTAAAGCTTTGAAGGGGTAAAATTTTCGCTGAAATATTAGCAAATACTTAGTCATCACCCCCCAAATAACATAGACTTGTAGAATATTGGAGGATAAATAGCACTGAGATGGATGTATCTCCACAGCAATTAATACAGCTAAACTGATGTAATTTTAAAAAATCATGATTTTGTATTATATATTCACTCAATATGGCAGTAGTACCAAATTTTAAGTCATAATTACTTTGCTTATTTAAGCGCAAATACAAAATTCCTACCACCATTGCCTAAAGCTGTTACTTACCAAATAAATTATTCCCAGTCCAACACAATTAGATTTTATTTCTAAAGGACCCTAACTTTGTATATTTTAAAACTTGCCCACAGAGAGCCAGAGTGGGTAGTAGATAAATAACTGTCTTTGGATGCAAGGATATCTGGATTTAAGTTCTGCCTGACACAAACTAGTTGGGATAAAGAGAATAAGTCACAATTTCTCATTGTCCCAAGTCAATAAGACTTGAAGTTATGGAGGAGTTGCAATCTTCATTGGTGGGCAGAGTTTGCACCAATTTGACCAAAAAAATAAAATAAAATAAAATTACATGATAGTAAGATGTGGATAGCAATAATGCAGTACTAGAACCTCAACTGACATGAAATACATTATGTGAACGATTTGAGGGAATTTATCACTTCCTTCAAAGACCTCTCAGTTGGCCTGAACAACAATATTTAGAAATGAAAACAGAAAATACTCACTTGAAAAAAAGAGGCATACATTTGCTTCGAAAAAGTATATTTACAACATCAGTAACTAAATACAAGTGTTCAATGAAAGAGTAAAAAATACCCATCTTACATTTAGAGGCACAGAATGAAATACTTAGGCCAGGTTAAAAAAAAAAGTCAAGGGCTTATACTTTAAATCCCCCAAGACCATAGTAAAGAAGCTCAGTTTCAAAGCCAATATAGAATTGCTATTCCCTAAATTGAAATAATTCTTCACTATCAATTCCTGTAAAGGTGATTATGAATACATATATTGGGAAATAAAATGCTTATTTAACTTCAAAAAATTAAAAATATTCTTTAGACATCAACTTTCAATGACAAGAGGCCGAGTTACAATGTTAGAATCCAGTACCTGAAAGGCATTATTATATAAATGTTGCTTTTAGGGCAGCATCTCTCTGGGGCAGAGGAATGCTAGAGCAAAGTTTTCCTTTGACGTATTCAAGCTTCTTTAACTTACATTAGTGCCTACATTTGCAAATCCCAAGCACAAAATATCACAGGGATCCTTTTCTTTATCCCCATAAATGGATTAAAATGGCTGAGCCCCTAAAAAAATCAGATAATGGTGGAAATGGCAGGTATAAAATGGAATTTTTTTAAAGATGGCAACTACAGGACAGAGCACAAACTGTCATACTGCCATTTCTGCTGGCAAAATCCTTACTCTAAAAAAATTAATACTTCACCGATTCAGAAAAAAAATATTTCACCCAAACTTCCAAATTTCAAACCCACTTTGTAAGAGAAAAGCTGGCACTGAATGACTCTAGGCCAAGTACTGAAAAGCAAAACCATAACACTACATTAGGAGCCAGGAGAGCAGGAGTTGTATTCCTGGATCTGACCACATGTGTCCTGGAGAAACAGACTCACTGGGGCGGTGAGGGGTTTTTCTTCGCCAGATTTAATGGCATTTCTCTTGTCACATGTAATTATCAATTCAAAAGAAGAAAAACCGTATCGAACCGGGGCTCGGTCCTTTTTGTTTTGCACACGTGAGCATACTGCCTCCACTTCTCTGTCATTTTAGGACGTAAACTGTGCAGAGATGCTCCGGGAGGGCCCCCTCCCCAGAACCCACGCGGTGGGAGCCGCACGGATGTCCGGCGTCCCCACTGCCATCTCTCCCTTTCCCCACAACGCAGGGATGGGGCTAAAGAAAACACCGGGCCTGGGGCCCACCAAGGGTGGGAGAGTGAGGGTCTGCCAGGAGACCCCGGGGGGGGGGGGGAGGGAGGAGGGAAATGCAAGCCGACCAAGGTGGCGGCTCGTCCCCGCCGCTGCGGGGTTATGCAGGGGCAGAGCATTTCCAGCGGGTCCGAGCAGCCCCCAGACCCAATCAATCCATCACTCGATCAAGGAGCCCTAGAGCCCCGGGCTCCCCACCACCACCACCGCGGTGTCCCCGGAGTCCATTCCGGGCTGGCCCACAGATGCCCGGCCCACGGGCAGGGCGGAGCCCGGCCTCCCCAACCCCCCCCACCCCCCGGGCGGCAGAGCCACTCGAGGCCGGCGGAGGCCTGAGGCCTAGCAGCGGAGGCCCAGGCCGAGAGCGGAGCCTCCCCGAGCTCGCCGGCCGCGGCCCCCATTGTTCCCCTCGCCCGCGGCGGCCTCCTCCTCACTCACCGCGCCGGTCCGAGCGGCAGCGCCTCTCAGCTCCGGGCCCCCGCGGCCGCCGCCGCCGCCGTCACGGTCCCCGCCGCCGCCGCCCCCGCTGCTGCCGCCGCCGCCGCCTCGGACCCGGGCCGCCGGGCCACGGCCCCAGCCGCCGCCAGCGCCGCCTCCCAGCTCCCACCTGCTGCTGCCGAGGCCGCTCCGGCAGCAGGGGCCATCTTGTTCACCAGCCTCTTCCTGCGCTACCGCCGCCGCCGCCTCCCCGCCGCTCGGGGTCCCGGGCGCTTTCCTCTTCCTCTTCTTCCTCCTCCTCCTCCTCCTCCTCTTTCTCCTCCTCCTCCTCCTCCTCCTCTTTCTCCCGCTGCAGACGCCGCAGCTGCCCCTGCCCGCCGCGGCGGCTCTGGGCCGAGACCCCGCCGCGGCTCCTCCCCTTCCGAAGGGGAGGGAGGAGCAGGAGGGAAGGGGAGGGGAGAGAGGAGGGAGGGGGAGGGGTGATGAAGAGGGAGGGACGGGGGAGGAGGGAGGGAGGATGGGGAGGGAGGATGGGGAGGAAAGGGGAAGACAGGAGAGGAGAAGGATGCAGAGGAGGGGGAAAAGAGAAGGAGGGGAGGAGAGGAGGATGGATGGAGAGGAGAGACAGGAAAGGGGAGGGATGGAAAAGAGGGGGAAGAGAGAAGGGGAGGGGAGGAGAGAGAACGGAAGAGGAAGGAGGAGGTATGGAGAGGAGAGAAGGAGACAGGAAAGGGGAGGAATGGAGAGGAGGGGGAAGAGAGAAGGAAATGACAAGGGGAGAAGGAAGGAGGGAGGGAGATATGAGAGAAAAAGAGTAAAGAGGAGAAATGGGGAGGGGAGGAGGAAGCAAGAGAGGGACAGCGGAAGGAGGAATGGGGAGGAAGATGGAGGGATGGAGAGAAGGAAATTAGAAGGGGAGGGAAGGGAGGACAGGAAGGGTTAGAAAGGAGGGGGAAAGAAGAGAAGGGAGGAATGGGGAGGGAGAGGGGAGGAGGAAGGAAGGAGGGATGGAGAGGAAAGGTAAGAAAGGAGGGGCAGATAAGACGGATAGAGGAGGGAGGGAGGAAAGGAGAAGAGAGGGAGAACAAGGAAAAAGGGATAGAGAGGAGAGGAAAAAGGAAGGAGGTGAGATAAGGAGAGTTGAGCGGAGGAGGGATAAACGAAAGGGAGGAGGGGAAAAGGGGAGAGAGAAGGCAGGGGAAGGGAGGGAAGGGGGGAAGAGGAAAGGAGAGGAAGTAGGGAAGGGGTGAGAAAACAAAAGTATTGAGTCACCCGGGGTCCTGGCAGACCTCACTTGGTCACCCTCTAACACACCCGGGGCCTGGGAGCAGCCCCATCCCGACCTCCTGGACCTAAGGCTTCCAGAGCCAAGTGGAAAATTAGGACCCTTGTGTAGAGGTTCTTACAGCTCGCCGCCCCCGGCCCGATTCTAGAGCACCCCTCACCCTGACAGTCCTCCCACGCGCACACCTTCACCCCCCAAATCCCTCCTCCCCGCCCCCAGCAGCGCAGCCCCGCTAATACGTGCCCCCCCCAGTCCAGCCGAAGTGGAAGCCCGTCCGGTGAGTTAGCGGGGCTGCCCTGCGCCCCAATACCGAAGCGGAATACCGAAAGCGCCTTCCCCCAACTCTGGCTCCCCTGATGCATAATAAAACGGAAGAGCCCTCAGGGTGGGGGGCGGAGATTGTTGTGTTGAGAGTAAATTGGTTTGACTTGATTTACTAGGCTGGTATGATTGAGCGTAAGAGTTTAAAAACAAAACACTCGGAGCTATAACTTCTTGGCAAGAATTAAAGCGGTCAATAGAATTCCTTGACGTCCGATCCTTCCTGGTACATGGTGTATTCTGGGTCCGAGCATAAATGGTTTCCCAACCAAGGCCTCTGGGGGCAGAGGGTTGGGGGGGGGGAACAGGATCTGCCCCACCCACCCCCCCAATCTCAACGCCTTGAACTCTCCTACCTGGTGTTCTAACCTTTTTACCCCAAGTCTTGGCCAAGAGCAAAGTGATTTGCTCGTTCCTCCTTCCAGTGCTCCCGCACTAAGGCCAAGTGTACAAAATCCCTCCTTAAAGGTGCACAGTTTAACCTTTAGAGAGAGGGAAATCCTATATGGAGTTAACAAATGCCAGTTTATTCATCCCTGAGACACAAACATTTCCCCCCCCCCCCCGCACCCGTTCAATAAGCCCCTTTCCAGAGGACCTAGCGATGCCTCCACCGCGCTCCCTAAGAGGCGTCCAGAAGGCCTGTGGATGTGCCTTTCTCTTGAACAAGTGAGCTTGAAAATTAAACTGCAGCCCTGGTCCTACTGACCAGCTTCCCGGTTACTACCCGGAGTTTAGATTAGCATGAGCTTTCTTTCCTTCTGTTTTCCCGCCTTGGGCAACCGGGCCTCTGCCCCCTGCTAGGAAAAACAGATTAATCTGTTACTCTTGCTTTTCCTCCTCCTCCCTTCTTCTCACTCCAAGGGAACCTTCCACAACAGAAGGCTTCAGCCGCTGTTGCTAGGCAAACATGCCAGCTCTCCCTATTTAGGGAAAGCAAGTCTCTTACCCAACGTCTCTTGGAAGCAACCTTGATAATAAAAAACTTTAAACCAGCTCACAAAGTAGGACAGCATTTCGTAGACCCACCCCGAAGGCTTTTATCAAACTGAAATTTGTTTTCCAGTTACTCCCACCTGAAACGTGCCATTGAAATCCACTGAGTGTAATAATGGAAGAGTCTCCCAAATTCATTTTTTTGGTGTAGCCCTGCACACAGCCTTTTGTGATACACCCCAATTAAATCAGAAGTCTGGCAGGAATGCAAGTATTATGAACAGTCCTGGTCAATCTCACCAAAAAGATTTGCAAGTGTCATAGTTTCATAGTTTTTAAGTGAAAAATTACTATTTTTTTTTTAGTTTAAAACTGGGTTGCATTAGAAATCACACAGCCAGTAATCTGATGGAATTATTTTCACTGAATACATTGCATTTTTTTGCATATTGAATAAGCTCAGCTAATCTTAAAAAGGAAAGACTCAAAGTGTACTATTAAGACTGTAAAGTTGACAGTTGAAACTGGTCTTTCTGTAAGGTTGACAGACTCCAATTTTGGTTGTGCTCTGTGCTTTAATCTCTGCTTCAGGCAGGTTTGGCAGGATGGATACAAGAGCAGCTTGGGAGGAAATGATTATAGTATTCATAATACAAAAATAATCCTATGATGCCTAGTTACATACTCCGGGCTCTCCAAGAAGGCCACGGTTATGAGATTCGTGGGAGAATTTGTCCCTAATGATTTAGTTTATTAAGAAGGAAAAGAATATGGTTGAAACATAGATTATACTGGGTTTTATTCCCAAACTCATTATTCAGTATAAGAAATATGACTGGTAACTGTAGTTCTCTTTTCTAAATTTGTTCTTTGCAAATTTTTTTCAAATTTGTCCTTTGATACTTATATTTTTCAAGAGATTAAGAGTTTAAATATTGTTTGGGTGAAAAATTACAGTTAACAAAAACTTTAATAATAATATTTGTAAAAGACGCAGAAATCAGGATATCAGTACTTTTATCACAGTCTATTAAAATTGGACCACTTTTCCTTTTAGAGATTTGTAAGTAATGAAATGTATGTGGTAGGAAGTCAGAAAAATGCACTCCCATTCAAACCTAGAATGTACAGATAGATAAATAATATCAATTGTCCATCCACACACGTATTAAGTGACCGGACACTGTACTGGACACTGAGGATACAAATAGAAAAGTCCCTGTCCTCAAGGATCTTACATTCTAGTGGGGCAATTGGACAGGTTCCCTGGATAAAGACAGTGATTGGGGGTGGGAGAGAATGAGACGCCACCTTTGGAAGAAGGTCTTCTTGAGTCCTGGCCTTGAAGGAAGCTAGGGGTTTCACCAGAGGGATGTGAGGAAGGAGAACATTCCAACCAGAGGGGACAATCTGCAAAAGTAATGCTGTATACAGGGAACAGCTTGGCTGGAAGTCAGTTAATACTGTATAATGTAGCCAGAAAGGCAGGTTTCCAGTGCCAAAAAGAAGAGTTTACATATCATCCTCGAGGCAATGGGTACCTCCCAAAGCTTCTTGAAAAGGAAAGTGACAGGATCAGACCTGTGTTTTAGGAATATCCATTTGACAGCTATATGGACAATGGATTAAAGTAGGGAGAACCTGGATAAAGGAAGGCCAATGGAAATAAGGTGGCTTTGAAATAAGGTGACTGTGGACATGAGTGGAGAGAAGGGGAATTTGTGGAATATTCAGCAGGTATAATCAATAAGACTTGGCAACTAATTGTATATGGGGCAGGGATGGGACAGATTTGGGAGTCATCTACACAGAAATGATAGTTGAATTCATGGAAAATGATGTGATCACCAAAAGAAGAGGACCCAGAATAGAATCCTGTGGTACACTGGCTGTAAGACATGGGCAAGGATGGTCTCAGCTCTTTAATCAGCCTTCTTTAACACAGCTTCAGTTAGCTTATAGAGCCTATAGCTTTGAAGAGGGCTTTTGTATACTGGAAAAGCTCTGGGACTCAGGATCCCTGTCTGGGGTGCCTTGTGGCTGAACATGGGATTGTGCCAAGCAGGCACAGACTGGGGAGAAGATAGCACTTGTGTAGCAGGAAAAGCAGGCTTATGCAAAGGAAAAGTAAGCAATGTGCATTTGGAAGAAGTCCAGCGCAGTCATATAAAGCAGTGATTAGTGACCAGCCAGCACAAACCGGGAAGAGAGCCAAAGGTAACTCAGTAGACTACATAGTATAGCCTGCCATGGTATGATGATTCTGGATCTTCAGCAAGAGGGAAGCTGGCCCCAGCACATAATCGTTGGTCTAGACTGGCACCCCAAAACTAAGACAAGAGAAACTCAAGAAGAAAATGGCATTGGACCCTGAGCTCCATCACTGGTATCGGTTTGAACTAAGCCCTACCAAGATGGCAGAGAAACTAAAGAAGGTGATTATTACCTGCTGGAAGCATGATCTACATCTCCTATGAAAAATATTTGCCTCCATGTTGTTTGCCTCCTATTCTGTCTTAATTAAATGACCATCGATTTTGGAAGTATGTGTCTTTTATGTGATTTCTCATCGAGGTTGTATTAGTGAAGCCTTAAGCTCTGGGGTGGAAGAATTAATAAATAAAAACAACCCGCAAAACCTGAGATCTCAGAGTCACCTGAGACCCCTGAGGGAATCAAGGTTACAGATTAACCTTTCTTAAGCCTCAATTTCTTGATCTGTGAAATGAAGGGTTGGGCTAGATGGCCCACTAGGTCCTGTTTAGCTCTAAATCTTATGATCCTGTGTTTATATAAATGATCAAATATAAAGCAATCCAAATGGTCATAGTAGATTCTGATTAGAAATGGCTTGCTTAAATTGGAAAATAATTCTTCTTTTATATCTCTCACCCCTGTCCTGTAGCTCCTCACACATGTTCTATGGGCCCTAAATGGAAAAAGTGGATAACTATAAAAAATCTGAGTGTGTGAAAAAGAGATATTGTAAAGGACATACTCTTGGCAATCATTTAGTCCCATGTTGTATTTTCATTATTTCATTCAGATGAACGATGTCATAGAAAAAACAGCAGATTTTGCCTTTATTATTAATGTTCCATGATTCTCCATTTTAAGAACCAAAGCTAGTTTTTTTCTTAGAAAAATAAGGAGGGTAATCATTCAAATAAATTTTCCTCTGAAGGTGGATAAGCTGGGGAAAGATTCACCTGGAATTTCATTAGACTAAGATAGCAAATAGAGTACAAAACTTGATACTGGGAACTCTGGGTTCACATCCTGCCACAGATACTTAACTGGCTGTGTTATTCTAGGCCATCTACTCCAACTCTCAGAGCCTGTCTCTCAAAGTGAGTATAACATTCACATTACCAACCCCACAGGCTGGTTGTAAGGAAAGCACTTTACAAACCATAAGGTGCTATGTAAATATGAGAAATTATTTGGAAATAATGCTACTTTTAAGCAGGGTATGAACTCAAATGAAAGAATCCCTTGCTAATTTGTTTCACCCACAATTTTCTTATAGGCATGTACTCTGTATTTTTATCTTCTGATTTTTATTTTAAGAAGTAACTTCTATTATGAGTTTTTGTGTTAAGCAAAACTTACATATTTTTTTAAAAATCTATAGGATTTGCAAAATACAAATAAAATATAAATAAAATATTTGCAAAATATATAAATATATATTTTGTAAAAATATATTTGCAAAAATAAAATGCAGTCCTTCCCCCATGACTTCAAGCTTCAAGCTTACACAAACTGAGTTCAGTCTTGGGGACAGTTATCCTTCTAAGACCCTTCCCTCCCAATCATATCACTTTGGGTCATTTTGTCTCTATCCAGAGTTTCGTCTAGGAACCTTAGAATATAGGTCAAACATCTTTTGTTTTTAGGTCTGCACAAATTTGGGTAAAAGAACCTTAGGTCCTATGAATGAATGAGTGGAGGTGGGGAGGGGGGGAAACATCATGCTTTAAGCTCTTGCTATCTGCTGAAGATTATGCTAACTGATGGAGACAGCTGGGTGTTTCAGTGAATAGAGAACCAGGGCCTGGAGTCAGGAAGACTTGAATTCAAATCTAGACTTAGACACTTACTAACTGTGACCCTGGGCAAATCATGAAATCTCTGGAGAAGGAGATGGCAAACTTCTCCATTATCTTTGCCAAGAAAACCCCAAAACTGAATGATGACTGAACAGCAACAAATCTAAGTCCTGGGGATACAAATACTAAAGCAAGACATTCATTTTGTTACAACGTTTCTATACAACCAGATTATTGCACAATGTGAAAGTGTTTCCAGATCCTATACATGATTGTACGCCACCATGGGGATGAGGGGAGATGGGGGGGGGGGGGGAAATCTGAAACTCAAGTGATTCTGGAACTGAATCTTGTAAAAGTAATAAACAAGTCAATAAATTAAAAAAAAAGACATTCATTTCCCCAAAATAGCTTCCATTCTCATAGGGTGAAACCACACAGATAAGGAAATGGTAATGAGGGAAGAATGCTTTGGTTTAGAAATAATAGCTCGCATTTACATAGCACTTTCAATATGCCAAGCACATTGCAATTATTATTGCATTTATTATCCTTATAACAACCCTGGGAGGTAGGGTGCTATTACAATCCTCATTTGACAGATGAGGGAATTGAGGCAAACAGTGGTCAACTGACTTGACCAGGGTCACTCACTTCACACGTCTGAGATCAAATTTGAATTTAGGTCTTCCTGTAGGGCTCTATCCACTGAACCGCCTAGCTGGGATGATGAGCAGTACCAATAAATGTTTTTCTCAGAAGCCTTTGATACTACTGATTTGATTATTGCTCTGAGATAAAAAGATAGAAAGAGGCGAGATGAGGGAAGTAGGTAGGTAATACCCCTGCAGATGAATGGCAAGAACATGGCTGAATGATCAGGGTCATGCTTCATTGTTGTTATTGAATTATTTCTTTGTGACCAATTTGGGTTTCTTGGCAAAGATACTGGAGTGATTTGCCATTTCCTTCTCCAGTTCATTTATAGATGAAGAAAGTGAGGCAAACAGGGTTAAGTGACTTGCCCAGAGTCACACAGCTAGTAAGCGTCTGAGACTGAATTTGAACTCAGGTCTTCTAACTCAGGGAGCTGGTGCTCTATGCTCTGTGCCACCTAGCTTCAAGGGAGGGGGCCCTGCTTCAGCTCTTTCTAATTCTCCCGTAAATTGGTATATCCTCAGGCTCTTGTTCAAAAACTATATGGCTTAATCAATTGATCAAACAGCCAGCTTTGTTGAATGCTTACTATGTTTACATTCTAATGGGGAAAGAGAATATAGAGCATAGCCATAGATCTGTACATACCAGATGAAAGTAGGGTTGATGGAAGGTACTCTTAGAAGGAAGGCATTAGCCACAGTGGGGCCTGGGAAATGCCTCCTGGAGGAAGAATGGCTGGAGCTCAGTCTTTTTTTTTTTTTTTTTTTTTTTTTTGTGGTAACATAAGAAACTTAATAGTACTGGAAAACCATTACCCAGAACATTACTATTATATGGAGCTGAGTCTTAAAGGAAGCCAGAGATGATAAGAGTTGGAAGGTATGTACAAGTAAGTAGTGAAGGCATGGGAGAAAGCCAATTCAAAGACATGAAGGCAGGAAGTGGAGAGTCATGTGCTGGGAACTGCATTTAGGCCAATATGCTTAGACTAGAATGCATGAAGGAATGAATAAAAAACTAAAAAGAATATGGATAGTTTGCAGGCAAATAGCTTTAAATACAGAACAGAGGAGGTTAGAGAGAGCTACTGGAATTTATTGATTGGGGGTTGGACTTGTTCCCACTTACAGTGTAGGAAAACCATTTTGGCAGCCCTGTAGAAGGAGTAGGAACAATAGCAGCAGTCTTTTAAGTCTAGGGTCTTTTAATCAATTAACTGTAATGTATTCTCACCTAGTTAAGGTATCTTAGCCAAAATGGGGTGGGGGAGTTTCAATCTACCCTCACACATACAATTCACCCTTTTTATGGTACTAGCTTAAAGGACTGGATGTACCCAGGAAGTCAGAACAAAACATAAGCTTGCTAGAAAGACAATTGCCTTCAAACAGAACGATCAGAATTATTCATAGTAATAAAGGAAGACAAAGTCCTTTGATGCTTCCAACAGATAACAGCTATGTAACTATGGACAGATCACTTAACCCTTTGGTGTCCTTGGCTGCTATCTTAGACTACAAGTTACAGAGAACTGCTGATCTGCATTAATGGAAGAGTTTCTGCTCTGGGAGTTTCTCTTGCCAATGAAATCACACAGAAGGTCAAGACCAAATATAAACAAATAAAAACAAACAAAGCCTCCTGGCTCAGTCACTTGTTGCTTCTCCAACTGCAGGGCCATTTGCCCAATCTTCTCTGAAGAGGCTGGTGGTGGTATTGCTCAGGAAGATTCCTAACCTATGAAACTTGGAGTTCCTAAAGAGCTTGGCTCCTTCCAGGAACCACACCAAACCTTCTGTCCAAAGATTCAGGAAAAATGTGGAGTTCTAGAACTTCCAAATCTCAACACCATGGTTCTCCTT
Organism: Pseudocheirus occidentalis; assembly: GCA_028646575.1. Lineage (NCBI taxonomy): Eukaryota > Metazoa > Chordata > Mammalia > Diprotodontia > Pseudocheiridae > Pseudocheirus > Pseudocheirus occidentalis. The sequence goes on from CM053593.1 coordinate 54,531,301, forward strand.
TCTGTTATTGTCATCTCTCAAACTTAAGGGGTGATACCATTGCCTCTTTATGGTAAAGTCAGAAACTTGGGGCCCAGGAACCCTCCTAGGGCTGAGGGACATAATATAACCTAAAACAATGGAGTAGTTCTGACCTACGAAAGTCCAACTAACCAACTCATTCTTCCCAATGAACTGGGGATGCAAAGTCTCCAATATAGTAGTAATGAGGTGGGTTATTAAGCAAGGGTTGTTCAGCCACTCCTATTCACCCTTCCTCTTCCCAACCTACTACTGACTTATTACCTAGATGGGTTTCCAAATAAAAAACATCCTTTCTCTGCTCTGGAAAATTATAACAGAGGAATCTATAATTCTCTATCTTTTTAGCTATAAGAGACAATGCTCTGGAAATTCCTCAGTTTTTAGACTCTCTCTTTCTTACCTATGATACCTCTCCATCAATTCCCTCCTCTAAACTTAATCTACATTATTACATCCAGTTTAGCAAATGTTTGTGGGTTGCTGTTTATAAAAACAAAGCAAACATTTGAAACAAAGAAAAGTAAATCAACTTTCCTTTTTTTCCCCAGCAGAAAAGACAAAGCCGAAAGGGAGAAAGGAAATGTAGGATTAACACCTTGGGGTCTGTATTCAATGTGTGTTTGAGCAATAGAACACCCTTGGTAACATCCCCTGTGCTCATTTGATCCACACTTTCTCCCTCCCAGGCTAGACCAGAGTCCTGGCTGTACTCTTTGTGGCAGCTGCCTCCACCTAGAGAATGCTGCTATGCCAGCTCCATAAGGCGTCTTGTGGGCCTACCCTTCTTATATCCCTTAGTCTTTGTTTTCCTCTTTGGGAGCTGGGTTGCTTTTCAGGTCTTTCTCAAACTGACCTCTTCTTGAGGTCTTCATCTTTTTCTTAAGGATCTCCTGGGCATGGCCTATCATTGCCTCATCAAGTTGATCAATATAAAAATATTTTAGAACCTGTCAAGTTAAAACTCTGGCTTTCTAAAATAAAATTTTTTCAGGTGGAAAAAAAAAACTTTAGAAGTAATCTAAACTAACTGTTTCATTTCACAAATGAGGAAATGAGACTTCAAAAAATGAAGTGACTTACCAAAGGTCACACAATTGGCTAGTGGCTAGTTCTCCTGACTCTAGGACAATGAGCTGTCCACTCCCACATACTCTCTGTTGACCCTGTGGGGTTTTTTCCCCTTTTGGGGGAGGGAGGCCCAACTATGGTAGTTTTTGAGAGTATATGGATACCTTGGAGAGAAAGAGGTTCAGTAAGACAGGGAAAAGAGTTGTTTTTATAGTTAAAGGACTTTTTTACCCTTTTACTTTCTCTGTAAATAACTATATACAAACTATATCCTGATATTTGCAGGGGAAATGCTGAGTAGGAACATGAACTGGAGTATGGTTTATGAAATGACCCAATAACAAGCCTGACTCATATAAACCAAAAGCTTCAGAGTTAGGCCACAGGTTACTATATAATGGAAGTTCTTTGTGAAGAACAACAAATATGGAGGAATCAAAGAAATATGGTAAGACATAAAAAACACTGATGAAACATGAAAACAGATCCAAAAGCACACTATCCATCCATACTACCTGCAATTTCATTTATTAAAAATGTTTATTTTCAGTCATGTCTATCAAAATAAGTGAATATTATAGTATTTCCATGTTGATTTCAAATATGGCTTCAGATTTTTTTTAAATCACTTGCCATTTTCATAGGGATGTTTATATTTAAAAAAAATTATTTCTTCTCAAACAAAATTATACTTTCTCCTGAAACATAACAGCTTGTGATTTTCTGTTGTATTTTGCCAGTAACTCATCCTTTCTCTGCATCCAGCAGAAGTCATTCAGCTTGTTTGGGCACTCTTTGCCCTTGTAGTACTTTTTCTTGATGGAAGTATCTTTGATGTACTTCACTAATGGCATTTAGGTTTTCTGGGAAGACATCCAAATATGAATCCCAGAAATGGATCTTGAGTGATATTATGTCTCATAAATTTATAATCTTTGGGAAGATCATTGACAATGCCTTGTAGGAATAAGAATGGGGTTAGGGATGGGAACTGTGATTTCATTGATATAGAGAACTCTCAGATGAGGAATTTCCCTTTACTGGTGCAGGTTGGCACCATCTATGAAATTTTCAGTCTTACAGAGTTTCCCAAAGCACTGAGAGGTTGTACAATTTTCCCAGAATCTCATACTGCCTTGTAATTTTCCCAAAAGTTGTTGGCCACTTTAAAAAATTATGTTTATGCAGCAAATTCAACTTCGTTTAACTGTTTCTCAAAATGTTCATGCTTTGTCACTTCTCTTATTTGAAGATCCACAAATATTCCCTCTTTTATTTTAGCCTCCCTGATTCTGGGAAATATTTCAAATAAGGCAAACTTACACTATTTTGATCCACTGCCTTGACAAATTTTTCATTCAGGACTGACCAGTGGTTGGTTTACCGCATTTTTCTTTCCCAGAATCTGTACTTCGCTCTACTTTTTCTTAATTTAGCCTTTTTTCTTTCTGTCTCTATTACCCCATTGATAAGTGAATAGTACATACAAATTGGAATCCTCATGAAAGAATATGTAATCACTTGTAGATTCCTATACATATGCCCAAAATAATTTTCATAATGGAAACATCTTGAGGAACATTTTACTTTGAAAAGATGCTGGTGGCTTCTCACAATGGGTTCTGTCTAGTTAGTCTGGAAGCTAAAAGTTCAGCTTAGTTTTCAGATAACTTAAAAGCACTAACAAGGACATTTATATTTGTTTTAGTTATTTGATGATGGTTTGAGGAAACAAAGATGACATTATATGGACACCACGACCTGGCCAGTCTCTCATTTTGTCATGTCCTCCTTCCAAGATGAATAATCAAGTTCATTTTCATCTAAATTACAAATTTCTGGTATAGGTGGGTATTCATTTTGTAGAATATGCCTTATTGTTGATGTGGATTTAGACATCATACAATATGTTTAACCTTGAATGTATTCATGATATATTTGTTAAATACAAGTAGCAGTCTGTAGATGGTCTTCTCATTCACAGTTTCTATAAAAGAGCACATGATGGTACTAACACAAGTGATATCACACAAGGAAGGTCCCAAGCCTTATCCTTATCACCCATTTTACAATCAAAATATATCTCCCATGGTTCCTTAAATAAAGAAGCAATGTCCCATTTCTGAAATTTAAAAGTTAACTCATTGTATATGTAAAAAAACCCAACTGTTCAGATGATTGATTCCCTTAGGAAGAATACTGAGAATTTAAGCTCGGTACACCAACACCCACTAAGTACAAATTCATTGAGAAAATGATATTTAAAATGAGAGGTTAACAGCAAGTGTTTATTAAGCTCCTACTTACATACCAGGCTGTCTACCTGTATTTTTACCGCATTACCTAACCTCTTCTCTTCTGTCATAAGATATCTTGATGACCTTCATTCTTCTTAAAGAGCTATTCATTGGTTATATGTTACAGCTGCCCCCCCTCCTCACTTGTGAACAGGAGCAGCACTAGGAACATCAGGGCTACAACAAAGATGATGACATTTCCAGTAGACTGCATTGGATGAATATTTAACGAAGATATGCATCAAGGACAATATACCTTCCTAGTGCTCTCTGTGTGATACTTCTACTCTTAGGTCTTTGAAGGCATTTGTATTTCGTGTTTCACTGCCATGTGACAACACCAGTGGAATGTTGATGTTAAAAAAAGATAGTGCTTCACTGGTATACTCTCCACATTGGGAGAAATTAAGGAAGGCCTCCAGGATGTTGGGTGGCAAATTTATGAGAGAATTGAGAGAAATGATTATTAATAACCAGTGATTTGGGGAAATTGGATTATTTCTCCCTTTTCTTAACCCTCATTTTAAGATCTCAGTCTCTGAAGGTTGAGCTAACCTTCTCCTCTATCTAGAACCCACCCAGGCGGAGTAGCCACTGTTCTGTTGAGGCTTGGATGGGGGATAAATTCTTTGAATAGATTGCCCAAGGCTGGGAAACTTAGAAGTGGATAGCATAATGCCATAATCAAATTTCAGGTCTAGCCCCTCATTGTAATATTCATTCTCTTATTGTTAACCAATCGGAGTCCACTGCCATTCTTTTGAATACTCCTCTTCCAAAAGAACATATAAGTCATGATTGTCTTTGGTCTAGGTCAAATGACCATCCTTTTATTAAGATGCTGGCATTATTAATAAAATGATTAAATTCCCCACAAATTATGTTTCTCAGACTTTTAAAAATGCTACAAATATAGACAAGAGTCACACATAATATGCAGACACCGATGGACATGATCTCCGTGATCGGAGAGAACTCCCAAATCAGTAAGGTCACACAGATCCATTTAAGCACATGAGTAAGCACCAGGCACTGGGCCATGTGCTAGGAATACAAAAGGAAAGAAATGAAACAAACCCTGACCTCAAGGAGCTTACATTTTATCAGAGAACACCACATGTGTTCTGAACTGAGTCTTCCTCAGGTCAGTCCCCTGGCAGTTTATGTTTGTTATTAGAACAAAATAAGATACTTGTAGGTCCTTCCATATCTACTGCGAGCAGGTATTCCTAACTATATCATTTTGTCATTAGCTATACTGTCTTTTTATTAATTATATCCCTAGCATATAGCACAGCACCTGGTGCCTAGTAAGTCATTAATAAATGTTGATTAGATTGGATTGGATGAATATTTAACAAAGATATGCAACAAGGACAAGTTAATTCAGCTAAGCAAATCTCCCTTGCCTGAGCCTGAGATGTCTGTTTCAGTATACCAACCAAACACTAGACTACAACTGGAGCTCTTTGTGCCTCTTTTGTACTTGTGTAACTAGGAAGCAATGCCAGTTATTTAAATCTATGGACTCCTAAGCTAATTAAATGATGAAGATGTTTTCAATACTTTTGCAAGAAAAACATGCCTAATTTGCTGGGGTGGAGATGTTGTGGGATGGAGAGTTAGGATACTGTTTCCCACAATTCTCCGCCTCTTGGTGCTAAAACCCTTATGGTCTTCTATACACACACCCTTCTCCACTTAAATGACTTTAGAGATGTTTGTGGTCAATTATGACCAGAGGGATGGATGCAAAAAATGTGACACAAGCAGTTCTGAAGAAGGATAAGAAATAGAAAGTAGAAAGACAGGAAAAATACAATAAATAATATAACAGCCCCTTGGAAAAAGTGACTGAATATGGGAGAATAAAGACCAGAAATCTCAGGCATCATTCTTCTTCCCATTTGGAAGGACCAAGTGCTGGATCTAAATAGTCAGGTTCACATGGTAGGTTCCAAATCTTGAGTCACAGTGGGTCTTGATTGAAAGAGGTACTTGTGAACAGGAGCGGCACGAGGAACATCCGAGCTACAACTTAGATGATGTCCCATCCAGTAGAGATACTGACCCACATACAGTAGTGGAAGAAGGAGAATTGCCCTGTGCCATGATCTACTTAGTGTTCCCTGGCCCACCAACTAAGACCTTGCTCTGTCTAGGAGTAACATAGGAGATATTCCAACTCTTTAACCCATTAGAAGACTCTGAAGAACTGCTCCCCTTCTTCTGTGAGAACTGACTATCCACTTTTACCTACTTCTTATTTCCAAAAGGCGAAAAGCCTCCCAAGCATGCCACCTCTTGATCTTCCAAGTCTTCTAAGTGCTAAGTATCTGCTGAACTGATTGCTGTTACATTCTACCCCTCCAGCATTCTTGGCCCTACAATTTCAATTTAAATGGCCATAAATCCTGGATCCTGGAACAAATAGAGGCACTATACTTTGTAATCCTGCTTACTATGCCATAATGTAATGCCATGCACCAGCAGATTCCCAAAAGAATGCTACTGTGAACAGCTTTTAAGCTTCAGATTACAATAGTATGGTAAACACTCTATTTATTGCATTATAAGGCAAACATTCAAAATATATCACAATATAATATTCACAATATTACATCTTATTGCAGAAAATCACAATATAGTGTTCATAACAGCTTAACATTAGAATGGTCACACAGTTTTCACTACAGTGGCCACAATATTTAGAATAAAGCATTCAATCACTTCATAATACAGTGATCAATACTCAATCATTCAAGTAATTCACAATACAATAATCAGACTTCCACTCATGGGGCAACCATACATCAACTCAATCAGTCATTAAATATAATCACTAGAAAACCACACTAACCCTCCACTCCTCGGTGTCCAGCAAACCTCAGTTTCATCCAAGGGGAGGCCTTTTCTTCTTCTTGACTCAGGGTGATCTCTCTGATTCCCTGGATCCCCTTCCATGGTCCCAGCTCCCTCCTGAATCCACCAAACAGTCGCCTAGATTCAGAAGCAGACAGCTACCAGGTTCTTATCCAGTCCTCAAAGGTAGACAGCTCCAAGGTCCTTGTCCAGTCCCTAGCACTGGAGTTCACAGGGTCCAGCACATCTCAAACCCTTCACCACTTCTCTTGCCTGGAACTCAAGGATCAACCAGGCCACAAACAAAGTCTTATCCTGGTCATGTTTCTTCAGTCCTCCAGCAGTTCAGCTGGTCCTAGGACCCAGAAGGAATATCGGCCTTGTAGGAGGCCTTCCAGGCAAGCCCTCTCAGCCTTGCAGATGGCCTTCACAAGATTCTGGTCTCAGGAAAACTCCATCTCAGTTCTCAGTCAGCTTCCAGATGCTGGGTAAGAAACTCTCTGTCTCTCTCAGCCACCTTCAGTCTCCACAATTCTTCCTTCACCAGGAGCAACATTCCAATTCTGTCTATCTCTGGAATTCTTGCTTATACATACTCACTGGCCTCATGTCTCAGCCAATCCCCTTCTTCCACATCAACAGGGGAGTTCACGCCTTCTCAACAGTGGGGCAGAGTTCACACCTTCCTAAATATTAGCCCCAAGTTACTAAGTGCTAAGTATCTGCTAAACTGATTGCTGTTACATACCTAGGGAAGAATCATCTAATGGCCACTGGGTATTATAATGGCAGTAATGTGGAGGGGCCAATCAGTTCTAGATTACAGTGAGCACAGCCCTTCAGTGGACCTAATTTTGCCATTGCTTTTGCTGGTGGCCACCCTCTTGCCACTAGGCAGTGGCAGACCTGTTCTGCTGTCCCTTGGCCACTGCTGCTGAGCCCTGTACCACTGACTGTTGTCCATAAATTCCCAGAGGACTACTCTGAGTCAGACACCTCCCAGAATAATTAGGATATTGGTCCTACTAGAACTTATATACAAAATAAATAAAAGCTACCTTAAGTTAAACCAATGACAACTAGCACATAAATCAATTAGTAGCTTCTCAATAATCCCTCTCCTTTCCTTTACTCTCAACCAAGTCACATTCTAATATATCCTATACTGAGTAATTTATATCAAAATTCATGTTTCTTCATGATGGTGGGTAGGAAATTCTATTTGCATTTTTAATTGATCATCAAAAAACCACATAAACAGGTAAATCCCATGTAAGGAAATGTGTGATGAACAGTGTTATATAAGTGGAGATGATATTTAATGGTGACAAAACTTGGGTCAAAGACAATGATCAGCCTCTAAGCTTCTAAAAATTAAAGCATACTGTTGTCCTTCCTTTTCTTGAATGGTAAATTGCAAGAGGGCATGGGGACATGGACAATCAGTTAGCATCAGTTTTTATTGTTGGTTTGTTCAGTTGCTTTGAAGGATTGTGGCATATTTCTGTGTGTTTGTTTCTTTTTGTGGGCAGTCTTAAAAATAGCATCTATTAATTTAAAAAATGTTGTTGGAAGCCAGAAGAAAAATACATACTGGGAAACAAATCTTCATTGTAATAGCACAGAATTTTTTCTTTGGTATGACCTTTAGGGTTAACGTAGGAGAAATAAAGTAGAGAGGGGATGAAGATGTTCCAGCCAATTGCATCAAGGAAATTTCACAAGGTGATGAATGGTCTCCTATCCAACCTTCAATCATAGACCCAAGCTCTAATCTAGACCAGTCAAGCATAGACCTGAGTACAGGGTGTTCCAGGTATGCCCTGGCACTAAGATGTCTAAAAAAATTTGGCAGTTTGTTTCATTTTATAAGTTAAAAAAAGTTTTAAATTAAAGTTTAGTTAGTCTTTTTTTAATAAGTTTGATTTTTAATTTTATTTGATGGATAAAATAATATCCTTGATGATTTCAAGATTATTTTTTAAATTTTTATTTTTTAACATTCTTTTTGTATTGAGTTCCAAATTCTCTCCCTCTCTCCACCACTTCCCCCACCCATTGAGAAGGCAGGCAATATGATACCCATTATGCATGTGAAGTCATGCAAAACATACTTTCATTTTAGCCATGTTACAAAAAGAAAAAAAAAGCAAGAAAAATGAAGCAAGTGAAAAAAAGTTTTAATCTCTACTCAGAGGTCATCAGCTCTTTCTCTAGAGTGGATAGCATTTTACTTTCTTTTTTTATGGGTTTAATATATTTTTATTTATTTTGTTAAATAGTAGTTCCCAATTACATATAAAAATATTTTAGATGTTTATTTTTAAAACATTGATTTACAAATTTGCTTCCTCACCTCTACCCTCCCCCCACTCCCTTGAGAAGACCAAACAGTATATCAGTTATACATGTGAAATCATGTCAAACATATTAGCCATGTTGCAAAAGAAAACACAAGAGAACAAGAAAAAGAAACTTAAAAAAAAAAAAAGGATACTTCAATCTGCACTCAGAGTTCATCAGTTCTCTCTCTGGAGGTAGATAGCATTTTTCATCATGGGTCTTTTGAAATTATCTTGGATCATTGTCTTGATCAAAGTAGCTAAGTCTTTTACAGTTGATCTGACTGTCTTTGAAATACTGGGAGACCCTTATCTTATCTCTTCCTTCTCTATCCCAACAAGTATTCTTTTCTCTGGGCTAAATATCTCTAGTACTTTCCACTGACTTTCATGTAGTATTTATTTGAAGGCCCTCCCCATTCTGGTGGCCCTTCTCTGGGCTTGCTTCAGCACATCATTGGTCCTCCTAAAATGTAGTACCCCAAACAGAACACCATTTTCCAGGTGTGTTCCCAGTAGGGCAGAGTCCTGCAGTCCCATCAGTTCCTGATTCCTGGGAACTCTACCTCTTCTAATGTAGTTTGAAACTATGAGTTGTTTTGGCTACCATATTATATTCATATTGAATTTGTGGTTCTCTAAAATCCACACCACTTTTCAGACAAACCATTGGCTAGCCATGCCTCCTCATCTTGTATTTACTAAGTGGGCTGTATGAGAAGTTCAGGGACAACTAGCACCTCTGGTATGAGAGCTGCTGAGTCCTCTTTAGGGCAGCTCATCCACCTGTGGTGTCCACCTGTCAACCAGTTCTCACCTGTGGCTTCAAGAGGCTGTAGCATGTACAGTAGCCATGTCCTAGTAAACTGTCTTGGCAGATGGGCTAAGCCAGGTTGAGGGTAACCAACGGACCTCAAACCTGTCAGTGAATTAGGGGGATGTCTACCCAAGCATATGAACCATTTATTCCAATGGCCATGAAGGTGGTTAAAGCAGGCACTGTGGAATACTTAGAGTTTGGTCAAGCATTGAAGACTCCAAGGTCATCATCCATTATCTCTTGGGACATTGCCAATTGTCTTGACTTTTTTTCTTGCCATTGAATGACATGACTCAGGAAGAGAGAGTAAGGTTGACAGCTTTGTGCAACTCTGCCTCACTTAAATCTAATTCCTTTTCAGTCAAGATATCACACTATGGTATCATTAGTCCTCTTTGAAAACAAAGGATGAACAACAAAATATCCTTACAATATTACTGTTACTTTGTACAATGGTCTTCTGGTTCTGTTCACTTCACTTTGCATCAGTTCATTTAAGTTTTCTCATGTTTTTCTGAAACTATACCCCTCATTATTTCTTAATAGTACAATAGTATTCCATCACAATCATATACCACAACTTGTTCAACCATTTCCCAATTGAAGGGCATTCCTTTAATTTTGAATTCTATACCCCTATAAAAAGAGCTTCTATAAATATTTTTGTACATATAGGTCCTTTCCCTTTTTCTTTCATCTCTTTAGGGTAGTAGGTAATGGTATTGCTTGGTCAAAGGGAATGTTCAGTTTTATAGCCCTTTGGACATGGTTCCAAATTGTTCTCCAGCTATTGCTGGTCCAGTTCACAGTTCCACCAATAATGCATTAGTGTCCCAGTTTTTCCATACACCCTCTAGCATTGTCGTTTTCCTTTTCTGTTGTGTTAGCCAGGATTTTAATATTCTTTAAATGTTTGATTTAAGAAGGATGATAAAATTCCCTGGGTGCACACTCTAACGTACTTGCCTAGAGGTGATATATATTCAAAATAAACTAGGTCTTAAGTCTCTACATTGATATATCAAGCTGTGGGATCTCAAATCTGACAACTCAGATCTATACCATGTTGATGCTAGACGTCTTACATGTAGGCTCTATCTGAAGGAAAACCTAAATCCTAAAATGACTCCCTAACCAATCAGGCTTTTCTTAGGGTCTCATGGAACAAGTATTTATTAAAAACCTACTATGTTCCAGACACTGTGCTAAGGGCTTTAGAAATATCTCATTTGATTCCCCACAACAACCCTGGAAGGTAGGTAGTCTAATTATCCCCATTTTACAGTTGAGGAATCTAAGGCAGGTGGGAAGTTAAGTGACTTGTCCAGATCACACAGCTAATAAGTGTCTAAGCCTGGATTTGAATTCAAGTCTTACTTATTCCAGGCCATCCTATCCACTGAGTGACCTAACTGGAACTATGGATCATATGGGGATAAATCTTAATGTAAGTGATCTGCTTGAGGCCTGATCCAGAGTAGATTAGAAATGTCAGGTTAAGTCAGAATAAAACTAGCTTCTAGAGCAGGCCATCAGGAGTCAGGTCCCTTCTCTCAGCTCTTCTTACAATGTTATCAGAACAGACATCTCTATTCTCTACCTGTCAGAACTGATAGTACCAGAAAAACTTGGAGATTATTTGACTATTATAATTATTCATAGCTATTTTATAGATGTCAGCCTGTGTGTGTGTGTGTGTGTGTGTGTGTGTGTGTAACTCATAGTATTAAAAAATTTAAATCTGAGATTTCTTTTCTCATCTACTTAATAGCCTCTCTCACCATAAAATGTAGGCACTTTAGTAAGATCTATAATTAACAATACATTAAAAAGAGATTTGGGTAGTTGTTGGGTTGTTGTTGTGTTTTGGTCTGGATTTATGAATTCATCTGTGTAGAAAATTCTCACTATGGAAGCTGCCTTCACTGATGTAGATCAGCTGTTCATCTGTAAGTTATAATTTTAAAGCAGTTCCTTGAAAGTGATACAGATCATATATGTCAGAGGCAGGACCTGAACCCATAGTCTTCCTCACTCTTAAGACTGACTCTCTCCATATGACACCTTGCTGTGTCTCCCAAAGGAATTATATTCTAAACACTCAGAGTTATCTGTAATCTCATCCGTTCCAAAGTTCCTTCTGATGATTTAGATGGAAAGCACCATTGCTTACCCATCCTGGGCCAGTCTTGTCTTACCGTAAAAAGCCTTGGCAGAAAGCTTTGTCTCCATTTGGCAAAGGAATGAGCAGTGACAGATACCAAACTGGACTAGGCTGAAGACCAATATGAAGCTGTAATGCCATACATGAGCAGCTTCCCAAAAGAATACTACTGTGAACAGCTTTTAAGGTTCTGGTTAGACAGTATAGTGAACACTCTATTTATTCAAGAACAAATCAAAGGAAAACATTCACAACAAATCAAGATACAGTATTCACAGCATTACATCTTATCACAGAAAATCACAATATGGTGCTCGCAACAGCTTATCATTAAAATGGCCACATAGTTTTCACCAAAGTGGTCACAGTATTTAGAACAAAGAACAAAAGAGCAATCATCTGGTATCCCTAAGGAGGTTTGCTTCTTTACTTAGTCATTCAGTCATCTCAAAACACAAGTCAGTCTTCCCCTCATGGGGCAACTAGGTTAACTAAATCAGTCACTTATCTAGCAATCAGTTACTAAGTATCGTTCATCACTAAATACAATCATTAGAAAATACACAACCCTCCTACCCCTAGGTCACTAGTAAACCATGTTATCATAGCAGCATTCAGTATCCAAGGAGAGATCTCTTCTTCATCTTAACTCAGGGTGGTCTCTCAGATTTCCTGGATCCCCTTCCATGGTCCTGGCTCCTACCTGAATCCACCAAACAGTCACCTGGTTTCAGAGGCAGACAACTCCCAGGTCCTTGTCCAGTGCTCCAGGCAGTTCCTGCTACACACTGAAGTTCACACAGTCCAGTACATCTCAAAACCTTCACAATTTCTGTTCCTTGGAATTCAAGGATCAACCAAGCCACAAACAAAGTCTTAGCATCCTGGTCATGCATCCTCAGTCCTCCAGCAGTTCAGCTGGCCCTAGGACCCAGAAGAAATCTCAGCCTTCTAGGAAGCAGCAGCCACTTGGGCCTCCACCAGATCTCACAGCAGAATAGCTTCTTCCACCAGGATCTTGTCAGGAGAAAATTCTGACTCTCGCTCTCTGGGGTTTTTCTTATACACACACACACACACACACACACACACACACACACACACACAGCATTGGCTTCCTGTTTCAGCCAATTCCTTCCTGTTGTGTCAGCAACAGGAGACAAGAGTTCATACCTTATTTCTTTCACAGAGGTTTGATTAGTTACTAAGGGCTAAGTACCTTCTTACTTGACATAACAAAAAGGGGTCTTCAAATTTAAATTAATTGCCATTACAGAAGATTCCTCATTTCAGTTCAAATTTAACAAACATTTGTCAAGCACAGAAGCAGAAAGCTCAATGAGCACCTTCATTTCCAACCAATTAAACAAACACATATTAAACACAGACACAATCTAATATAGAAGATAGAGTGTTGGACTTGGAATCAGGAAGATCTGAGTTTGAATTCTGCCTCAGAACTAAGTTGGATGAACCTGAGGAATCACTTAATATCTTTAAGCTGAACTCCAAATCTTTGATCCTATGATCTATCAGGTTCAAGGCACAGTTTTAGGTACTGGAGATATAAAGATAAAAAACCAAAACCAAAAACTAACCTTTCCATTATGCCTAGGAATTAAGAGCCCATCTGGAGCTCTGAGGTTGCATAAAACTAAATATAACTTTAAATTAATTGGAGTTCACTGGCTACCAGTTATGTACAAAAGAGGAATATGCTGATTCAGGTAACAGGAAATCATTAAGCACTCACAGCTCTCTGTTCAGTACTATGTATTTTAAGCCCCCAAAATATCAGGAGATATTTCATTTTTTTCCTGAGCCAGGAGCCGGATGCTCTGGATATCATCCCTGTTAGAGGTAGAAACATGGCCATCACCAATCACCAATAATGAGTATCATTTTGAGAAGTATGGGACAAACATTTGGCACTGTATAAAGATGGTGGAATTGGCTACTGCCTTCTTGATATCTAAAAGAAACAATATAAACAGAGGTAATGTTTCTGGGAATTCCTCATAAAGAGATATTTGGCAGCAAGTTTCTACATAAAAATAGAAGAAAAAGCAGCTTTAGGGTTGGATGGGATTAGGCAGGTTGGCTTGAATTCCATCCAGAAGAAGGATCTAGAATTAGACCCATGGAGAGGAAGGGAAGTTATTTTGGGACCGGATATAGAAGAGAACAGGGGACTAAGAATGGACTCTATCATACTTAAAGAAAAGAAAGAAAAAAAGGCTAAAAAAGTAGTTCTTAACCTTTTCTGTATCATGGACCCCTTTGGTAGTTCACTGAAGCTCATGGACTATTTTTCATAATAATGTTTTTACATGTATAAAATACATTAAATATGATTACAAAAGAAACTAATTATCAAAATATTTTTTTAAAAAGCTCAAGTTCACAAACTGAAAATTAAGAATCTGTAGGCTAGAAGATGCTTCCACAGAGATTCCCAGTTGGGGACTAGGTGCTTTCTGTATCCCCCTGAACCTTTCTTAAGAACAATTTCATCATTAAATTGCAACAGTACTCAGAAGTCGCAAGATCTGTCTTCTGAGGTCAGAGGTAGCTAATATGGGAAAGCTTACCATTACCAATGACCACCTTACTTAACCTCTAGGAAAGGATAGTGATAGCCTTTATGAAAAATTGTTAGATGCAAAGAAAAATCAATAGACCAATTTTGAGAATCCAGTGACAGGTGATTTAGCAATTTACTGCCTAGGATTGAAAGCAATGAAGTAATATGAACTGTTAGCTTGATCTGGTGAGTTATGAAAGGAAAATGTAAGTGACTTTCTTTGTACTTCTTTAAGTTGGTCCCTGAAAGATAGAGTGGTTACAGACATACTGGAATTGGGCTATAAAGTTGATAGGAATATGCTGAGATAAACTCCCCTGCCAATTTCTCAATATAAGAGATATTCTTCAGGTTTTTTCTTCCAGGCCCTAAATATATGACGGGTCCAGCCTACGTGTCAAAACCACTAAATGTCAGAGCTATAATGAAGATGAAGCAGACAGGACTTTGCCCAGGATGAGGAATTTAAGGGGTAACAACCACCCCTTTAGGGAATGACACTTTCCCTCTCTAGCAGAGGGAACAGAGAATGCTTCCTCTACTTTAGCAACTTAAAAACCTTTGGTGATTCAGGGTATGCTCCTTTAATACATTGCCTTTTGACCCAGGTATAAAACTTGCTAGTTATGGCTTTCCTAAAATATACAGGTACTATATATTTGCATTCATTTTTAGCCTCAAATCATTAAGTTGTAACTTTAAATGAGTTAAGTTGTCATAAATTTTGTACATTCTATATTTTTGGCTCATTGATCATTCTGAAATAATAAGCATTATGCTATGGTTTCCAGTTTTGTATTTCTATAGTCATCTGCCAAGCAAGTTTAGTGTCTACATTAAAAAAATTGATTCTTCACAAGTACCCTCCAGAGGAAAGGCATTACATAAATTTCAGCAATAAATGGAAAATTATGACAAATGCAACATACATTTGAATTTATTTCTTGAACTCTCTTCAAGAACATGAACTTTCTTAATTACACACTTCATCTGGGGCAAATCAAATCTTTTCTTGCCAAATTACACGAAACAGGATTTCTAAAGCTTGGCAAAAGTGGTCAAATGCCTGAATTGGACTGACGTTAACATCAGACTTCTTTCGCAGTGATTCCTAGTTACATTTCTGGAGCACCCTGTGTGTTGCCAGTTATATTAAGAGATGTTGGGAAATTTGTGGTACAGAATGATTCTAATTCACTTTATTTTAATCTTTTAAAAATGTGCCATGGAATAGATCTAGGAGTATTTACTTTTGTAATATGAAATCACATAATGATCATGTTGCCACTTCTAAAAGAATGGGAACAAGGCCTAAGTTAAAATGTAAAGGAGATGGCATTTGTACTTACCGATTTCCCTTTTTGCTACTTCCTTTAGTCTGTGTGCTGCCTGTGCAAACCTGCCACAAATTTTGGTTCCCCCACCTAGAGCTACCTTTTCTTGACTTCATTCCCAGGATTTACCAGTCCATTTAAATTCTACTCTTTGTTAATAAACTAATCCATGATAATGTGATAATGGAAACTATTGGCTGATGTGCTCCCTAGTTCTAGTAATATTTTAACAGAGAATCAATGTGTTAAAATAAAAGACTAACTCTACTGATATGAATTTCCAATCATAGGGATAGAATAGTCAAGAGGTATTTCTTTATTCAGGGTCTGTTCGACATCCCTCCAGTTATCATATGTAATTAGCTGCCTACTTTTCTTCATTATAGGCTCAGCTTCAGGTGGAAATCACTGTATTGTATCTTCCTCACTCCTGCCCCATCATTAGACTAATATAAATAAATAAAAGTTAACATCAAGCATTTTATCTTATAGTGGAATTCGTGGATCTGTCTTTTTGTCAAGCATCTATAATCGGACTGTATTAAATCAGAAGACATTTTGAAAGAAAACCACAGGAAGAACTATTTTATACTTTAAATGGCCGGCTTATCTGAAGTGGGTAACACCAGAAAGAAATGGACGACTTTGGCATTCTTAACTCAATTTTGGCCCCTTCTAATCTTTCCAACTTTCTTACTTTCTGCTCTCTACCTCACTTTGTCACCTAGTGCTGGGCTTAGAGTCAGGAAGACCTGTTGTGTTCAATAGTTGTAATTATCCTAGATCTTACCTTTTTTTCCATAGCCAAACTCCCTGGGAAGGTCATCTACTACGGGTACTCTCCAGTATATTCCTCTCACTCTTTTCATTCTGTGTTATAGATTTGGACCTCATTGTGAAATTGCTTTCCACAAAGTTACCAAATTGTCCAGTCCAACTGCTTTTTCTCAGTTCTCATCCTTCTTGACCTCTCTGTAAACCTTTGATAGTATTATCCTCTTTTCCTGGATATTCTCTTCTCTTTAGGTACTTAAGATACTGCTTTCTCCTGGTTCTTCTACCTGGCTGACCACTATATCTCTCTCTGATATGAATGAAGGTTTCATCATCCCCTTAAGCCTGGGCTATTATAACAGTCTGCCCATTGGTCTCTCTGCCTCAAGACTCTCCCTCTTCTTTTCCTTCCTCCACTCAGTTGTCAAAGTGATCTTCCTAAATTACAGGTTTGATAATGTCACTTTCCTATTCAGTAACTCTGTGGCTCCCTATTAACTCCAGGATAAAATATAAAATCCTGTTTGACTTTTAAAGCTCTTTATTACCTAGCCCCTTCCTCCTACCTTTCCAGTCTTCCTACAAGTTGTGTGCCTCCATGTCCTCTGTGATACAGTGACACTGGCCTAAATGCTGTTCCTCATATGATACTCCATCTTTCTGCTCCGTGCATTTGCTTTGGCTGAAATTCTCCCCTTTCTTATTTCTGTTTCCTTGGCTTTCTCCAATTGTTGGTTAAAATCCTACCTTCTGTAAGAAGCCTTGTCCAGATCTTACTGCTAATGCCTTCCCTCTGAGATTATTAACGACATATATACACACACACACACACACACACACACACACACACACACACACACACACACATATATATAAAATCTTGTTTGTACCTACTCGTTTGCATATTATTTTCTCCATTATACTATGAGCTTCTTGAGAAGAGGGAGTGAATTTGCCTTTCTGTGGATTCCTAGGGCTTATCATTATACTTTTAGTAAGTATTTAACAAATGCTTGTTAAAATATTTTTTTTAAAGTAAGTTGGCAGTCCAGTCCAAATTAAGTCACAATAGATTGATAGATCAATTGATAGATAGATAAGTGCTTGTTGACTTGACTTCAAATCCTACCTCAAATGCTTGCTAGCTGTGTGACCCTGGGTAAGTCACTTTAATTTTCTCAGTGTTTCATCAGTAAGGTGGGGATGATAACAGCTCCTATCTCACAGAGTTGTTACAATTCAGTTCGAGTGCCCCCTTCTCTGAAAGGTCCTTCCTTGTGCATCCCTTTCCTCTTCCCCTTCCCTACCCCAGCTGTGAGTGTTTTTTTCCTTTATTTACTTTCCATCTATTCTATATGTATTTTATATATTCTGATTTATATATGTTGACTCCCCAATTAGAATGCAAGTCCTGGCAAGACTTTCCCTCCCAGCTACCACCCACTCCTTACATGATCCTTTCCTCCTTTTCCTGGGTCTGGGTAGAGGAGGATCCTTAGCTTCAGCTATCCAAGGGCCACACCTGGCAATTACAACACACCAGAAATGAAAAAATGGCTTATTAAGTCAGAGGGGGAAGCTCTAGATCCCATTTTTAGTCCCCTTTCCTGTTTGGAGAGTTTACTGAATTACTGGTAAAATAAAACAAATTACTATTAGTCTGACCTTGCCCCAACGTGGTCTCTAAGCTCTCAAACCAGAATAGTAGAGTTCCAGCTTAGTTCTTGTAATATAAAGCCTGGAAAATCGGACCTCCCCCATTGCAAACTCTGGTAACAGTTTAAAGATATGGTCACAAGACAAACAAGGACAAACTGTTTTATCTAAAGGAATCAAGTCTAAGGGGAAAATACCATCACAACAGTAAAAGGTATAGTGTGCAGGGAAAGTTACAGGGAAAAAAAGAATAGGGGGTTGCTTTCTCATCAAGTTCAGTTAGTCTACAGAGGTGTTTCTTCTTGGACATAAACTAAGCCTAGGTCCTTAAGTTTCTGCTACCAGGAAAAGTCCCCCCAAATTAACTGCCATTTTTGCTGCTAGGGAAGTTTGGAAGTGTTTCTCTTCTCTTTCTATCCACAGCTATGGAGAGAAATGTAGAGCCCCTTCGTCCTCTCCCTTGGTATTCTCTCTCTCTCTCTCTCTCTCTCTCATTCTCTTGCCATTCAAAGCTAATGCTACCCTTTTAGTCTCACGAAAATGTTTTTTGTGGGGCAGATAGGTAGATTAGTGGCTAGAACAGGGGTGGGGCCTCGAGGCCACATGTGGCCCTCTAGGTCCTCAAGGGTGGCCCTTTGACAGAATCCAAACTTCACAGAACAAATCCCCTTAATAAAAGTATTTGTTCTGTAAAACTTGGACTCAGTTACAAGACTGCATCCAAGGACCTAGAAGGCCACAGATGGCCTTGAGGCCACAGGCTCCCCACCCCTGGGCTACAACGTTGGAGCTAGAGTCAAGAGAATGTGAATTCAAATCCACAGCCTCAGATACCCTGGGCAAGTCATTTAAGCTGTCAGCTTCAATTTCTTCATCTACAATATGGGGGTGATAATAGAACCTACTTCCCAGGGTTGTTATGAGGATAAAAATGTGGTAATGTTTCCAAAACGCTCTATAAATACTAGCTATTTTTATGTTAGCTATTTTCCAAAGCCTGCAATAATCTTGCTTAGGTTGTTGTTTAGTCATGTCTGACTCTTCACGACCTCATTTGGGGATTTCTTGGCAAAGATACTGAAATGGTTTGCCATTTCCTTCTCCAGCTCATTTGACAGATGAGGAAACTGAGGCAAACAGGGTTAAGTGACTTGTTCAGGGTCACACAGCTAGTAAGTGGCTGAGGTCAGGATTTTAATTCAGATCTTCCTGATTCCAGGAAGCTATCCACTATGCCATCTAACTGCCCAATCTTAGTTAGAGGGATAAATTAAAACTACATATCTCATGATGCTTAGTTCTCATTCAAAATATTTTTTCATTAAGACCTTCAGGATAGAGTGGTTATACAAGGTTTATATTTAGGTTAGGTCAAAGAACTATAGGTCTCCAAACATGAATAGGATGACCTCTTGCCATAGATGTAAAGGGCATTCCTATTCAGGTCCAGGATCATTTAAATTCAATTTATTAAGCTTTCAGTTCCTTCAAGGTCAATGCACTATGCTACGCTGTGGGGATACACAGGCAGAGTGAAAACCAGTCCGTGTCCTCAAGTAGATTCCATTCTACTGGGGGTTCAGATCAAGTAAACAGAGAAATCAAATCAACGTAGTTTGAGGGGAGAGAGAAAAAGAGAGAGTTCTAATGACTCAAAGGACCAGAAAAAGCTTGTGTGTGGGAAGTGGTGCCTGAGTGAAGCCTGGAAGAAAACTGGAGACTGTCAGAGACAGAAGTGAGGAGTGGAGGACAATGTGCGCAAAGTGGGAAGTGGGATGTCCTGTCCAGTGAGTAGGTGGCAAGCCAGTTAGGCTAAAAGGGCAAGTACATGTCAGAGAGTAATATCTATTAAGCCTGGAAAAGTAGGTTGGATCCACACTGTGGTGGGCTTTAAAAGTCAATCAAGAGTTTAAGCATAGAAGCAAGAGGGAGTCCCAGGAGCTTACTTTCTCCTGGAGGAATTCAAACAGGCAGTAGATGAGTAAAGACAATAATTTGAAGCAGGAGAGAGCTTTAACAGTTAGGGGGATTAGAGAAGGCTCTTGCCACCTTTGGGGAAAATTTACTTATAGCAAATTAAACTGAACCAAAACCGATGCGCCTTAAGAACAAAGGAATTCCTGGAAATGGTATTGCAAAATTGGGCTGTTCTTTGAGGTCCTTCCTCTTCAGCCTGTGTACTAATTTTCCAGGTGTTAAAAGAAATGAATCATTTGTTCCAAATCAGGTTCACATAAATCTCCTTTAGACTCCCTTCACAATGCCCTGCTTAGACTACTTAAGGATAATTACAGATTCCAAAGTCAAAGAGAATATATTAGCATTAGGCACTTATCCCTTTTACTGTTTCTTAAATGGTTGATATTCTGGCTGTTATTATTAAACAACTTGTAAAAGTATCACATTTTATATGTGCAAGGAATTTCATAATTTTTTTGTATTGTTATGCTTTATAATGTAGAAACCTCCATATGGTTACACCTGTCCAGGCTGTTCTCGTTGAGATAGTTCCTGGGTCATTCTTGATCTTGTCAATGGACCTTTGCACAAGTGGGATATTTGGATCTGATTGGGTGAAGGAAGTTGCCCTCAAAAGCCTATTAATACAGGGTAAAAAAAAAAGGGATCCACCAACCTGAGGAAACGGTGTGGATAGAGCAGAATGGTTTCCTTCTAGGAGGCTAGACAATTTCCCATGATGTGGAAGCCACTGGCAGTTTCCAGATATGCTAGGCTATTAACTTTCTTCCTCAGAGTAGGAAAATTTTCCAGCATTTCTGAGGGGCACATCCTTGAATATACGTTTTCCCAGTTTGAAGAACAAGCTTGTGGGAGAGTGAGTATTCCTTTAAGTGAGGTGATTACAACTTAGTTGATGATTGCAGTTCATCCCGGTTGGCCCTCTTTTTCAGGAAGGTGGAATAGGTTGCTGTTACTTAGCATATTTTGGTTTCAGCTTAATGGCCCTCCCAGGAAATATTGCCTCAACTTGGTAGTTGCTAGCTCATCTCTTTGTGTGATGCTATAAAACTTGTTAATTTGCAAGTACTTCAGGGAGAGAAGATCCTTTAAGTTTTTATCAGTTAACTTATAACTTAATGTGGAATTATGAAAACATACTTGATCATTTTATTCCCCTCCTAAAAAAAAAATGCTCCACAGGCTTCCTATTGCTTCTAAAATAAAATACATCCTCCCCTATAAGGCATTTGAAATCCTTCCATGTCTCCAAGCCCACCTTCTCAGGCTTATTATATATATTATTCTCTTTCCAGTTCCTAGCAAATTGGTATTTGTACACAAATTTCTATCTCTCATCTAAGCCTTTGCTATAGGCTGTGCCCTCTGGGTAGAATGCAAACTCTTTATCTCTGCTTCTTGGAATCTTTACCTCCCTTAAAAGTTTTGCCCAAGTACCCCCTCCTACATATAACTTTTCCCCATTCCTTCAGTTGCTAGAAGTCTTCCCAATTACTTCACATCTACTTTATAAATGTAACAGAATAATCTGATATGGAATCATGTTAAAAACCTACTTTTTAGTTCAACTGAAAATCTCAAGAAATAATCTTTTCTCCAGCCTACAACCCTTTGTGGACTTTTTCCTTTAGCAAAGTAGGTAGATCAAAGGCAAAGGTCCCTGGAAAAGATCTATGGTGATAACCAACCCTAACCCTGTCTAGATAAGATCATTAACTCTCCGAAACCTTTGAAGTGATTGATGTCAAGACCTACCTAGGGGCTGAGTCCTCTTTTTACATTCAAGGTAAAAGATATCAATCACAGGGAAGGAAGTCTTTTAAATCTTGGGGGGAGGAGGAGAGGAGGAGTGAAGGAAAGAATCCAATAGTTTCTGTGATTTTTAGGAGATTAAGTGACAGTTGTTTTGGAATATTAACTTCAAGCTGCATTTTAACATATTGTAACCTGTTCCTTTTTCAGGTTGAGAGAGAGAGAAAGAGAGAGAGACAGAGACAGAGAGAGAGAGAGAGAGAGAGAGAGAGAGAGACAGAGAGAGAGAGAGAGAGACAGAGAGAGAGACAGAGAGAGAGAGAGACAGAGAGAGAGAGAGAGAGAGAGAGAGAGAGAGAGAGAGACAGAGAGAGAGAGAGAGAGAGAGAGAGAGAGAGAGAGAGAGAGAGAGAGAAAGGCAGGGAGAGATATCTGAGAACATAGGTAGACAGTGACAATTTGGACATTTCTCTTTTTAGGCTAGAAATGGTTGGATTTAGATTAATGTTAAATTGAATAAAATTTGTCTGACAGATTTGTGCCAGTAATGCTGATTACAGTATTAATATATATGCATGTGTGTATATTTGCTTTGGTCACAGAAGAGACCCTTCCCTTCCTTGATCTGTTAGACGAGGGTTTTTCCCATTGAGCAGAGTTGCCCATGTGTTATAACTTCCAGTGGACTACATGTTCTGACTTCTTGCTAAATGACACGTGGGACCTCCATTCTCTATATATTTTGCATTTCCTTATATGTGTACATGTGGTATCCCCACCTTAGCCCTAGAAGTCAAACTCCTCAGGGAAAAGATGCTTCATTTTTGTTCTTGTATATGCAGTGCCTAGCACAGTGCCTGGCATGTAGTGGGCACTAAATAAATGTTTGTTGATTAATGGTTTGGAAGTCAGGTTTTGATGGGGACAGAGAGGAAAGCATGAAAGGTATTTGGACTGTGGGAAATTCAGAATTCTTGATGTTGTGATAAGGAGCTAACTTTCCTGTGAGCCACCATGGTTCAATGCATGCCATGACCAGAGGTGCCCTTCCCTCTCTGGCTTCCCCCAGACTCAGGCCATTCAGATGCATGGTTACTCATGTGACTCGGATGGGAGGGCAGTCAACAATTCATTTTCTTTTGGTGAAGTGGAGGATGACTGCCAGGCCTTACCAGCTTCCTTACCACTGCATCCTAAAGTCTTCTGGGCATTCCCTTTTGGCCTATCTCTGTCCTCTTCAGACCCCCAGCATTGTCGCTTGACGTATTGATGTAATCTGAGGGCTGCTGGAACTCAATGTTGAGGCCTTCAGCTGTACCCTTGGGACTTTTGGGACTTTCCATCTGCTACAAAGCTGAAATTTCCCTCAACTAGAGGATGAGCTTCTTGAGAATAAGCATGGCATTATTTTTTCTGTATTTTGAGTACTTAGCACAGGGGTTGAAACATAGGAAGCAGTTAAATGCTTTTTTGTTCATTCATTCATCTATGTCCAGGGAGGGGTGGTCCATCTCCCAGGGAGTCTGCCTTGTTCCCATGGCAGCAGAGTTGGCTATTATCAACTACTCTCTTCCTCCCACCCCAACGCTCCAACACCATCCCTAGCAGAGGGTGGTAGAAGAAATAACAGTCCTCCCTTCCTTGACTTTGAGATATAGCCAGAATATGTGGCATAAATTGTGGGCAGCAGATCACTACCTGGGAAAGGAACCTGGCTGCTGTCAGCAGTGGTTGGGCTGGGGCAAGCAAGCAGGACAAGTTACTGTGAATGTTGGGACACTGGCCCAGGGTAGCTAGAAGAATGAGTTTGTGCTCCATGCTAGTCAGCTCCTTCAGCTGCCCTTCCCTGTGTTTCAGCCTTCTAGGCTTCCCTCTCTTCCTACTCATTGTTGTTATCATATGGGGTGAGTGAAAACTTCTCAGACAATTTGGGATTGTTGACTTCCCTCTCCCTCCTCCATTGCTGCTATCCACCAGCAGCAAGTCTCTTTGGGAATCTTTCCACCCTACCTCTCCCACTCTCATTTTCTTTTGTCTGCTTTCCTGCCTTAAAGGGCCCCTCCTCCCAGCCAGTGGGAGTCAAAGACAGCCCAGTCTCACTCCTCCTCCCTTCCTTTGGGACCCTTCCCCCCTTTTTTTCTTGCTGTCCCATTTGGGGAAGAATTTGGTGAAGTCTGCCTCTCAACCAACGAGAGGGGAGACAGTTGGGAAGGGGACTTGACTGCATTAGGGTATAAATTCTTGCACTGCCTTTTGTAACACGCCTCTCCTCCATGATGAGTCATGGAGAAGATCACTCTCTTCTCCCAGGGAAGAGAATAAACTCCTGTTCTTATCCTAAGAGATCTCTGTATTTATTTTTTTATTAAGTTAAGGATGAGGGTTATTTTTTTGTCCCAAACATTATTGTTCAGTCTTTAAGTTGTGTCCAATTCTATGTGACCCCATGGACTTTCTTGGGAGATAGTAGAATGATTTCCTTCTCTAGTGTGCCCCCATTTTACAGAAGAGGAACTAAGGCAAGTAGAGGTTAAGTAACTTGCCCAGGGTCCCGGAGCTAGATAAGTGTCTAAGCTTCATATGTGAACTCAGATCTTCCTGATTCCAAGCTCAGTGTCCTCTCCATTGACCCCCTCTCTTCCTATGCACCCTCTTAATTTTCTCTTCCCACCCTCTTCTTTGACATTTCCAGCTACTGAAGCATTTAAAATCATTTGATTGTAGAAATCTCCCCCTACTGCTAACCGAGGATATGGAGAATCCAGAAGTTGGAAAGAATGATTTTGGCTGTAGAAGTCTGTCTTGCAGTTAAGTAGAAGAGTTCTTTATGTCGATACTTGTTTTCACATCTTAGCTCTCTTCCCAAGGCCAATTCACTTTCAAAGTCCTAGCTAATAAGGTGAATTGGAGCAGAATCGTGTGTTAATATTTTTTTTTATTATTACAAGTCTAACAAACATCACTAAACAAGAACATTTCCAGATGAAAGGGTCACAAAAGGATTGTATAGGAAACGGTGGATTTCACTATTATGTACAACTTATTTTTTGTAAACATATAACAATTTCAGCTCTTAAGTTCTAATGCAATCCTGCTCGTGTCTACCTCTCTCCTTTTCTCTGCATGGTTTAAAATGTTTCATTGACATCTTTCTTTTCTTCCTCTTTTTTTTTTTTGGCATTACTATCAACCCCTCCCTCTCTCCTTCTAACTTTCTCCCACCACCCCCTCTCCAGAAGCTCTTACTTATAATAAATACTCAAATAAAACAAATCAACACATTGGCCATGTCTGAAAATGTTTGTCTTGTTTGCACCTGCCTTTCATCACCTGTCTGGCAAGAGGTAGAAAACATGCTTCAATATGGATCTTCTAAAGACAAGGTCAGTAATTTCATTGATCAGAATTCTTAAGTTTTTCAAAGTTGCTTTTCTTTGCAGTGCTACTCTTCTCATACTAATTGTTTTCTTGGTTCTTTTCGCTTATCTTTGCATAGTTCATAGCTTGTATGATCAAGATTCTCTGAAATTTTCTCTTTCATTTTTTCTTGTGGCATAACAAATATTTCATTACATTCATATATCACAATTTGTTCAGATATTCTCCAATTTTCTAAGTGGCAGTCTCAGACATTCCCTTTAGATTCTAGTTTTTTCCCCCTTTTAATTACCCCTTCAGGAATAGGAAGTTTGTTTTGCTTTTAACTATTCCCTCTTCAGTAGTATTCTCCCTAGCTACGCTTGTTTCTTATTGTGTAAGATATATCTCTACACCAAGCTCTGTGTGTGCATGTATGTTCAACACATATACCTATTTGTTTCATATAAGAGTGAGATTTATCTGGTGCCCACTCCTCTTGCCCCTACCTCCTCGTTAGTACTCTCTTCTCTTTACTCCACTTATGAGAAATCATGTAGCTACTTCCAGTTGCTTAAAATAACTTTGTCTTTCTAGGTTTCTCCTGACTCTTGTCATTCCATAGTACCTTGGATTCTCAGAAATTGTCTTATTCTTGTGACACAATTATGTGCCATAATAATATGCCGATATCATTCTATTCTATTAATATACCACAATTTCTTAAGCTATTAATTGTCTAAGAGTAGATTTAAGGTAATCTCTTTAGATTCTAGTTCTTTTCTTTTTTTCTTCTTTTCATACCTCTACCTCCCCCTTTTGTTTTCCCTTTAGTTTATATTTTAAAGTTTTTACTCTGTTCTGGATTTTTCATCAAAAAATGCTTCAAAGTCCTTTGTTTCATTAAAAGTCTATTTTTTTCCCCTGTAGGTATGATCAGTTCTTCAGGTAAGTTATTATTGGTTGTAACCCTGTATCTCTTATCTTTGGAATATTCCAACATTTTCACTCCTTTAAAGTAGAAGCTTCCAGATCTTGTGTTATTTTGACTATGGTTCCTTGTTTTTCCAGAGTACATGAAGTATTTTTTCTTCGTTATGGGAGCTTTGGCTTTTGGTTAGGTAGGACATTCCTAGGACTTTTCTTTTTGGGATTCCTTTAAGGGAGTAATTGGTATATTGTTTTTGTATTTAACTTTGCCTTCTGATTCTAAAAGAGGTGAATAATTTTAATTTATGATTTCTTAAAATATAGCATCTAGGCTTTTTAAGAAATCATGGTTTCCAGGGAAGCTGCTGATTCTTCAATTATTTCTCCTTGATTTGTTTTTGAAATGAGTTTTGATATCAGACATTTTACATCTTACTATGTGACCTTGGTCAAATCCCTTGACCTCTATCTGCCTCAGTTACTCAGTTAAATGGGTACTATAGACACATGGTAGCACATACCCATAGTCCTAGCTACTCAGAAGGATGTGGCGAGAGGATCACTTGAGTTGTTCTGCGCTATGTGTGCCATGCTGACTGGGTGTCTGCCATGCTGACTGGGTGTCTGCAATAAGTTTGGCATTAATATAGGGACTGTCTGAGAATGGGAAACCACCAGGTTGACTAAGGAAAGATGAACCCACTCAGGTCAGAAATGGAGCAGGGTCAGAACTCCCAGCCTATTAGTGGTGGAATCATACCTTTGAATAGCACTTTGCTTGATTTTTGGCAAGATAGCAAAATAATGTCTCTTTTAGAAAAAAAAAGCAATCAAAATAAATGAAATGGGGATAATGATAATACTTACCTCCTGGCATTATTGGAGGGAGAGGGAAAGAGAGAGAGACAGAGAAAGAGAAAGAGACAGAGAAAGTGAGAGACAGAGAGGGAGAGAGATATTTCTGAGTCCCAAAAGGGTCATTTTTCTGATTCTCCCCAATTTGTACTATGTATATTCCAACCATGCTCTCTAACATCTATATAACATTACCAGCATACTTTGGTCTTTGAGTGGGATTAGGCTAAGAGCTCTTCTATAAAGAGTTCATGGGAAAGTTCACGTTCCCGGCTGGCGGCCATTTCTCTGCCTTCCATACGACTGCCGGCGAGAGGGAGGAGGAGGCAGGGGTGGTGGCGTATCGCTTCACGTGGGCGCAGGAGAATCGGCAGCGGCGGGCGGCCCGTGTCGCTCTTCGGTGGTCACGATGAGTTTACCCCTCAACCCCAAACCATTCCTGAATGGACTGACAGGGAAGCCAGTGATGGTGAAGCTTAAGTGGGGAATGGAGTACAAAGGTTACCTGGTATCTGTGGATGGCTACATGAACATGCAACTTGCAAATACAGAAGAATACATAGATGGGGCATTGTCTGGACGCCTTGGTGAAGTTTTAATAAGGTGCAATAATGTCCTTTATATCAGAGGTGTCGAAGAAGAGGAAGAAGATGGGGAAATGAGAGAAT
>CM053593.1:54559267-54601919 GCA_028646575.1 Pseudocheirus occidentalis
TTTTTTTTTTTTTGCTTTTTGGAGGGCAGTTGGGGTTAAGTGACTTGCCCAAGGTCACATGGCTAGTTTTTGTGTTAAGTGTCTGAGGCCGGATTTGAACTCAGGTCCTCCTGACTCCAGGGCCAGTGCTCTATTCACTGCGCCACCTAGCCGCCCCCTCTCATAAACTCTTAAATGAAGAAGTAGAAGGGCAAGATGGTGGATAAAAGGGTAGCATCCCAGTCAAACTCTCCCAATGTTTCCCTCCAAACAACTTTAAAATAATGCCTCAAATTGAATTTTCATGTGGCAGAGCCAACTAAAGGTAAGGGAGAGACATTTTTCCAGCCTAAGGCAATTTAGGAGGTTGGCAGGAGAGGCAGAGGACAGCCTGGACTGCACACAGTGGAGGCAGTAGCAGCAGTAGTGGACCTTGGAGGTGGCTGCTATCGGCAACAGGAGGGTTGGACAATTGGTTAGAAAGAGATTATGGGACAACTCTCTGCTGGCACTAGGTGTAACTGGTACTGATTGGCAGCTCTATTGCCCATATGCAATTCTCTGTCACAATTCTAGGGCAGAGAGGAGCACTATCACTGTTGGCTGCAGAGGAGTCTGAATCCTTCCTAAACACCAGAGCACAGACCAGAAGAGTAGTGATCACACCTCTCCCCAGATCACACCACCCTGTCTTTTCCATTGTATTGTTTTCTTCTATTTCTTGGCATTGCTTGTCATCTCTCCTTGCTA
This sequence comes from Pseudocheirus occidentalis, assembly GCA_028646575.1. Taxonomy (NCBI): domain Eukaryota; kingdom Metazoa; phylum Chordata; class Mammalia; order Diprotodontia; family Pseudocheiridae; genus Pseudocheirus; species Pseudocheirus occidentalis. The sequence continues at coordinate 54,559,997 of CM053593.1, forward strand.
TTCTCTGGGATTCTGGATTCAGTTCAATATATCTTCCCCTTTCTTTCCTCAATGATTTATAAAGCTTCATCAGAAAGCTGTTTTAGGGGTGGCTAGGTGGTGCAGTGAATAGAGCACCGGCCCTGGAATCAGGAGTACCTGAGTTCAAATCCGGCCTCAGACACTTAAAACAAAAACTAGCCGTGTGACCTTGGGCAAGTCACTTAACCCCAACTGCCCTCCAAAAAGCAAAAAAAAAAAAAAAAGAAAGCTGTTTTACTTTCTTGCTCTTCTTTTTCTTTGAGATGTTTTTTGCTGCTGCCTCTTGTGCAATATTGAGAATCTGTATTCATAGTTCTTCAGGGACTCTATCTACCAGATGGAATCCCTTAAATTTAGTCATCCCTTCCACTTTATATTCATAAGGGACGTTATTTAGGTCATGTCTATATGGTCTAATACCGTGGTTCTCAACCTTCCTAATGCTGTGACCCTTTAATATTCGTATGTGGGCATATCTGCATGTGGGCAGACCCACCTGGAGATGGATAGAGGAGTGGTGTCTTGGTTCCTAAGATCATTGGAAATATGTGTTTTCCAATGGTCTTAGGTGACCCTTGTGACCCCTGTGAAAGGGTTGTTCGACCCCCAAAGGGGTTGTGACCCACAGGTTGAGAACTGTTGGTCTAATAGTTTCCCCTACTTTTTTCCACTTAAGTCTGAATTTTTCAATAAGAAGCTCATGATCTGAACCACAGTTAGCTCCAGGTCTCATTTTAATTGATTGTGTAGAGCTTCTTTACCTTTGCCTGAAAAATTTATAATCAATCTGATATCTATATTGACCATCTGGCGATGTCCATGTCCACATCCATGGACATGTGTTGTTTACCTTTTCAGTTGCTGAAAAAGAGTGTTTGATATGACCAGCAAGTTGTCTTGACAAAATTCCTAGTCTCTGCCATGCTTCATTTTGTATTCCAAGGCCAAACTTGCCTGTTATTCCAATTATCTTTTGATTTCCTACTTTAGAATTCTGATCCCCTACAACGAATATGACATCTTTTTTTTTTTCTTTTTAGGTGTTATTTCTAGAAGATATTGTAGGTCTTCATAGAATGGATCATCTCTGGCCTCTTCAGTATCAGTGGTTGTAGCATAGACTTGTATTACTGTAATATTAAATGGTTTGCCTTGGATTCAAACAGTTATCATTCTATCTTTTTTGAGATGATACACCAGTACTTTTCTCACCCTTTTATTGACTACGAGGGCTACTCCATTTCTTCTAAGAGATTCTTGGCCACAGCAGTATATATAATGATCATCTGAATTAAATTCACTCCCTTCCTACCCATTTGAATTCACTGACACCTAAGCTGTTGCTGTTGAATCTTTCCATCTCCTGTTTGGCCATACCTAGCCTACCTTGGTTCATAGACCTTACATCCCAGATTCCTATGCGGACATTGATCTTTATAGCATCAGATTTTCTTTTCATCACCAGATGCATTTGCAGCTGAGCTTCCTTTTGGCTTTGGCCCAGCTGTTTTGTTAGTACTGGAGCTCCTTGTGTAGTTGTCTTCTTCTCTTCACCAGTAGTGTGTTGGACACTTTCTAACCCAGATGACTCATCTTTAAATATGATTTCTTTGATCATTTTAATACTGTCCATGGGATTTTCTTGGCAGAGATACTGGAATGGTTTGTTCTTTCCATCTTCAGTAAATCCCCTTTTATCAGAACTCTCCAGTATGACCTGTCTATCTTGGGTAACCTTCCATAGCATAGCTCATGGTTTTATTGAACTACGTAAGCCTCTCCACTATGACAAGAGTCTTGAATCCAGGAGGGGCTGTGTACACTATCCTAAAGCTCCAAGCAAGACCCAAAGAAGAGATATGAGGACAAACGCTCATCCCACTTCTTTGAAGGGGTTAGATATTTATGGGTACAATTCATTGCCCATATTTTTCAGACTTTTTCAATATATTGATCAATTTTTTTAATCTTTAAAATATTACTTTGTTATATGGGGTAGCTTTCTAAGAGGGAAGAAGAGGATAGACACAGAAATTTTGGTGATTTAACTGTCTTTTTTCCCTTTTGATCAGGTGTTAGTTTCAGGATTTCACAACTGATGGAGCCCTAGTCAAGCCAACTATTGCAAATACCACAACATTTCAAGTTGTAAGGGACTTTTAGTGATAATCTACTCAATCTAACCGTCCCATTTTCACAGATGAAGTTGGGGCCCAGAAAAGTTAAGTGACTTTCTCATAGTCACATGGGTAACAAATAACAGAACTGGGAGCCCAACCCATTTCCTCTAACTTCAAACTCTCACCTCTTTCCACAACTGACTCTGAATGGGAGTTTCATAACACTGAATCCAGATCCCCCTGTCATTCGTTGAAAAAACATTGTTCCATAGTGTTTTCCCTGCATCTGGTTCAATATGACTCCCTACTTAACTCCCTTTAGTGCAGTAGATTTAGTGCAGTAGACCTACTGCTGTCTATTTTTCCCTGAGGAACTCTATTCACATGAGTCTGAGCTCAGTAGCATTGCAAAGATTCTTTGAGATGTTGCCAAAACTTATTGTCTTTTTATCCCATTACATGAATCATCGAACATGTTGAACCGTCTCTGTTCTGAATTTGGCTGTTTGTAGTGTCTTGTTGAAAACTAGGTTCAATTGTTTCTACCTCGTATCCCACCCCCGCTCTTTAGGACAATGCCTCCTTCCACTGGGTACCTAATTAATCCTCTGAAATTAATGGCTACCTGTAGATCCAGATTAATTAGCATGACTGCAGCAAAAGCAGTAGCTAAGGGCATGATGGGAACTGAAAGGTGTTTGATTCATGCCAACTCATATACCAAGGGAGTCTAGGGGGAGCTTGTGTTGAAGGGAGGTGGTGGAAATGAAGTAGTAAAAATGATAGTTTTTAGCAAAGGAACTGCTGGGTGTGGCTGTAAACACTTCCCGGATGAGAAGAAGCCTCAGAAGACTTGCAATTCAATAGAGAAACAGCAGATGGAAGTAGTAATACAGAAGAGAAGCTCAAGAGGAAAAATGGCCCCACAGATGACACCAGCAACTCACAGCCCAGCAGGGATCAGTTCTCAAGCTATCTGAAATAGGGGAGACTACCAAATGCTTGGAAAAAAGGCAGAGACCTAGATATCCCAAAAAGATGATTTAGAAAATATATAGGGGCGGCTAGGTGGCACAGTGAGTAGAGCACCGGTCCTGAAGTCAGGAGTACCTGAGTTCAAATCCAGCCTCAGACACTTAACACAAAAACTAGCTGTGTGACCTTGGGCAAGTCACTTAACCCCAACTGCCCTACAAAAAGCAAAATATATATATATATAAAGAAAAAAAGCTACTAGCCTACTTTTCCATTTTTTTAAAATTATGAGAATAATATACACATGTATAGAGGATATCCTCAGTAAAGTTTTCAAAAGGAAATTCACAAATGATTTCATGCAAGAAAACCACACCTTTACAGTCACACAGCTGAGAGGTGGGGACAATACAAGATCTCAACGAACTTATTGTTGACCACTAAAACAATACAGAGGTATACCTGGTAATATTGAGGGTTCCATTCCAGACCACAGCAATAAAACAAATATGTCAACAAAGTGAGTCACACAAATTTTTTGGTTTTCCAGTGCATACAATATGTTTACACTATAGTTTATTAAGTGTGAAATAGTGGTGTGGAATTTAAGTGTGGAATGCCTAAGGGGGAAATATATATATTGATTTAAAATACTTTATTGCTTAAAAAAATGCTAACCATCATCTGAGCCTGCAGCCAGTCTTGATTTTCGTTTTTTTTTTTTTTGGTGAGTGAAAGGCCTTGTATAGATGTTAATGGTTGCTGACTGATCAAGATAGTGGTTGCTGAAGGATGGGGTGATTGTGGCAATTTCTTTCTTTTTTTAAAATTAATTATTTATTTATTTTTAATTTTAAACATTCACTTTTGTAAGATTTTTCTTTCCCCTCCCCAAGATGGCATGCAGTCTGAGATAGGGTATACATATATAATCATGTTAAACATATTTCCACATTCGTTATATTGTGAAAGGAGAATCAGAAAAAAAGGGAAAGACCATGCATAAGAAAGAAAAAACAAAAACAAAAAAGAAAATCATATCCTTTGATCTGCATTCAGACTCCATAGTTGTTTATCTGGATGTGGATGGCATTTTCCATCATGAGTCCTTAGTGGTAATTTCTTAAAAATAAGATGACAATGAAGTTTGCCTCATCGACTGACTTAATTATTGACCAGTTGTTAATTGGCCTGACTTTGATATTGTTGTGTCACAGGGCATGGGGAGGGCTACAAGAGGGAAAGAAACAGGGAAAGGCAGATAGGTGGAACAGTTAGAACACACACATTACTGAACTATTCTGTTTGTCGTCTTATCTGGACTTTATTCATATCTTTCCCCAAATGATTACAGTAGTAATATCAAAGATCACTGATAGATAACCATAACAGATATAATAATAATAAAAAAAATTTGAAATATTGTGAGAATGACCAAAATATGACACAGAGACAAAATGGAACGCATACTGTTGGAAAAATGACACTCACAGAGACTTGCTTGACGCAGGGTTGTCACAAACCTTCAAATTGTTAAAAAAAATGCAGTATCTGTAAAGCGCAATAACAAGAAGAATGACTGTATTTGATTTAGTGGAGAAAACCTGTGCTCAAACAGCTTTCTTCCAACAAAGTATTTCCTATGCATTCATTGAAATCATATACGATTCCTTGAAAGATGCAATAACAGAGGTTCATTTATTTGAGAATTCTTTAATTATTGGTATTGATTGAGATACAGCACACAGAGACCAAAGGTATTTTTCACTGTCATAGAGGAAAGCTACCAGAGGGTCCAAACGGAAAAAGGCTTTCTCTATGTATGGTGCAATGCCCTGGATGGTCATGCAGGTGAATAACATTGTATTGATTTTATCAATTCCCAGAATATTGAAGAGACTCCTAAATAAGATCCACAGTCATTCAAGAATCCGAGCTAACCAGGTGCACAGAAAAACCGAGAGGATGAAAAATGTCTATTGTGTAGATACACACAGTTGGATGGACAGCCCATAAAGCTGGTGCATTAATATTTCTTGAATAAGCACTGTGAAGGGTAATAAGTTGTATCCAGAACAGAACTGCAGAAGAGCCCAATCAAGTCAAGAAGTATTTAAGTACCTATTATGTGCCAAGCACTGTGCTAAATGCTGCATCCTGTGCTAAGCACTGGGAAGAAATGGGCTGAGTTACTTTGGGGAACTGAGGAACCCTTTTGATAACCTTAAGTTTCTTCCTGAAACAAAGGCTCATATTTTTAACATTAATGTTCTCCTGGTGATACTGTGTAGCTATGAGTTAGTCAGGGAACATTTGTTAAGCTCTTACTATGTATAAGACACAGGGCTAAGCTCTAATGATACAAAGTAAGGCTGTGAGTCACAGAATACCAGCCTTCAACAAATTAAAGTTAAAGATTACCTAAAGGACAGTGAGGAAATACTATGTACAAAGGACCAAGTTAACAATGAGGAATTGGTCAGGAGAAGTCATGTAAAGTCAACAAGCATTTCAGACACTTCCAAGCACTGGGGATACAAAAACAGTCAAAACCAAACAAAACCAGACCATGCTCTCAAGGAGCTCACAGTCTAATGAGGGATACAATGTGCAAACGACAATGTACAAATAAACCATAGATGAGATAAATGGGAGATAACCAACAGAGGGAAAGCATTATCATTATGCGGGCTCAGGAGAGACGCCTTAAAGAAAATGGGATTTTAGGAGAGCCAGGAGGTGGAGATGAGGAGGGAGAGAGTTCCCAGTATGAGGCATCTTGGCTCCACGCCTCTCTGCCGCTGTTTCAATGTAATAAGGCTTGCCTCTAGTCTCCCAGATTTAAATATATACTGATCTCCTTAGGAGGGCCCAATAATAATAACTCTATGGGAGGGAGGAAGACCACACGTGTAAAGCATATGAAGATATTCAGGTTGTAGATGAGGGGGCCAAGAGGAGTGAGGGGGACTCAGGGGAGTTCCTCACTGAGAATAGCCCTATCCACTGGTAAACTGCTAAAAAGGGAAGTGAAGGTGAACCCTTTGTTCCTCTTCATCCTGGACTGGCTTGCCTGAAGAGCTTCTCTAGTACATAGGAGGACTATTAACCTTTTTTCTTTTCTTCTGTTGTGGACCCCTTTGGCAGTCTAGTGATAACTATGTGATGAGACCAGTATCCACCAGGGTTCCCCTCTCTCCCTGCCACCAAAGTGGGTTAGCCTGGATTTTTCCTAAAAGGTAAGAAGGTCAGGACTTGATTGGACCTGGAGATGGGACAAGATTCAAGCTGTGCCTCCCTCAACACAACTTTCTGGTAGCTTCTGGTTATGTTGATAAAGCCAAGAAGCTAGGCCACCTAGGGGCATAAAAAGTCCCATCCAACTGGGGTTAGGTTCTTTCTGACTTAGTCTCAAAAATACGTGAATCACCTGCCCAGAAGAACAGACACCTTTCCATATGGAGCTGGAAGCAACTGTAGCAGGTAAGTATGACTGCATCTTTGTTATATTAAGGGTAAGTAAACCTCCTTTTTTTAACTATACAATAACCTAGAAGTTCCTCATGCTGTTCCAACATCAAACCTGAATTTACTGGATGCTGGTATTCTTTTTCAGAATAAAATCTTGTAAAATTCATAATTGAAGGAAATGCTAGTTTTTTATTAGGAGCTAATGAAAACAATGGTGTAATTATTTTTTCTTTCAAAGTTTATGAACCCCCTGAAATCTATCCATGGACCACTTGGATCTCCGTTTAAAAACACCCAGGCTATAGCATTTTTGATTTGCTACAATTAATTAATCTCTATTTATACTCTCTCCTGTAAACCAGCTTTTAAGCTGGGTAATTAATGCAATTGTAGAGTAACCAAAAGAATTTGTGATTTCTTGGAGGAAAAAAAATTATTCTATCCCTCTCTGTATGCATCTCAATAGTACAGGAGTTCTTTATATTTTTTGTGTCATGCATCTTTGGCAGTTCAGTGAGTCTTGTTTTTGTTTTGGGGTTTGTTTGTTTTTTTGCTTTTTTGGAGGGCAGTTTGGGTTAAGTGACTTGCCCAAGGTCACACAGCTAGTTTTGTACTAAGTATCTGAAGCCCGATTTCCGCTCAATTCCTCCTGACTCCAGGGCTGGTGCTGTGTTCACTGCGCCACCTAGCTGCCCCTAGTTCAGTGAATCTTACAGATCCCTTCTCAGAATAATGTTTTTGAATACACAGAACAAAAATATATGAGATTCCAAAGAGGATCAATTATACTGAAATCCATTTATCAAAATATTTTTTTAAAGTCCCCAAATTTAAGGCGGGGGGGAGGATTTGGATGGGATATACGAGAGGGCAGATTGGGGGAAGGGATATTCAGTATGCTTGCCATCTTGAGGTGGGGGGTAGCAGAGAGATGGGAAGGAAATCTGTAACAAAATCTCTGGAAAATTATTGTTGAAAACTCAAAAGAAATTTTTTTTAAATCCACAAATGCACACCCTGAGCACCCCTGCCTGGAGGCTGGATGCATTTGTTTTACCCAAACTGACCAGTTTTCTCAATTTCTATTTCATGGTAGTAACAATGATTATTCAACGAGGGTAAGCAGCCATTAATTTCTTTTATAGAGAGTGTCCCAAAAGCCTTAGGGCAGTTTTAAGTTATTAAACTATTAAGCCAGGGTCTATGAATTTGTGCTTGTTTTTAAACTATTAAGCTTAAAACTACCTTAAGACTTGGGACACTGTATCAAGGGTTGTAATCGATACAGTACCAGGAGAGAGAGGAAAAAGGATGTAGGAGCACAGTTCATTGAATATACAGCAGCCAACCCCAGGTGCTTCAGACCACAGGAGCAGGAAACAACTCTTTGGCATATATTCCTTCCCCTTTATATGAAGGAGGGAAGAGGAATTGCTTGTCATCAGGGTAGAATCTTTCCTCGTTTCAGAGGCAGAGGAGAAGGGCACTTGGGTCACTTCATCAATCATTGCCTTTATCAGGGTAGCAGATACCCTTATTGGCCTCAGCTGGGACAATGTGGCATCTCCTTATAATCTCTTCGAAAGAAAGCTGGAGAGGTAGGTTGCTTGGGAGCCTGGCGTCTTCCCATATATTGACAAGGTAAAGGATACCTAAACATGTTTTCTTTCTCAGCAAAATATTTCTTAGTCATCCCAGTTCCAACAAATCATTATCTGATAGATACCAAATGGTGGCTCTGTGGCAGTGCTGGGATACACTAACCTGAGTAAGGTCCTTCATGTACCTTGCTCCTCTCTAGCCCCGTTCCCACCTACAGACAATATGTTCATCTCTGGACTCTGCCCTGGGGCTGAGCTGAGTCAAAGTGGTGGTTCAACTCCACTAGCCAGTCTTAGACTTAATTTACACACCATCCAGTCATTAACCAGGAAACTTGGGCCTAGCCAGGCATCTTTCCACCTCTCCTGTTGTCATAGACATTGCACCTTCCCCTATTTCTATCTCTTGCTTGAGGAATAGTCATCCAATCAATATTCTTATTGCTACTGTAAAGGGAATGATAATCTATCTCCCTATGACTCACAAGCCCTGTTTTCTACAGGCCAAGTCTCCCTTCATTGACTACCATTCCTGTGCATACATACATATATGTGCTGATGTGTATGTGTATATATGTATGCATGTTTGTGTGTGTATGTATATAATATATACATATGTATGTGTATATATATATATGTTTTAGAATATAAGCTCCTTGAGGGGCAAGGACTATCTCACTCTTGTATTTGGGCACATAAACAATTTTTCATTCTTTCTAGAATGTTCATTTGTGGCTAACTGTTATTATGTAGCATAGACATAATATAACATTATTCCTTTAAATTTACATGATATCCCAAGTTTGTACTATATTCTATCACCCTCTAATCTTTTATCCAGATCACTAAGATGGATATATACACACACTCTGTAAATAGAATATAACTAGATTACCTCTGCTAGTCCATCTGGGACTTGGCACACAATTCCAAACCAAGCAAAGAGAGGAACATGAAATCATTTGGACCTTTAAGGGGCAAATCAGTTTTTCATCAACAGAAAGCCACCTCTTCAATACAGACAATGATTTATTGTTCCTTCATTTTCTGAGATCTATTTTCCTGGCCGGAGCTGAGTTGGATTTGGCAAGTTATGTCAACCATTCTGAATAGCTAAGAGATAATGAATGCTAACAGAAATAACACAATTGCCAGATATAATGAATGGCCTTTTTCTTAGTCCTTATCATCCTGACCTCTCTGCAGCCTTTAGCAGTTTTGACCCCTTCTCCTGCATTCCCTTTCCTCTCTAGGCTTTTTATGACATTGCTCTCTCTCCTGGTTCTTTCTCTATCTGTATGATCACTTCTTATTAGTCTCTTTTGCTAGTCTTCATTCAGGTTACTTATGCTAACCGTGAATATTCCCCCAAATATCTATCCTGGATCATCTTCTCTTTTCCCTCTCTACCATCTTACTTGGTGATCTTGTCAACATCCATGGGTTCATTTATCATCTATATGCAAATGATTCCCAGATCCAAGTGTCCAGTTTTTGTCATTCTTTCTGAGATCCAGGTTTATATCACCAACCACTTTTTGGGCATCTCAAATACAACATGTCCAAAACAGAACTTGCTAACTTTTGCCCCAAATCTCTCCTCCTCTGAGCTTCTCTGTTTCTTTCTATCCACAACCACAAGGTTATTCTGGATTCTTCCCTCAGACAGCCTCCAGAACCAATCTGTTGCCAAGTTTTGTTGTTTCTTCCTTCGTGACTTTGCTCATGCATGTCCTCATCTTTCTCTGGACACAGCTGTTGTCTGGGAGCAGGCTCTCATCACTTTATTCCTAGACTATTACAATAGCCTGCTGGTTAGTCTGCTCACCACAAATCTCTCCCCACTCCAATCCTTTCTCCACTCAACTGCCAAAGTTATTTTCCTTGAGAATGTGTTTGACCGTGTCACCTGCTTTCCGTCTACCCCCATTCAATGTCAGTGACTCCCTATTGCCACTAGGATCAAATATAAAATCCTATATTTGGCTTTTAAAGTCCCTTTAACTTAATCCTTTTCTTACAGTCTTATTAAATTTTACTCCTCTTCTTGTAATTTCTTTATTTTATTTTATTTTGCTTTTTGGAGGAGGGGAAAGGTAGGGCATTTTGGGGTTAAGTGACTTACCCAAGGTTACATGACTAGTTTTGTGTTAAGTATCTGAGGTTGGATTTGAACTCAGGTCCTCCTGACTCCAGGACTGGTGCTCTTTTCACTTCACCACCTAGCTGCCCTTCTTCTTGTAATTTATAACCTATGACACTTACCTTGTCGTTCCCAGCACATGATACTTGAACTGATGCCTCTCCTCATTGTTTCCTGGCTTCTCTGGCTTCCCTCAAGGCTGAGCTCAAGACCCACTCTTCATAGTAGACCTTTCTTTACCTCCCCCATTGCTAATACCTTACCTCTGATACTACTTTCCCTTTCCAGCGAGGAATTGTATTATGCGTGTGTGTTAAGTGTCTGAGGGCAGATTTGAACTCAGGTCCTCCTGACTCCAGAACCAGTGCTCTATTCACTGTGCCCCCTACTTGCCCCTTAATAAGTGCTTCTTGACTGACTGATACCCCTAAATCTAATTAGAGAGAAAGTATGGTAAAGCCAAATTTATATGATATCCCAAGTTTGTATTATATTCTATCACCCTCTAATCTTTTATCCAGATCACTAAGATGGATAAATATATACATAATAAATGTATAAATGGATAAATATATACACTTTGGTGGAGCCAAACTCAAATAGAACGCATTTTGATTTAGGAAACCTCAAAATAACATGCTCAATGTTGTATTGCATTATTTATTTATTTATTTTTAAATCACTTTCCAATTACATTTTTTTTTCATAGAATGCTCTATAATTGTGAAGTGAATGAGGTTAAGTAGATAATCTCTTTAGATCTTCAGGGTACATTCAAAGTCTGTTCTTTGGAATACTGAAGTTAATGACCCTGGCCTAGTGCCTGGTTCCCACCACTTATTACAGCTTGGGGTCTGCCCTAAGTTTGAAAGAACAGAGTGGTGGAATTTAGGTCAGTAAGGCCTGGATTCAAATCCTGCTTCAGAAACACTAGTTTAGTGACTGGTAAGTCACTAAACCTCTCTGAAACTCAGTGTCTTCATTTGTAAAATGGAGATGTTTATCTAGCAGAGTAATTATGAATCTCAAATGAAATAACACGCATAAAAGTACTCTGAGAACCTCAAGGTATTATATAGTATTAGTTATTATTATTAATTATTCATCCGTGTGGTGGCTAGGTGGCTCAGTGAATAGAGCACTGGCCCTGGAGTCAGGAGGAACTGAATTCAAATTCAACCTCAGACACATAACAAAAAAAATAGCCATATGACCTTGGGCAAGTCACTTAACCCCAATTGCTCTGCCTTCCCCCCTCCAAAAAGCAAAAAGTAAAAAAATACAATTATACATCCATATCATTACAATCTGAGCAGCTGGGCAGCACAATAAATAGGGCTCTGGACCTGGAGTCAGGAAGACCTGAGTTCAAATGCAGCCTTAGACGCTTACTAACTGTATGACCTTGAACAAGTCACTTAATCCTGTTTGCCATGGTTTCCTCATCTGTAAAATGAGTTTAAAGAAGGAAATGGCAAGCAACTCTGGTATTTTTGCCAAGAAAAACCCCAAATGGGGTCATGAAGAGTCAGACAAAACTGAAATGACTGAACAGCAACATTATAACCAAATGTAAAACTCATGTCAAAATGACACTTCACATCCTTGACATTCTGTAGGAAGAAGCCTGTAACATGTTTTCTCTAGTTGTAATTGTAACATCCATTATCCAAGTCTGTGCACTTATTTAAAAAGTCTCAACATAAACTTTCCTAAATATAATGCCCTCAATGCTCCATTGCAATCATCCCAATTCTAAAAAAAGAAATTCTATAGACATATCCCAACCTTCATTTTCTTCTAGAGTTACAGCTTTGAAAATTTTCCACTCCAATGGACATTGGCTAGGATCACTGTCTACACGTATTTGTTGCCTCCAAAGCTGAGCCCTAAGACTTACAAGTTTATTGTGGAAGGGAACCTCAAGCCTCATTTTTCCAAAGTATAAGAAGACTTACAAAAAATACCCAGGTCAAACCTGACACAAACACCAATTAGCTCTCAAAAGGTCATGCACAAATACACAGCAAACATTCAGTAAGTGGGCAGTTTTGGTGGACAGAGTTTAATTTTATCCTACAAGAGAAAAGACACTCATTCTTGTCCATCTCATCCCATAGAGCAATGGTTCTCAATCTTCCTAATGCTGTGACCCTTTAATATAGTTCCTCATGTTGTAGTAACCCCCCCCAACCATAAAATTTTTTTCATTGTTACTTCATAACTGTAATTTTGCTACTGTTATGAATCGTAGTGTAAGTATCTGATATGCAGGATGGATTTAAATTGAACAGGTTGAAAACCGCTGCCATAGAGGATTTACCCAACACACTAAAGGCCCCCTTCCAGTTCCTCTAATGGATGCTGGGATACTAATTTCCAATTATATTGTCAAGAGGATTCTTGTTCAGGAATGGGATGATCTCTGAGGTCCCTTACAGTGCTGAGGCTCTAAGATTTGGTGAATCTCAAAGAAGGTTGGAAGAGAATGAGAACCCAGCTTTTTATTGTATTTCTCTCCTCAGTTAGGATATGCCTTTAGTGTCCCTGTTGGTAGGCTCCAGAGCTCACCTACATGGGATTGAAAGCAGAGCATTTCTTCTTCAGGAAGGAAGGGAATACCAAAGAATCGTGCCTTGTTTCCAAGTTCCTCGCCCCTCCCTCAGATCTGACAGGTTCAAACCTGCCGCCTTCCGCATTGTAGTACAACATTGTTCTCCCTAACCTCAAACTCCACTAAGCCAAGCTAATTTTCTGATGGTGAGTTGACATTTCCTGTGTGGTTCTACAGGCTTGTAAGTAATAGGAACCACTTTGTAACCTGAACCATAAACATAAAGCATCAAATTCTGTGTTCCTTTTCGTGTATTTCCTGGGATGATCTCTTCAATCTAGTCTTCACAATACCTCCGTGCTTCCTTGATTTGCTCCCTAGTTACATCAACTTCCAGGATGTTTGGCAAACAAGTTAGAGTAAGTCCCTCCCAGTGATGCCGGCAATGATCATTTTGTTGCCTAAACTGAAGGCTGTCTTGTACTCCTGGTGCCCTCTGCTGTAATAACTGAGTATTACAATATACTTAACTTCCAAATGACCCCACAGAAATTGATCTTTGAAAATGATTAAGGCTTCCAAGACTCTCTTATCTTGTACAAGTTATTTAATTTTCCCTATCATTTCCACTGTTCGCATATGCAATGCTAAATAGACTAAAAACTTAATTGTACTTTTTTTTCCAAAACTTTAACAAAATGCATATAATGAAATAGCACCACCACCATCATCTTTTTGTCCAAGTCCTTCATAATGGTGCAGAGGTAACCCTGGGTTCCTGAAGGCCACACTAATGTAGTATCATCTCTAGCAATTCTCATTTGGGTGGAAAGGTGAAGACTTGGTAATGGAACCAGTCTAGTTAAATCTGAAGAGACTCATCCCTCAGGTTGGCCAGAGGCTAATGAGTTTTTTGGTCACAGAAACTCTCAGAGAACTTCTACTTAGTTATAAAAGTTTTGCAATTCTGAATCAGGAGAGGAAGCTCTCACAAGGATGGACTTATAGCCCTTAAAATATCTGGCATCATAGTTGGTTGTTGAATTGATCATAATTCTTAAATATTTCAAAGTTTTTGTCTTTACAATGTTGTTGTTATGGAAATTGTTCTCCTGGTTCTGCTCACTTCCCTGCATATCAGTTCATGCAAGTCTTCCCTGATTTCTCTGAAGCCATCTCTTATTCATTTCTTAGGGCACTATAGTATTTTATTATATTCATATGTTATAATTTGTTCAGTCATTCTCTAGTTGATGGGCACCCTCTTAGTTTCTAGTTCTTTGTCAATAAAAAGTCTTTTTGTACATAATGGCATCTTTTCCTCTTTCTTTGATCTCTTTGAGTTATAGGTCTAGCAGAGGTGTTTCTGAGTCAGAGGGCAATGTTGGGGGCATAGTTCCAGACTGCTTTCCAGAATTTGCCTTATACTGTGTTAGCCTGAATTTTAGCCAATGAAAAATCATATTAAATACTAAATAAATGTATTGGCTAAGACACTAAGTGAATTATTTTTGAGAACTACTTTAGTCGTTGATACTCCTTGCCAAATATTTGAGGGAATGCTCTTGTAAATGAATAGTGCCTTGTTCTGTGGATCAAACAAACACTCTACCTTGTCCCCTCTTCTGTCTTTCCTCCCCCTACTCATTCATTAAATGAATAAGTAAAATCTACAAAAGTTTGGCAAGAAGTAGTGGTAACTAAAGTGATTCTCAAAACATGAGTCACCGGGAGAAAATTCTTGGAAGAGAATACTACATCCTGTTCTGTAACTTAGACTCCATCAGTGTCTAATTTCCCAGACATTTCATCAAAGGAGAATTGGATAAGATTCCTATCCTTTCATACCACATTATAAGCATATTTCATTTACAAATCCTTAGCATTGTCTCATGCAGATGTCCAAACAATAACTTTCACATACTATTATAAGAATAGATTAGGGCTCAGAGCAATTGTGGTTTGAACATCATGGGGCAGAACCAAAGTGGAAACCAATGCATTTCTTGTATTACATTGGATACACTAGTCTCGTAGGCCTGAAGCCAGCACTTTTCTGGGGGGCGGGGGAGAAGGGTTACTAAATCTTCATTCATTTACTGTCTTGAGGTCTATAGGATATTGTCTTTTCTGTTTGCTTATTATTGTTCTGTGTAAGAGCAAGATTTAAATGTTCCAAACCAAATCTTCATTTTGTGGGAAAGATTCATGTTTTAAAATAAATCAATATTGTTTCTTCTTTTTAAAAGGGTTTGGAAAAGCACAAGTAGAAAAAAAATCTGTTATGATGTAATTGTAGTTCCTAATGGAAGCAAGAAATATAAGCTGTAACTCAGAGACTTCTCATTCCAGTAGAATGTGATCTCTCCATTGAAAATAATGTTATTGAATAGGGAATGTGGTTCTGTAGTTGGTCAGTTCATTTTGGCCTGATTGATTTTTTTACTATGGGATTGTATCAGCCATTCTTTTGTCCGTGGTACAGTGTAAGGAGAAGTGTAATGGAATAAGAAATCCTGGTTCTATCTCTTGCTACTATTGGGTGCCCTTGGGCAAATCACTAAATTTCTCTAGGCTTCCATTTTCTCCTTTGTAAAAAAAAGGGGGGAATTGGATTTGACCTCTGAGATTGTTTCTAGCTCTAAATCAATGATCCCATGATTCCATGAAAAGTCCAGACTCTCTTGAGTGATGTTGACTTGTTAGTTAGTTTGGGACTTTGGGATGTATTGATTACTCTGACTCAGAATGAGTGAAGATCCACCCAGCTGTTCTGTGTCTTTTTTAGGTTCAGGGAGAGATTACCATGTATCTGATCCAGGAGATGGCACAGTGGATAGGCCCCAAGTCAGGAAGACTTGAATTCAAATATAACCTCAGATACTTACTAGCTGTGTGATCTTAGACAAGTCATTTAGCCTCTCTCTCTACCTTAGCTTCCTCATCTGTGAAATGAGGATCATAATAGTACCTCCTTCCCAGGGTTGTTATGAGGACCAAATTAGAGAATATTTTTAAAGTTTCAGGCACACAATAGGGGCTTAATAAATGCTTGCTTCATCTTTCCTCCCCTGTCTCCAAAACTGTCAGGAATGAATGCAACTTATTGGGTGCTTAATCTATGATAACTATTTCTTGTTCTTTCTCTTCCTCAGTGCTGTTTTATACTTTGGTGCCTCTCTGTCACCGCAAGCTTCTCTCCTCAATGATAAAAGCCTCTCTGGGTCTAAGGAATCATGGTATATATAGTTTATACTAGTCTTACAAGGAGTTCTTCTCCCTGGGACAAATGTATGATAGGATTATGGTGGCTCTTCAAAGTCTTTTTATGTAAACAACCCAGTAAAAGAATTTGAAATTAAAACCTGGAAATCTATGCAATATAGACCTAGGAAGCTAATAAGAAAATACGACCCAAGCTTGAGATCCATGCATCCGAAGTCAAAGGAGGTCCATTCAGAGCTGCATCAGCAGAATGCCATAAAGCAGTGGTTCTCAACCTTCCTAATGCTGCGACCCTTTAATACAGTTCCTCGTATTGTGGTGACCCACAACCATAAAATTATTTTTGTTGCTACTTCATAACTGTAATTTTGCTAGTTATGAATCGTAATGTAAATATCTGATATGCAGGATGTATTTTCATTGTTACAAATTGAACATAACCCAAAGGTTGAGAACTGCTGCAAAAGGGAAGAAGCTTCCACTAATGGTCATTAGTGCAAAAACAAATTAGACTAAGGCACCATTATTTCAGGAGCCACGCGACTCCCAAAAGCAAAGAAACCATGGAATCTATCACTATCACTTCTCCCAGAATGCATTCCTGGACCTTCATGTCATGGCTTAGTAACATAGCTTTGGTGGAAGATATAGCACAGCTCTAAGATATGTAGATTTTATACAGGTTTCTGTATTTTTTTTTTTTTTACATAGGGTCAATAGCTTTCTGAGATATAATTTGGGTGGCCTAATCACTTCTGTCAGTCTGGGGTCTCTCAAGTTTCATATTTCTTTTGTCTTTTTGTGATTAATGGGATTAGGAGTCAGTCAATTAACATTTATTAAGCTCCTACTACATGCCACTACATGACACTGTTAATTACTAGGGTTTGGTGGATAAATCCTGTTTCAAGGTAGGCCAATCACAGCAAGAACTGAAAGAAAACAAACAAACAAAAATAGTATTAATACAGAAATAATTTATACTTACCATCTTAACCTTTGCAAAGCTTTTTTCTTACTCTAAATTTGATAATTATTTTTCTCCCATTTAAATTGTATATGTATTTCTTATTTGACTGAAAAGAAAGCATTGGAAAGGTCTGGTACCTTACAAAATTATTGTGACGGTGGTAGCACAAGCATCATTATCCAGGTCTTAGAGGTGAGGAAATGGAGGCTTTGAAATCACACAACAAAAATGCGTCTAAGGTAGTATTTGGACTCAGAGCTCTTAACACCGAGTTAAGTGCACCATGCCAGACAGTATAGTAGTGGTGTGGTGACTATACTCTCCCTCTTAGAACAGAACAGAAACAGGTAATTCTATTGCATGAGCTGTAGGGCTTATAACTTACCTCTTTAGCAAAGGATCTATATCTCACTCTGACAATTTTCTAGAGGGTTTGCCTACAGAATTTGGGTGGCCCCCCGTATTTGATTTTTCATCTATAAGAGTTTCCTGGAGATATGATGTCCTTTGGCTTCTCATTTTTATAGAATTTTGGTCACCTACTATGTGTGTGTGTGTGTGTGTGTGTGTGTTACAAGCTTTGGAAGCCTCCAATTTATTAAGTAGACATCCAAAGTAGTCACCAAAAACCAGGAAATAAGCACTAGGAATTCTATTCCACTCTTTTTCACTCCATTTTATTCTATTCCACAAACATTTTTTATCCTTTTTTGCTTTTCGGAGGCCGATTGGGGTTAAATAACTTGCCCTAGGTCACATAGCTAGGTTTTTTTATGTTAAGTGTCTGAGGCCGATTTGAGCTCAGGTCCTCCTGACTCCAGGGCCGGTGCTCTATTCACTGCACCACCTAGCCAGCCCAAACATTTTCTTTATTCTTTTAAAAAATTCAGATTATAATTTTTATTTGTATTTTGCTTAAAGTATACTTTTAAAAATATGTATTTATTTTTAGTTTTCAACATTCACTTTTATAAGACTTTAAGTTTTAAATTTTTCCGCTTCGCTCCCTTCCCTCATCCCCAAGGCAGCAATCTGATATAGGCTATACATCTACAATCATATTAAACTTATTTCTACATTATCTTGTTGTAAAGAAGAATCAGAACAAAAGGAGAAAAGCATGAGAAAGGGGAAAAAAACCCAGAGATAAAATAGTGTGCTTTGATCTACATTCAGACTCCATAGTTCTTTCTCTGGATGTGGATAGCATTTTCCATCATTTTCCATCATGTGTTAAGAGAATTTGAATTGTCTTTGATCATTGAATTGCTGGAAAGAGCTAAGTCTATAAAAGTTGATCACACAATGTTGCTGTCACAATGTGCAGTGTTCTCCTGGTTCTGCTCACTTCACTCAGCATCAGTTCATGTAAGTCTTTTCAGGTTTTTAAAAAATTTGTCCTCTCATCATTTCTTATAGAACAATAGTTTCCCATTATGTTCATATACCACAGCTCATTCAGTCATTCCCCAATTGATGGGCATCCCCTCAATTTCCAGTTCTTTACCACCACAGAAAGAGCTGCTATATTTTTGTGCATGTGGGTCCTTCTTCCTTTTTTATGGTCTCTTCCAACAAACATTTATTAAGAACTTACAATATTCAAAGCCCAGGGTGAAAACCACAGGTTGCATAAAAAGATGCATTTTGAGTAAGTGACTATATTATAGACAATTAACCAGTAAGATGCATAAGTCATGTTGACATTAATGTGTACCTCCCAAGATCCTATTAGAATCTGGTTAGTGTATCTGTTCTATCCATCAGATGGGACATGATGTGCCATGGAGAGGTAAACTTTTGCCTGTAGGGCAATGAGCAGTATAGTCTAAAAACCTGAGATGAACTGGGGATATAACTTGGAAATGATAGAGAAAAAAAGATCTTGGAGAGAAAAAATTAATTTGAAGTACAGAAATTGTTTTAGTGTTCAGTAGGAAGTGTTGTACAGAGGAAGAAATGAATCATCTTGGATAGGATGTCATCCATGACTATCATGTCAACATCATACCCTTAAGATAAGGGTAAGTCCAACATAAAGTTCAAGGTCTTTGCTACATAGAGGGAAAGGTGAGCCATCATTGGATATACCAACTCTGCCAGTTTCCCAATAGAGTCTTTGGTTCAGACCCGTCTCTTCTGGGGTTGGACAAACTTGGTATATGTCATCCTGTATGCATGACCACTAAAACTCCCAGGCAATGGCATATGTGATTTTATTTTATTTATTTTATTTATTTTTTGCTTTTGGGATGTGGAGCAAGGGCAGTTGGGGTTAAGTGACTTGCCCAAGGTCACACAGTTAGTAAGTGTTAAATGTCTGAGGTCAAATTTGAACTCAGGTCCACCTGACTCCAGGGCTGATGCGCTATTCACTGAGCCACCTACCTGCTCCTATGATTTTATTTTTTAATTTTTAAACATTTTTATTTAAAGTTTTGAATTCCAAATTCTATGCCTCCCTCCTGTCTTCCCCTCACACCTCCCTGAGTTGGTAAGCAATCAGATATAGGTTATACATATGCAATTATGTAAAACATTTCCATATTAGACATTTTGTACAAGAAGGCTCAAATAAGGGGAAAAAATGAAAGAAATAAAGTGAAAAATAGCATGTTTCAGTCTGTATTCAATCTATATCAGTTCTTTCTCTGGAGGCAGATAGTATGCTTCATTATTAGTCTTTTGGGATTATCTTGGGTCATTGTATTGCTGAGAATAGCTAAGTCATTCACAGTTCTTCATCAAACAATATTGCTGTTACTGTGTACAATGTTCTCCTGGTTCTGTTCACTTCATTAAATGCATGATTTTAAACAGATTTTAATATTCAGGCTGTCACTGCAAGGGTGTGCATTGGAGGTCTTGCCTAGGGGTGATCATGAAGGTACAATAAAAGGTTATAGGAGCTCATGAGAAACTGATCTTTTAGATATAGCACTTGTTCTGGTTTGTAGTGCAGAAAGCTGGGGCGGGGGTATGTGTTCTGCACTTACCAATGATGGATTAAATACAATATGTTAAGACTGAATAGTTATGAAGTTTTTGGTTTGTGGAAGTATATGCTAAGACAGCTGACCATCAAGTATCCAAATGTCACTTTCTCCAACATTACATCTACTATGCTGGTTGCAGTGACCCAGGAGGTAGGACATTGTGAAGTTCAATCTTCTACAAAGTAGTACTCAGATTTTATGTTGATTGAACTGATAAAAAGTCTGAAAGTATTTCATACTATTATGATAGATAATGAAATACCAAGGTCTTTCAAGGTGATGTCTACAAACCTGGAACAAAGACCATGTCACTAATAGTGCCGGGTGAGCCGAAGTTTTACCTGAAAATGTTGATCTGCTGTCCATGGCCTTCACTGTTAAGAAGCAACAACTGGGGATGAAAGCAGTAAACACCTACCTGGGATCGCTTACTGCTCAGCCCCTTTTAGTGAGGTTTGGACCTTTTTCCTCATGGATCATATCCACCCTCCTCCAACCTACACATTTAGCAGGAACTCATGCTACTGGGTACTGGGACATCCCATGGTAGGCCCTAGTTTAGATTTATAAGTCACAACTTTTGTCTGGTATTATCCCTTTTTCAAGGGATCCACCCAGTAGCACCCTTGTACTTTGAAGGAATTGTCTTTCTTCTCTATCTGAAATCCACACTTTGGAATACTTTTTATTACTACTGTTCTTTCTTGTTACAGCTTTACTATGACAGTTTTACTATATTTACGGCTTACTATTCACTGCTTCAAAAAATAGTAGTAAATAGTAGGTATTTTCAAAAGTCAAAAATATTCCCCACCCCACCCCCAACTTTCTTTCTTTAGCTGTAGTATTTTTTCATGAAACAAAATAATAACTACGATGCAGGGTGTCCCAAAAAGCTGAGTAATTTTAAGCTTTTATAGTTTTCTCTCAAGAAGCCTTTTTATGCATCTCCATTTCTTTTAACCTCATTTTTCTATAGCAAAGATAATTGTATGGAAATTAAGTGTTTATAATCTTATGCCTTTTAGCTTTAGTTTAAACTTTAATAGATTAAAACTGCATTAAGGGGGCGGCTAAGTGGTGCAGTGAATAGAGTACTGGCCCTGGAGTCAGGAGGACCTGAGTTCAAATACGACCTCAGACACTTAACACAAAAACTAACCATGGGGCAAGTCACCTAACCCCAATTGCCCTACCTTACCCCCTCCAAAAAGCAAAAAAACCAACCCCAAACCCCTCCTCCCCCCCAAAAAACTGCACTAAGACTTTTTGGGATACCCTGTATAAAACCTCCCAATCCAAGGAAGCCAAATTAGAATTAATCAGACCAAATATATAAACATTAAAAAAAGTTTCAAGTCTGATATTACTTTTCTTTAAGTATCATGCTTAGAGAGATCAATCAATCAATTAGCATTTATTAAGTAGTGATTATAGGCTAGGCACTGTACCAAGTACTAAGATGAAATTATCCCTGCTCTCAAGAAACATTATTGCCCTGGAGGATTAATCCTGTTACCCTGGAGCTGTTCTTGTAAATAAATGCAGGATGTATGCAAGATAAATAAATAAATAAACAGATAAATATATATATATATATATATATATATAAAACTGAATTGGGGGATGGAATTAATAACTGAAGGATCAAGAAAGACGCTGTTTTGTAGGAGGTATTGGGCAGCTAGGTAGCACAGTGGATAGGAAGGTCTGGGATCATGAAGACTCCTTTTCCTGAGTTCAAATCTGCCCTCAGATACTAGCTGTTTGACCCTGGGCAAGTCATTTGACTTTGTTTGCCTCAGTTTCTTCATCTGATTGATGAGCTGGAGAAGGAAATGGCAAACCACTCTGCAAATCTCTACCAAGAAAACTCTAAATGAGGTCATGAATAATTGGACACAACTAAGATGACTGAACAATAGCAACAATCAGGACTTTGCTCATATAACTCATTTCTTTTAGAAATGTATTCATCTGTGCTGTTCTTCATTCATTACCTTCTTTACTCATTGCCCCAAATGAGGTAATATTTGTAAAAAGTGCTTAGCACAGTGTGCACTGGTGCACATGGTCATCTATACCAGCAGACCATTTCAGTATCCCAGATTTAAGGTGACTAGGGTTTGCACCAGAGTGGTAGAAATGACAGAGGAGAGAAGGAGATGTATATGAGAGACTGGAGCCACCCATTTGTGGTAGACCTAGAAAAAGTGGTAGTGGTAGGAGAAAGGAGAGCTAAATTGCAGAGCTAACTTTTTCTCTTTTTGAAAAGAATTGAGTACATCACAGCTAAAAGAGTACCTGGGACCCAACCATTTGCCCTTAACTGGGAGATTACTAATGGCTCAGGGAAAAATGGTATGTTTCAAGTGCTTTTACCTATGCAGAATGAAATAGAATTCCTGGATCCCAAATTTTTGAGAGTTCTGGAACCAAGCCTTCTAAGTAGTGCTGGGCTCAGGATTGCCTGAGTAGTAATCCCAACTTTGAGATTGGGGATGGGACCGTTTAGAGAGAAAAGGGGAAGTTTCTGGACAATGCCAGCCTTTTGGGGAAAAGGGAATCACACACATGGCCCCTGAAGCAGGAATATCCACAACAGGCAAATGCCATAACATATGGAAACAAAAAATATAGACTCTCCTATTCCTCTACTACTGTGAGTAATTTGAATGGTACAGGTCTAATTGAATGCCAAATGCATTTACCTTCTACTGTAGTTCAAACCCTCATGGTAGTGCCATATGGATGGAAGCCTATATGGGTTCCTGGAACAAAATGAGACTGGTGAGAATGTTGGGCTATTTTCTTGATTGTAACCCAAATTTTGTTTCTATTCGAAGGCAGTCTTAATCCTGGGGGTAGGACCATAAGGCTGGATGCTAGCCTAGACCTCTTGGGTAAAATCAAGAGTTCATCAGAATGTCAGGGGTACTGTCTTATACAGGATCCTGTGGGAAAAGGGGGATTCATTGGAGAGTGAGAATAATCACCTTGATTATTTGTATACTACTATATGTCCTTCATATGTCTTCTGCATTTTCTGGGGATGAAATAGAAGCTGTTCTATGCCCACCATACACAGTGAGTGACTTTGCACACTTGTATAGAAATTGACTAATGTTTTACCTGCATCTGTGGAGACCTAGCCACAGACTTTACAAGTTATACTTAAGCTCTATTCTGAGTGAAATCTGAATCAAACAACACCAATCAAAGAGTTATGAGTTTAACTGCTCCCAAGACTGAAGCTAGTTTGTGTAAATTCAAGGGTTGGGGTGTTGGGCTGTGGGTCACAATTTAATTATTTTTGCTTTTCCATTTGCATTATTATGTTTGTTGAACTGAACTGAAATCCACATAGTAGGTACTCAATAAGTATTTCTTGAATTTCAATCATATAGTCAGCACTTCTGCAATATCTTGAATCAAAACATTTTATCCCAGTCAACAAATCAGTCCTGTGACAAATATTTAAGTGCTTTCCATGTGTGAGGCATCTCACAGTTGGAATTTTCATGAGCTAAGAACTATAACACATTCTATAGGACATGCTGAGAAGTTTGCCCAGGGTCACTCAGAGAATCTCCTGTTCTGACTGTGAAGATAATTTTTTTGTAGTTAACACTCTCTCTCAGAATATGTGTGAGATATACAATCTGAATGGCCTATCGTACTTCAGATAACATGCAATGCAGTGTGCCTTTAGCCAAAGTGTTGATGGATGGAAGGCAAGAACTGATACTTAAAAACTGTGTTCACTTAGTACCAAGGTGCTTAAAAATAGAAAGGAATTCTATGTAGCTTTGGACACCAAAGACTGAGGGAGTGGAAGGTCAATCTGATTTTAAGAGTGAGGCTTGAGATTTTCTTTCCCCTTGGATGGCATAAACTAGGAAAGCTGTTAAGACTAGCATCTTGTATGCCGGCTGTGTTCCCAGTATCTTAACAAGTTGCATGGCTGCCTCTTCATTAGCAGCTTGCAATCTGTAAATCACTGCTCCAGAGAGTCCTTACCAGACTATCTAGACACTGTTTGAGGGGTCAGAGCCCCACAGACAAAGGGGCCTCTTCATACTGGGTATTTGGGTGCTTTTTAAGTCATTGAGCTGTAAGTAATTCACAAAGTAAGAACAGTGTACTTGTCAATCAAAATCCCTTTCACCAAATTCTACCCTCACGCCCCTGCCCCTGCTAATGCCCCACCATGTTCTCTCATTACAAGCTGAGAACTATACTGGTAGAAATTTTGTTACTCAGGTCAGTGCTATAAGTTTCTATTTCAGATGTTCATTGTAAGGGTTTCTGATGTAGAATGTAATATTCAAGCTGTAGTTAATAAAATCAAAAGGCAGAAGAGGATCCTAGAATTTAGGGCAGCAAAAGTTAAACTTACAAATTCCTGAAAGAGGAATGAAATATTGGAAGGAGTAAATGCAGGCCAATTACATCACCAAATTATCATTGAAAGAGAGAGAGAAAGGGAAAGAGAGAGAGAGAGAAAGAGAGAGAGAGAAAGAGAGAGAGAGAGAGAGAGAGAGAGAGAGAGAGAGAGAGAGAGAGAGAGAGAGAGAGAGAGAAACCCCAAACTGGCATAAACAGGACAGCCTGGATGATTTAATTGACTGAAATGGAACCATCCTCCTATTTCCAGAATTTTAAATTGATTTTCAGGGACAATCTTTGATTTTTAGAACAAAATGAAAGGAAGCAACAATAATACAGATTATAGTCTGTATTTCCACATTAATTATTAGAAAGTGTGTTTCAATAACAACAAGAGCAATCTTTTGCACGCATTTATTGCTTCACATGCTTTTAAAGGGCTATCACATACATTATCTCGTTTGCTCTCCATAACCACTTTGAGATAGAGCTGGTATTATGAGCCCTATTTTCCAGATCAGAAAACAGAAACAATAACATTAAATGACTTACTCAAGGCAATAAAACTAAGTGAAGGTGCCAGGAGAAGGAGCCTTGGTTACAGTGCCTTTTACCTTTCATCTTCCAGCACCAAAATTTTAATTTGTTTTATTAGGCTAATAGATAAGTACCAGTCTTCTCAGTTCTGTAAATTCGGTAAATCTAGGGAAAGAAATCTTAAGGTGATGAGCTCTAAGTCACCCTTTTTAGAGAAATGTAGGTCCAGTGGGAAAATAAAAAAATGAAAAAAAAAGAAGAATCCTGACTTTTAAACTTCTGTTCTCACCTCTTGACCATGGTAAATGTATTGACAAGGGCTTTTAAAAAAATGGTACACAATGTACTACCCATTATGGTTCTTAAAGCTTTGCCCTAGATTAAAAAGAAAAAAACAAAACCTCCATTAAAATCCATTTGCCCTTGGCAAACACAACAGCTTCTCTATATTATTTTTCTTCTCCTTTAGAAACTAAAAGATAGAATGATGGAATGACTAAATGAGGTAAAGAGAAAGGAAATCTTGATTATACAACAAAGTGGTAAGGATTTAAGTGTAGGAATGTTGTATTATATATGTAGGGATTTTTATCTTTAAGGAAAATTTCTCAAGTTTATGATTGATTCATAAGGAAAATACTTTACTAACACTTCCTGTAATGGTTCTAACCACATAGTCTATTTAGCCATCCCAGAGTATTTGCAGTTTTGGTGTTTATCATACTCTTGCTATGATGCATGACCCCTGGAAATGAGTATGTAGCAGGTGCTGTTGTATCTAGTCAAAACAAATGAGCTAATCAATTAATAAATCAATATTCATTTATTAAACACCTACTATGTGCCCAGTCACTGAGCTAGGTACTGAAAATATGGAGGGGGAAAAAGGATACTTCTTCAATGAATTCATATTCTAATAGGAGTGATAATATGTACATATATGGTTACAGTCAAACCTCAACTTATGTGTGGCAGAAAAGTTCCTAGAAAATGGCACAAAAGTTTAAAACACAAATATTGAACTTATGGGGAAAAGGGAATTAGGTTCCCATGACCACTAAAAACTGTAATATTTTGCTAAAGATTGCTGAAAATACTTATTTCTGCATATAATTCTTTATAACAAAACATTCTTATGATATACACTTTTCCCAACACAGTAAATATGAAATAACCCATAAAATACAGTACATAAAATAAAATTGGTAACATGCTAAACATTTTTCTTGCTAGTAATTCCCTAGAATTCTGTAACCTTTTGTGCTTACATCTCAATAAAACAAACCAGTAAACATTGATTTCAGATAATACTCTACTGCCGTAAACCTCTCTACCTTGGCTAGCCTCTGAAAATTAAGGAAGAGGTTGGTGAGACTTTAGTTGCTTCTGTTATAAAACACAGAAACTGGTGAGGTCTCAACATCACCTCTGACACTCCGAATGCACAGGGAACTCTTTATTTAACTATGGTAGGATGAAGAAGACCAGTGAAGTGCCTAGTAGGACACCAGCTGTTCCACAAACTTGTGCATCAAAGGTCTAATGTTTTTTCTCTTTTGTGCATAGCCATGAAGATGCGTGGTTGCCAATGCAAAAATGAAAATTAGGTTACTAATAAAATCATGCAAATGATTGAAGTCACGAGAGTTCAACATGGGAATGCTGAGAATTAATTATATACAAAACACATACAAAGTAGATACAAGATATTCCGGGAGATGGTGTGGAAGAGAGAAGCTACCAGCTAAGAGGACCAGGAAGACCTTGTGTAGAAAGTTATCAGACTATGAGTAATTCTCTAGTGATCTTATATACCTTTTTTTTTGACAGTAAGGAGCAAGAAACTTATATTCATTATTCTGTCTCTCTTTGGAATGTTCACTAATGCCAAAAAAAATTCCCAGTTTTTTTGAGAAGAAAAAAATTACTAAATTTGGAAGATTAGAGGCATAATATAGAACAAAATATATATGTTGGACAGGAGCTTAACTGGAAAACAATTTGGTATTTTGCAAATGAAGTGACTAAAATGTCCATACCCTTTGAGCCAGAGATTCCATTACAGGGCTTATACCTCAAAGAAGCCTTGATTAAAAAAAAAAGTCCTATATGTTGATAGCAGTAGTTTTTTTGTGATAAGAACTTTATATTTTGGAAATCAAGTAGATGTCTATTGATGGGGGAATTACTAAATAAATTGTGGGACATGAATGTAATGGAATATTACTGTGCAGTAAGAAATGACAAATATGGTAGATACAAAGAAACATGGAAAACCATACATGAATAATTCAGAGTCAAATAAGCAGAGTCAAGAAAGCAATATACACACTGACTAGAATGATGTAAATGGAAAGAAAAACTTTCATAAAACAATCCAAAATGAATGTTGCAAAATTACAAGAAAAGGACGAGCATGACCTGAAAGAAGAGGTATGAGAAGGCACATTCCCTGCTCTTTTGCAAAAATGGGGGGTTCATAAGTGTGGAACATTTCATATATTTTCAGACTTTTTAAATGCAGTAAATATTTTTACTGTTTTTTTTCTTCTTTCTCTTTTTTTTTTCCTTTAAAAATATCATTTGTAACATGAAATTTACTCTGTTGGAGGGGAAAGAGAGAAGGATGCTGGGAGACTTTTTGGCAATGTGAAAACAACAGATATTGATTTTTTAAAAAAAAGCTGAAGCAGTAATGCCTGTTGGGTTTTCTATGAACCATTTCCTCCCTTTGTTGATGAGGGAAATGATCATTTGCAGAATGCAAAACCATTTAAAAATAAACCAAAAGACAAGAAATCTTGGGTTGTACACTGGAAAGGTTAGGACTGTGGTTAAAAAACAAAACAAAAGAAAAACAACCTCCCCCATCTGACTATTTCATGACCAAAATAATTTAACAAATCAAAACAAAACAAAGCAAAAGACAGAAACAAAAGCTGATAATGGACTGAATAAGCAGAAGAACTTTCTATCCTTTGGGAAATAGTTGTCAATCTTCCTTATCTTTCTTGTAGTACAGACAGACAATTTACTCACCCCCTAATGCCTTTGGCTCTCTCATTTGCATGGCAGTTTAGGTCTCCTGTGCTTTGGTTTTTTTTTCTGCTTTGAGGAGCTGGTCCGGAGAAAATCATCTTTGTTCTGTTCTTTTGGAGCATTCCTAAGGGAAATTCTCATTGAGGATTTCTCAAACTGACCACTTGTTATTACTCTGAGCTGCAGAGGGGGTGAAATCTCCATGTCCAAAAAACGGTTTTGGAAGAGATCAAAATCATTCATGAAACTCCCAGTTAGCTACCTCAATGTAGAATTCTTTATGTCTGCAAAATAATCAGATCCCTATAATACTTTCCCATCTGTCCCTAGCTATCGAGAATTAATTTTCTCTCATCCAAGGAAATTTCATACTTAGATTTTATTAACTTTATAAAAACTGGAAATTTTTAGGAAGTCATGCAGTTTGTATGAATCTTTGATAACCTGTCTGTATCTTTTTTGTACATAGTTGTTAGCATGTTGTATTTCTCATTAAATTGTGAGCTCTTGGAGAAAATATTTCAGAAAAAAAAGCAAGAGTCCTACAATGGTTAGAATAGAGACTAACTCAAATAGAGCAGCACTCATTAAAGATGATATCTAAAATATGTTGAAATATCTTAACACATCCTGAAGATAAAGTCTATGTTACTGGTAATAACTTTACCTTAGCAATTTTTTTCTTTGGTCTTTCTTTGTATCTCCAAAGTTTAGCATAGTGCCTGACACAGAAAGCACTTCATAAATCCTTGTTGAGTGGAGCTGACTTGATTCGAATGGCTTTTTGAAGATGATAGAGGAATTTAATTAACCTTTTCAGGTCAATGTGAACAATTTTCTTTAGGTTATGTTCCTTTTACATTCTAGGTAATACTTCTTTTTATGTGTTACCTGTCACTAGGCATGAGAAATTCCTTTTCACACTTTCATCCTTAGCAATGAGAGATAGAAGCTGCTTATTCACATTATTTTAATTCTTGGATGTGTCCCAGAACATATCTTCAACAAGTATGATCCTGTGTCTAGAAGGGTACATTGATGTCCTCCCTGCCAACCTGATTATTTTTATCACTGCACCTCCCTTCAAATTGACCCACACCCACTTCTAATGCCTGCTGAGTGTTAATAACTATTAATATCAGTTGTGGTCAAAAGAGACAGGAAAATCCAGTCAACAGTGCTGAGGACTGTGGCAAGACTCTCACTTCAGTTCCTATATGTTGGCTCTCCTTTTAACTCTGGAATCAATTTGGCTGAGGTTGACCATGCCACTTAATCACAATTTACATAATTCCCTACCCAATTCCTCATCCCCTTTCCACCTCGGGACCTTTTCCCAAGCCATCATCTCTACTCCAGTTGGTTTTATTTTTTAAAATTGTAAGCTCATCATTTTCTCTTTCCTCCTCTAAAAAACCTTTCTCCAACTTTCATCCCTTTCCTGTTCTAAATTTATGATCCCATAATTCTCTTATTCTAAATAGAAACAATAAAGCCATTTCTCCCCAATACATAACTCTCTCAATCCACTAAACTTATTTATTTTCTTAAATTATAGATCTCAAAGGGATCATAGAGTTTACTGACCTCATTGCCTTCTTTTTACAGATAAGGAAACTGAGACCCAGAAAGGTTACCTGATTAGTCCTGGGTACCATCTAGTTCAGGGGCAGGAACCTGCGACCCTGAGGCTACATGTATCTCTCTACATCCTCAAGTGTGATTATTTGAACTCAAACGTCACAGTACAAATCCCCTTAATAAAAGGATTTGTTCTGTAAAACTTGGACTCAATCAAAAGGCCACACCCAAGGATCTAGAAGGCCACATGTGGCCTTGAGGCTGTAGGTTCCCCACCCCTGACCTAGTTAGTAGAACCAGGAGTAGAATCCAGGTCTCCTGATTCCTAGTTTAGAACTACTAGTTTAGTTCTTTCCATTACATCACAATTCTTCTATATAAATCTTTATCAATTCTAAGATTGTCCATATTTGAAGATTTTGCATCAGTCTTACTTATCTAAGACTATAAACTGCTGGAAAGCAGAAAATACTATAAAGCAGTAGTTCTTTATTTTTTTGAGTATGAGGATCTTAATATTTTAGTTTTTTAATATTTAAAAAAATACTATCCTCCCCCATACTAATAGTAGTTATCCTATTAGTAGATTGGAAAATAATTTTAGAGGGGTCCAGACCCCTAGTATAGAAGTTTGTAGAAGTTCATTTGGTGGGGCAGCTAGGTGGCACAGTGAATAGACAGCCAGCCCTGGAGTTAGAAGGACCTAAATTCAAATCTAACCTCAGACACTTAACACTTAGTAGCTGGGAGACCTTGGGCAAGTCACTTAATCCCGATTGCCTTCCCCCTTAAAAAAAAATCAAAAAAAGAAGCTCATTTGGTGTAGAAGTTGCTTCCTCCAATGTTGATCTAGTAGTTCATCTATAATTTATAATCTCTAAGAGTTGCCTGGAACACTCAGAAACTGTCATACTGCAGGTGTCAGAAGCAAGTGGTTTGCAAAGTGCTTGGCACATAGTAGGTGCTTGTAATACATGTTTATTGACTGACTTGAATCCAGGTCTTCCTGATTCCAAAGTTGACCCACTATGCCCCACTGCCTACAATGATGAAAAGTTTATGTTAATTCAATTCCTTTTAAAAATTATTTCATAGTTTATTATAATAGCATTTTCATACATTTGAAAAATTGTGATAAATAAAAATGTAAGAAATATAATTTATCCAGTCTGTGGAATATAACATTTGCTAATTTATTTTACTGAACCACGTATATTGTGTTGGGTATTAGATAAAGCATTTATTAAGCACTTACTACAGTATAATACAAGCATCTTATATTCTAATGGGGGAAGATACACATACACACACACACATACACAAAATGAGTTAGAAAGGGGAGGTGGAAAAGCAAAGCAATTAGTCCAAAGAGTCTAAATATCACCAAAATGACAATGTGTGGTGAACATATGGATTCGTGGACTCTGTGCAATGATATCCCCAAGGATCTATGGACCATAGGTCAAAACCCACCATTCTCTACAAGCCTAAACAGATTTAGTGGTTCAGTTCTCCATACAGTCCCATCTGTGGATGGGTGCTAAATCAATAATTTCTTTTGATGTTCTATTTTCCTTATCTGTGAAATGGAATAATGATAATATCTACATTGACGCTTTAGCAATCCTGAGCTTATTGGAGAATTTTGAAATAAAATAAACAATTCTTATCCTGGTCACAACTTTCAGATTTTCATTGCTGATCTGAGAGTCAGGTGTGATAAGCAAAGTAGGGGAGTCAAATAAATAGAAACATCCCTTAAGAGGAAGGGGCATGTTTACAGAAAACAGCCCAGTAACTGAAATAGCTATGGTGGTGTATATCTCTGCAAGACAGAAAGTCGTCTAGGGGCATATCTGGACTATTTGCATGCCTGCTTTTGTGCTCTGTGGTTTTTGCTCCTTTATTTCAGCACTTCTCATAGTGTCAGCTTAATACATTATCAGTGGCCTAGCAAGAATCAGTTCTAAGCAAAACTATGAAATAGATATGCTTATCTTCATTCAAGGGGCCATTGGGGACCCCTTCTTCCTTTTCTTTCCTTTGCATGCAACTGATGTCTTTATTCTGACCCCTGGAGCTGATGCTATTTTGAGATGGAGATTTATGTCCTGGATCAGGAGTTGGCAACTTTTGGTATGTCTTCCAAGCCAACAAGCAAGATGATTTTGGATGGTTTGGCCAGGACTTGGCAAAATTGTGCCATGGCTAAAGTTCGTCTGGAGGCCTTTCTTCCCTCTTGAATGTATCAGGTACATATCTTGTTTGCACATAGTTGTTTAGGTACTGTCTCTCCCATTGGACTGAACTCCTTAAAAACAGGGGCTGTCTTTTGTCTTTCTTTGTATAACCAGTGCTTATCAAAATGTTGGCTCGATTCTCTTTCTCCTATTTTCCCACGTGTTATCTTGTAGATTGGAAAACACAATCTGTTCTTGTTATAGGTCAGCTATAGGTTGTTATAGGTTCTATTCTTGTTATAGGTCAACTAAGAGTTGATTGGGAGTATTGGGAAGAGGAGTAAATTTGGAATTAGAGGACCTGGGTTCCAATTTTGAGCAAGTCTCTATCTTTCTGGCCTCTGATTTCTTCATCTATTAAATGAAACCAGCCATTTATTCCTTTCTACTTATAAGATTTTCATATAACACAAAGATAGGAAGGACAGTTAAAGAATTGGGGATGGGTGAGAGCGCCATGGAATAGTTTGGTATAGACTTTGCTCTGTGAGAGCGCCATGAGATAGTCTGGTATAGACTTTGCTCTGGGAGAGCGCCATGAGATAGCTTAGAATAGACTTGCTCTGTGAGAGTACCTTTAAATGGCCTAGCACCCCACATGGCGAACTTGAACTTTCAATAAACTTTACTTTTTCATTGGCAAAAAAAAAAAAGAAAAAAAAAGAATTGGGGATGACAGAGTCAGGTTTTGACAGTCTAGAAAATTGACTCAAAATGAATGGAATGAAATTTAACAGGGACAAAGAAAAAAAGACTAATATCTAGATAGATAGATAATCATTTATTAAACACTATGTGCCAAGCACTGCACTAAGGGCTGGTGACACACATCAAGCAAATAAGTTAGTGTTTACCCTCAAGGAACTTACATTCTAATGGAGGAATAAAACTCATGAAAGGTGAAAGGGAGGAGCATAGAGAATTACTTGAGTCAGGAGTAAAATGAGCATGACTGGGATCAATCCTGAAATGCTGGTCTGGGCTGGGGACTCATCAGTCAAGAGAGAGGGCCTCAATGTTTTCTTCATGATGGGAAAGTTGAATTCTAAATATCAAATTCATAAGTACAAGACTGGGGAAAGCATGGCTACACAGCCGTCCATCTGAAAAAGATCTAGGGACCATAATGAACTGCTTATGATAGTGCTTTAAGGTAACCAGCAAACTGTTATTGTTTGTCCTTTGTTCTTGAAGAAGATCATGACATTAGGGAGGTGATGCCAAGATGTGCAAATGAATTAGATTTAACAGGATGATTGGAGACAGCCTCGGATGCAGTGGGAGATCTTGTCTTGTTTGACTGAGGCAACACCCATTCAGTGATTAAGGTTAGGTAAGAAATGAGGCAGAGAATGGCCCAGAAAACTAATATAATCTTAGACTGCATAGAATGAAATAGCATCTAGGATTAGGGAAATAGTAGTCCCATTGTACTCTGACCTATCCAGACCATATCTGGAGTATTGTGTTCAGTTCTGGGCACTTCATTTTAGGAAAGACATGTGGATTGGTTGAAGAAACTAAGGAAGTGCTCCAATTTGGTTCATCCCTGAAGACAGAAGTGTTAGATGACTTGATTCAGTTGGAGAAATTATTGGACTTGAGGAGAACGAACAATCAAATTAACTCAACAAGCATTTATTAAGCACCTACTACACATCAGGCACTGTGCTAAGTACTGAGGATAGGAAGAATGGCGAAATACAGTCCCTGCTCTCAAGACATTTAGTCATTAGACTAAGGAAGGCGACGCCATGCTAACAACTATGCACCAACAAGATGCATAAATCAATCGATGATAATCAATAGAGGGAAGGCACTGGTATTAAGGGGGATCAGGAAAGGTTTCTTATAGACACTAAAGTGCTCAAAGCCAGTTCCGGATTTCAGTTCTGAAGCAAACAATGGGCCAAGTCTCACAGGACTGGCTTCTATAGGAGCTTACCTGTTCAAGTAAGCCAACAAAGAGCATTTGCTAGGGAGCATTGTAAAAGAAAAACAACAGATCTGCAAAAGCTGGAATAAAAGTTATTTCTAATAGAGGTGCCCATAGAGATGATATCTGAACTGTGTTGAAATATCTTAACTTACACCCTGAAGATAAAGCCTAACTACTGGTAATCACTTACTGTAGCAGATATTATCATACTATGGACTTTGTCATTCCATAGCCAACTTTATATTTAGAAAAAGGGAGAAATATCTTAATGTGTCTTGCTGTTTCTGTGGCCTTTAGTACTACCTAGGCATCAAACAGCATCTCTCTAGATTGGCAGTTCTCAACCTGTGGGTTATATTCAACTTGTAACAGTGAAAATACATCTTGCATATCAGATATTTACATCACAATTCATAACAGTAGCAAAATTACAGTTATGAAAAAGCAACGAAAATAAATTTCATGGTTGGGGGTCACCACAACATGAGGAACTGTATTAAAGGGTCAAGGCATTAGGAAGGTGGAGAACCACTGTGAGTCTAGTGTTTTCTTCATCAAGACTGGACTTTACACTTACGCCTATTAGAATACATCAAGATTTCCATGCCATGTGGAAGAGTAATTTGGGATTTGTTTTTGTTTTTGATTTTTCCTTTTTTGAGAGGGGGAGGTAGGGCAGTTGGGGTTAAGTGACTAGCCCAAGGTCACATGGTTAGTTTTGTGCTAAGTATCTGAGGCTGGATTTGAACTCAGGTCCTCCTGACTCCAGGGCTGGTGCTCTATTCACTGCACCAACTAGCTACCCTAGGGTTTGGTTGGTTTTTTTTTAAGGAAAAAGGATCCTGGACATTAGAAATAACTTAGACATTTAATTTTTTTGTGGGGAAGAACTTTTTTTTAAGTTAAATTGGTTTATTTACTTTTAGTTTACAACATTCAGTTCCACAGTCCCTTGAGTTTCATATTTTCTCCTCCTCCCTTATCCCCCGCCCCCATCATGGCAAAATGCACTCAAATACAGGATCTACAAATATCTTCACATTAATCATTAGTCAGGTTGTAAAGAAGGATTATAACTGATGGAATGATCAGTGGGAAAGAGGAAACCAAACCAAACAAGAAAAAGAAATGCAGCAAGTAGCTTGTTTCAATCTGCACTCAGACTCTGCATCTCTTTCTCTGGATGTGGATATCTTTTTCCATCATAGTCTTTTGGAGTTGTCCTATAACCCTACATTGCTAAGAGGAGCCCGCTCTATTAAAGCTAGTTGTAATAGATACATTGTATCTGTGATTGTGTACAAAGTTCTCCTGCTTCTGCTCTTCTCGCTCAGCATCAGTTTATATAAGTCTCTCCAGGTTATTATGAAGTCCATCTGGTCCCCATTTCTTATAGCACAATAGTATTCCATTACATTCATGTACCACAACTTGTTCGGCCATTCCCCAACTGATGAGCATCCCCTTGTTTTCCAATTCTTTGCCACCACAAAAAGAGCCTCTATAAATATTTATGTACATAAGGGTCCTCTAGAAGTGGTATTGCTACGTCAAAGGATACGTACTTATTTATAGCCCTCTGAGCATAGTTCTAGATTGTTCTCCAGAATGGCTGGATCAGTTTACAGCTCCACCAACAATGCATTAGTTTTCCACTTTTTCCACAGCCTCTCCAGCATTTGTCATTTTCCTGTTTTGTCATCTTAGCCAATCTGGCCGGTGACATGCGGTGCCTCAGAATTGTTTTGATTTGCATTTCTCTAATCACTAGTGATTTGGAACATTTTTTCATATGCTTGTAGATATCTTTAATTTCATCCTCTGAAAACTGCCTGTTCATATCCTTTGACCATTTATCAATTGGGGAATGGCTTGTATTCTTATAGATTTGACTCAGTTCTTTGTATATTTTAGAAATGAGGCCTTTATCAGAGACACTTGTTGCAAAATTTCTTTCCCAATTTTCCACTTCCCTTTTAATCTTGGTAATATTGGCTTTATTTGTACAGAAACTTTTCAATTTAATATAATCAAAATTATCCATTTTGCATTTTATAATGCTCTCTGACTCCTGTTTCATCATGAAGTCTTCCCCTCTCCATAGATCTGACAGGTAAACTATTCCTTCCTCTCCCAGATTGCTTATACTATCAGCCTTTATACCTAGATCATGCACCCATTTCAACTTTATTTTGGTGTACAATGTTAGATATTGGTCTATGCCTAATTTCTGCCGTATTATGTTCCATTTTTCCCAGCAGGTTTTGTCAAATGGTGTGTTCTTATTCCCAAAACTGGGGTCTTTGGGTTTATCAAACAGCAGATTACTATAGTCATTGGCTGCTGAGTCTTGTGTACCCAATCTTTTCCATTGATCCGCTATGATCCGCTACTCCATTCCTCAGCCAGTACCAAGTAGTCTTGATGACTGCTGCTTTATAATACAGATTAAAATCTGGTCTGGCTGGTGGAGGGGGGGGTGGAGAACGTCTAATATTGTGTTTAAGAGTGTCCAAATGTTTTGCTCATCCTTGAGAGTTTAAAATTTACGGCTTTTCATGTAAAAATGCAAGTGTAGTTTTTTTGAAAAGTTGAAGCAAAACCAAATTCTCAATTACCTTGTTTTATAATTGAAATTTATTTTGATAAAGTTGCTAGCAGTGCTCCAGTCGTATTAAAAAGTGTGGTGCTTTTTAAATATTTACTGCTGTTTATCTAATCATTGACCTTTATCCTGTATTTTAAAGTTCCTTGTTTTCAACCAGGAATGTTTCTTTGAGTTTGTTTACTTTAAAATATAGGATAAAGGTCTTTTTTCCGAAATGTTAAGATCTAGTTCTTGCTAAGGTTTTAAAGACTTTGATGTGATCTTCTCCCAGGAATCTTTGAATGCTAAAAGCAGATTCTTGAAAAACTGAAAAGTCAACAAGCCCTCCCACTCATAAGACCAGACCTGGGCACAATGGTTGGAAATTTAAAGAGAGGAATGTTGTGTGTGTGTATGTGTAAGACTGTCCTCCAGTCCTTCTCTTCCTGACCCTCTGGCTCCATTGCTAGGAGTCAGAGGCTAAATATTTCCATAGAATGTTTCCTACTGGGGTGCTTCATGCTAGGTTGGCATCTCTGGGTGATGTGTGAATTGTAGATGGCCACTAGACTGCCTGCAGATCAAAGGAGTAAATATATGCACATAACCTCTTCAAGATTGCTTTTTTCTTCACTAATCCTTTCTTCATTCTTTTTCCTTTCCTTCATGATTTCCTGAGTCCCAGCTTCCTAAAAGCCCTCTAGATCAGAAGTGTCAGACACGCAGCCTGTGGGTACTCCCAAGTACAGTCTGAACAAGATTACAATTAATTAAAATGTAATTATTTAACAAAATACATAAAATACAATAACACAGATAATATTACATTTTAAAAACTGAGTCAACATATGGCCTGCAGGCATCCTTATGTAAAAATTAGTGCCCTCCATTTATTTCTATTTAAGTTAGAACCACTTAGATGACTTGGCAAGCCAATCTGATAAACTAATTAGACCTA
The DNA here is from genome assembly GCA_028646575.1 of Pseudocheirus occidentalis. Taxonomy (NCBI): domain Eukaryota; kingdom Metazoa; phylum Chordata; class Mammalia; order Diprotodontia; family Pseudocheiridae; genus Pseudocheirus; species Pseudocheirus occidentalis. The sequence continues at coordinate 54,597,343 of CM053593.1, forward strand.
AAATGTAAAGAGCCAACAGCAGCTTAATATTTCCAGCGTCTTTAATCCAAAGTAATGGCAACTTTCTGCAAAACAACAGAACCACTATAGAACCTATTTTTGAAAAAGGGAGCTTTTAAAGTCCTTTAAATGACATCTTGGAAGGCTGCTCTAGAGGGAGGGTCAGGGAGCAACATTAGGGGAATCATAAAGAGGTAAATATAGAATAGGGAGTAACAAAAGCCAAGTCTGGTACGCAGAAGGGATCCAAGGTGGAGCTCCACAAAACTTATAATTCATGTGTGTAAGGAGCTGCTGGCTAGAGAGATCCCAGCCCCTCATCCTCTTTAAACAACGTGGGCTCAGGCTTCTTGGTGCCACCCCAAGAGCTTCGTGGCCTGCACAGATATGGGCTGTATCCACAATGAATGCATAAAAACCCCAGCCCAAAACAGCTCTGTAAGGGAGTCCAGTTAAGGAATGTCAAGGGAAGGCCAGCTGGGACATACAAGTGACCATTCTTTTGCTCACATAGTGGATACCAGTGTACTCCCTGGCATTTTTGTTGTGAACTTTTGTTTTACCCTGGTTGTAATGAGGTAGCAAAGCTCTTTCATGGACAGGCAGAATGATGTGCTGGGAACAGTAGTGGAAGGGGACTGAGAAGACTTAGATCCTAGTTTCCAACCTTTGCCACAAACTAGCTACATGGCCCTGGTCAAGTCATTTAACTATCCTCTACCTCAGTTTCCTCAAAGGAGGAAGGATGAGAAGATCTTTATTGTTGTTGTTGTTGTTGTTGTTGTTTAGTTGTCTGACTCTTTGTGACCCCATTTGGGGGTTTTCTTGGCAGAGATACTCAAGTGGTTTGCAGTTTCATTCTCCAGTTCATTTTACAGATGAGGAAACTGAGGCAAACTGGGTTAGAGGACTTACCCAAGGTCACACACCTCAGTCTGAGGCTGGGTTTGCACTCAGGCCTTCTTGAGTCCACCTTACCCCTTGTACCACCTCACTGCCTCTCTATTATTATATGCTCTAAAGTTCTCTGTATTTATGATAATCCTTTAAACTCCTGGTTCCCCTGCAGAAGAAGACAGGAGGAAGAGAGGATATCTCTAGGTGAGTAGCCTTCTGGATACAAAGTGATATTCTGTGCCTAGTATCTATTAGAATGAATTCATTTCTGGAAGGAAGAGCAGGGCTCACTTCACAATATTTATCATATTTATGGTATTATTTATTAGGAACAGCTAGGTAGTGCAGTGTTTAGAGCTCTGGGCCTAGAGCTCTGAGCTTAAACCTACTTCAGACACAGTAGCAGTGTGACCTTGGGCAAGTCACTTAACCTCTGCCTTCCTCAGATTCTTCATCTGTAAAATGGGAATAATAAATAGCACTTTTCTCCCAGGGCTATTGTGAGGATAAAATGACCCTAAAGAATACTATAACTGATATTGTTATCATTATTATTAATCAAACAGCTCACTGCAGAAAAGTAATGGTAGAACAATAGGGTTATTCAATTTAACAAGCATTTGTAGGAGTTTTCATTTCTCTGTATAGAATTCATTACTCCTGGTCAGCAATACTTTCAGGAACATTTTTTTTTTCAAACATGATTGGTCAGTTAGTCGATAAACGTTCACTAAGCAACTACTATTTGCCAGGCACTATGCTAAACACTAATGAGGACCCATAGGAAGAAATTTTAGATCTTTATCAATGTGGCGTTCAATTATGGCCCCAAATCATTGTCCACTGTCCATCTGTCCTACATACTGATTCAACTTTTTCAGCCTCTTTTTTTCATTTCTCTAGGGCCTAGTCCAGCACCTTGTCTATAAGACCAAAGCTTTAGAGGCTGAATAGACCCTGAAGATCATTCAGTCCATCTCCATTTTAATTTTATTTTAAATTTTTTAATGTTTTATTTCCCTTCCAATTACATGTAAAACATTCATTTAAAAAATTTTGAATTCCAAATTTTCTCCCTTCCCCTTTCACTCCCACCTCATTTGAGAAGGCCAGCAATTTGATACAGATTATTCATGCGCAGTCATGCAAAACATTTCCATATTAACCATGTTGCAAAAGAAAACACAGACAAAAAAAACTAAGAAAAATAAAGTTTTAGGAGTATCCTTTGATCTGCAGTCAGACTCCATCTGTCTTGGATTGGAGAGCTTTTTTCATAATAAGTTCTTTGGAATGGTCTTGGATCACTATAATCTTGAGAATAGTTGAGTCATTCACAGTTGATCATTTTATGTTCTAATTCTAGCTCTTCTTCCTTTTGGAATATCATATTCCAAGTCCTCTGATCCTTTAATATAGAAGCTGCTAAATCTTGTGTTATCCTGATTGTGGCTCCACAATAATTGAATTGTTTCTTTTTGGTTGCTTGCAATACTTTCTCTTTGACCTGGGAGCTCTAGAATTTGGCTATAACATTCCTAGGAGTTTTCATTTTGGGATTCTTTCAGGAGGTGATCAGTGTATTCTTTCTATTTCTATTTTACCTTCTGGTTCTAGAATATTAGCATAGTTTTCTTTGATAATTTTTTTGAAAGATGATGTCTAGACTCTTTTCTTGATGATGGTTTTCAGGTAGTCCAATAATTCTTAAATTATCTCTCCTGGATCTGTTTTCCAGTGAGACATTTCACATGTCTATTTTTTCATTCTTTGAATTTTGTTTTATTGCTTCTTGATGTCTCATGGATTCATTAGCTTCCACTTGCCCAATTTTAATTTTTAAGGAATTATTTTCTTTGGTGAGCTTTTGTACCTTCTTTCCCATTTGGTCAATTCTAGTTTTTAAGGAGTTCTTTTCTTGGCTGAATTTTTGTGCCCCTTTTTCCATTTTGCCAATTCTATTTCTTAAAGTGTTATTTTATTTAGTATACAGTTATTTTTATTTAGGATATTGACTCTTTTTTCATGATTTTCTTGCACCACTATAATTTCTTTCTTTCTTTTTTGTTGGAGGGGGGAAGACAGGGCAATTGGGGTTAAGTGACTTTCCCAGTGTCACATGACTAGTTTTGTGTTAAGTGTCTGAGGCTAGATTTGAACTCAGGTCCTCCTAACTCCTTGATTGGTGTTCTATTCACTGTGCCACCTAGCCAACTCCACCACTGCAATTTCTTTCCCCCTTTTTTTTTCCTTTACCTCTCTTATTTGATTTTTCCACTCTGAGTGCCTGAGCCCAATTCACATTTTTCTTTGAGGCTTTGGATGTAGCAGTTTTGACTTTGTTGTCTTCTTCAGAGTTTCTATTCTGATCTTCCTTGTCACCATAATTAGTTTCTATAATCAGGATATTTTTTGGTTGTTTGCTGATTTTTCCAGACTATTTCTTGATTTTTAACTTTATATTAAAGTTAGAGTGCTTCTGAGGCATAGGGGGCACTATCCTGAGCTTCAGTTTTTTGTCCAGTTAGTTCTAGGGGTCTGTAAGCTTTCAGTTCTTCCAAGGTGGTATGATCTAAGGAGAAGTATATTTACTATTCTCCTCATCTGTGCTCTGGTCTGCGAGTGACCACAAGCATTCTTTTCTGCCCTGGAACTGACTGAGGTCTCCATTCTCCTGGGGCTTCAAACTCTGATGTGCTAGTGCTCTTTCTTACCCTGGAACTATGACCCAGATCCAAGTACAAGCAATGCAACAGAGTCCTGTGACCAATGGCAGCAAAGGGACCCCTGTGACCTCCTTCTGACCAGTTGTCCAATCCCTTTACTGTGGGCTGAGGGCTTTGGAAGCAGCCATTACCACAGCTGATTTAGTCACTTCCAAGCTTTCTCACTGGTTTGCTGGGGTGTGGCCTGTGCTTGTACAGCCTATGTTCCCCTTTTACCCCAGGGCCATAGACCTCTGCTGATGAGCTTCTAAGTTGTTGTGGGTTGGAAAATTGTTTCATCCCAATCTTTTCTGGGTTTTGCTATTTCAGGATATGTTTTAAGGCATTATTTCTAGTTGTTTGGAGTGGAATCTGGGAGACTTCAGGTGAATCCATCATTTCTCTGCCCTTGGTTCCATCCTCCATCTTCTTCATGTTTATAGATAAGGAAGTTGAGACCCAGAGAGTTAGAATGACATGGCCAAGGTAACAAAGGGAAGAGCCTGAACCTCATTTTACAGGTAAGGAAATTGATGTCCAGGGACATTTAGTGACTTACCCAAAGTCACACAGACAATAACTATCAAAGGTGTGACTTAAACCCAGGAGGAAGTGCTTAATTATTTTAAAAATTAGCAAAGAGGTGATGATAAAGACTGAAAAAAGTCTGCAGGATTTGGTCAGTAGTATGCTGCCAAAGGTTTAATAACTGACTCTCAAAAGGTATGATATCTTTTAAAATTTAATTTGTATTATTAACATTTCCTCCCTCACTTTTAAAATTCTAGACAATCAACAAAATAGTAAACTAAGCCCTGATTTGTAGTGTTTGCTGATTCCTGTATCAATAATGAGATATTCACAACACCCATGATGGTTATGAATATGTTGGTGTAGTTTTGGATCACAAAATATAGCAAACTCTCCACATGGAAGGCAGAACCAAGGTCTTTATTCAGAAACCATAACACTGAG
>CM053593.1:54602419-54619332 GCA_028646575.1 Pseudocheirus occidentalis
GTGGGTGACAAGGGAGGAATCGAAAGAATCTCGAATTCAAAGTTCTCCAATACCTGCAACTAGGAATTAAGATATACAAGGGCTGGGATAGGGAGACCCTCCCTGCCCTACCAGAAAATAAGAGAGCAGAGCAGGGGAGGGGCTTTACAGTGGGATTGCTGTTTTAGGGTTGGGGCAGGGGCAAGACGGGGAGAAAATGTGTAATTCGAAAATGTGTAATTCAAAAATGTACTGAAAATGAATAATGTAAACAAGAAAACAAATAAAAAATAAATTAAAAAAAAAGACATGGTCCTTAAAAAAGAAATCTAGTCCATAAATCCCAAGATATCTTGTGAAGTTTCAGTGATCAAAATGTATATTCCTTTGGATAGAGCAACCAAAGGTAAGGGTATGATTCCCTATGTGGACAAAAGGAGAGGAAGGAGGAAGAGAAGGAAAGAAGGAAGGAAGGAAGGAAGGAAGGAAGGATGGAAGGAAGAAAGGAAGGAAGGAAGGAAGGGAGGGAGGGAGGGAGGGAGGGAGGGGGGGAGAGAGGAAGAGAAAGAAGGAGGGAGGGAGGGAGGGAGGGAGGGAGGAAATAACTGCATTACCCAACTGAAACTGGCCAGTATTGTCTCCAGTGGGGCACCTACTGCCATATTGTTGATCGCTGTTTGTCCTTCATTCTTGAAAAGGACCATGATATCAGGAACATGATGTCATGAACTCATTTAGTCATTGTTTAGGAACTGAAGGTTCAGCGTGTAAATAGCAATTATTTTTGTTTTGGCCAAAAACTCTGAGGGTCTTCCCCTCACAAACTGATAATTTTTGGGGGGGGGGGGACCTAGGTAAAAGAGGCCATTCTATGCCTCATTTCTCCCCTAGCCTTAATCACTGAATGGACATTGCTTCAAACAAACTGAGACCTGGGAAAGACCTTAACTTAAAAATACTAAGGTCTCCCACTGCATCAGGGAGCATTTCCAGTCGTCCTGATCTATATCTTGCCACTGGACTCAGATGTCTCCGAAAGAGAGAGTGAAGCTGGTGACCTTGCACAGCCCTGCCTCACTGAAATCCAAGAACCAAAGTCTCATAGCCTAAATTGCCTGAAAGGCTGGAAATCAGGAAGATAGGAGGAAGTGGCTTGGGATGGGATTGCAATTGATGTATTTTGTTCATCTTGTCCTTGGGTGCTTCTTAACACCATAATGCTTTCCATTTTAAGTTAATTGTCAATATGTGGTCACATGACAAATACCAATTGGTCTAAAAAAAAAGTAGAAGTACATGGGCATGGCTCTTTTGAATAGATGCTGATCCTAGTGTGCCATGGATAGGGTAGTAGTTTTTAAGAAGGCTGTGACTGAAGGGGGTGGGTGTGCAAAGATTACTGCTCTGAAAATTCAAGGTGCAGATTCTTCACAGTAAAATTTACAAGAATCAAAAGGACTTTTATGGTAAAGGGGAAAATTTTTACTTCTCTCCTTACTGATAGAGGGACCATTTTAGTATCATTTGCCTATATCCATTTTTTAAATGGTTTTTTTTAACCATGTACTAGAACCCCTGTACAAGATACAAGCTCCTGTGGCACACTTGGTACAAAGTCTGGGAATCATCAAACTGCAACAGTTGGAGTTTGATTTTCCCAGGTAAATGAGGACTTCCAGGGAAATGACTCAAGTCTCAGGAAGCAGAATCATAGAAACACTTTAGCCTTCAGATACTTGACAATTCAAACTGATCAGGTATCTCGTTGATTTGATTACCCTTCCCTCATACATCCATGGCTAGCTTCTTTGACTCTTATCCATGTCTTCTCATAAGGTCAACTATAGGACCAGTAAGATTAGGGGGTAATATTCTCTTCATTGTAAAAGATCAGATGATTTCCTGATTCGAATATTTGATTCCTAGCAGTTGGAATCTTCTTGGTTTGTCCATTGCAGGTTAATAAATTTTCTTTATTTGATCTGTTATGGTTACAAGACTAACATAATAATACTAACACCCAACATTTACATACCTTTTTTATTTACAAAGATATATAGACATATTTGTATGTCTGTATATGTGTGTGTGATCATTTGACACTTCTAACAGTCCTATGTGGTAGGTGGTATTATTATCTTCATTTTGCAAATGAGGAAACTGAGGCTGAACAAATATTAAGTGACTTGCTCAGGGTCACACAGCTAGTAAATATCAGTCATGATTCAAACTCAGATCTTTCTGACTCCAAGTCTATATCGATCAAGCTGCCTCTAATGACCACCAAACTATTCTCTAAAATAGGAGATTCTTAACCTTTTTGTGTCATAGACCCCCTTATTTGATAGTCTGGTGATGCCCATAGATTTATTCTTGGAATAATGGGCATTTAAAAAATTCCTAATTAAAAGAAATGCTAAATTTCAGATAGAACTTAGTGAAAACAAACATGTAATTTTTTCCCATCCAAGTTCATGGGGTCCCTGGACCCTAGGTTAAAAACTCCTACTCGAAAAAAAACCCAACTCCTATTTATAAAATACTAATACTCTACCAGTGATACAGTTCTAAAACATGAAAACTAACAGCTTTTGAAAAACCAATGTCACAGGTTACCCAAAAGGCAATATAGAATCATATAGTGGGAAAAAATAGTCTGTAGCACATTAGCAATGAAGAAGTGTGTGAGAATAGTGTAAAAGAAATTACCAAAGAAATAAGAAGTCAGTTGATCATGTAGCAAAAAAAAAAAAAAAAAAAAAAGGAATGGAGAAATGGACTGTCTGTGAGCACCAAGGAAATGCATTCAATGGCAAGACATCTAGCCAATGACCTCCCAGCTGAAATCCTTGTAAAGGCTTTACAGGAGGACACAGACAAGTTCCACAGGATGACAAAGTGTGATATCTACTCATCGAGGAAGTACCCATATCAAGAGAGCTCTCAGATCCATACAAATGCTGAATTAAAATTTGGTCTTTATCAATAAAAGAAAGTCTGGGGTTTCCAATTCAGTGGCAAGACTTGCTTACACCCCTCCCAGCATAACACCATCTCTAACTTGTTGTTGGTAAGATTCAGTTGTGGTGATAGGAAAGGAAATATTTCTCCAGGAAAGATAAGGGTTCATCTTTTCACTTCAGTAAAACTGGCAAACCACAAATGTGTATCATGTTAGAATTGGAAGGGATGTTAAATTGTTTAGACTAAGCCCATTGTTTTTTAGATGAGAAAGAGGAAATAACTTATCTAAAGTGAAAAAAAAAAGCAATTAATAGCAGAAGTAAAACTGGACTAAGTGAATATCTACATTTTCTCAAGCTGCTGCTGAATTCAGACTAGGGACCTAAGTTCATCAGAGGCTCTGAACCACTGCAATCCCCCAGAATTGTGCTTCATTAATACTTAACTAGAAGGATTATCCCAGAAGAACTAGGTTTTGTACAGTCAGGATTTGAAAGCCTGATAGATTAAATGTACCTGAGACTTCTGGGATACTACCATCTAGAAAAAAGAGTCACATTGGACAGCAGTATTCACAGCTACGTATATATCACCAATATGCATATTCAATATAATTTTTTTCCTTTCTTTTTTTTGGAGGAGGGAGGGCAGGGCAATTGGGGTTCAGTGACTTGCCCACAGTCACATAGCTAGTAAGTGTTAAGTTTCTAAGGCTGAATTTGAACTCAGGTCCTCCTGACTCCACGGCTGGTGCTCTATTCACTGCACCACCTAGCCATCCCTAATATAATTTTTATAGGTGTGCTTATACTAAGTTACTGCTATGAGGCTTCATTATGTCATGGACCTGATACTGGGCTCCTGTGACATTAGAATGTAAGCTCTGATAGGTCTTACCAAACTGGAAAGACTTTGAATATAGGCTTGGTGATAGATCGTGAATCTATTGTTTGTGGACCAACGTAGCTAAGTTCAGGAAAGATTGTCACAACGTTGGGCTAAAATTTTTCATCTACTTCAACTTTTAAAGATATTGTAATGGCACTACTAGACTTTTGCACAAAAGAGATCAAATAAAAAGGATCAATATATACAAAAAGATTTATAGCACCTCTTTTCATATTAGACACTAAGGCGTAAGCCCATTATAGGTTACAGTATTTTCTTCAGTACATATATCTTGGACAGGTACTGAGAATATAAGACACATAAGTTCTATTGAAGAGAAGCATAAGGAAAAGATTGGTGGCATACCAAACTCACAAAGGCCAGCTTAGTACAAATACTACAGTGTGACACAGTGGAAATCTGTGTCCTAATAAGAAACTAAATGAGAAAAATTAAATTCCAGTCTAGGAATTTAATAGGATTAGCAACTGGATGGATTAGAGGAACTGTTGGTGGAAAGGACTGAGCACTGCCAAAGATCAATGTTGCCTGCTCCATCATTTTGGTTAAAATCAGTACTTATATGAGGGCTATAAAGTGGAAATTATTAGAAGAAAAAATTACATGTGAAAGTAATGTAATAATTTTGTTATCTAAGAAATGATGACGGGGCAGCTAGGTGGCATAGTGAATAGAGCACTGGTCCTGGTTTAAATCCAGCCTCAGACACTTAACACTTACTAGCCATATGACCTTGGGCAAGTCACTTAACCCCAATTGCCCTTCCAAAAAGCAAAAAAAAAAAATGATGATAGAGACAGCTTCAAAGAAACTTGGGAATGTTGTATAAACTGATACAGCATAAAATGAGCAGAGCCAGGAGAACAATTTATACACTAACAACATTATACTATAAAAAAAAAAGAATTTTGAAAGACTTTAGCAATCTTATCAATACAATGACCATCAGTAATACCAGAAGACCTCTGATGAATCATACTACCCTTTTTCTGACAGAGAGATAGCAAACTCAAAATGTAGAATGAGCTATACATTTTTGGACATGATCAATGAGGAAATTTGTTTTGCTTGACTGTGCATATTTATTGCAAAAGTTATTGCAAATTATATTATTTTGGGTTTTTTTATTTTCCAATGGGATGAAGATGGGAAGAAAAAAATAAATTTTTGCTAATAAAAAAATTCAATTAAAAAAAAGATGTGGTAGAACCAACGAGACTTGACAATTAGATGTGGATCAAGGATGACTGAGATTATGAATATGAATAAAGGGAAGGACATGGGTATGGTCAACAGAAAAAAGGAAGTTTGAAGGTAGAACCATGGGATTTTTCTTTAATATAACAAACTTTTTTGGTAAGTTGAACTGGAGATGTCTACGGGACATTCATATGGAGATATCCAACAGACAACTTTAATTAATGTTGGATTGGAGCTCAGGAAAGAAATGAGGAATGGTTTATTTAGATATGGAATAGGGTTGATAACTGGAAAGATGAGAGCTCTTCAATAAGATCAATGGGAAGAGGAAAGGGAAAAGAGGACCTAAGACAGAGCTTTGAGGGCACCATTGAGGCATAAGCACAGGGTATGAATGATGATCCAGGAAAAGGGACTAAGAAACAATGGTCAGAGAGGAAGATGAAAAATCAGGAATCACAACAGAATGCACAATCTACCTTATTTCTGCCTCTTAGAAACCCTAACTTCATTCAAAGAACAGCTCAGGTCCCATCTTCTATCCATCTCCTAGTTATTAATACTCTCCCCCTTTGAATTACTTTGTTACTTTTTATATATTTTGTGTTTATCTGTAAATGTAAGCTCCTTGAAAGGAGGAACATCTCACTTTTTAAAAAAATCTCATTAGCACAATGCCTTTCTTACAGCAGATAATGTAATAATATTTGTGAAATTGAACTGATCCTTCTAGTCATTGATGAAAATTGCCACTGGGGCACTAAGTGGCTGAGGTAAATCGTTCAAACTACAAATCATGTGATTATTTGGCATTCCTGTGTTGGATTTCTTATCAAGTCCATGTCCATGAATTTGTCAAACTTCATTTCTAAAAATAAGATGATTTGCTAAAATAACCAATTGTAAACAATAGTTCTACCTATTTAATGTAAATATGATACATGAAGAGCAAATTTTTGAAGTCTAAAATAGAATTAAAACCTAGCTCAATAATTCTCTAGTGTTATCAGTCACTGCGTAATCTAACCCTGGTCCTATCCTAAGATTTAACTGTGAAAGTATCTTTGTAACACACTCTGAATTCATACATTAGACATAAGTTCTTCCCCAGCCTGGTATATTACCTTAAGACGTCAGGCCAGTTTGATAACAAAATCAATTTACAGAAAAACTGTTTTCATAAAGGATTTTTACTTCTGTCACAAAGTAGTGTATTCTAAATAACATTTTAACATTAAATCTTACAAAGTTTTAATAGAGCAAGTTAAAGTGTTTAGAATTCATAATAGAATATTTTTCTTTAAGTTTAAATTATACTTGGCTGCCACATCCAGAGAAATGAGGAAATGGTAGCCTAAAGGCCTCTGAAACACACAAATTCTGTGAAGAGATTGTAAAGGGTTCAGAGAAAGAAAGAAGGAATCCCATTAACTAAAATTCTACAGAGGAAGCCAGTTCGCAAGAGACAGGAAATTCTTAAGAATAAAATTGTGAAAGCACAAAAGGAAATAATCGCCCCTGATGGGGGGAGTAGGTGGAAACTGATTATCTAAAGATATCCATGGGTGTGTGTGTGTGTGTGTGTGTGTGTGTGTGTGTGTGTGTGTGTGTGTTAGATTGTTCAAAGACATACACTGAAATGGAAGTAAGGAAAGGTAATGGAGGATGAATGAAAAAGCATGGCACGATTTTGTTTAAAAATAATGTCTGGAGTGACAAAGCTCAGAATAAGCTAAAGTTGATGAGGAAAACAATGTGAGGTTTTTTTCTATATTTGGGAAGAAAAGGAATAGGACTATAGATTGAGGGTGATGGAATGATGATCACTGACAACAGAGAGAAGGCAGATCTGATAATCTGTTTTGTTTCTTATGTTGTCTTTGAGAAGGTTAACTTTCCTAGCATGGAATGGCAGTGGACATGGAAGCTCCTCCAGGCTACCTCCCTGAGCCTTCCTGGGAAGTCCTGTGATCCCCAAAAGCATGTTTCTCACAACATTATTAAAGTGATAGTAAATATCTAGAAAACCTGCCTAGAATAGGTCATAATTCAGTAAAGAAAAATCAGAAGCAATCAAACAGTCACAGTAGTATCATATTTTATAAACCCCAGGACATAAATTTCTTGAGTAAGGACTCATTATATAGAATTTCTAGGAAAATGAAAGTAGTCTGATAGAAATTAGGTGTAGACCAGCATCTTTTGCCATATGCCACAATAAATTGTAAAGAGAATCAGTCAGTTGATCAGTCAATAAGCCTTTATTAAGCACCAACTATGTGGCGATCATTGTGCTAGGCACTGAAAATACAAAAAAAAAAAAAAAAAAGGCAAGATAGTCCTTACCCTTGAAGAGGCCATAATATAACTCAGGAGAAGACATGCAAACAATAGAAGTAAAGCATTAGAGTTTAAGAGAGATTAGGCTTCCTACAGAAGGTGAAATTTTAACTGGGATTTAGAGAAAGTCAAGGAAGCCCAGAGACAGAGATGAGGAGGAAAAGCACTCTAGGCATAGGCAATACAAGTAAAAATGCCCAGAGCTAAAGGATAAAGTGTCTTGTTCAAGGAATAGTAAGGAAGCCAGTGATCTAAATATAAACAGCAATCTCATTTTTTTAAAAAAAGAGGAAAAAGGAAGGGGATACCTGTCATAACTAAGGGTTCTATACCTAAAGGAGGTATAAAAGAGTCATAATAGATGAAATGGATAATTTTTATTGCATATTTTTTTGAGAGGGGAAGGCAGGTCAATTGGGGTTAAGTGACTTGCTCAAGGTCACATGGCTAGTAAGTGTTAAGTGTCTGAGGCTGGATTTTAACCCAGGCCCTTCTGACTCCAGGACTAGTGTTCTATTCACTGTACAACCTAGCCACCCCAATAAATGCAGTTTGAATCAGAAGAAAAACGACTAATTGTGAAAATCACCACAGTAAATTATTCTGATTAAGATATAATCAAAACATATAAAGAATTAATACAGGGGCGGCTAGGTGGCGCAGTGAATAGAGCACCGGCCCTGGAGTCAGGAGTACCTGAGTTCAAATCCGGCCTCAGACACTTAACACAAAAAACTAGCCGTGTGACCTTGGGCAAGTTACTTAACCCCAATTGCCCTCCAAAAAGAAAAAAAAAAAAGAATTAATACAACTATATATGTGTGTATATGCATATATATACATATGCATTATATATATGAGCCATTCCTCAATTAAGTAAGTAGACAAAAGATATGAATAGTTTTCAAATAAAAAAAAAGATTCAAGCTATCAACAACAATATGAAAAAAATGCTCCAACATAATCAATTCAGGGATTAAAAAAAACTTCACAATACATATTTATTATAAAGGTTTTATTTTTTCATTCTTTTTTTCCATTGGAGCAGGGGGAGGCAGAAAGAAAAGAAAACAGATATTGGTTCAATAAAAAAAAGTGAGTTAAATTTTTAAAATTAAAAAAAAAGTTCCAAAGCATTAATAGTAAAAGAAATATAAACTAAAACAACTCTAAGGTTCTACTTCATAACCATCAGATTGCAAAGATCACAAAAGAGGAAATAGCAATTGCTAAGGGATTATGAGAGTTCATTACACTAGTACTTTGTTGGAAAGCTGTGAATTGGTTCAACCATCTGGAAAACAATTTGGAACTCTGTCGCAAAAGTCACTAATGTGTACATGACTGACAATGCTACTATTAGGCAGGTACTCTAAGGGTAAGAGGAAAAGGATCCAAATGTGTAACACTATTTATAGGAGCAATTTTGTTGTAGTGAAGACCTATAAAACAAATATATTATAATATAATAAATATAATAATGTAATGTAATTAATACAATACAATACAACGTAATGTAATACAATACAATACAATACAATGTAATGTAATGTAATACAATACAATACAATATAATATAATATAATAGATGTTGAATATAATGAAATTTTATTGTGCCATAAAAAATAATTGATATAAAGTGGCCAATAGAAAACTATAGGAAGTATGGTCTGATCCAGAGTTAAGTAAACAGAAAGAGAACAATATATAGGATAAACACGGTAACAATTTTAAGGAAAGGCAGGATAGGAAGGAGGGACATATAATCATTCTCTCACAATATGTCCATTGTGGAGATGTTATATACAGGCACTGGGGTAGGGAGATCCATCTTGCCCTACCAGAAAGTCAGAGGGGTAATGGGGGAGGATATAGGAGAGAGGGGTTATACAGTGGGATGGCTGTTTTGGGGTGGTGAGTGAGGAAAAGATGGGGAGAAAATTTGTAACACAAAATCTCATGGAAATGAATGATGTAAACAAGAAAATAAATAAATGAATTTTTAAAATAAGAGAAAAAAACAATTTTAAGGGAAACAACTCTGAAAGACTGTAGAACTCTGACAAAAAAAGCAACTAATGTTGACTTCAAAAAAACTAGTGACAAAGCCTGCTTCTCTCCTCTTGGAACAGAGATGATGGACTAGAGATATAAAACCAGACATGCATTCTCTAACATGGCCAATGTGTTGACTAGTTTCACTTGACAATGCATTTTTTTTTTTGCTTTTTGGAGGGGGGGAGGCAGGGTAATTGGGGTTAAGTGACTTGCCCAAGGTCACACAGCTAGTAAGTGTTGAGTATCTGAGGCTGGATTTGAACTCAGGTCCTCCTGAATCCAGGGCCAGTGCTCTATTCACTGCACCACCTAGCCATCCCGACAACACATATTTTTTAAGTAAAAAAAAAAGAAATGCAAAAGGAAAAATAAATAGGACAACTTTATTACTACCTTTTTAAACTTTGAGTGTCTATGTTATCCATATATGTATTTCTTTTTAAACTTATACATACTAGAAGTTCCATTACTTATACAGTTCTCTGCTTGTCTTTGTATCTCAAAATTAATCTTGAAGATGAAGTTTATAAAACAATTTTCAAATAAAGTGTTTTTAAACATGTCATGTCAGAACCATACTTTATTTTGTGACTGTTACTAAATCAGTAGATACTATCGATATAGTTTCTATATATTTTGACAAAAGTATTTGATAAAGTCATACTATTCCTGTGGGGAGTTAAGGAGATATGGTTTAGATAATAACACAATTAGGTGAATCTAAAAGTAGTTGAATGATTTATTCAGATAATAGTCCTTAATGGAGTATAGTAGAAAGAGCACTAGCATCAGAGGCAAAGGACCCCAATTCAAATCCTTCCTCTGTCACGTACTATCTTTGAGACCTTGGGCAAGTAATTAGCTTTCCCAGGGCCTCGGGTTTCTCATCTGTTTAATGATAATGTTGAATTAGATGACCTCTAAAGTCCTTTCTAGCTCTGAAATCTATGATCCAATGTCAACTTAGAGCAGACTTTCTTAACCTAGAGTTCAAGGGCCTCCAAATGGTCCATGGACAGATTTCAGGAGGTCTGTGAATTTATTTCAATATTATTGGTTTCTTTTTTAATCATGTGTATTTTGTCATATATTTGAAAACACGATTCTTAGAAGGGATCCATAGACTTTATCCACTTGTAAAAAGAGTCCATGACCCAAAAAAAGGCTAAGAAACTGAATTACAAGGAGGTTTCCAGTGTAGTGCCAAAGGGATCTGTGATTAGCCTTTGCTATTTAGCATTTTTATCAGCAATGTGGATAAAATTATAGCTGTTATGTTCATCCAGTTTGCAAATGATACAAAGCTGGGAGGAATGGCTAATAATAGATGAGAATGTTAAGATACAAAAAAATCTTGGCAGGTTAAAACAATGGGCATGATCTGATAAAGTGAAATTATTAGGGATAAACATAAAAAGTCATATACTTCAGTTCCAAAAATCTACTTCACAAGTCCAAGATTGGGAAAGCGTATCTAGACAACAGTTTGAAAAAAAAAAAAGATTTGGGGGATCCAGGGAACTATAAGCCTAGGGAGTCAAAGACACAGCCAAGAAAACTAAAGTAATCTTAGGCAGCTTTAAGAGGCAGAGCGTGCAAGAATAAGGAGGTGATAATTCCACTGTACTCTGCCTTGGTCAGAATACATCAGTAGGTAACATCTATACCACTTCAGGAACGTACCCTGTAGAAGTACCTTAGGGGTAATCTTGAAAATATCCAAAGAAAAGAGATCAGGATGGTGAATGGACTAGAGTTCAGGCCAAATGGAAATGGGTTCAAGGAACTGAAAATGTTTATTATTATTCAGAAAAAAAGTGTGGTTTGAGTAGAGGGAGGAGTCATGATAGCCATCTTCAGTTATAAGTACTCTCATACTAATTAGTCTTATTCTGCTTGGGCCACAGGAGCCATAGCAAGGAATAGAGCTAAATGTAGTCTTGATATCAGGAGAGAAAAGTGTCCTGAAAATTGGAACTTTTAAAAATGAATGGCTTGCCTCAATAGAATCTTCAGACAAAGGCTGGATGATCACTCATCAGTGATATTGTTGGAAATTCCTGTACAGTTATGTGTTGAACTGGAAACACTCTGAGGTCATTACTTGCAACTCAGATTCTGTGAATACCTACTTTATCAGTGTAAGATGAGAATTTCAGTAATTGCACATTGTATCTTGATAAACAGGGCTGTGAAGCAGGGTTAGTTTCCAGTTTGGCAATTGTAGCAAAATTCCAACAGTTGGTTCTAGATGAAGCAATTGCTGGCTTTTACAACATGTATGGCAGACAGTGGCCATGTTTTCCCCTGCTTTGAGAGAGAAAAAAAAAGTTCCTTAGATTTTTCTTTCTTCATTTTCCTCTAAAATATTTGAGTACAGCATATTAAAATGAGCTGAACATATTTTAGCAACATGCTAGAAAAAGTGATTGCTTGTAGAAGCAAACATTGCAATTGCCATACTTGTTAATTCATCATTTTGGCGGTATGAATGTAGGGGAAAGAGGATTGTAAAGAAATCAAAAGGCCGGAGTTTGAAACCTGACTGCCACTTACTAGCTATGCTGCCTTGGACAGTTGCTTAAATTCTCTTTGTTTCAGTTTACTCATGTGTAAAATGAAGGGTTATACTAAATTATCTTTGAGCTCTCTCCCACATATCTCAGATCTTATGATAAAGCCAGAAATGTTATCCCTTCCTAGGTGCCTGCAATTCTGGTATGCTATCATGAATTTAGTGTTGATGCTTTGTTTATGGCACTGTGGTCTAAACAGCCAGGCTTCCCATAGACAATGGTCAACTGAGTAAAAGAAATTAGTGTACTTAAAAAAATTTTTTAATAGTGTGCTTTTTTTCATTCAGTTGAGTTAAAAAAAACTCTTTCTTAAGACAAGCATATATCTTGCTTCATATTACTAATCATTATGTTTATAAACATTTCTAATTAGAAGACTATCTAAATAAGCCTAAAAGCAAAAATTAGCTTTTATTACTAATCAGTCACAATAATCACTACTTAATCTAATTCTGATATATCCTTCCCTCTTCTAATTCCTAGGATTAAATAAGTCTGCTCCTCACATACAACACTCTATCTCACTTCTCCACACCTTTGCGCTAACCACCCCCCATGCCTAAAGTGTTCTTCCTCCTTACCTTTACCTCATACAATTCATCTCTTCCTTCAGGGACCAGCCCAAGAACCGCTTTGTACATGAAGGTGGTAAAGCAGAAAGGGAGAATCAATCAGTGGATAAAAAATAACTGAGTTTAATCCTGCCTTAGATACTTATTGGATACATGACTCTGAGTAAGTCATTTTAAACTCTTTCTCAGTCCCTCATCTGTAAAATGGGGATAATAATAGCACTGACCTTCCAAGCTTGTTGGGAGGATCAAATGAGATATTTGTATGACAGTGCAATGAATGGCAAAGAGTTGTTCAGTTGTTTTAGTCCTGTCTGACTCTTCATGATCCCATTTGGGGTTTTCTTAGCGAAGATACTAGAGTTGTTTGCCATTTCCTTCTCCAGTTCATTTTACAGATGAGGAAACTGAGGCAAACAGGTGTAAGTGACTTACCCAGGGTCACACGGCTAGTAAGTGTCTGAGGCTGGATTTGAGCTCAGGAAGATGAGTCTTACTGACTCCAAGTCTGGCACTCTGTCCACTGCAACACCTCCCTGTCCTCCCTGGTAAAGAGTTATTAATAAATGCTTGTCTATTTTCTTCCTTCCTTCCAAATCCTTTGGACTGCTAGTGGCCTAAGGCTCAATAAGCCTATTTTGTATATTTTATCTGTTTTGTATTTGAAGTGGGAAGACTGGCAGTCAGGGGCCTATTCCTTAGTGCATTCTCAGCTTTGCCCTTCCTAGTAATTTAAACAAAGTATGCACAGCATTCCTTGTCTGTTTCTTATGTGTTCCCACATAACAAGATAAACCTTGATGAGCCTACTTCTGACTCTCAGCGACTGGAGGGCTCACAAAGTGTGGTGTCAAGGAGTTGTCTAGTTGGCTAATAAGTCAGAAGAACTAATTACTTGGAAGGCATTGAGCTGGACCTGACTTCGAATAAAAAGGATTGCTTACCTCCCTCCCTCAACCAACCAGTCAGGCAAGATTAGCTGTGAGACACTGGGTGGAGGGAGAGAGCAAAGGACCCCCTTTTTTCCCCAACCTGACCACCCTGTGTCCCTGTACACATAGTACCTGCTTCTTTTGTGTTATTTTTTTCCTGATCTTAGGTGAGTATCTGGAGGGAATTGACCAAGCCATGATCTTCTGTAATAGCCATCAGAGACCCCTCTCAGTCCCTAGAGTCAGGAACAGAGACCACCAGAGCAGGAAGAAGCAGTAACTGAGTCTGGTGAGGAACCACCCAAGCTGAGCAAGGGAGAGGAATTATTCCATCACCAGGGCCATACCCAGAAGCAAGTTTGGTGAGTACTCCTTAAAGGAGAAAAAGGACTTACAGTCCTGAGGTACCATGTGGCCCCACATATTCCTTGTTTCCTAACCTGCTCCATGCCTTATCTTCTCTACCCTGTCTTACACTTTTATCTCCTACCCATCCGTAACTTTGACTTTACCCTTTGGTTCCTCAGGTCTTATAGGTGAACTTTTGCCAGGCCCCTCACTAGCCCTCTCTACACCATGATGATAAATGTGCTGTCTCTCTTGCTTCCATGTTACCTTCCCCCATGAAAATGTCAGCTCCTTGAAGGCAGAAATTGTCTTTCTTGCTTATAGTTCAATCCCTAGCCCCTAGCACAGTACCTAGCCTGTGATAACCACTTAATAAAGCCTTTATTTATCTACCTACCTATTCACATATTATACCTCACTAGCATCATACTTCAAATTTGAGACCACTCTCACCACTCACTCTAGGACTATGTGTGCACCTCCAGTTTGAATGGTGTTTTTGTTACTTGTGTTCTTGGTAAGTTGTCTCAGCCCTTTAAAAAGGCTAAGCAGTCAACAGATTAATCACTATTGTGGAACACACTGGATGGGGGCTTTTGATCAATAGTATTAAAAGATACAACCTTTTAGGCTTTCCTAGGTATCCTGAAAGGAGGAACAGTCAGCCTTCCTCTGGGGACCCAAGCTTCCAGTATCAATTGAGATGGGGAGAATGAGTTCAGAGGGAGAGCTATAAATTTGTTCATTTGTTCTGTTTATATATATATATTCTTCATATACCGCTTACATAGGTACTTGGTATCTCCTTCATTGGGAAGTAAGCTATTTGAGAGCAGAGATTACTTCATTTACTGTATTTTAATTCCCTATGCCTAGCATACTGCCAGGTACACATTAGGAACTTGTTTGATCATATCTTTCTTAGCTCAACCTATGTTACATTATCCAAAGTCACTGAATACATTCTTATAGGGACAGGAAATCAGAAGAAAGTTCAGCTGGCATAATTCAGATAATAATGCTAGATTAGATCTGAGCCCAGTTATCATCACTGCTTTACTTCTCCAGTTCTGACATTCAATGTGTGGGGCTACTTTAGGAGCCTGTGAGAGATATCTGTGATTACCAATCACATGTTACAATGGCAGTACAAGAGATGTAGACTAGAAATCAACACTCTAGGCACTGCTTTCTCCCATTCCCTAGTCTCTACTGGTCTTTCTTCTTCCCCTTGACAACCTTCGTACAACCTGTAAAGTCTGGATCTCTCAAATACATCCCTGGAAGGATAAAGTAAAGTCTCAGATCAGTTTCATAGATATCTAGCCAAGGCTGTATCTATATTGGTCTGATAATAGACTTGTCCTTCCTATGAAATGATCTCTTCTTATAAGACAAGGCCATGATACTTAAGATGCCTGGGAGAGGACCACAATACAACACAACTCTGCTTCATTCCCCAATCTTGGTACCAGGATAGCACACTGGTAAAGCACATAAAGCTCAAAATTCAACCTGAAAAACTAAAGTTATATCATACAACTGTGCATCTGCATACTTTCCCAGGTACCAAAGGCTTACTTAGGTCACCTCCTCCTTACAAAGCTAAGCCAATTGTAAGCAATAGTTCCACCTATTATATGTATATTTTATATATATATATATATATACACGTATGCATACATACATATGTATATTGTGTGCATATATATTTGTGCACATATATACACATATGTAGTGTGTATATACACATATAAAGCAAGATTTATGTATATAAGAATATTAAAATTTGCCAAAATAAAATGAACAAATGAATAAGTTCAAAATAAATAAACTAAAATATCAACATGCCTAATAAATATACATGTATATCATACATATAATGTAAATATACATATAATGAATCAACTGAAACAAAGGCCAAAGCACCTGGAGCAGTACAAGCAAATAAGAAAGAAAAAGAAACAACTGATGATATCCTGAAAGCCATCCCCAAATCAGTACATGATACATTTTAAAAACTCAAGGGACACTAAGCAAATAAGAGAGAGGAAATGAATGAAGAATATGCAGTAATTTGAAAATCCCAGAAAAATTTTAGTTAGACTGAATGGAACAAAAAAATGAGGAGGAAATAATTAGTCAGAAAATGAATAATATAGAGAAGATAAAAAATCTGAAATTATCAGTGAAAGGAATCAAGAACAGAGTTAATACAGTGGGAAATATAATTACAGACAACATAATAGAAGTAGACAATCTCAGAAAATAACTCAGCTGGGATGCATTTAGAAACTGTACAGCTGTACATGGAAAATTTGGGGATAGAGCAAGCTGTAACAACCTAAGGATTCCTGAGATACTAAGAATATGTGTGTATATGTGTATGTACATACATGTGTGTATGCTCATGTATATGTTTGTACATGTGTATGTAATGATATAGTAATCAGCTTCATATATGTGTGTGTATATATATATTTATATACATATATAGCTCTGTGTATGTGTGTGCATGCTTGTGAAGCTGTCTACTATAAGACATTCAAAATTTCCTGAATTATTTTAAAAACAATCTACATTTCTCCAAAAGACGAATTCATAGAAATTCAAGAAAGAGTACATTAAATTCAGTCCTCTTGGGCGTATTATTGTTAAACTTCCTAACTACAACAGCAAGGAGGAAATATCCTTCAAGCTGTTGGAAGAAAGATAGGCATAACAATGAAAATCAATCTAATAAGCATTTATTAAGTGCCTACTATGTGCCAGACACTGTGCTGAGGGCTGAGGATAAAATTAATAAAAAGACAGTCCCTGCCCTCAAGGAGCTTAAAATAATGAAGGGAGAAAATACACCAAAGGAGGCAGGGAAATTGGGGGTGGAAGGGTGTATCAATAATGAGATATTCACAACACACATGATGGTTATGAATATGCTGGTATAGTTTTGGATCACAAAATGTAGCAAACTCTCCACATGGAAGGCAGAACCAAGGTCTTTATTCAGAAACCATAACACTGAGTCCCAAAAC
>CM053593.1:54619832-54642679 GCA_028646575.1 Pseudocheirus occidentalis
TGCTTTCCAAATCTTCTTTGGTCATAAAGTCTTCTCTGCACCGTAAATCTGACAGGTAAACTATTCCTTGCTTCTCCAGATTATTTACAGTATCAGCCTTTATATCATGCATCCATTTAGACTTGACTTTGGTGTATGGCATTAGATAATGGTCTACGCCCAGTTTCTGCCATACTATATTCTAATTTTCCCAGCAGTTTTTGTCAAATAGTGAATTCTTAACCCAGAAACTGGGATCTTTGGGCTTATTGAACAGTATATTACTATAGTCGTTGACTACTGAGTCTTTAGTACCCAGTCTATTCCATTGATCCACCACTCTGTTCCTTAGTCAGTACCAGGCAGTTTTCAGGACCGCTGCTTTATAATAGAGGTTAAAATCTGGTACAGATAGGCCACCCTCTCTAACATTTCTTTTCATTAGTTGCCTTGATAATCTGGACTTTTTGTTCTTCCAAATGAATTTTGTCACTATTTTTTCTAGTTCTATAAAGTAATTTTTTGGTATCTAAGGAAGATCTTGATGGGACTGAGGTCAGACTTCTGGAACCAGGATAATGGGATTTTGTTGGAATCAAAGGTGGGAAACAGTCAAGGTAAGGGTAACAGATTTGGAAATAGTGATAATGGAAATATTGATCTGGCCTCAGGCTAATGCCAGATCAAGTGGGAAGGTTCAAGGGAATTCCCAGATTCCATACCCCATCAATACAAGTCTATACTCTAATCACTGGTGCTGAAAAGGCCAAAGTTGATTACTTCCGTGAAGACCTACACCATTTTCTAGAAATAACACCAAAAAAAAAAAAAAAGATGTCACATTCTTCACAGGGGATTGAAATTCTAAAGTAGGAAATCAAAAGATAATTGGAATAACAGGCAAGTTTGGCTTTGGAGTACAAAATGAAGCAGGGCAGAGACTACAGCAATTTTGTCAAGATAACTTACTGGTCATAGCAAACATTCTTTTTCAACAACCCCAAAGGTAACCCCCTGACATCATCAGATGGTCAATATAGAAATCAGACTGATTATATATACTTTTGAGGTGAAGGTGGAGAAGTTATATACAGTCATTTAAAACAAGACCTGGAGCTGACTATGGCTCAGATCATGACCTTCCTATTGCAAAATTCAGACTTAAATTGAAGAAAGTAGGGAAAGCCATCAGACCATATAGGTAAGACCTAAATAACACTCCTTATGAATATGAAGTGGAAGTGATTCCATCTGGTGGATAGTTCCTGAAGAGCTGTGGACAGAGGTTCTCAATATTGTATAAGAGGCATCAACAGAAAACATTCCAAAGAAAAAGAAAAGTGTGAAAGCCAAATGGCTGGCTGATGAGGCTTTACAAATCGCTGGCAGAGAAGGAAAAGAAAAGGGAAAGAAGGGAAAGATAGGCTCAACTAAATGCAAAATTCCAGTGAATAGCAAGGAGAGGTAAGAGGGTTTTCTTAAATGAGCAGTGCAGAGAAATAGAAGAAATCAACACAATGGGAAAGACCAGAGGTCTCTTCAAGAAAAGTAGAGATATCTAGGAAATGTTTATTTCATGCAAAAATGGGCATGAGAAAAAGCAAAAATGGTAGGGCTATAACAGAAATAGAAGAGATTAAGAAGAGATGGCAAGAATTCACAGAACTATACCATAAAGCTCTTACTATCATCAATAACCAGATCCCTCAGGCCACATCCAATTCAAGATCCCCATCACCTTTCATAGACTATGTATCTTCACCCATAGGAGCATATGTTAGTGAGATGCCCTCATGCCACCAAAGCAAAGCCTCCTTCTTTCCCCCTGTTCTCTCTGTCCCCACCTTCTCCTCACACATTCCCCTGCAGGCTTTTCTCTTTCTGAGATCACAGGGGTCACCTTCCCCTTGTGCTAACCCTTGATTTCATCCTGGCATACCCCATGTTCTCCTTCTCTCCTTTCATGTACTCTCCCATGTTGTAATGTAGTCCCACAAAAAACATTGGTTTATCTGTAGGCAGGGTATCACTAGGAGGTTCTGTTCATAATGCCCTTGGACTTCCTCTTCCCTGTTATCTCCCTTGGACTTCTGCCTTCACTTCTGTCTCCTTCTGTACGTTTAGAAAGAAATCTCTTACTGGTGTTTCTGTTCTCATTCTGTTGCTGTTGCCATCTTTGCTGCATTCTATTCACTCTTCCTGCATTTCTGTTGTTTGGGGTGTTTGAGAAGGAAATAATTTCTTCTGGTTTTCCTTCTAACAGTGTTTCAAACACCCTGCTATTATTGATCATTGATTATTTTAGATTAATTATAACAATTATATTATTATTATTAATAAAGGTAGTATTCATTATCTTTTTTCACGTATAGTTCAGCTCAGATTTGTGGCATTGGTCATCTTGGGCTGCGCCCTGAGCTCCATTACTCATCAGAACACATTATTTCATTCCTTCTTGTGATTTCTGGTAGGTGTAGAGTAGTCTTAACATAATTCTGGTTTCCTTTCCTTTGTTTTTGAAGGTCTTGCTCCTGATGGCTTTTAAAACTTGTTTCTGAATTGAATTGTTAAATCTAACCACTACGTGTCATGGAGTTTGCTGTGTTGGGTTTTTGTTTTTTCTTTCTGGTGGTGATCTCTTCCTGTACTATGGTGTTAAAATCCCTCCTCCTCTGTCCCCTTCCCCCCCCCTTCTTCAGGGAGACCTGTGATACTTAGTTTGTCTCTATACATTCTATCTTCAAGATCAGTATGTTTTGCTTGCCTAGTGAGTATGTTTTCTTTTAATGTTATTGTTAATTTTTTTGCTTTTTTTCTAAATTGTTCTGCACTTCTGTATAATTGCATCTCCACCACACTGTTCTCTCTTTTGTTTCTTTGATAACATTTGCCATCACTGATTCTAGTTGCTTATTTTGCTTATTATTTTTGCTGTGCAGGCCATAAATTTTTTTTCTCATGATTTCTCATTTCTTTTTTGAATGATACAGGAACAGTATATTGTGGTTTCATGTTCTCATGTTCCACAAGGTCCTCTGTCTCATCAAATCCTGGATCATTTTCCTTTGTTTTGTAGTATTTATTTATAGAGGCTTAAACTCCTTTATTAGATCTGGAGGCCATGTTTCCTTCTGTTGTTAATATTTTCCCTGTTGATTGGTCTGCTTATGTTCAAAGACTTTAAATTTTATTCTTCCTGAGATCTTTGGTAATTTAAGTCTTTTTTCCCCTTTTCCCTGATTTTCTTTTATTCACTGTCTGTCTCTCTCCCCTCTAAGTGATTTCTTTGGAGTCTGATTTCAGAGTGTATTAGCCTCCTCTTAAACTGAGAAATTCAATTACCAGTGTAGGCATTTATTCAGGTATGTTTTTTATGGTTAGAACTTTCTCCAGCTGGATGTTGTGCTCTTTCCCTCAGGCTTGGTGGATAGCTCTCTCCATACATGATATTCTATGCTACTTTCTCTGTTCCTCAATTGTATGGCTTGGCACTGACAGTTCAGAGAGCTGCTGGTGCAACAGGGCTGTCAACCCAGGCACTAGCCCGTCAGAGCTTTGCAACACTGGTGCTGCAGGGTAGTGGTCACCAGTAGACTTTTGCTCCTGAACAGTTGGCAGCTGATGCTCTTACTGTCACTGTTCGAGCAAACTTCCACATCTTAGAGCTGAGAATCTCCACTACACTGGAAAAAGGGTAGAGGCAGGTCTACAGTGTGGGTTTGGATTTTGTTGTGTGTTATTAGGTCTACCTGTCAGTTCATTGGTTATTTTTTTTAACCTTCTGTTAAATTCTGGGTGTTCTGGAGTATGGTGGCAACTGCAGTTGCTTTATCTTTGGCGAATAATTTTTGTTTTGGAGAAACTTGAGAGGTTGTGGGGATCAGAGAAAATGTCATAGTCCTCCATCTTGTTCCTCATGTGACCTAGCAGCCTCCTTTTATTTTGATCATCATCATTTAACCAGTTTCCACTGTTAATTGTTAACCAAATCTCTTGCTTCCTTGTGCTATTGCAGCTCTTGCCTTGCCCAGATATAAAATTCAGACATATAGAATTCAACATCCTATATGCATGGTGCTGAATGTTGCTAGAGGAACTCATGCAATCTTTTTTATGGTTCATTAAATTTTTTTTCTTACTCTTCATCTATAACCCCCCCTGACCAGAAGGAATCCATTTACTTTTCTCTGATTGATTTTTTGTTGCATTCTCCACAGCTCCTTCTTTAAAGTTTCCTTCCTTCCTATCTTTTTTTGGCAGAGAATCTTGTCTTATATATTATTTTTAAAAAAAGGCAATTTATCCTTATCTTCTTTTTCTTCTTTATTGTACATCTCAATACCCCTTGATACAATCGCCTGTGTTCTCATCTTTCTTTATTCCAATTTTGGATGAAGAGGTGGTCTTTTCTCTCCACTAAGATCATGTCCTCTACTTAAACCCTATGATGTGAGATCCTTCAGATATAAATTTTTTTCCCCCCATTTTCCCCATTTTTATTCTCATTATTTAACACAGAACTCGATACATAGAAAGTACGTAATGAATCATTTTTGGTTCATTTGTTTGTGTCTGGTGGGCTTTTCCAGCTGGTTGCCTTTGCAATTATTCCCATATTGTCTCTAATCTTTAGTTTCTTCTTATATGTTGACTCCTTCCTTTCTGCCTACAAATGTGCTTATCTCTTTCATCCTTAAAATATGTTCTTATAGCCTTCTTATCTCATTAGTCTATATTTCTTTTCCCTTTCTCAGCCAGACTCCTAGCAAAAGCCATACATGCTTACTGCTTCCACTTTTTCTCTTTTCATTCACCTCTCAGCTCTTTTGTCTGAGTTCTAACTTTATCATTCCACTGAAACTTCTCTTTCTTACATTATCTCTAGCAGCTAGAGCATAGTTAAAAGTAGGGATGATAGGGGTGGGTAGGTGGTGCAGTGAATAGAGCGCCAGCCCTGGAGTCAGGAGGACCTGAGTTCAAATGAGGCCTCAGACACTTAACACTTACTAGCTGTGTGACCTTGGGCAAGTCACTTAACCCCAATTGCTCTTCCTTTCCCTCTTCAAAAAGTCAAAAAAAAAAAAAAGAGTAGGTATGATAAAGGTGACAGTTTGCCTGAGATGACAAGATGGTATGTGGTCATGGGATTTGGCCTTAAGATCAGGTAGAAAGACCAGCTCTTCATATAAGACAGTGGTGAAGGTGAAGATAGTGGTGGGAGGCAACTGAGTAATGAGGAGGAGTAGGGGTAAATAGGGAGCTCTTATTAAATACCCTAAATCTTTTTTTGTTTGTTTCTTTTTGGTGAAATGTGAGGCAG
This sequence comes from Pseudocheirus occidentalis, assembly GCA_028646575.1. Classification (NCBI taxonomy): domain Eukaryota; kingdom Metazoa; phylum Chordata; class Mammalia; order Diprotodontia; family Pseudocheiridae; genus Pseudocheirus; species Pseudocheirus occidentalis. The sequence continues at coordinate 54,625,132 of CM053593.1, forward strand.
AGTTCTTAGGTGAGAGAGTGGGGGTGGGTAGGCAGGGGAGCTATTAGAAATTTAAGGAGGGAGGAAGAATGTTTTTTGATGACACTGTTGAAAAAGAACTAGCTATAATAATCACAGGACTCCTAGGTGGCACAGTAGATAGAGCACTGGACCTGGAATCAGGAAGATCCTATTTCAAATCTGGCCTCAGACACTTCCTAGCAGTGTGATGACCCTGGGCAAGTCATTTCACCCCTTGCCTCGGTTTCCTCATCTGTAAAATGATCTGGAGAAGGAAATGACAAACCACTCCATTAACTTTGCCAAGAAAACCTCCAACGGGGTCGTGAAGAGTCGGACACATGTGAAATGACAATAATGATCACAGAGATTTTTTTGTTAACCAGGATGTAGAATATGTTTAGATAACGGATCATAGATTTAGAGCTAAAAGAACCTTTGAAGTCATCTAATGCAGCCCCCTTGTACAGATGAGGAAGCTGAGATCCAGGGGAGACAGGGACAGGTCCTGCATTTTTTATGATGTTGTTTGGTCCTTGCCATATCCAGTGCCTTTTGATTTTCTTCTTGGAAGACATAAGTGTGAAGTATCTGTGTGGTTTACAAATAATGGAAATGCTTTTAAATTTTAGCTCTTTTTCTATTTAATGAAAAGATTACTTTTTTTCATAAAAAGTTGTTTATTTTTTAATAAATTAGTTGTTTTATTTTTTTCAAGTTAGTGTTTATTTCAGGGGTTCTCATTCTAATGGTCTGGTATTGTTAGATGATCTCTAAGGTCCCTGTTGGCTCTAAAGTTTTATGACAGTGTCACTGTTCGGTGTGTGTGTGGTCCCCCGACTTAGATTTTGCAGATTGGGGTACCGATTACTCTGACAGAGCCCAGGACATCCAACCTAATGCTCTTTCCATAATATTAAGGAGAGTTAGTCACTTGTTTTTGTGAGGAACAGGGCAAAATATATGTCAGAACCTGAATTTGTGTTTTTTTTAACAAAGTGTTTATTAACAAAATTAATTAAACTAATAAACAAAATTAAGTGTTTATTAACAAAAGAGGTTGTGACGATTAAGCTCAGCAGAGACTTCATTCTCTACTGTACTTGTGTAGATGCCACTGACACAGACAACACATGCTCCTTATTCTGCCCTGAGGATAGACAAGGCAGTTGGATGAGTTTCATGGGCATACTAAGAAGAGGGTGGGGAGGCACAGGATGGCACGTGAGGCTAAGGGCTCAGCAGAAGTGCTGGTTACATTTCAGTGGGAAGATAATCCAGTGACTGGACTACAGGAATCAAAGAATGGGTGAAAGGACAAAAGGCTGGTGATGGTTGGCAGGACTGAATCAAAACCAAATAATCAGCCTTGATTAGTTGAACAGAAAGAAGCTGCAGAATGCTGTTGTCAGCAAGACGAAGCTTGCTTTTGGAAGATTCTTTTTATTTTAAAAGTTAACATAAAGAAATACGTGTTGGGTGGCTAGGTGGCGCAGTGAATAGAGCACCGACCCTGGAGTCAGGAGTACCTGAGTTCAAACCCGGCCTCAGACACTTAACATAAAAACCTAGCCGTGTGACCCTGGGCAAGTCACTTAACCCCAACTGCCCTCCAAAAAGCAAAAAAAAAAAAAAAGAAAAAAAAAAAGAAATACGTGTTGCCACATTTGGGATTCAAAATAGGAAGAAAGGTTGCCAGTCATCCTAAAGAGTATAGTGGTTATTAAACACACTTCAGTAAGACAAATAAGGAGTGCTCTCATTCATGGGAAAGCTAGCAGAATGTTAAACTTACTGATTCTTCAGCAGAATAGAAACTTGAAAGGCAAAGGGGAAACTCAGGGAGATTCTTTGCAGCTGAAACCAGAGCCCAGGAAGCAGGTGTGGCAACCAAACAGTTTGCTCAGGAGGGTCTGCAAAAAGTATGGCTCTCCTTGCAGGCTAGTGTTTTTCAGTGACTAAGTGGGTTTGAGGAGGAAGCAAAGGAGAGAAATCATAGAAATAGACACAGGGGAATCCTAACATGGGTCAGAAATGTTGCCAGGAGAAGAATGCAATGCAGAGGAGGTTAGAACGTCCACTTAACATTTAGAGTTAAGTAATAGGCATGAGACTTTCATGGGGGTGAAGAGAGGCTAGACCAGCTTACCAAGTAGCAGCTCCTAGTACTCTGTAGAATGATGATGTGCATTGACAGATCCCATAGTGAGGGCTTGCACAGTAATGGCTAGAAGAAGAAATGCTTGATCTCTATTAACATAGGGATCCCAGAGGGAAGGAAGATAGATTCTACCTCAAGAATGCAGATTTTACCACATAGCTATCTATCATTGAGACTTCTTGGAAGGAATGAGACCAGTGACGGAATCGACATTTTTATTTCATTTTAAATATGGCTCTGAAAGAATATACTTTCTTCAAAAGGAGAAACTATGTGAAAGTGGAGTTGGGAGTGTGAAAGTTATGGAGGAGCTGCTTTGAGCTTTAGAATTGTAGATGCCTTCACTATATGTGTACCCTTGGGGCTATCCTGGGAGGTCTATTTCAAAGCTAGTTTTGGTGTTTCTGACTGCCCCTAAAGTTAGTTTTCCCCAAGATAACTTTGGGTTTTTAGATTTGGTAGGGGTTGAGGAGATATAGTGTAAGGAAGAGACCCTTGTCTCTGGGTCTGCAGAACTTGATAGCTTGGGTTCCTGGACTGATTTCATTTGACAAACTTTTATGCAGTTAAACTTAACACACATTTTATTAAGCATTTACTGCATGTGAAACCCCTCTGTTTTGGGGTCAAAAGCCTCAATGTCTGATAGAATGGACATTTCCAGACACATTTGATGATACTTTTATTTATAAGTATACTTTGTGAATAAATGCTTATTTGTTGTTGTTCAGCAGTGTGTGACTCTTAGTAACCTTATGGATTGTACCACCCCTGGGGTTTTCTTGCAGAGATACTGGAAAGGCTTACCATTTTCTTCTCTAGAGGAATAAGACAAACAGAGGTCAAGTGAGTTGCCCAGGGTCACATAGCTAGTAAGTGTCTGAGGCTGAATTGGAACTCAGTTTTTCTTGACTCCAGGCTCAGCAGTCTGCCCAAGTTCTTAGTCTTTTTAAAACTGAAACAAATTGTTGACTTTATAAAAGATACTTTTCCTGTATATATAAGTCACAGAGAAACAATTTTAAAAAGTTTTCTTATTTGACCGTTGATAGTTACAAACAAAATGTTATTTTGAAAATAGTAGCATAGAAATTTGTTGTAGAACTTATTTCTACTAGCCAGTGAAAACTAGAGTTACTTTATTTTCAAACACAATTAGAATTGTAAGTACAGTAATCTGTAATTTCTGCTTTGATTTCATTTCTTGTCTTTGTGATTGAGTGACTCAGCACATAGGTCAGAATCTCCACTCAGGCAGGGCCCTTCTTTTTCTACTTTTGTAAACACTTTGGTATTCATTATATAATCTTGGACAAAGCCCTTCTTGTGAAATCTTTGTATACATGCTAGAGTTACAGTGTGTTTTAAAGGAAAATAAAATCTGCAGACCCAGATGTGTGTTTTGAACTTGTTTGCTTCCTAAAAATTAGTCTCTTTGGTGATAGGCTGTGAAGAAAAGGCCCTGCCTCTTTAAATAAAGGTTTTTTTGTTTCATTCCCCACCCCCTCCCCCACGTCTCCCCCCATTGACATCACATGAAGTCATTTATCTGGAGAGGTTGAAGTAGTTGAAGTAGTGGATATGTTTCTTATCTTCTTCCTTCCTAATTGTATCAAACTCGAGTAAGGTCTATTGTCCTGAAGTCTGTTTCATTTCACAGGTTTCTTAACCTTCTAAAATTAGAGTGATAATGAAAGGAGAAAGGAGAAAGAATGCTTTTGTGTTAGTTTATTTAATTTCTTCCTAATTGCTGTGGACATAAAGCCTTTGTGTGCAACAATGTAATCAAACAAACTTTTGACCCTGAATTTCACCTTCTACTCCCAGAGAGACAACAGTGTGCCAGACTTAGGTCCATGTGCATTATTATAGAACTGCAATTGGAAGAGACCTTCATCTAGTCTGCTTTCCTTGTTCTGTAGATGAGGAAACACTAGAGAGGCTAGAGAGGTCGTATGACTTGCCTAAGGTCAGATGTGTGTTGGAGTTGAAATGTGGTTTGAATTGATATTTATTGAGCATCTGCTCCATGTTAGCTGCTGCCCTCAAAGAGGTTCTATTCTAATTATCAGGATAAGACATATATATATATAAATAACATAGCACAATGTAAGGTAGACTTTGATCAAAAGTAGGCTCTGGTTGTTGAGAGGAGAAAGAAGTCCGTGAGATTGTGAAGACTGAGGAAGAGTACCAAGGAGGCTGTGCCTAAACAGAGCTTTGATGGATGGGTAGGGTTTTGATGAGCAGAGATGAGCTGGAGTGTAGAGGAACACATTCATGATAGGCACAGGAAGCAACATGAACAAAAATATTCAGTTCAGTTGTTTTTCAATTGTGCCTGCTTTTTCCTGACTCCATTTGGGATTTTCTTGCCTAAGACGCTGGAATGACTTGCCATTTCTTTCTCCAAATCATTTTACATATGAGGAAACTGAGGCAAGCAAGGTTAAATGACTTGTCCAGGGTCACACAACTAGTGAAAATCTGAGGTTGAATTTGAACTCAGGTCTTCCTGGCTCCAGTCTTGGCTTTCTACCTAACTGTATTGTGTGTAAAAATGACGCTGCTGGATATCTGTTGCATATTAAAAATAACAATCTAAAAAACTTTTTTTTTGATATGATGTATTACATTATAACTAGGGGTGTTGAATGGCTGAGTCTTATATGAAAGAGGAAGGGTTTGTGGTAGATGAAAGATTACCTCAAATCATTTTTCATTTTTCTGTGCTGAGCTTTCTCCCCTTACATGTTAATAGAATAATTCAGTAGAAGGAATAAGTAAATAATATTTATGAAGAGATGTGTTAGATTGCTGTTTTGTGATTCATTGTAATTCATTTTGTAATCCATTGCTTTCTGGGGCTACTTGACTGGGTGGTGTACTTTTTGAAAGGTAGCTTGGAGTAGAGGTTTCCTGGGCACAAATGACTATGAGTATACAATCAAAAAATTGTTTTTAATCATAATTCAGAATAATTGATGAACACTTTTTTTAACCAAATGAGAAATTGAAAAACCTGGACCACCAAAACTATAAACTTTTCTATTCAGAAGTAACCAAAATTTGTTCCCATCTACTTAATGACTTGATTAATGAATGTTGTATAAGGGGATTGAAACAGGTTTTAGTGGGTGCTTCAACTCCAAATACAAAGCAGATATCCTGAATCATTTACTCCTATAAGCGTAGTGAATAAAATCTACCCTAGTTCCCATAGAAGAATGCAAATGAAAAAAAAAGGACATTGGAATGACTCACTAGGAAACCCAGTAGATACTATTAATATATGGTTTATGCTAAAAATACCTGATAGTTTAACAGCAGCATGTTAACAGTAGTATCTCCCTCAGTTTTTAAGTACCAGTGAGGTAAAGTATACAAAGTCAATGCATTTAAAGCATTAATAAACTACATATGTACTGTACTGGATTGGCAAGCATTTTCCAAATACTTAAATTGCATTTCTTAACACTTAACTGAATCAATCTTCTGCAAACATCCATTACTCCAGATAGTCTGCTGTGGGTCCAACACATTTGCTTTGAGCCTCACAAATATTCTTTTTTGATCTTTGGTCACAGGATTCATGAGGATTTGGGGGGGGTGCAATGGGAGGAAGGGAACAAGCATTTTTTTAGGCACATGCTAAGAACTATGCTCAGGGCTTTAAAATATTATCTCATTTAATTCTCCCATCAGCACTGGGAGATGGGGTGCTATCATTACCCCCGTTTTATATTTGAGGAAACTAAGGTTAAGTGACATGCTCAGGGTCATCTAGCTCGTAAGTGCCTAAAGTCACATTTGAACTCCAGTTCTCCAGCACTCTGTGTACTCTGGTACCACCTAGCTAGCTCATAGAAGAGTTTGGTTGCTTTGTGCATGACTCTTAGACAGGCGGCTTACTGTTGGTTTTGTTGTTGTTGTTGTTGTTTTGTTAGAATTAGAGTCTTTACTGGCAGTGAACTTCTGGATGGCATTCTGAGGTCTTGCCTCCTTTTGGAGCGGTACACTAGTGGTGCGATGTGTTGCCTACTGTAGGACTAAAGTCTTTGGTTAGTATTTGAACAGCTGAAATTTTAAACATTCCTATTTCCTGATGACTGTCTCCATCCAGAAGCAGGTATCTTGGCTTTATAAAGAAGGCGGCTCCATCCTCGGACACTTTGAATTGCCTGTCATGAAGCTGCGTTTCTGGCAGAGATGCAGGCACCTACTCTCTATTGTCTTATGCAGTGTGCGAAGACACATCCAAGACAAGGGGTCTTTGTTGCTACAACATTTATCACAGACACACATCCTTCAGTGCTAACAGTGGTGCTTTCTGGTTATCAAATAAAATTTGATGTCATACTGCATATATCTTGGACGCTTCTTGTTGGATGAGCTGGAACCATGTAACTGCGCTGGGCCATTGCACTAGCTGGTTCTTCTTTCTGTAGCCACGCAGAGCATCTCTGATTCCTCCTTCTCTTGATATCCTTTAAAATACTTGAAGATAGCTATGGTATCTTCCTCCTACCTCCCCATGTTGTCTTTTCTCCAGACTAAAAATATCCCAAGTCCTTCACCTAGTCCTTGTATGACGTGGTCCCAAGGCCCTTCACCATGATGAGCGCCCTCTTCTGGCCATGCTCCACTTTAGCAACGTCCTTGTTAAATGATGGTAGACAGAACTGAACCCAGCACTTCAGATAAGCTCTGATGATGACGTAGAATGGTGACCTTATTGTTTCCTTATTCTTAGAAGCTTTGCTCCTCTTATCACAGTCCAAGTTTGCGTGGGCTTTTTTAGTTTCCCCGTCACAGAGCTTGTGAAGGGAGCGAGGAGTTGTGGATGACATTTTCATTGCAAGCCTGGAGAACTGGGAGGATGGTGATTCAGTTCAGCTGTTTTTCAGTCGCGTCTGACTCTTCCTGACTCCATTTGGGGTTTTCCTGGCAGAGATATTGGAGTGGTTTGCCATTTCCTTCTCCACTTCATTTTACAGATGAGGGACTGAGGTAGGATTAAGTGCCTTGCCCAGGGTCACCCAGCTAGTATGTGTCTCAGGGCATTTTTGAACTTAGGAAAAAGTCTGTCTTCAGACCTGGCGCTCCATCCCCTGGGCCTTTTGGTAGACCAGATAACTATGCAGCATGGTTAGAGGGAATGAGGTAGTGGGAAAAGTGAGAGGCTAGGAAATTAGAAGAGTTTCATCAGTTAGAATATTGATGGTAGTGGTTTGGAGTTAGGACAAAGTCAGAGTTGTGACCATTCCTGGGAATGGCTGAAGTAGAATGAAGAAGGATGTCATGGGAGTAGAGGAGGTTGATGAAATTAGGAGATTGTCAATATGAACGTTGAAGTCACCAGGGATGATGAAAGGTTTGGAAGGAAGTGGGAGGCGAAAAAGCATTAATCAAGTGCTTATTTTGTGCCAAGCACTGTATGAAGGCTTTGCAAATATTTCATTTGATCCTTACAACAAGTCTTTGAGGTAGGTGCTGTTATTACCATCCACATTTTGTAGCAGACAGAGGGTAAGTATCTTGCCTATGGTTACATGGCTAGGAGGTGTCTGAGGCTGCATTTGAATTTGGATCTTCTTGACTTCTACCACTGTGCTTCTACCATTGTGACTCCTATTTGCCTGCAAGCCAGGTTGCTGTAGTCCTTCTGGGAGTGCAAGTGAGTAGTATTCCAGAGGTCAACAGATAACTTTTGATGTAATTAAATGACGGGATGGTGGTGGCCTTGTCCTCACTTTGGTTAATGGAGTATTTGCATGTTTGGTCCTACTCACAAATGTCTTGTTTTGGGAATAAAGCTGTGCCAGTATGTGTTCAGGCTTCGCCCTGCTATAAAGTTTCCATTCATCTGAAAGTTTATGGGGAAAGTAGCCTGGCAAGCCTAGACCTGAGCTTGCCAATATGGTCAAGCTGGTATTTCCATAGCTCAAAGAGATAGATTGTCTCTAGGTCAGAACCTATAAAGTAGAAGTTATATTATAGTTTTTTTGAATGAGAAGAAATACTAAGAGTCTTTGGCAAACGGGGATTAATATTCCCCCTTTTAAAGACAGAAACAGTCTCAAAACCTTAAAGAAGTCTGATGGCCAAATGCCATTTGATTTTTCTGGCTAGAATTTTTCCCTCAAAAATACTAAGGCAAAGGTTTTTGTTTTTCTTTGCTGTTTTGAAATTGTTGCTAGTTTTCTCTTTGTTGTCCATAGTACTGCTTTTTTTCCATTTTTGTAATGGTTCAGCTGCAGTCATTTCTAGACTTCCTCCTAACTGGGCTGTTACTGTATCCAAACTTTGACTCACCCTTAGGTTTTTAGGTTACTATTTAGGTTGCTATTTTAGTTCAAGAGCTTCTTGGAAAAATGAATGGATATGAATCTACCACGTAAACTGAAAGCAAGAAGGCTGACATCATTTTTTTTTTTGACTTAGAAGGGAGTTTTACATTTTATACTCTGAGTTTATGTTTTTAAATAGTTTAGTTATGTTGTAAGAATACCACTTGTAGTTAGACACTTGAGTGAAATTCTATCCTACTTTCTAATATGTAGAATTGCAATTTTAGCTATTTGAATGAAGTTTTAGTTTAAAATTTATTGTTGAGTATTTCAGATATTTCCTCATTTACCCACCTCATTGGGTGGACTTCATGTTCCTACTCTAAGGTTGATATATCAGTAGATGCAGGGTACTGTACTTGGTCCCGTGGGAAAGGCAATAAACAGGAGAAATACAGATTAACCTGTTCATGTAGTACAGTCTTAGAGTTGTTAATACAGACTTGTAGTGCTTTGATGTGCCTGTTTTATGTCTTGATAATTCATTGAAATGAAGTCTCCCTGTAGACACCATTGGCTTATAATTCACAGACAACAGTGAACATTAAAGAACCCTAAACATTTTTATTTAGAGTTATCAGTCTTTATCACTTTACTGGCCTTTAAGTCAACAAATAAGAACAGGGCTATCATACTTGAAGGAAGTTTTTGGTGGACTCAGTAAATAATGATCATGTTGAATTGAGTGAATGGAAATCAGGCACTATTTTGATTCTTCTGATTTAGCTTGGTTTGAAAAACTTCTTATAGTGCCATAATCTTAGAGGTAGAAAGAGACTTTATCAGGTTTTCCATTTTAGATGTCTACACCTTTGGAGGAATAGCTAGATAGATAAAGAAATATATTTTAGCTTTTTACAATTTTTGTAAACTATAGATTACTAATCCAGTTGGCTTCTTAAAAAATTACATGAGTTAATTACCTTTACATAAATGTACACATTAGTTTAGCAATTCAATCAAAAGTAGATTGTTGAGGGTGAATATTTGGCTTTTTAATGATGATTTTTGGTTTTTGAAAATATTCTCTCAGTTGATTTTCATTTTAAGCCCTTTTATTTCTTTATGAAAGTTCTGCTCAAATATCTTGACATGACATGAAAGTGATGGCTGGGGTCTCATGCCTAGCCCAGTATCTAGCACATAATGGGTGCTTAAATTGTTGACTTTGGAATGAAAACTATTGCCAACAAGGCAAAGGCTCTGGCATGTTATGCAAAGATTGTCTGCCATAACCATGATAAATAAAATCGTGAATCTTTTGAAGTATAACACTTTGTACTCTTCAACAGCTATAGAATTTTGCTTTGACCATTGGTCACTATCCCCATCCTGATCAACCACAGGAACTTCTTTCTTCTATGTACCTTCTGACTCTTTACTTGTAATTTCCCTCTCTCTTTTCTTCTTCACGATCCTCTCATCCTTTCCTCTCTCCCTTCTTCCCTTCCTTCTTTGTCTCCCTCCCTCCCTATACATCATGGTTTAGTAATTTTGTCAAAGAATGAAATTGGATTGGTCTGGCAGCACATGATCTTGGTGATGCCATTCTGGCTCTTTGTGGGATTTGCTTCCTTTTCTAATAATCACTAGTCATTCCTTTAATACAGTACATTCTAGAATTTTACCAAGAATTTGTCAGCTTTATGGTCTATAATTTGCAAACTCCATGCTTTTACCTTCTTTGAAAGTTGGTGACAACTCTTGCCCTTCTCTACCTGAAGCACCACACCTCCTGTGGTTTCTCTTACCTTTCACAGATCATTGATAATGGCTAAGCCTAACTCATGTCTGCCAGTTGTTTGAGTATTCAAGAGTATAGTTTAAATGGGCCCAGTTTATATATTCATCAAGAACAGTTAGGTGCTATCTTCATATACCAGTCAGACAGGCAACAAATGTTTATTAAGTGTTTACTATGAACCAGGCCCTGTGCTGAGTCTGGGCATATGAAGAAAGGCAAAACATAGCCACTTCCAATCATGTAAATAACTGAGTAAATAGAAGACACAATACAGAACAGATGAATGTAATCTGAAAGGGAAGGTCATTAACAGTTAGAGGAACCAGAAGAAATCCCCTGTTGAAAGTGGGTTTTGAAAGTAGAAGAAGCCAGGGAAACTCAGAGGCAGAGGTGATTGGGCAGAGTATGCCAGGCATGGTGGACATTCAGTGTAAAGATTGGGAGACAGGAGGGAGAGTAATATGTTCAAGAAACTGTAGGTAGGCCAGTGTATCTGCATGATAGAGTGCCCTTGTGGGGAAGAGATGGGGGAAGGAGGGAGGAAGAGAAGGAGGGAGAAACCTTGATATACAAATAAGGTACACAAAAAGGTATGGAGGAAATGATGATTACATTCTGTCCTTGTCTTCTTCCCCTTCCCCCAGCAAAAGGATGGCGGGCTTGCTAGACAGTGCAATTTCAGCTTCTTCCCTGACAAAATACTGTACATTTTGCAGATCCAAATGCACAATGACCGAAACTTGGTTTCATTAATGTAGTATCTAGGAAAGACACAAGGCTCGAGGTGATTGTAATTTTACCTTAACTAAAAAAAAAAAACAGCCCCAACTTCATTGACCTAGAAAAATCACTTTGTAGCCCAAGAAACACTTGTACTAGAGGAGGAATGTTATCTGAAACATCCAGATTCAGTTAATAAAAATCTTTCAGGGATTTTTTTTTTCTTAATTCTGATCTCTTTTTCACCCTCTTTACCTATTATTAAAAAGGAAGACCAATATTTCTACTGGAAATTTAGTGAGATTGAAATAATTTGCAAAGTCTTTTTAATTTGCATTTGGGTGGGGTTCGTGTTGTTTTTCAGGAAACAATATGATTCTGGCAGTCCGGAGACTCAGGGTGAAAAGGATACATTTCCTTTGTACATAGCTCAATTTGAACAGGCAGTCTGGTTAACCTCGAATTAATTATCTAGCCTGCAGGATTTCTGTTTATATGAAAGTTTTTTTTAAATAAATGATTAAAGGTTCTTTAAACACTTTTAAAATGTTTTAACTGGCAGTGGTTTTTTTTTTTCTCTTTGTAGTTTTGGCTGGGTGAATGTGGCGAGAGGATTCTGCAGTCCTGAAATGGAGGTCAGAGCTTCCTTACAGAAGGTTAGTGGGTCATCTGATTTTGTGACCACACTGAACAGTGAAGAATTTGTTTTGGTACCTCAGCAAGCAGATGATACCTCTACAAAAGATGATGAAAAGCCTCAACTAAAGGTATATTTTCTTTTCCTCAAATGACTTCCCTTTATTTATTTTATGTTTTAAACGTCTGAATGGGTTCTAAGTAAATGTGTGGAATCAAAACTTTTCCCTCCTTAACTGTTGATGTGTTCAGAAGACTCCAGTTAACATTTATTTACCCCGAAGCTGATTTTTTTTTTGCCAGGTTGTCTTTTTTGCCTTTTGGATTTTGAACTACCAAATAACAGCTACAAACGGTAAGATGCATGGGGAAGTAGTTGAAACTTTTTCTTAGTTGGCTCCTAAGGGGGTTATTGGATTTCCCATGTTTCTGTTCATTTCTGCTGTCTGTCTCTGTCTTTCACTTACTCTTAGGACACAAAATAGCAGAGCAAGTAATCAGGTACAGTGTATATTTTACTTTTGGTTCAGTGAGATTTTTTGCTTTCTCTTTGATTTTTATATTGGGTCTCAAGTGAACCTTTTGGTATGTTGGTCCTGTTACAGTTGCTGTGATTTGGATGTACATATTTGGCAGTATTTGTTAGCATCTGAGAGTACTCATGTGGAAATTATTTTATTTCTTGTACATTTTCAGTGACAAAAAGTAACACTGTAGTAACAATTCAAGTGTTCAGACGCGTGAGAAGAATGTAATAATTCAACCACATTTTGCTTAGTAAATGATTGTTGACTGACAGATCTCTAGAAATTGAGATTAAAAAGTGAGTTGAAATGCCTTGAGTGTGTTGAAAAATGTTGTAGGAGTAAAAGTTTTAATTATACTATTACTTTTCCAATTCATTCTTGAGTTGTGTTCCTTTGTTTTGGATGATAGAATTGTGAAAGCTTTAGGAGTAAATCAGTCATTTAGAATAAAAATATAACCTTTGAATGGAAAGCAGGTGAAAGTTATTAAATATTGATTTTTTTTACCTTCAAAGGAATAATAATTTATTAATTTGATGAAAATATAATTATTTAATATTTTGGTAGTGATTTTGATGCATCTTCTAATTTTAATTGTAAAGGCACAAACTCAGCCTCATGTCATTATTTCTCTGAAAGCATGCCTGAAATAAAGTGATAGGAGTGAGGTAGAACAAAGTTACATTGGCCACATGATATCAGAATGGAGTTTACATAAAGGAATTTGGTTATTCCATATTATCAATATTATCGAGAGGCAGTGAGGTATGATGAACTGGCCTTGGAATTAGGACAAAGTCCTACCTATTCCATATACTAACTGTGTTAACATGGGTAAGTAATTTAGTCTTTCAGTGCCTCAGGCAACTCTTTAAGGCTGGAAATTACAGGCAATTTACCTCTCTGCCTTGGAGGATCTGTGAATTGGTAGAGGGAGTTCCTACACTGAAATCCAGGTCTAAATTAACAACAACAAGAAGTTGTTACTGAAAAACAAGGTTGGTTAGGTTATTTATAAGATATGCCTCTGCTGAGTACATGTTGTATGTATTGTGATCTTAACTGCATAATTAGATGCTGTTTTTCATAACTTATATAGGGTTTAAAATTACCTCAGTCAAGTCATTTAAGAAATCAATAGGACCTTAAGAGCTTTCCTTATTAAGGTTTCTTAGTAAGAGATAAGATTTTTGTAAAAAGTAAGTTTTGATTGAAGATAGTCATAAATGACAGTATTTACTTGAACTTCATTGCATTCTTTCTTTCTCTGTTTCATACAAAAATTGTGGAATAGTAGTGTTCTTTAAATTGTATATATTTAGCTTTTGTAAATGGAATCATTTTTTAAATGCTGTAGAGGAAATCATATCCCTATAATTTCATGGTGGAGAATAAACACCCTCTCACTTATCCTTTTTTCAAAAAAATGTTTGAGGTGAGATTTATGTCAAATTAGGTATAGCTTGTATTCTCTTTGTAATATATGATTGCTTTATTTTGAGCTGTAAAATGTTTTGATTTGTGTCTTGCATGTAGCAAGCATTAATTAACAAGCATATTGAATTTTATGTTTATACAGTATAACTCTTAGTCAGTAGATAAGTTTAAATATTATTGCTGTATTTTTTTTTTAACTAACAGATAATCTCCAATGGAGATGAACAGTTGGAGAAGGCAATGGAAGAGATTCTGAGGGATTCCGAAAAAGGTCAAAACCATCTTGATTGCGAAAGCTCGACTGAAATTTGTGATCATTCCTTTGCTGATGTTTCAGCCAACCAAGTGAGCAGGCCTTCTCTCCAGTTAGTGCTGGACCCTTCTAGTACAGGTACTTTGCTGCTAGTGCATAAGAATAGTTGGGTAAAGTTCAAAAGACGTTTCAGAGGAAAGTTGGGAACAGACTATGAAATTAATGCTTGTACTCCCCGAGGACTCTATCTAGGTGAGACAGCTTCCTTTTTGGTTCTTCTCTTCTCTCTAAAACTAGCCCTGTTACTGGATACGAGATGGCTTGTGAGATTAGCAGCCGATTTAAGATGTTGGTGCTGACCCCTACTTTTTTTCTGTTGTGCTTTTACTACAAATTGGACTAATTCTGTATATTAGAATTAGGACCTGGTAAGGAGGACTTAGTGTTTTTTCTAAGTTAATTTGTATTAATGTAAAGTAATATGAAAACTATCCAGCACTTTAAATTTTTTTAGTACTCTCTTATGCTTGAGGCAATGGCTTGCGTTAGGCAGCGGCATTTTGTTGAATAGATAAGACTGCTAGGCCTGGAGTCAAGGAGACCTGAGTTCAAATTTAACCATAGATACTTACTAGCTGTGTGACCCTGGGCAAGTCTCTTTGTCTGTCCCTGCCTCAGTTTTCTCAACTATACAATTGGGATAATAATAGTACTAATCTCCCTGGGTTGTCATTAGGTTAGAATGACATCATATTTGTAAAACGCTTAGTACAATGCCTGGCAGGTAGTAGGAACTTGATAAATGATTATTCCATTCTTCTTTTCTTTAGTTCTCCAAAGAAGAGGGACAGTTTTTTATATTTCAGGTTTTTATTTAAGATTATCATGCTGTGGTGTTGTAAATATGTAATTTGTATTATTTAATTAACAGGGACTACACATTTCTTCCTTTCATAGTGTTGGAAGACATTTTGGAGATTCTTGCCTTACATTTTGCAATAGTTAAAAATTCTCTTTTGAGTGATTAATTTTTCATTCATTCTCAACCAATTCAATCAGCTAATATTTGAGTAACTCTTTTAAATGTCCAGTGCTATGGGCTAGGTTTCAGGAAATGCAAAACAAAAAGAATACACAGTCTCCATTTGCTTGGAACTCATAATCTACCTTGGAAGACTAAACTATAACACATGAAATGATTATAATAGAATTAAGTGCAAAAAATGTGTTGTGTTGACCAGATGTAATAAAATTCCAGAAAGAGGGAATGCTATTGTGGACCAAGAAGGTCCTGCATGGTGGTGGAAGTTCTTGAGCTAGGTCTTGAAGGAAGGGCAAGATTTTGATAATTGAAAAATTTACCTAATTTAGATAATTAGAATGCTCACAGTGGAGCAAAAGCTCAAAAGGTATTTAGATAACTATTTATCTATCTTGAAACAGCATAATCTCTGAGTAATTAAAGTTGAAAGGTTAATAAAAGGCCAATGAAGAGATTTATAGAGGGCATAAATAAAGATGCAGCATATCCAGCGATCCAGTGCTTGCAAGAAATGGTATTGGAGATTTCTTTGAAGAAATATCTGATTGAAAAAGTTTGATCATATTGCTTGATTTAGTGATACCTGATGGATAGCCTGAGTGCTGTAATGGTGCCTTTAAAAGATATGAAGACCTAGAAAATGGCTTTCAGCATGCCTACTGATAGATCCTGTGTGGAGGACTTGTGGAAAAACTTTGGCAGGAATCACAAAAGATGAAAGGCATGGATGAGTTGCCATTTGTACTGTTAGAAAGAATTCCAGTGTGGATGCAGACCTATTGGGGTCATATGGTAGTTCTATCATCTTTTGTCACCTTCCTTTCCTTCGCATCCTCCCTGTCCCCCAACAGTGATTTGTGTCACTAGACAGTGTCACTTGCAGTAGAGATGTTCATGGTCTGTTATAATTTCATATTGCTGTTTCCAGGGTTCTTGTACTTACCATATTTGGAGTAGCATTTGATCAACAGTTGGTGTTGATGATAGTGGGTTTGGCAAATGGAAACATGCTATAAAAAGCGAGTAGTTAAGCGTGAATTCGGCAGCTAGGTAGGAAAGAGGGTAGGGTTTTAGACCTGTAGTCAAGGAGATCTGGGTACAAATCTAGCCTCAGACACTTAGCAGCTATGTGACTCTGGGCAAATCACCTAATATCCTACAAGCTCCACTACAGAATGGGGGTCATCTTCCTTCTGGGGTTGTTGGATAAAATGAAATGATACTTGTAAATCACTTTGCAAACCTTAAAGTGCTGTAGAAATTCTAGTTATTTGTTGTTGTTGATGTTATTATTATTTTAACGTCTTAGAGTCAATAAGTAGTCATTGGAGTTTAATGAGTAGGGGAATGACAGGCTCAGACTTGTGATTTATGAATATCACATTGGCAGCTAGGTGGAGAGTGGATTCTAGTGGGGAAAAAGAAGGCAGGGAGAACAATTAAGAAGTCATTGTACTAGTCCAGATGAGAGATGATGAGGGTCTGGGTGAGGATGGTGGCTATGAGAGCAGAAAGGAGGTTATGGGTAGGAGAGATTTGTGGAAATAGAGAAGACAATATATGGCACCTGGGAGGGTGAGGAGTGGAGGACAATACAAAGGACGATATAAACTTAGATGTGTTAAGGTTTATTGATGCTCAAAATGGGCGTATTCAGAAGGGGTGGTTTTGGGGGACAAAGGTCACATAGTGAAATCAGCAGTGAAGGTAGAAATCTGCTGGGGCTTGTTCATTCTATGCAGAGCCCTTTATCCCATTCAAAAAGAAAAGGGAGAGACAGGGTAGCAACTTACTCTGGGGCACCAGCCTTAGAAATTAAGTATAGGGTATAAGATGCTGGTTTTGGTGGAGTTTTGTCTGTGCAGCTGCTTGGGTTGAGGTTTACTTATATAACTCTGAGAGACTGTGGTCTGGTACAGCAGTCAGAAGAATAGTAGTTTGAGGGGCAAAAGTTGAGGAACAGTGGGTGCAGTTGGGTGGGTAGGAGCACAGAAGGCTGCATATGGAAGTTGTTGCTTGATCCGTGAAGAGAGAAATTCTGTGGCGATGCAGAGAGAATACATTTGGGCATCAGGTATGGCTTATTTGATGGAATATGGAATTGCAGAGTGCAGGAGAGGGAGTAATGTCTAGTGTGCCTGGAAAGATGGGTTGGGGCCAATTTTTTTTTTAAGGAAAGATTTCTTTTTTTTTTTTTTTGTAATAAATTTTATTTGTTTTCTTGTTTACATCATTCATTTTCATGAGATTTTTGAATTACAAATTTTCTCCCCGTCTTTCCCCCACCCCACCCCAACCTCAAAACAGTGATCCCTCTGTAGAGCCCCTCCCCTGGTCTGCTCTCTAACTTTCTGGTAGGGCAGGGAGGGTCTCCACACCCAAGCCCCTGTGTGTCTTGATTCCTCGTTGCAGGTATTGCAGAGCTTTAAATTCTAGATTCTTTCAGTTCCTCCCTTGTCACCCACCCCCACTGGAAGGACAACCAATTCAATACAGGCTGTGTAGGTGTGATTATACAGGAAATCTTAATAGTGGACATATTGTGACAGTGATCATATGTCCCTCCTTCTTATCCCTCCCCCCTCTGCTCTGCTCTCTCCCCGTCCCCATCCCTTTATTGAAGTGTGAGCATCCATCATCCCTCCCCCAGACCCTCCCCTCCTCTCTGTCATCCCACC
>CM053593.1:54643179-54681800 GCA_028646575.1 Pseudocheirus occidentalis
AATTGTCTCTCCTGAATCTATTTTCCAGGTCAGTGGTGTTTTCAAGGAGATATTTCACATTGCTTTCTATTTTTTTCATTTGTTTGTAACTGTTTAATAGTATCTTGGTTTCTCATAAAGTCATTAGCTTCCACTTGCTCCACTCTAATTCTGAAGGAATTTTTCTCTTCAGCATGGTTTTGAGATTCTTTTTCCATCTGGCAAATTCGACTTTTTAAGGCATTCTTCTCCTCATTGGTTTTCTGGGCCTCTTTGGCCATTTGAGTTGATCTATTTTTTAAAGTGTTGTTTTCTTCAGTCAGGTTGTTGACTCTCTTTTCATGATTTTCTCAGATCATTCTCATTTCTCTACCCAATTTTTCCTCTACTTCTCTTGTTTTTCAAAGTCTTTTTCAGATTATCTATAGCTTCTAGGAATTCTTCAAGTGTATTGGAAGCATTTGGTGTGGGAGTTCTGACTGTGTTGTCTTCCTCCCGTTCCATGCTTTGATCCTTTTTGTCCACAAAGAAGCATTCTAGAGTTTTACTGCTGTTCTTATTTTGCTTCCTTTTCCTCATGTTGGCTAGTCAATTAATTGGTTGTTTTGTTTAGCTTTGTGAAACTCTGCTTCCAAGGGGGAAAGCTCTGTTCCAAATCTCTGGGGTCTTCCCAGCTGCCGGAGCTATTAGGGGGTGTTGCAGCCCCCCCCCCCCCAGCTTTGGCTTGCTGAAAGCGCTCCCCAGGACCACCACCCAAGAGCATGATCTGGATCTAGGCTGCTGAGCGCAAGAGCACTTGACCCTGATCAATTGACTCAGCCCCGCTGCGGGATCCACAGGCCAGGGGCTCTGAAGCAGCCCAGTGGGGGGCCGCCTCCGGTTACAGCAGTTCCTGCCCTTCACCTACTGCTTCCTTGCCCTGGGGGTAGTTTGGCCGAACTGCTTTTCCTCCCCAAAATTTAGCTTGAAAGCTTCACTCACTTTCACTGACTTCTAATCCTGGCTTAGTAGATGTGAAGATTGCTAGAGGTGCTTTAGATCTTCTCTGAAGCAGACTCACGCTGTGGCTTGGGAGGCTCATCTCCTCCCGGCTACCCTGGAGCCTGGCCTGGCCGCATGGCGGTTTCAGGCTGGGCTGGTCTGGTCTTGGCTTCCGGCCTGCAGGCCTGCTCAATGAGCCCCTCCTGCCATGCTGCCTTTCTCTAATCCCTATTTTTCACACCTTGCTAGATGTGGAGTTTCTGGAGGCCATAGATCTTCTCCCTTGTAGACTGGCTGCTCGGCCCCTTCCTATGGCCCTGGCCCTGGCCACGGTTTGGTTTCAGGCTGGGCTGGTCTCGGCTCACGTCCTGCCGTGATGATCCCCTGCTGCCGAGCTGCCTTCCGCAAGGGATTTTTGTGAGTTTGAGAGTCCTAGAATTTGTCCAGAGTCATATTTTATGGGTGATCAGGGTGGCTGTGTGGGAGCTGCGGGACCTTGCTGCTTCCACGCCGCCATCTTGGTTCCGCCCCCTCTTGGGGCCAATTTGTGAAAGGTTTTAGAAACTAAACAGAGGAATTTATATTTTGTCTCAGAGGTAATAGGGAGCCCCTAGAGTTAATTGAGTAGAGGA
Organism: Pseudocheirus occidentalis; assembly: GCA_028646575.1. Lineage (NCBI taxonomy): Eukaryota > Metazoa > Chordata > Mammalia > Diprotodontia > Pseudocheiridae > Pseudocheirus > Pseudocheirus occidentalis. The sequence continues at coordinate 54,644,772 of CM053593.1, forward strand.
GTCATATAGTTATATTTAAAGAGAATTACTTGGTAAACATTCAGGGCTCTCTCTTTTCTAATTACAGCTAACCTTTCCAGCCCAGTTTCCTGAGCCCCATGCACTCCTCTCTATCGCAGTGCCTTGTATTGCTATCTGCCACCCTCCTTTGCATTCATTCATGGTATCCTCTGGGCATTTTGTGCATGCCTTCATTGTTTCTACCTGTGGACACCCTTCTCTTTCTTTGTGACTCAACTCGGGTGCTGTTTCTTCAATGAAACTTTTCCCTAATTCCTTGAATGTGTTCTCTCCTTTATTAGCATTTCCCAGAACTACGATTTTCAAATTTTTTTTTTTGATCATATACCTTTATCAAGAATTTTTTTCCCTATTACTTATGCTAAGGGTGGAAAATTGGAGGGTTTTGCTGATGGACAACTGCCCAGCTGCTTGTGTGCATGCTCGTTTCAGTTAGGTTGTATTTCTCTGCAGAGGCTGATATTTGGATCTGGCTCAGAAGGAAGGAAGGTTGGGAACTTGCCCATTTGGAGGGAGGGAGTAGAATGAGGAAGTGTGAGGGGTAAGAATGGTTGTGTTAGAAACAGCCTCTGTGACTGACTGTCTTGGCAGGGTGGGATGCATCCCGTCTTCATGTCCTAAACCCATAGGTCGATCTCAATTTGGGAATGATGCTGTGGCTTCCCAGCTGACCCCCATTTTGGAAACCACTGGTCTTTGACACCTCAATATCTCCTTTGTAGTGTCACCTCATTCTCTGCTGACTTGTATATAAATTTTACTTTCCAACCCCCTATTTGATTATAAATCCTCTCCTAGGAGGTTCTGTAGTTTATCCTAGTCATATCTCTAGCACTTTAGCATAGTGCTTTGCATGTCATGAATGCTTAAGAAATGTGTATTGACTTGCCTACTTCTTAGCCATAGAGCCCATTATATGTAGAGTATAGAGCACTCACACACTTGGCCTAGTTGTCTAGAATAGCCATGTATATGATGAACCCTTTAGGTGTGAACTTCAGTGAAATGCTGTAGACATGAGTTTACCTGCTAGAATAAAGAAGTCCTTGCTTATACTTTGCAGTAGTTACAAAAGCCAAGCTCAGGCAGTGCCGGAACTGATAAGGTTGGAGCAGAAGAAGCAAAAGAAGAGAGGAATGGATAAAAGGAAGAGAAGGAAAGAGGATACACAAAGAATCACAAACAAGTGATTCAGAGAAGCAGGGTTAGGTGACAAGAGCAGGGAGAATCAGACTGAGTAGGACAGACATGACAGCATGGGAGGAGGGAGAGGGGAGCATCAGGATGCATCCAGACACAAGGGAATGAAACCCTTATGTGCATTACTGTATGAAAACATAGTATAGCTACGGATATTTGGAGCAATAGCTTTGAGTCTTCACCAAGAGAAAGTATGCGCAGTTTACTAATGCAGGGAAGTTAGAGCTAGATTTCCGTCAAGGTGTATTTAAACTTCTTTTTTTCATGGTTAATATTTAATTAGCTCTTGCTTTCTCATCATATTTCATTTCTCTACTTCCTCGCCCTCGTATCCATACCTCTCTATTCCTTTTCCCAAATTGTGCTCTATAAATGAGGTATTCATATATATATTTGAAAATACTGCTTGACAGTGGGGATATATAGTACTGAGATTTTCTTTGTATCTTCTCCAGTGCCCATAACTTTATGCTGCATATAGGAATTTGATAAATGTCAGTTGAATTATATTATAACTGAATAATATTATAATGGCTTCTAATATCAGCTTTCTTTTCCATTTCTTTGTCTTTCTGTACACACACACACAAACACACACACACACACTCCTTCCCACCTCCATCTTTTAATATGTGAGCTCAGGCGGGCTGACACACACACACACACACACACACACACACACACACACGCGCACTGCGCGCAGTTTCTGTATGACGAGGATGAGAGTGAGCAAGAAAAAGAACAGATATGAGTCAGGTTGTTTGGGGAAACACACACAATGATAAAAATAGTTTGCATGCTGAGAGCTCCATCTGGCTTGCATGAAATCTTTTTCTTATGCTGTTATTCTTTCTCAATATACAACTTCCTCTTTATTTTTTACCATAGATAGACATGGAAGATAGAATTTGAGATTGTAATTTATGTAAATTCTATTAGACATCTGAAGCCTATAAGTTCAAAATGTTTTTTAAAAAAGTTTTGCATAAGAAACACCTTTCTGTTTCGGTTTCAATTTGTAGGAATAAGATCATTCTCTGTATTAACTGTCTACCAATGCTAGATATTTGATTAGTACATTTCTTACATTCTCCAAACATTTATTATATACTTACTGTGAACTAGGCACTGGGGGCCCAGTGATGAAAAGAGAAATAGTTTGTTCTTGGTGAGTCAGGGTTAGGCAAAGCAGGCTACAAAGCATTTATTTAGCTCTTATTATGTGCCAGGCACTATAACTGTTTGGGAATGCAAAAAGAAGGATAGGTCCTGCTTCAAGGACCTAAATTCTACTGGGGCAAGAGAAAACATAAAAGGAAGTTCTGTTAGGAGGGGAGAGAATATAGCCATTAGAAGGCATGATACTGAAGATTGGAGAGTCAAATGTAGATCTAGGAGGGGAATGCAGTATGGCTAATCTAGATCCATTTGTAAAATGGAGGACCCTGGTTGGAACTTATCAGTAGAAGTTGTGGGAGGTCAGTGTGGCGCAAAAATTTTCCAGGGTGAGAAGGCCCCAGGGAATCTTGGGGGACATTCCATTGTGAGAAGATTATGTTATGATGATAAAATCTGGGAGAGTCAGAAACAGAGACAAGAGGGAACTGAAGTCAGCCCACTGTCAGAGATGGAAGCCCAGGACTGAAATGTAATGACATATAGGCCAGAAAATGCCATAAAAGTAAATACTTGAGATAGGACTAAAAGGATATTATTTACTAAGAAATGGTACTGGTAACCTTTACCTCCACATTCATGAAGGCAGCAATTCTGGGTCAGAAAGAGCTACTTCTCCCAGGAAACTGAGAATTTCATCAAAATTTAGTAATCCTAATCCTTATAGGCTGGATTTTTATGCCTCAGACAACAAGGAAGTTAACCAGTGGTTTAATGCCTACTTTTCAAAGCCAATCAAATCCCTAAAATAGCCACCTTATTACGTTGAAAAGAAACTCTATCAGTTCAAGCAAAGCATATATTCTTCCTACCACACAATCCTTACCCTTAAAGAGCTTCTAATAATGGAGAGAAACATGTATGCAGATAATTATAAGGTAGCAAAATAAATGCTGCACAGGAGATGAAGTACCATGAGAAATGTGAGACATGGTGAGACGTACATAAGAGCATGAACAGAACGAAGGGTGGACTGGAGTTGGGACACCTTGAGAGGCAGGGGCACCAAGAAGCAAGTTCTCAACAGTAGTTCAGACAAGAGTCATGAAGGCCTACATTGATATGGTTTCAGTAGGAGTGGAAAGGGTGGGCCTGATGTGAGAGGGATGATAGAGTAGAGTCAAGAAGGGTTGGCATTGGATGGGATTTGGGTGATAAGGAAGAGGGAAGAGTAAAAGATGATTCTGAAGTTTCTCGTCTGTTTTTTGGTAAACTGAAGGTGATGTTGCCATCAGCAGAAATAAGAAAGTTGTACTCAGGAGCAGGTTTTGTTTAATAGAATCATGGATTTTTAAAAAAAAAATTGGATTTCACTGGCGTAGGCCACAAGCTCCCCATTCCTGGTGTAGGCAGCCCTCCAGGAGGGGAGATGAGTACCTTTTCTGCAGTTTTGAAAGTATTGTTGCCTGGGACAATGAGAGGATAAATGACTTTCATAGCTAACATGTATCAGAAGTGAATATTGAACCTCCAGGTCCTATCCTGACTCCAAGACTAGCTTCCTATCCACTGTGCCACTTTGCCTCTCAGAATCATAGATGTTCAGTGAATATCTCTTGACTGATTTTTAAAGGGACTACAACTGTTTAGTTAACTCCCTTCATTTCACAGATGAATAAATTGAGTCCCAAAGAGGTTGTGACTTTCTAAGGGTCACATTAGTAGTATTTAAAAGAGGCAAGATTTGAATCCAGGTCCTCTGACACCAAATGCAGTTATTTCATCATCGAATGTAGTGATTTTTTTTTTTTGAGGGGAGGGGTATGCATATCCCTTTTCTGTTTTTCTTTTTAGAAGTTTCCACTCTACGACCGCCTTCTCCCAGTGAACCACCAGAGGAAGATAGTGTATTATTTAATAAGCTGATGTATTTAGGATGTATGAAAGTTTCTTCTCCTCGAAATGAAGTAGAAGCTTTACGAGCAATGGCAACCATGAAATCTTCAAGTCACTTCCCTTTTCCTGTCACTCTCTATGTGCCAAATGTTCCAGAAGGCTCTGTAAGGTAAGTTCTGACTGTTTGCCTGCTCAAGGAAGATAGGAACTTCAATGAATTTTATCAGCTTATTTCCTTACTTTTAATTCAGTTTTATTTTTAGCTCCAAATTTTACTGTCTCTCCCCTCCTTCTTTCCCACCTTCAGAAAGTAAGGAAAACAGAACTCATTGCAGACATGCATAGTTGGGCAAAACATATTGTCAGCATTAGCTATAAAAAAAAAATTGCTCTTGAGTTAATTTTTTTTAAATATTGACTTTGAATTCAGTTATTTTACTTGGGCATGTAAAATAAAGGTCCAGGTTTGTTTTAAACCATTGCTTCATGTTTATCAAATGTAACTAGACATGAATTGATAATTTATGGAGTTATGAAATGGAGGCAGCCATGCCCATTTCTGTGGGCACTGGGGAACACCGTGATTGGCATTAGGGAATGGGGTGGCAGTTACACTTTAATTAAATATGGAGGGTAGGGGGGCAAAAAACCCATAAAGGCAGAGACAAATGATGAAAAGTGATCCAGAGGTAGACAGTGGCAACATGAAGCAGGAAGCAGGATGGTAAAGGGAAACAGGCAGTGTGGGAAAGAGGAAGGGGCGGGGGAGAGGCAGAGAGAATCCCTCCCATCACTGTGGGTTAGATGTGGGAGCACTCAGCCGACCCGATGGAAGAGAGCTTGGGGGCCGGAGTGTGAGGCCTTATTTTAATTTTTATTCTTTTGACGAACAGACCAACTCCTCTCTGTGCCATTTTGTGACATTCAAATCATCTCATAGTTGTCAGTAAAACTTCAAAGTCTTCATCTCAAAGTTATCATCGCCTTTTTGAGGTTCTGCTGTGGAGGTCTGAAATTTGCATATTGTAGGACCAGAACCATGACAGACAGCACCTAAATACTTTCCCCTGATTTCCGCACATATTACCAGGATGTGAATTTTAGTTATTATGTGATAACAGTTTGTAAATTATGCTCCTTTGATCTTTGGGACGCTTTGTATGTGACTTCTAGGTTCCCCTTTGAAATCTTATTTCCTGCTGTTTCACCTTTATACTGACTACTTATAAACTTACCATACTGACTAGAAGGGGAGGAAGTGGTTCGGGGGGTCCAGAAGAAGATGCAGTTTTAATACAAGAAGGCTTTATTATTTGACTAGGTTTGGATGTTTAGATAGAAAACAAAAGTTCTCTCCCTTCCCTCCTTCCTTTCTTTACTTCCTTTGGATTTTCAAGGGAAGGGGACGAATGACTACTCACTATTTCCAGACCACACCTTCCTCCTTCCATTGGTTCTGGGCATGATTGTTCCTTAGTCTGGGCCCCTATTCTGTGCTCTACTTTGGAGGCTTAAGCTCCACTGAGATGTTTACATTTTAAGCCACTTGAATCTCACAGTTCTAGTCTGATGGAATAATTTGTAAGCAAGGTCCTGAGTCAAATGTTTTCTTTGCTTCCATTTTTAGGAGCTTGTGAGAGTGAATTATAAAATCAAAAGCATAAGATTCATAACTTAATGTGCTCAGCCCTCTGTTAGGGAAAGAAAAATCTCAGCATTTGGGATGGAGGGTTTAACTTCTGACCTGTTTTGGTTCTGTCTTTACCAGGCTAGTCACTGTTGTATTTTCTCCTGTACCAGTGAGTAGATGTGAATAACAGATCATTTATGACTAGTATTATTTGTAGTAGGCAAAATCTTAGGAAATAGAAACAATTTAAAGAAATAGAAGCTACTAGTTTTTTATTAGAAAGTGGTGTCCTAGGGTTGTTGTGGATTTAATGCACCATCATGAGCTTCTGGGCTTATATTTATCATTTATAATTTATAAACTGCATGTAGCTAATGGGATCTAAGTCCAGTTGTTGTGCTTATTAAGCCTGAATTTATTTCAAAGCTGTTTTGAGTCCTGAATGGGACAGCCCTTTCTTCTGATTGCAATCCTAAAGTAAGAAATGAGCAATGAAAACTAAATTTTGGACTCTTCTGTCATCTTTGTTTTGCAGAATAATAAACCAATCTAGCAACGTGGAAATTGCATCATTCCCAATCTACAAAATACTTTTTTGTGCACGTGGCCATGATGGGACAACAGAAAGCGATTGTTTCGCATTTACAGAGAGTTCTCGTGGGACAGAAGACTTTCAGATACACATTTTCTCCTGTGAGATTCAAGAGGCAGTAAGTATCACATAATCCAGCGATCTGCTATAGTGAGAAAGTTAATTAAAAGAATATGAATAGGACCTACATCTTTGTTAATTAGCGCTGGGACAGGACTGTACCTGGGCTTCACTCCTGTTCCACGATGGGGAAAACTCCCTGTTCTGGTGCAGGTGGGCACCTTCTCTGCAACTTGCAAACCTAGAGAGCCGCCTGGAGCAGGGGTTCTCTCAGTGATCACTCTAAAATTATTGAGGACTCCCCCACCCCAACCAAAGTTTTTTGTTTATGTGGGTTATGTCTGTTATTATTGTCCATATTTTAAATTTTATGTTATGCTAGTGATATTATGAAAATAATTTTGATCTCTCATACCCCTGGAAAGGATCTCGGGGACCCTCAGGATCACACTTTGAGAACTGCTGGCCTAGATCACCAAGAAGTTAAGTGACCCTCCTAGGATCACACAGTGTTAGAAGAGAGATTGAAAATCCAAGGTCAGCACATCATAGTATCTGTGTGCGTAGCGTTAGGATTTGAATAGATTTCTTAAGAGGAAGTCATGATTTGTGGTAGCACAGAGCCACATGGAAAGAGCTGAATCACAGGCAGTGCCTATCTTAGTGCAGAGTTAAAATAGTTCTGTTTAGCAGCATTAGGGGAGGAAGAAGGGAATAAGCATTTATGTAACGCCTACTACATGCCAGCTGTTCTGCAGAGGACTTTTTTTTTAACCAAATATTATCTACAATCCTTATAAAAATCCTGGGAGTTAGGTGTTGTCATTATTCCCATTTTACAGGTGAGTAAACTGAGTCAAGCAGAGGGTAAGGTGACATGCCCAGGGTGACACAGGATAGATTAAAACTCAGGTTTCCTGATTCTAGGCCCAGCGCTCTGTCTACCACCAGCTGCTTGGTGCATTATATTTTAGCACCATGTTGTGGAGAAGTCAAACAGCATGAAGTTTTTTTTTTTCTTAGACTTTTTTATACTGTCAAAAAGAAAGGAGTAATATCTGTCATCGTTCTTAATTAATGGATTGTTAAAAACAAATTTTAAAAAATGTTGTTGCTCTGTGTAAAATTGGCTGACCTTGGAATGGTGTTTATTTTACAGGTCTGTAGTTTTTGTTTTTATTTTGTTTTTAACCAGTGCTTATTTGTCAAGTGAGTGAACCAAAAAAATTTAGTAATTAAAAATTGAATGTTCTTTCTTAACACAAAGGATTTTCAAACCAGTAGCCAGTTTTGTCTAGCAATCAGTTAACCATCCAACCACTAAATGTTTATTAAGCTCCTACTATGTTCTAGGCATTGTCCTAAATTTGGCTAAATACGGATACATAGAGAGGCATGTGTCAGTCAGTCCCTGCTCTCGAGGAGCTTACGGTTTAATGAGAGAAGACAGTGTGTAAAAGAAGCTGAAAAGTAGGGAGGGCAGTAGGGAAGGCTGTTACTGGTGCGGGGATGTGGCGAAATCCTGCCGCCAGTGAGGGGAGGGAGCTGAGGAGGTAAGCAAGGGAGAGTCATTGTCGATTTCATTTTGCAGAATGATGAGTTTCTAGAGATTATGAAGCTCAGGAGAGCAGCTAGGTGGGAAATGATGAGAATTGCCAGAGAGTCCTTCCAAAATGATGGAGGATCCTCTTCCTCCTAGGGAGGAAGTCCCTAATGGTTAAATGACTTGCCTAGGGTCACATGGTAGGTGTTAGAGGTAGGATTTGAACCCAGGTCTTCCTGGTTTTGAGGCTAGCTGTCTGACCTTTATGCCATGATACTTTAGTTTGATTTCTGTTAAAAAGATGTGGAGAGCAGTTATCAAAGGGAAGGGAGAAAGAAAGAAAGAGAGAGAGAGAGAGGGAGAGGGAGAATCTCTGATCCTTACACACTCCATTATGAGAGGTGAGGACAAACTGATGGTAGAGACTTGTTATTTCAGATGTGGCAGCTGATGTTTTTATACCTGTTTGAGTTTTGGATTCCTGGAGCCTACTCTCATTGAAATGGATTTGGCAAAATGGGGAGAGTCTGTTGCTTGGACAGTCAGAGATTGTTGAAGAAGGAAATTAAAGGGATGTGTTTCTCACTATTTTATATAATTGTGATGTCTATAACATTCATAATTTGGGGAACCTTTATATATGGTGTATTCTTCTTTTAGTCATTTTGGGAATCATACGTTGTATGCTGCAGATTGTTAAAAGGAAGTCCGTATATTCCTGTATTGTGCAGCACTTGTAGCTTGTGGTCAAGTGTCTTTAACCTCTCATGTAAAATTCTCTGTATTTGAAGTAGGAATATACATGGATATTTAGATAATTAATTAATTACAAGATAATGGTTTATTAAGTAGTTCTGAATGTTATTATAGGTGTCATACAATGTTAGACCTGGAGAGGACCTGAGAGTGTCCACTTCCTTTATTTTATAAATGAAGAAACTGAGGGCCAAGGAATCTGTGACTTACCCAAAGGGACAGCAAGGATACTGGCAAAGTAGGGACTCCTGTGCCCCTAACTGTGGGCGTCTTTCAAACCTGGGTCTGTTCTGGCCCCTCTTGTTTTTTCTGTGCTCTTCCTTGGTAACTCATCAGCTGTTACGGGGTCAGTTCAATTTTCCTCTATTTCAAAATTACTCAGAAATCAATGAGTAAATATGCATGTGCTTCTCTGTTTATATCTCTCTTTCTTTGTATTTGTCTGATTATATCTATCTAATTTCCCTAGTTTTTCTTCTGAGCTCAAGTCTCTCATTTCCATTTACCTATTAGACCTTTAGAACTGGGTATCCTGCGTGCATCTCAAACTCAGCTTGTCTAAAACAGAGCTTATCTTTCCTTGCTCCTCAGAGCCTGCCCTTTTCTGAAGTTCCTTGCCGTGTTTGTGAGCATCGCTAACCTTTTAGTCAGCCAGGTTCACAACGAGGCTCCTATCCTTGGCTCCTCACTTTCTTACCTTGAATACCCAGTTTTCCTGTTGCTCACACAGCCCTCCATCACAATCTTTGTCCCTAGAATGTATCTTTTCCTTCCTTCCACATTTTAGAATTCCTGATTTTTCCTAAAAACTCAGCTGAGATGCCGTCTTCTACAGTAGACCTTTACTGGTCCCTCCGTCTGCTGGTGTCTTTCCTACCAAGGTGACCTTCTGTCTCTCTGCTTTATGTTTCCTATACACACACACAAATGCACATGTTTTACATGCATGCATATATGCACATCCAAATACCTACATGCATATATAGTCACACAATTCTCTTGTTGGTTAGAATGTAAGCTCTTTGAAAGCAGCTACCATGTTTTTGCTTCTCTTTGTGTCCTTAGTGCTTAGCACAATACCTGCTTTGTAAATGCTTGCTGACTGACCAGTGGGCTTGTGTTCTCACTGTCATTGGAATGGGCATTAGTGGAGGATTTTTTCTAATTACTTTTGTTTCTTGTATTTTTGCAGTCTTTAGCCAAGTTTTGATGTTTTCTAGAGAACGGCAGTCAATAGAATCAAAACTTGCTATGAGCAGGAGTGCTTCTCTGTCTGCTCCACATTCGCTCCTGCAGTGCAGTGACTAAGAGCAGCAGAAGAAAAGGGCGCTGGTTGTGCAGATGGCTCTAGGCCCAACCCTTTTGGCCTTTGTGTTAGAAGTATCTGAGGAGAGCAAGAGCCTCTTGAAGAGGAAACGAGGGGATTATTTGTTTTGAGTTGGGGTGGGGGTTGTTGCAGGAGATGTATGTTTCCTTCAGGATTGCTCGGTGTCCAAGTGAAATGAAGAGTCTGCCAGTGGTGATGGTGGGCAGTGGCAGTCCTGTGGAGTATCTTGGTGTGCCTTTGGAGTTACCCTAGAAAGGAACCCTTTATAAAGTGAGGTGGAGAGCATTTTGGTGATGATTCCATTTAATATCTTAATCTTGTTTTCTACATAAGATTCTACTAGTTCTTCCTAACACATCTGCTGAAATTGTACTTAATTTACCACTTGTACATTTTTGACTTGGAGAAAAAGAAGGACAGACAGACCTAAGTATTTTATGGGGAGGGAGTAGAAAGGAGGTAAAACACTTATCTAACAATGGCTCTTCCTTCATTCTTTCGTTTAGGTCAGCAGAATCTTATACAGTTTTTGTACAGCATTTAAGCGTTCTTCCAGGCAAGCATCAGATGTAAAGGACTCTGTTGTCCCCACCCCAGACAGTGACGTATTTACCTTCAGCGTCTCCTTGGAGGTCAAAGAAGACGATGGAAAAGGAAACTTTGGGTAAGGCAGCTGGGAAATAGCACAGTTATCTAAAATGGTGTAGAGAGCTTTTGTGGTTTATTTCTTCCTGAGTGTAGCGCACCTGTTCTCTATGTCTTCATGTTAAATCCTTTTTTTTAAGGCCCTTTTTGGGTCCTATGTTCTACCTAAAACTTTCTGTGATCCCCCTAAACTGAAAATAATTTCCCCCTTTTCATAGTTCTTAGAGCGCTCTGTTTTTCTCCTTTGAGTACGTTTTCCCAGCATCATACTAAGCTTCCCAATGCTGAGCCTGTGTTGTTCTCTGTTTTCACCCCTAGTGCCTAGGCTAGTCCTTTGTATACAGTAGATTTGTAATCAACATAGTATCGGTTTGAATGTGTATATATTTCTTTTTTTAATCACCATTTACCCCCTTTGTGCTTCCTGTGTCTGTGTCAAGCGGCCTTTTTGTGGGAGCCTAGTGGCCTTCTTCCTAGTTAGAAGGGAAGTCGTGAAAATTACATTTTATGTTTTGTGTCTCTTTGCTAATTTCATTAGTCTAATAACAACCATAATGATAGTAATGGTGATGGTGACGTTATCTGACAGACGTATCTATCACTTCTTATGTGCCAGCCTCTGTGCTAATTAGTGCTTTATAATTATCATCTCATCTGATTCTCACAGCAACCCTGAGAGGTATGTGCTGTTATCATTCCTGCTTCACAATTGAGGAATCCAAGGCAGACAGAGGTCAAGGGACTTGCTGAGGGTCAAGCAGCTCCTAAGTGCCTGAGGCAGGATTTGAATTCAAGTCTTCCTGACTCTAGGTCTGACACTCTTTATCCACTGCTCCACCATTGCCTCAACTGGAAGAGTTTTCAGAAGCATTAAAGGGGAGGATGAAACTAATCAGGAGGGTGATCTGTAGTTAGACTTGGTGGATTGTTTGGTGATATAAAAGAGGAAGCTATGTCAGCGTATGTGGCTGAAAGGTGAGGGAGCAGCTTCTTGCTTGGTTTCTACAATGATGCTTGTTTTTACCATTTAAGAGGCTTAAGGTGTATGGGGTCAAGAAGGTCAGCGGGTAGGTAACATGGATGAAGGGTGACAATGATTAATTAGGTATAAAGAATTATTGTAAAAAAAAGGGTTGGAGGAGACTGAGTGTGTGAAAAAGTGACTTGCCTGCTGTCTTTTCCTTTTTGAAGTATAGAATAAATCTCCTTGTTCCAAGCAAATATACAATGACATTGTTGGGTAGCGTTTTGTTTTAGAACAAAATATTTATTGTGTTCTTGATGAGTGAATATGAGAACTACCAGTGTTCTTCTGTGAGTGAGCAGAAGAGAGAATCCAGTTCATAAGCATAGACTGTGTAGTTAATGGAAGTGAATGGAATGAGTAAGCTATGGAAGTCACTGCTAAAGCACATGGGGGTTTAACTCCTGGCATACTAACTGTACTCCATTTAGTAAAGTTTTTACTATTTTTCTTTTAGTTTTGAATTGGTTTCTTTTTTGAATCTCTGGATGTGTGTAGGGTATAGAACACCTTGAAGTTTGTAAAGCATTTTCCTCACAATAACCCTGTAAGTTAGGCCAAGCAAATAATGAATGTATTGAAAGTCTTATTAGCTATTAAAGTATAAAAATGTGCTAAGACTTTTAGGACACCATGTTTTACCCCATTTACCTGATCAGAAAACTGAAGCGCTGCATAGTTAAGTGATTCCCCTGTGCTCTCCCAGCCAGTGCCTGATGGGAATGAGGCCCAGATCTCCTTTCTTCAAGTCCAGTGTGTTTTGGGTGACATTGGTAGCTCTTCTAACTCGGGTTCAGTCTAGAATTTGACTGCAGTTTATGTTGAGTCGTTTAGCCTCTCTTAGCTAAAGGATAAGTTACCAGAATATGTATATATATATTCTTATCCTAAAGGCCAAAGAAATTCAGGTTTCATTGCGACTGATTGAGGAACCTAATGTCTTGGGCCCACTTAGGACAGGGGTTCCTTTCTCCATCTTTCCCTCTCTACTGTTTCTCCCTTCCTCTTCTCTCAGTCAGGTCAGTCAGTAAGCATTTATTAAATGTCTACTAGGCTGCCAGGCACTGTGCTAACTTCTGGGGATACAAAAAAAGATAAAAGGTAGGTCTTGTCCTCAGGGTACTTACAGTCAGATGATGGAGACAAATAAACAACTGTGTACTAACAGCCATATACAGGATAAACAGAAAATACTCAATGGGGGAAGGCCCTAGAATGAGGCACTGGGAAAGGCTTCTTTCCTCCCTTCTCCCCAGTCGCTCTTCTTCTCTCCTTTCCCTCCTTGTACTCTCTTTTCTCTCTCTGGTTTCCCTCTCCTCTCTTTTCTTTCCCCTCCATCCTCTCTCCCTTTTTCTCTCATCCATCTCCTGCCCCTCTCCCCTGTGCGTCTCAGTGCAGCTGACATCCCACTGCTGACTTCCTTCCTGCTTGCAAGTCTCCTGAAGTCCTCAGATCTTTTCTAGACAAAGGGCTACCTTGCCATGCCTCCTTCATCCTCTACTTGAGAAGCTTACTTTTGCAAAAAACTTTGAGCCCTTTTTTTGTGCTCCTTTTGAGACTTTTTTGCATTTTAGCCCAAGGCTAGAACTTTGTGGTTACATGCTAATTTTGGGGGGTTAATTTTACTTTAAAACGTAAAATTTCTGTCTAGCCTCTATATAGCAAATTTGTCCAATTCTACTGTAAAGGATTATGTTGAATTGAAAGGTAGACTTTTGAAAATACGTTTTATAGCTTCTTTGACAATTGACTCAGAACACTGCTGATAGAAACTCTGAACCTATCATATTTTGTAAATTTTCTGTCAAGTTGCATTGTTTCATATAATTTTTTCTTTAATGTGACTTGTCTTTTCAGCTTGAGAACTATTTTCCCCTGCTATGTTAATTTGTCTTGGTTTTAAAAATGGTGTCAGAAGGGGCAGCTAGGTGGCTCAGTGCATAGAGTCAGGCCCTGGAGTCAGGAGGACCTGAGTTCAGATATGACCTCAGACACTTAACACTTACTGGACGTGTGACCTTGGGCAAGTCACTTAGCCCCAATTACCCTGCCTTCCCCCCTCCAAAAAGCAAAAAAAAAAAAAACCAAACAAACCAATGGTGTCAGAAACTTATACGTGATGAATGGCCTGGGCACTGCTCTGGCATCTTTGGAATATCAAAAGAACTTGAGGACCCATAGCAATCTCTGTGAAGTAGTTGGAGAGAGCCATGGTAAGTGTCACATGGGATGTGTTTGGGCATTTTCAGGTAGGAGGAGGACCCCCATCAGTGAGATCACAGATTCACTGAAATGCTGAAACATTTAAGTGAATGACAACTTGAGGCCAGATGACCTTGTTGGAGTCTTGGTTCGGTCATTTACTACCTGTGTAACCACCGGCAAGACACCTGACTTTTCTGATCATCAGTTTCCTCATCTCTAAAATTGTGTTACTCTTGCATTGTCTGCCTCACAGAGTTGTAAGGGAACTGTCCTGTGTTCTATCAAATGCTATTCAAATTATGAGCTGTTATGAACATAAAACACAATGACTCTGTTTGCGTTTTTGAGTTATGGGGAGACGTATTCCTTTGCAAATGGAGGAGGGCATACATGGGGCACACAGTGCAAAACCGCCAGTGTATGGAAATAAGGCACAGTAACACCCTGGAAGACTGAGAAGGTGAATTTTATGTGTATGTTATTCTGATAGTTATAGTTCATTAATTTCATCAGAATGAAATGCCAGAATTGTTGATAACCTCCACTTTATTTTGTGAGCTTTCTAAAGTATAACTAGAATCCATACAACTTAGGCTGTGCATAGTGAGCTCTTAGTATGTTTTTAACGGATATAATTATTATTGGCAAAATGCATGGATTGATGTCATTAAAGTTTTAGAAGGTCATCCTCATGTGTTGTATTTAAATGTGTTATATTTTATTCCTATTATTTTGTACATTTCAGTCCTGTGCCTAAGGACAGAGAGAAATTTTATTTCAAATTGAGACAAGGAATTGAAAAGAAGGTTGTGATCACGGTTCAACAGCTGTCCAACAAGGAACTAGCCATTGAAAGGTAAGTTATGTTCTTTTTGAGAATCTAAAACCTGAAGATCTGGGAGGGAAGTGATTGTTGTACACACACACACGCATGCACAGTGCATATGGATGTATAGATGTGCACAGATGTATGTTATGTTTGTGTATCTACAGCCATGTATACATGCATGTACATCTGTGCACACATGTATGTGTGTGCAAACACGTGAACTTAGTGGGTTGGGAGGGTCAGGAGACCTGGTTTATAGTATCAGCTTTACCAGTAGCTCTGTCCTTTGGCAAAGCACCTGGTTCAGCACCTTCATTTGTCCATTTATAAACTGTTCTGTCTTAACTAGAGATAATTTAAACACCGAACGTTTTGGACTAATCAAAAAAGTGTATTCCATTATACTCCGTAGGTGGCATTATTATTATTGCTGTTGCCACTTAATCCTTTTTTAAAATGTGCAAAAGTAATAATATTTGAATATAAATAGAAATAGGTTCCTCAACTGAGTTTTTAAATTTAACTTATGACATCCTTAATTCTTAATAAAGTCTTTGATTAAATCTTCGGTTTTAAAATTGTCCAGCAGGTGGCAGTCTTGTCAAGTAAATTCTTAAAATTCATCCTCTGCTAATCAAACAGACTTGTAAGAGAAGAGTAATTCAGTTTGGCAGACGGTTGGAGTGTGTTTATATGGTGCTGTATGGCTGTAGTATTTTTATTTACATCATATTATTTTATCGTCACAGCAACATTGTGAAATGAGTCCTAGCAACGTTACAATCTCTGTTTTATTGATAAGTACGTTGAGAAGCGATTCCCCAAGGTTATAGTTTATAAGTGATGGAAAAAGACTTGAACTTTTCTGCTGCCTTGGGCAGGCCTGGTCTGTTCCAGAACAGCTGAGAGGGAAGAGTAACCTCAGAGGAGCCTAAAAGTCATTTTCTTAAAACTACTTAAAGTGAAAATGACAAATGCATTTTCCTGAGGGCCTGCATTTCTTTATTTGCAGATCAAGTATTAGTGTTAAGAAGCAGGGTTAAGAAAGTTGAGAAGAAATTTATTTTGTGGCTGGATTTTTTTGTTTACACAGCGGTATGAAAAAAAAAACCACCTTTCCCTATTATCCAGTTGACATGTGTGTACCTAAAGCTACATGTGTGTGTATAGGCAGATCTTATGTATCTTATATATCTTAACATATAGCTAAACTCCTTGAAAGCACAGACTGGGTGTCTTCAGCACCTAACGGCGCACCTTACTATTAATCACACTTAATAAGTGCTGAGAGAGGGGAGAGAGAGCGAGAGAGAAAAAACACATGCTAATAGTGTATATATACTCACATGTATGCATACCCCTTTGTATGCATACACATACGTACTTATCAATCTCTGTCTCTGTGTCTGTATATACACATGTACATGTATGTCTGTTTATATAACTTTACAAACTACAACACTATGTTCTTCTAAAAGTTATTTATAAAACCAATACGTTCAGAATGCAAAATTATTCCTGATTTGATGAATATTTAACTGCTTAGTCTGAACTCTGAATCATGGCAGAATTGCTAACAGTAACAGTGGGTGGCGGGGTTTGCTCTCTGTACTTTCTTTGTAGGGGCAGTTTTACAATTGAGTTTCATAACTGATTTAAAGCCTACCTGCATAACTGATTTTTCTTCTCCTAAAGTTTTGCCCTCTAGGTTTTATTTTTTGATTAAAATATAGTTTTCTTTTTAGTAGATGGCTCTATTTTCTTTTTCCTTTTCAGTTTACATCTCTTCTCATAATAGCTAATAATAATAACTCAGAATATAGTGTTTACAGGTACTGTGCTAAATGCTTTATCAAAATTATCTCATTTTACCCTCACAACAACCCTGAGAGTTGGATGCTGTTATTATTATCATTATTCCCATTTTACAGTTGAGGAAATTGAGGGTAGCAGAGATTAAGTGACTTCCCCAAGGTCATATAGCTTGTAAGTACCAGGTCCATTCTTCTACCCATGGTACCATCTAGGTGCCTCCTGCTTTTGTCTTTCATTTGACCATTTCCCTGCCCATTAATTTGTCCTTTAAAAGTACAATTAGGAAAAAAATAACGGGCAGTAGAAACCAAGTATAAATTTTAGAGTTGTTTGTCATATTGCTTCATTGATTTCTTTGGACATTTGTAGATTATGTTGAATCTCAGGAAAGTGCCTTTCTTTTTATCATCTGTGACCCTACCAGGTGTGATGACAGTGTTTTTCTTTGTGTTATTCTGAATTTCAACTTCTTTCCACAATTATTGATTTACAAATGTTTCCATCCAAATGAACAGACTACTTTCATTGCTCTGCCAATTAATTTTCATTCGGGAAAGCCTTGTTTTGGCTTTCTAAGAAGTTGACAGCATATAGAGAATGTTGATATTTCTCCTTTTTCAACCTTCTTGAGAAAAAGTTGAGAATAAAATCTTTTTTCTGTATATATTTGGCACAAAATCTACTTAGATTTTGGAGATGGCTAAAATTTTAAGAAGTGTGAGAAACTGCAGTCTGGAAGGTAACGTGTGAAATTTGTACAAAAAATAGTAAATTATGGATTGCATGAAATTACTAAAGGGTGATACCTTTCTTAATGCAACTAGTTAAGTAGAGGTAAAATAGTAATAGTTAGCATGTGCATAGTACTTTAAGATTCGTAAAACTCTTTATGAAAATTGTCTCATTTTATCCTTATAATAACCCTGGGAAATAGGTGATATTGTTATCTTCCTTCTTTGGATAGAGAAACTGAGGCAAACAAGTTAAATGACTTGCCCAGGGTCATACAGCTGTTAAGTGTCTGAGGCAGGTTTTAAACTCAGGTCTTACTGACTTCAGGTGCAGTGCTCTGTCCTGTGCTTTATAGATATATAGATGTCATCATATATAATGAACCTGGTTAAAATATTCAAAACAGAACTTTTTTTTTAAAGCTTTAAGAGGGCAGTTAGGTGGCATAGTCAATAGACTGCTGGGCCTGGAGTCTGGAGGACTCTTCTTCCTGAGTTCAGATCTGGCGCCAGACGCTGATTAGCTATGTGACCCTGAGCGTGTCACTTAACTGTTTGTCTCAAGTTTCCTCGTCTATGAAATGAGCTGGAGAAGGAGATGGTGAACCACTCTGGTAGCTTTGCCAGGAAAACTCTGAACAGTCAGGCACAACTGGAAAACAGCTGAATAACACATACAATTTTGTATATGTCTTTATGTATAGATTTATCTATAGTTTTCATTATAGTTGGTTAAAATGTGCAGAAATTCAATGCAGAAGTAAATATTTTTATATATTTACTACTAATAAGTAAATATTCATTACATGACTACTGTGTGCTAGAGACTGTTCTGAGAACTGGAAACACAGAAATGTGAAGCAATTCTCGTCCCCTATGAGCTTACAATGTGCACATATGTGGACATACAAGATCCATAGGCAGGAAGTGTCAGGTAAGGGCTTACTTTGTGCGAGGCGAAATGCTAACCCTCTGAGGACACAAAGACAAAAACAAGGTCTCTGCTCTCAGGGAGTACATTCTGATGGGGCAGACAGCACTCAAATACTTACGTATATTAGAGTTGTTGGTTGGTGGTTGTTCTTCATTCTGAAGGAGACCAAAATGACATCACCTTGGTAGAGTCAAGTTGCAGTGTGTTCGATTGTGACTGATCAGGCAGAAGGCATGAACTGTTGTGGGGATGAGGAAAGATCTTCTGAAAGTTTTGATTTGAACTAATTCTTGAAGGAAACCATGAAGGTGAGGGTGAAGAGGGAAGACATTTCAGGCTTGAAGGATCACCATTGAAAAGACACAGTGTCAGGGGATGGAGCATGGTCTTTGAGGTGTCTCAAGAAGGCCATTGGTGTTGGGGAACCAAGCATAAGAAGACCCAGAAATTAGTCAGAAGGAAATTTGGCTATGCACGTACTCCCAGTAGGGAGACCAGAGAGAGCCTCCTTCAGACAGTGATGACCGAGCCAATTCTTAAAGGAAGCTGGGAATTCTAAGAGTTGGAGGTGAAGAAAGAGAAAATCACAGGGAACTAAAGTGGCAAACGTGCGTTAGCAAGTCAGCCAATGCTGTTGAGGTAAGTAATGTGTTAGGAGCCTGGAGAGGTAGGAAGGACTAGATTAGGAAAAGCTTTAAATGCCGAAGTAGAGTTGGTCCTAGAGATCACTGGATGACTGGGAGTCACTGGAGCTTACTGAGTAGGGGAAATGGCATGGTCAGATTTACACTTTGGGAATGTCATTTTGGTGGGCACATGAAAGAATAGATTGGAATAAACCAATAGACTTGAGCCATGAGAGATCTATAGGAGGCTGCTCCCTCACCATCCAGGTGAGAGGTGATGGCAACCTCAGTGAGGGTGGTAGTGGATGGAGAAAAGAGAGGAGTATGCAAGAGATAATGTAGAGGTAGAAATGACAGGATTTGGAACCATTTGAGTGACTGAGTCAGTAGTTGAAGATATTTATGTATCCTGTTGATGACAAGTTGTTTTATCCCCTCTAAGAAAAAGGAGACTTTTCAGTTGAAATGGAATCACATTTTCCTAGTGCCTCACACATAGTAGGTGCTGAATAATTATTCATTGATGGTTGTCTATTAGAGAACAAGTCATTAGTTAAAATACTAACATTTTTATGTCAGAATTCTTGAGAGCTTTCCAACCTAAAAGTATCAGGATCAACTCAGACCACATGACAATGGACTCAGAGAACCCTGTTTGCTTGTCAGCTTCGTATTCAGTAGCTATGTGGCTTAACCTTTTTAAAACTTTAATTTTTTTACCTAAAAATGATGATGCTTATTTGCAATATTAACCACATAGAATTGTGAACAAAGGATTTGTAAACTGTAAAGTACGGTATAAAATTCAACTATTATTTAGATAGTTTGATACAATAGAAAGACCACTATCTCCACGGTTCGAGAGTGTGGATTCAGATCACACTTCTGCTTATTTCTTTTGTGTTATTTGGCAAGCACTCACCATTCTGAGCTATAAATTCTCGTCTATAATATGAAGGAGTGGACTAGGTGGCCTTGAAGGTGCCTTTCAGCTCTAGGTACAGTGGTATAAGTATTAGCTTATGTGACCTTCTTGAGTAGTGTAGAATGAGGCATCCAGAATGTAACTGAGCCATTCTTAATTCTTGTCTGGAGTTTTCCCATCTGTTATGCTTCATGGAGGTCAGTAGTGAGAATGAAGAACAGGATCATGGGCAGTAAATATTAATGGAGGTTTTCAGTTATGACATGTATGCATTGTCAGGAGCATAGTGCTTTGTATCTTAAAGACGGGAGGATCTTTTTGGACAAGAAGAGGCTTATTTTTACTTAAATTCAGACCACTCCCAGTAGGAACCTGATGTGAACCACCTCAGACAGGTGTACTTAGGATCATAGTGTCATAGTGAATTTTAGCTTTCTAGTTACTGTGTGGCCAGGGTGGATGGAGCATTTCCTTTGGAGCCAGGATGACAGAGATTCTGTCACAGAATGATAATGTTCATCTGGGCATTTAACCTCCCTGGCCTCCTGTGCAGTTCTGGAATAGTATCACATTGCCATTGGTAGAATGAGTTTACTTCTAGGGAAAGGCCTACCCCATGAAAGTGTAGATCTAGACCAACAAGTACTCTGGTTAGTACTGAGGCACTTATTCACAACAGCTAGAAGGAGAAGAGAATTTCAGTGGTCTGAGTTCCATGATATTAATATGTGCCTTTTGGGTAACAAACTGTTGGGAAAATAGGGATTATATGTGTATGAAAACACGAGGACGACCTAGAAAAATACAACTTGGAGTTGTAAGGTACTGAGTGACTAGGAAATGAGTGGTGTAGGTACATAGTAGACAATTTATTGTACAAGGATTAAGAAATATTCCATTTCAGCCTTTGCTGAATACTTTAGAAGAGATGTGCTTGCTTCCTGCTCCAATCATCAGCTGTCCTTGAATTCTTGTTTACTGCCTGCTGGTTTATAACACAAATCTTATTAAAAGGAATTAGTGATACTGAATATCTTTTGTTGGGTGAGTGATTGAAAGACACATTTCCTGGCATTATTTTCCTGAAGAAAATGACCTAACATAGCCAGTGAAGGAATTTGTTTTGCCTGGCTGTACATATTAGTTATAAGGAATTTGTTTTTCTTTTTTTCTCTACTGAGGTAGGGGGTGGGAAGAATAAAAAAAATAGATTTCCTTTAATTAAAAAAAATTAAAAAAATGGGAACACTGGAGAATTTGATTTCTAATGTTTTATTTATTTTCCTTTGATATAGAGCAAATAAGTTTGTTAATACTTTATGACACAAATTAAAAAAAATAATAGCATAATGAGACAGCTTGGACTCTTGATTGCTTTATAGGTTGCTTGTATTTGATTTTATGAATTCTAACTAGCTCTTGCTGAATTTATCCAATGGCTGTTCAATGATTCAGTGGTTCACTTGTCTTATAGGCTTAATGTATATGTGTATTTTTATTCATCTATGGTATTATGTTATAAAAATTGGAGGCCTATATTGCTTCCCCAGTTATTATTCAGTATTCAAAAGTATTTCCTATAATTTCCCAAAGGTGACCTTCTTGTGCATCTTCAGGCTCTTTTACTCTAATCTCTGAGGAGGAGATTCCTTTTTCCTTTGTCAGACTTATTAACTCTTCTCATTATAGCCTGGATGCCATTTCTTCTTTTGTCCTTTGGGATTGTACCCCAATAAGGAATTTTTGCCTCTTACTCATCTTTTTTCTTTTCTTTTCTTTTTTTTTTGGGAGCGGGGCTTACTGGCTCCTTCCTTGATGCCTTCAGAGATTCCTAGATTTCCCTCAACCTTAAAACAACCTTCTCTTGACCCTGTCCATTCCTTCAAGTTATTATCCCAAATCTCTACTCCATCTCACCGCCAAACTCTACTGGTTCACTACTGATCCATTCTCAGCTCTCACAGAAACTAATCTTTTCAAGATTTCTAATCATTTCCAATCAGATTTCAAATTCAGCATTCTTTTCTCACTTCATTTTTCTTCGCTTCTCTGGGATTTTTGGAACTGTGGATCATCACTTCTTGCCTAAAAGTGCAACAGTGGAGATAGAGTAGAACCAAAATCATTTGATTACTGCTTCATGGTGTTTTTTTTGTTTTGTTTTGTTTTTTTGCTGCGATAGCACCTGCCCACTATCCTTTGGAAGTATCATTTAAGCCTTTTTTTTTCATCACTCCTTCCTTCTTTCTGTAACCCTTTTTCTTGGTGAACTTGTCTGATTTCATATGATTAATTATCACCCAAGCGTATGACTCTCAGATCCATATCTTCCACTAGTCAGTTTCTTGAACTCCTCTCTTTCATCACCAAATGCTTGCTGAACGTATCTACCCAGATGTCCCAACAGCATCCCCCACTGATGGGAAGATATGGGTAGGAAACAGATTGTCAGATATTAAGGAGGTTCCAATGGATTGTAAGTTTAGTAAGAATTAATATTGTTACATGATTAGCAACAAAACTAATAACGTTAGGCTACATTGATAGTTTTGTGGTATCCAGAAGAGTTCTGTATTTTTTTCTGCTTCTGCATATTTTAGGAAGGATCTAAATAAACTTGAGCAGTACTGGTAGAGGGCAAAATGAGTGCTGAGGAGACTCGGTATGTACCCCACATAAAGATCACTGAAACTAATAGAGAGCATTAGACTAGAGAGAAGAATTTTTTTTGGGCCAAACTAGTACCTTCAACGCTTTGAAGAGCTAATATATGAAAGTGGTTGGGTTATTTTTATACTTTGCTCAGAAGACCTGAGGGCCAGTGAGTATGAGTTCTAGGAGACGTATTTCAGCTCAGTATAAAGAAACATTTCCTACCAGTTAGAATTACCCAAAATGAATTTAGTAGCATCTAATCACTGGAGCTTTTAGGCTGTGGTTCAATGGTCACTTTAGAAAGGGAGACAGTTGAGGTACTCGTCTTTGAGGAAGGAGTTAAACAGGGCTTCTTAACCTTTTCTTCATACTCTTGACTTCTTTAGCACTTCTTAAATTGTAGGTCACTAGATGATCTCTGAGTCTCTTTGAAATTTCAAGCCCTTGTGAGACAATATAGTTTTTTTGGTCTTCCATTTGGCTGATGATGTTTTAGTATTAGCTAAAATGGCAGCCGATTCACTTACATGAATAAATTAACCCCACATTAAATCCTACTTTCATTTTAAGAAGATCAAATAGGTAGTTGGATCAGAAAACTTCATGTAAAGGATGTTTTTATTTTTGTGACAACTTGAAAATTTCACTTATAATTTAAATATTAATGGGTTTGTTTTTGATTTCAAGTACCATTTAATAGTATGTACCTACATTTTCCTCCTTGGGTTGTTTTTTTTCAGCCAATTATCATTTAAATTCATACTTAAAGGATTTTTCTATTATTTTTCTATTGCTCTATAGAATCATTGATCCTTTTGTTAAAATATGATCAAAGATTTATACATGGCTGAACTTATTTATTTTAAATAGGGTTGAGCTTCTAAGATATCTATATTATTTTTTCCACAGATGTTATCTTTTGATATTAAAATATAGGTTTATCTTGAGAAATGAATGTAGAAAATTGACATTTAGTTATTCCTCATTTATCATCTAAGAATTCTTATTCAGTAACCATATCCTTTTTTGTATAGTTTATATTGGTTTCAGGTAGTGTATATTTGATTTGTCAGGTTCTGTAAGTCCATATTTTGTTTTTCAAAAGTTCTTTTCTTCTTGGCTTATTAGTATATTAGTATGGCCTCATTAGAAGAGCTTTTTCTGATGACATAAAGAGTGAATTGTTTTAATGCATCCTCCATGGCTTTGCTATAGGGGAACATAAGTCTGGCCAGAAAGTTGGTTATATTTTGTGTGATTTCTCTTTTATATCTTGAACTTGAGATTTCTGTATTATTCTTTGTGTGAAATTAGAGTAATTTTCTGGATCAGAAATATACAGATCATATTTTTTGGCAGGTAATTTATAAGAAGTCTGGTTGAGGGTTATTTCTTGTTTTAGAAGAGGCTACACAACACCATTAAAAATTTCTCATTTGTGGACTTTTTATCAACTTTGGAGGTTAAGATTAGCATCACCAAAGATTTAGTTAGAGGTCAGGTAAGAAATACATTTTGTAAACAGCTTATTTCATTTCCCCCCTTTTCAAATTAGTTAGCAAATACCAAGGAATTTTTGGCATGTATGTATGTTAGCCAGAATATAGCTACTTAAAAAAATAGCTATTCTAGTCATATTAAAAAAAGATACAACTAGGAGGATATAAGAGAAGAGATCTAGAAAAAGAGAAATTTAGTGAAAAATCAACCAGCTGGTAAAGAAACATATGTGCCTACTATGTGCCAGGTACTGGAGATACAGAGATAAAACTGAAAGCTTGGAGACAAAATGGAACCAAAATAAATTTTTTTTTTGGTGGGAGGAGGAATTTGCAAGTAGGGAGATGGGGGTGGTGTGGTTCATATAAGAGATGATGTTTAAGCTCAATTTTGGAGATAACTGGGAATATTAAGAGGCAGAAGTGAGAAAGGGGTATTTCCCAAGAATTGAGAGACTGATAGTGCAAAGACATGGAAATGATGGAGTGCCATGTTTGAGGAACTGCATGGAGGCCAGTTGTACTGGGTCTGAAGAGGAAAAATGTTCCATAAGACTGAAAAAGTAGGTTGGGGACAAGTTAAGAAGGATGTTAAAGTCTAAAATGGGAGAATTCATATTTGATTCTAGCCCTACTAGGGGTCTACTGGAATTTGAGTGTATCTGCTATGTACCCTTCACTGTGCTATGTCCTGTGGACATAGGAAAGAAGTAGGATTATAGTACGTGGCCTCAAGGAATTTAGAATTCAGTTAGGGGGAGGCGATAAATATTAAAGAAGTTGCGATATAAGTTGTAATAGATTGTCAAGTGAGATGTCATACAGAATGGTGTGAGAGATTTGATGAAGGTGGGAGATTAGGAAAAGTTTCATTGTGGAGGTAGTACTTGAATTGGGCCTTGGAGAATACAGATTTCAATGGGTGGGTGGAAACTATTTCAGGGAAATAAAATGATGGGCAGAAAATCATGAGAGGTAGAAAGGTCAGGACAAAATACCCTGAAATAGGGTAGAGGCTGTATGACTAGAGAGAAGGTGATGGATGTGAGTGATTTTGTGGAGGCAGGATCAGTGGAAGCTTCTGGAACAGTGCAATGACATGGGAATACCCTGACTTTTAGGAGTGTCACTTTGACAGCTCTGTGGCATGTGTAGAGCTGGAACTGAAGGAGGGGAGGGAGCCATTTTGTAAGCTGTTTCAGTCCCCTTGAGAGGTGATGATTACTGGCTTAGAATAGGGTGGTTATGGTGTGAGTAGAGAAAAGTATAGTCATATGAGATGTTGAAGACATAGAATCAACAAGACTTGGCAAGATTGTCCACGTGGGTGGAAATGAGAGAGTGGTGGTAATTGTCACAAATAAATCCCAGGTTGCAAATCTGGGTGTCTGATGAAAGAAGGTGGTGATCTCAACAGAAGAAAGTTAGAAAGGAGGAGGTATGGTGTCAGGGGCAGTCACTTATAAAAGGTAGTGAGGTCTGTGTAGTCTGTATTTTAGTCCAGTCTCTGCTCCCGACTCATTCTGTGACATTAGTTATGTCCTTATTTATGACTCAGTTTCCTGGACTGCAAAATGAAGGTGATTGGACCTTCTAGATCACCTAGATCTCCAAATCTCTTTTAGCTCTAATATGTGCTGTTTCTATGTAGTTAACAGTCTTACTGACTTTTTTGAGGGGAGTGGAGTGTCAGAGTTAGTTTCTGGTAAGCTGGAGAAAATACTTAAAAGGATTCTTTCAATCCTATGGACTCTTTATATATAATATGTCCTTGTTTGAAGGAGGAACTCACAGAATCCTTGAATCTTGGGAAATGAAAGAGACATCAGATGTTATCTAGTATAAATCCTAACTAAACCTTGAATCTGTCCTTAAAGATAACGAATACTTAATCCCTATTTACTTAAGACCAGTGTATTGGGAAACTGTAATTATGGTTTTTATCCTCAAAATCTCCCTTGACAAATTAATTAGGTTAGTGATTCTTGACCTAGATATTAAGAATAGCCTACTTATTCAAGTAAAATCTCTTATTTGAAAATTAATACTTTAACCATTACTCTCTCCCCTTTTGAACAGCACTTAATTTGAAGACCATTTCTAGGATGCCCTATGGTAAATGCTCACACTGTTGTTAATTTTTTAATGGAAAATGACAGACTGGTCATTTGATGTTACCATTTCCATGTTCTATTATGCAATTTAATGTAGTATTGTAGAAAATTTTTAGTTTATATATGATAAAACATGAATAACCATTTATGGGAATTGAGGTACTCAGACGGGAGTATAATTGTACAAATAGATTTTCTGCCTGCTGGGCTAAAGCCTTTGATTTAATGGTTTATTATTTCTTAAATTTTTTTCTTCTTTAATATTTTCAGATGTTTTGGAATGTTACTAAGCCCAGGTCGAAACGTGAAGAACAGTGACATGCATTTACTGGATATGGTAATGATCATCTTAAGCAATTTTAATCAAGTGTGGATCATAGTTATTTTTTCATGATGTCAGATGCTCCTGTTGAGATACATGTCATAATTTGTTAAGGAACCGTTTTCTAGTCCACACTTGTACTTAATAAGGTCTTTTGGAAACCTGAACCTGAAATTACTGGAAAAGGTGGAAAATAGGTAAATTCCTACAGAAGGAATTAGGTGGAAGGTGAAAGCCCATAAAAGCTGGTGTTTTGACAGAGCCCCCTTTATTTATCTGTTCTTAAGCTTCTTAGGAAAATGTCTTTTCTTTGATGAGCTAATAAAAGTGAGATTATTAAAAGAGCAGGCATCTCCAGAGAGAATATATATTTCTTTTCCTTTATTTCAGTATAGTATTATAATTTGAATATTAAGTTTGACCTTTCTTTTAAAGAATTTTTATACCACCTTTCTGATGACCTTAGAAAAATGTATTGCCTTTAGGCATGGTATTTAAAAGAAATCTTTAAAAACCAGCTTGAATTTGTGAAAATTGGTGTTTGTCACAGCAACTGCAAGTCAACATTCAGAGTCTTAGCTAATAACTAGAAGTACCAGTTATTACTAGCACTAATGGTGAAGTCAGGCGTAAATTTTCTAAGTCCTAGAGGAAGGAATCAATATTATGGTTGGTATTGGTATGGTTGGTATTTTTTGATCCATATATTTTCTTGACCATTGTTTATATTCTACATGTATTCTAAAATTCCTCCTCTAAAATAGTGTATGCGTTGATTTCATTTTGTTGTATTCCTCTGAATTTCTTAAGGATCAGTTTTCTTTGGAATAAATCAGGAAAAGCTTCCTATGAGTTTTCCTAAATGTGCCAGTCATTTTGAACCCAGAAACTCAAGTTAACTATACATAGCTTGTTAGCCTCCATGTCTGTGTGGGTGTGTATGTAAATATATATGCTGTATCACTAATGAATGTTCAAACATTGATTATGACACTAGCATCCTCTGAGGAGGTGGCTTTGGACCATAAAGAATTCTAAGAAGTCTAGATGTTAAAGCATAAACTTTTAAAGCCTCAAAAACACTGATTGACAGACCAAATTTCTCTGAAATGCCTTATCCCAGAGTCTCAGTATATCTCTCTTTGAGCCTTTTCAAGAGTCTTTGGCAGTACATCATCCTTTAAAGGACTGGGTGTACTTGGGGGTGAAGAGAGCCTGCTGTCATCAGTCCCTCTGGTGGAGGGAAACTAAGCTAATTTGAGTTCGGGTAGGATGACTGCTGTAGCTGCGTGGATTTTTATTTTTCTTATCCGTGTTATCTTTTCATGACTGTAAGTAGTTAAGAATTGAATAATTTTAAAATAAATTCTTATTACACAAAAAGAAATATCCAGTAGATCAGATTTAGTTCAGTTCAACAAATATTTATGTTTTCACTCTGTCATTGGAATAAGGAGACAAAAACAAGACGGTCCTTGTCTTCCAGGAGCTTATATCTCAGTGAGGGTAGGCTAGATATGACATGTATGTAGCAACTGAAATGTAGAGCATATACATCAAAATTATGTGTGTAATTTTAAGTAGAGAGTAATAATCATTGGCAGTGAAAGGTAAAAGGAGTGTCTTAATAATAATAATGGCTAACATTTATGTGACATTTTAAGGTTTGCAGAGAGCTTTTCAAATATTGCAATTTATCTTCACAACATCCTTAGAAGTAGGAGCTATTCCTATTCCATTTTACAGATGAGAAAAATGAGGTAGATAGAGATCAAGTGACTTGAACAAGATCACGCAGCTCTTAAGTGTCTGAAGCCAAATTTGAGTCCATGTCTTCTGGTTCCAAGTATAGTGCTCTGTTCACTGTGCCACCTGACTGCCATGTGAGGGAAACAATGCCCGAGTTGGGTTAATTTAAAGGAATATAAGAATTTTGTGTGGCAGAGGTAAAGTAGGATTATATTTTAGATATAGGGCAGGGATTCTTAAACTTTTTCAACTTGCAGCCCCTTTTCATGTTTCAGCAGCATTCACTGGCATCGCAAGGCATGATGGCATGCACAGTGCAAAGTGCGCATACTTTGTGTTCAGCACCAAGGCTGCAGTGAAGCTGCATGATGCAGCATGGGCAAGTGCTGCCAGAAACACCTTGGATTCATTATATGTATGATTTTTTTTTTCCCTTTTTGGAAGGTAATTGGGGTTAAGTGACTTGCCCCAAATCACATAGCTAGTGTGTCAAGTGTCTGAGGCTGGATTTGAACTCAGGTCCTCCTGATTCCAGGGCTGGTGCTCTATTCACTGCATCACCTAGCTGCCCCATGTGTATGATTTTAAATTAATTTTTGGTCATTGCACGTTCAGAAACCTTTTACTGTTGCCAAATTTTTCACTACTCCATATGGGGTCTCGGGCCACAGTTTAAGAGGTGCTGCTATAGGGGATCACTTCTCTAGAGTCATGGAGATAGAATATAGAATGCTCTGTCTAGAGAATAGGTAGCAGACTAATTTGACTAATGGATAATGTGTGTGAATGGAAAAATATGAAATAAAAATGGAAAGGTAAGAGGAACTCATATTGTGGCCAAAATAGAACTTGATATCTTATCCTCCAAACCCATCATTCTTCTAGAACTTCTCAGTTTCTTTCAAGGATACCACCATCCTTCCAGTCAACCAGATTCATAACCTTGGATCATACTTATTCTTCCTTCTCCCATAGGGCCTCTTTCCCCTGTTTCTAATTACTTACAGTTTCTTACCTGTGCAAAATCTTTTACCTTTGTCTTCTCTTCACTAACGTAGCTTTGAACCAATTGATTGGTACATACTTTCTTTGTAGTTATTTGCTGTTCTAAGTATCTTTCTACATATGGGACCTTTCTCTGTCTTTGTTCTTCTTGGGGTCCATGTTTAGTTATGATATATTGCTAAGGAATACTAAGGCATATAAGACTATACCATTTAATGACTTTCTTTTGCCTCTTTTTGCATCCCCAGTGCACAACACAATATCTGACACATAGTTGAAGTTTAATCATGCTTATTGACTGATTGACTAATAGACTTTTTAAGCTCCTTGTGAGTGAGGCTTGTTTCATTACAATTATTTGTACCCCAAGGATGTAGCATGGTGCCTGGAACATAGGTGTTGATTAATCAAAGGTTTGCTACTTGAGAATTCTAAATTGTTTTTCACAATGATTGGACCAATTCACAGGTCCCCTAAGGGTACCTTAGTATGTCTCTCTTATTGCTACTCCTCTGATGTTGACCATTTTTGTGTTTTGTCATCTTCACAAATCTGATAGGTGAGAGGTTAAATCTCAGTTTAAAAAAAAATTGAATTTCTCATATCATTATCATTGGTGATTTGGAATGTTGATATCATATTACTAACTTGCCATTCTTCTTTTGAAAACTGTCTCTTTATGTTTCTTGCCCACTTTTCCATTGGGGAATGGCTCTCATTTTTAGCCATTTCTATCCTTTTTTTTTTTTTTGGCCATTAAAACTTTCTCAGAGATAGGAGATAGAGATTTTTTCCCAGTTAACTACTCATCTTCTAATTTTAGCTGCAATGATTTGATTCACATAAAAGCGTTTCAGTTTCATATCATTTAAATAATCTGTTTTACCTTCTCAAAAGAGAGGCCGTGTGGTATAGTAGACGGAGAGTCAGTCTCAGAGTGAAGATGACTTAGGTTCAATGTTCTCAACTCTGAGACTTTCTGGCTTTGTGACCCTGGGCAAATCACTTAACTCTTTAGTGTTTTACACAATCTCTAAGACTAAAAGGTGCAGAGACAGTGCCAGCCTGCACTGGCAGAGGAAATTACATATATTGGCAGAATCAATCCCTGTGATCACTTCTATCCCTTATTTAGTTAAGAATACTCTCCTGAAGGGTGGCTAGGTGGTGCAGTGAATAGAGCACCAGTCCTGGAGTCAGGAGGACCTGAGTTCAAATCCAGCCCCAGACACTTAACACAAAACTAGCCATGTGACTTTGGGCAAGTCACTGAACCCCAACTGCCCTACCTTCCCCCCTCCAAAAAGGCAACCCCTTCCATTCTTCTTCTATTTGTTTATGATGTAATCTTTTATATTTAGATGATGCTTCCACTGGAAGTTATAGAGTACAACTTGTTGGTTTACATGTGATTTCTTCCAAACTTTCTCAGCACTTATCCCTTCCCCACCCCAAATAGGGAGCCCATATCCTCCTGGGGTTTGTTGAATACTGGGATGCTATGTTAAGTTGGCTTTGGGTCTTGTTTACCTAATCAGTTTCATTGTTCAATTTTGCAATTTTTAAAAACCTGTCCCAAATAGCTTCGATGATTACCATTTTAGAATATTATTTGAGAGTTGGTAATGTTAGGCTCCTTCTGTGCCTATGTTTTTTCCTTGTCCTCCTTGAATGTTCTTGACCTTTGGATTCTCTCATGTGAGTTTTGGTATTATTTTGTCTAGTTCTAAAAAGAATCCCCTTGATATTTGGAATGATATTAAATCTGTAAATTAAAAAAGAGTAAAATTCTTCATGAATTTCTGTGTTATCCTGGGGCAAGGCCCATGCTAATAATCTTGGTGTTTTTCCAATTTTAGTATTTGTGCTCCTGGACTAAGGGCAAAAATGAAATTTAACACCATTTAACTGCTGGGAAAGTTTGGAAGAAGTCACGTTTAAACCAACATGTTATTTAACACCATATGTTAAGTATTTACTATTTTTGGAGCATTGTGTTTGGTACTAGAGGAGATAGAATACTAAATAAGACATGATCTCTTCCCTCTTGGAATTTATAGTCTAGAAAAGAGGGTACTATACATGCACAGATATAAATCTAAATAAAACATGATAATTATGTTATCTACAAAATGCTATGTGAAGTTTGCAAACCTCCCTTTAGTAAATATACTGTTATTGTTCTTGTATTTGCTGAAACTTGGAATATAATTGTATAATTATTTCTGGACTCAGTTCATCAGATTGTGTTGATTAGTAGGGAACAGTCTACATATTTCTTAAGTGCCTGCTACATACCAGTCACCATGCCCTGTGTCAGCAATGCAGAGATAAAAAGGACATAATTCCTGGCCTCCAGGAGCTTACATTTTATAAGAGGATACAAGTACATAAATAAGCCTGTATAGAATACATACAGTTAGGTGGTGCTGTGGATAGAGTGCTGGGCCTAGAGTCAGGAAGACTCATTCATCTTCCTGAGTTCAGATCTCTCCTCAGACACCTAAGAACTATGTGACCTTGATCAAGTCATTTAACCCTGTTTGCCTCAGTTTTACCATCTGTAAAATGAACTGGAGAGGGAATTGGCAAATCACTAGAATATCTTTGCCAAGAGAATCCCAAAAGGGGTCATGAAGAGTCAGAAAAACTCGACTGAACAAGAAAACACAAAATAAATACAAGGTAATTTTTGGAGACAGAGCCGTAGGAGCTGGGCAGACCCCAGGTAGAAGGGGAAGCATGATGTGAGTCTTGAAGGAAACAAGGGATTCCAGGAGTTGGAGATGGGGAATGATGACCTTGCGGGTCTAGGGAACAGCCAGTGCTGAAGCACAGCAGTGGAAGCTTGTGCTGTGTGGGAGCTCACTTCCCAAGCTTCTGAGAAGCCAAGCTGCAGGAAGGCTATTTTGGCTGGATATTAAATAGTGACAAGAGGAATCATGTCTAACAAGGTTGGAGAGGCCGGCCGGATTGTGACTGGATTGTGAGTGGTAGATGAGCTACATGGATGAGCCACAATGGTAGAGGACTGGTTTTAAAATGACGCAGAGTCGACTAATACTGGGGGAAAAAAAAGAAGGTTGCCTTTAATGGTATGCTGGTGTCATAATATAGATTGATGCCAGTATTTTAAAAATAAATTGGGGTGGCTAGGTGGCATAGTGCATAGAGCACGGACCCTGGAGTCAGGAGGATGTGAGTTCAAATCTGGCCTCAGATGCTTAGCACTTACTAACCATATGACCTTGGGCAAGTCACTTAACCCCAGTTGCCCTGCCTTCCTCATTCCAAAAAGCAAAACAAAAAGAACCAAAAAAAAAAAATTGATTGTTGGAGGAAAAGGCTAACATCAGTTTCACTACTGATAGCCTTTTGTTGTTTTATTGTTTATTTGTGTCTGACTTTTTGTGACCCCCCCATCGACCCTACTGTCCATGGGGTTTCCTTGACAAAGATACTGGAGAAGTTTGCCATTTCTTTCTCTAATGGATTAAGGCAAACAAAGGTTAAGTGATTTGCCCAGGGTCATGAAGCTAGTAAGTACGTGAGGCTGGATTTGAACCCAACTCTTCTGACTCAGGACCTGGTGCTCTATCCACTGAACCATCTAGCTTTTTTTTGGCTCTGTTTTATTTGTTTCCTTCCTATTAGCCCAGCCTTTGTGTTGTTTCTTCCATTTAAACTTCTTTAGGGCAGGATCTGTCCTTAGTGCCTGGCATACAGTTGTTACTCAGTTGTTTCCTTTGTATCTGAGTCTTCGTGACCATAGCATGTCAACAGCGTAGGGGTTTTTATTTTGGCAAAGGTTTTCCATTTCCTTCTCCAGCTCATTTTATAGATGGGGAAACCGAGGCGGGCAGGGTAAAGTGACTTGCCCAGGGTCACGTGACTTGCCCAGGGTCACACAGCTAGTAAGTTCCTGAGGCTGAATTTGAATTCTGGAAAAGACTCTCTGACTCCAGGCTTGGCACTCTGCCCACTGTGCCACCTAGATGCCCTGGTATATAGTAGGTACACAATAAAAATTAATTAATTAGTTGATTATAAAGTAACTATATTGTAACTATATCCTATAAAGTAACCACATTGTGATTATATGTGTATATAGATGTATAAGAATTTTTTTTGGAACTGGAATGAGGTTAATCAAGATACTAGTGATTGCTGCTGTAATTCTGTTTTTGTAATTCAGCTCATTCATGTAATTTGTCTTTTCCATGAGATGAGCTCCTAATAGCCTGACAAAATTAAACTTTTGTATTTTTGGTGCCCTCAGGGAATCTACTATTTAGAGACTTGTATGGCAAGTATTTTTGTAGAGAAGAATTTTTCTGAAGAAAAAGGCTTTTTGTCATGTTTGCTGATCTAAAATTCTATATACCTGGTTTCCTTAAAGCTGTTACAAATTCTTATTTTCTAAAGAGACTCCAAATGATACCTGTTTAAATATTTATGTATCTGTAGGAATCCATGGGCAAGAGCTGTGATGGAAGAGCTTATGTTATTACTGGAATGTGGAACCCCAACACACCTACATTCTTGGCACTTAATGAAGAAACTCCTAAAGGTGAATTTTCCCAAAAGATTGTTCATTGTTTGGCTCAAGATACTGCTCTGTGAAAATATTACTGTAATGAAATACTTAGAAATTTTAAAAAAATTTAATTGATTATTAGTAATAGTCTGCTTTAAAGATGCAAAAGTAATTATTCAGGCTTAAGACTGTGGAAACACTTTCGTGTGACACGTACTAATTGAGGGTCTACTCATATCCAACCACAAGAGATATATAGACAAAAGGAAAACACTTTTGTGTCCCAAGGGTAAGGAACCTACAGCCTCGAGGTCACATGTGGCCCTCTAGGTCCTCAAGTATATGGCCCTTTGACTGAATCCAAACTTCACAGAACAAATCTCCTTAATAAAAGGATTTGTTCTGTAAAACTTGGATTCAGTGAACAGCTGCACCCAAGGACCTAGAAAGCCACATGTGACCTCAAGGTTGCCAATTCCCCATCCCTGGTTTTGACCCTTAAGGAGTTTATGTTCTACTTGATAGTGACCTGGGTAGGGGACCCTGGAATGGTGGACGGACACTGTATGTATATACCGTTAAGTGAATACAAAGTAATTTCAAGAAGAATTTAGTTTCTAGCAGTAAGGATAGGGATCAAAGGAAAGACATTGAAAATGGTGAGGATGGGAGGAAGCTCAGGATTCTAACTATGTAGGGTAGAAGAGCATCCCAAACAGTGGATAGCCTGTACAGAGTCACAGAGGGGGCATGACTTTGGGGAACAGTTAGTGGGCAAGCTGGCCAGTATCTAGAGTCATGGAAAAGGAGGCTAACAGGGAATGGGGCTGTAAAGGTTGATGGGAGCTAAATTTCACAGGGCTGTAAAGGATAGGTGTAGGTTTTTGTATTTTATGCTAGAGACAGTAGGAATGTACCACAGATTTTGAGCAGGAGAGTGACAGGGTCAAGCCTATGTTTGAAGAATATTGGTGTTGTAGTTACAAGGGGGCCAGATTAGAGAAGGGAAGGAATGGAAGTAGGGCTACCAAATTAGGAGGCTTTTACCAAGAGAGAAATGACAAGAACCTGAATTAGGATAGTGGCCGTGTAATTAGAAAGAGGCAGGATGTGAGGGAGTTTGTAGAAGTAGAATTGAGAAGGTATGAGGCCTGAGCTAGTGGAAAGAATCAAGGACTACTTCGACATTGTGAACCTGGGAGATGAGAAAGTTGGTTGTCATTGAAAATATGGGCATTTTGATGAAGAAAGGGATTTTCCTAAGGGAACAATAATGAGTGTGAAAGTTTGAGTTTCAAGTTAAGAAGTTCAGGAGGCTGTGAGTGATTAAGGGCTGTACTTTAAGAGAAAGATTAAAATTGAATGCTTCTGCATAAATATGATTATTGAATTCTTGGAAGCTAATCAGATTATTGAAAGAGTTTCAAGGGCAAGAAGAGAGCCAAGGACTGAGATGTAGGGGACACTTATGATTGTTGGGAGGGAGGTGAATAATGATATAACAAGGTAGACTGAGTTGTGGTCAGTTATATAAGAGTAGGCAGATGTGGATCCCCTTTGTTGTAGGTCTTAATAGTTCCTCTGAGTTCTTTTTAGCCAGTTAACAATTAATCATTCAATAAATATTCATTAAATGCCTACGCTATTATTAACCAGTTTAACTTGGCTCTTTCCCTTACTCTCAAATCCTTTCCCATTGTGTCCTATGCATTGCTTATGCTTTAGAAAGCCCCAATCCTGGATTACCCACACCATCTGCCTCTTCTTTGCCTTTCACTGGCCACTGAACAGTGTTGGAGGAAATCATAAAACCTTGTTTACTGTATCCACTACAGATTTGTGTTCTTTAGTTCCAAATGTGCCCAGATGCAGCTCTTTTACACTTTCCTTGTTCCTTATACATAACCAGTTTTCTTTCATCCTTAAAAATCCTCCCTTCACTTGACCCACATCATCCCTTCAAGGTGTCATGCTATCTCTCTTGTCCCTGTTTCAGCCAAACTCCTTGAAAAAGCTGTTGATGCTCATTCCTTCCATTTTCTCTCCACTCTTTTATCACTTTACCCTTTGACTCTTAGCTTAGTCACTCAACTGAGATTGCTTCCTCTGAAGAACAGTCATTGGCCTGTCAAGCGTCAAGTATAGTATCCTTTTCTCAGTGCCCATCTTTCTTGACCACTGTTGAGTACTTTTTGCTCCCTATCTGTTTTTGATACTGTTCTTTCTTGGCTATTCTTCTACCTGTCGGGATGTTACATCTCGGTTTCCTCAAGTGGACTGTCATTTCTTTCTTGCCCCTTAATTGCATTCCAGGGCTGTATCTCGACTTGTCTTTTTTCTCTATACCCTCCCTCTTAATGACTTCATCAGGGTTTATGGATTTACATATAATTGCTCTGCAGATGATACAAGGAGGGAGGGGGAGAGAGACAGAGAGAGACAGACACAGAGATACACAGACAGAGACCTACCAGTATAAAATCTTGTATACATCCATAGGGGGCATAATATGGATGATGATCTGACAAAGGAGCTGGAGAAGAAGTAGTTAGAAGAGAAGTAGAAGAGAATAGTCTGAGGAAAACTTAGAAAGGAAAAAATGTGTAGGAGGAGAATGAGGGCAGCAGAATCCGATTTAGCAGATAGGTCAAGAAAGATAAGCACCAGGAAGGGGATATCATATTTGACAATTAAGATGTTATTGATAACTTGAAAGAGAGCAGTTTCAGTTGGGTGAAGAGGTCAGAAGCCTGATTGCAAAAGATTGAGAAGTGAGAGGAGTGCAGGTAGAGCCAGTGAGTCTAGACAGCTTTTTCAAGGAATTTGCAAGAGAAAGGGAGGATAATTGAAGGGTTAGTAGGGTTGGGTAAAGGATTTTTTTTTTTTAAGGATGAAGGAAATTTGGGGTCAGGAAGGGGCGTGTCTATTCTCCCTCCATCCCTCCTTTATTTCCTTTTTCTCTTCTTCCCTCCCTATTTTCCCCTCTCCCTTTTTTTTTTTTAAGCTGGCAAGGTGCTGGCGTAGGAAGAGAAGGGTTAGCACTCCCACCTCTCTTTTTTTAAAAAATATTTTAAAAATTTGTTTTCTTGTTTACATCATTCATTTTCATGACATTGTTGAATTACAGATTTTCTCTCCATCTTTCCCCTGCCCCAAACCTAAAACAGCAATCCCACTGTAAAGCCCCTCCCCTGCTCTGCTCTCTTACTTCCTGGTAGGGCAGGGAGGGTCTCCCTATCCTGGCCCCTGTATATCTTAATTCCTAGTTGCAGG
>CM053593.1:54682300-54717479 GCA_028646575.1 Pseudocheirus occidentalis
TTGGAAGCATTTGGTGTGGGTGTTCTGACTATGTTGTCTTCCGTTCCATGCTTTGATCCTTTTTGTCCACTAAAAAGGATTCTAGAGTTTTATTGCTGTTCTTATTTCGCTTCCTTTTCCTCATGTTGGCCAGCCAATTAATTGTTTGGTTTTTTCCCCTGCCCTGTGAAACTCTCCTTCCAGGGTGGAAAGCTCTGTTCCAAATTGCTGGGGTTTTCCCAGCTGCTGGAGCTATTAGGGGGGTGTTGCAAGTGCCCCCAGCTTTGGCTTGCTGAAAGCGCACCCCAGGACCACCACCCAAGACCACGATCCGGATCCAGGCTGCTCAACGCAAGAGCACTTATCCCTGATCAATGGATTCATCCCCACTGCAGTGTCTGCAGGCCAGGGGCTCTGAAGCAGCCCAGTAGGGGCATCCGCAGGTTACAGCAGTTTCTGCCCTTCCCCCACTCCTTCCTTGCCCCTGGGGTAGATTGGCCAAACTGCTTTTTCTTCTCCAAATTTAGCTTGAAACTTCACTCACTTTAACTGACCTTTAATCCTGGCTTATGCAGTTTGCTCCAGGTGCTTTAGATCTTCTCTGAAGTAGACTCACCTCTGGCTTGGGAGGCTCTGCTCCTCCAGGCTGCCCCGGAGCCTGGCCACGTGGAGCTTTTAGGCTGGGCTGTTCTCAGCTCCCAGGCTGGGCTTGGCCTGGGCTGAGCCCCTCCAGCCAGCTGCCTGTCTCTAATCCCTATTTTTCACACCTTTCTTTAATCCTTATTTTTCACACCTTGGTAGATGTGGAGGTGCTGGAGGCTGTAGATCTTCTCTGTTGTAGACTGGCAGCAGCTGGCCTCGCTTGGCTCCTTCCTACTGCCCCGGGCGTGGTCATGGTTTCAGTTTCAAGCTGGGCTGGCCTTGGCTCCCTGCTGCCTTGCTGCCTTCCGCGAGAGATGTGTTTTCTGTATTTTTTGAGTTTGAGAGTCCTAGAATTTGTCCAGCGTCATATTTTTATGGGTGTTTAGGATGGCTGTGTGGGGGCTGCGGGACGCTGCTGCTTCTATGCCGCCATCTTAGCTCCGCCCCGGAACTCCCCTCTCCCTTCTTCCCTTCCTCTTCCCTTCTTTCCCTTCTTCTACCATATATTTTAAAAATTTGAGTTAGTCAGTCATTTCCCTCCCAACCTACATAGACCTTTTTAAATTGCTCCTACTTTTTTCCCTTATCAGAATCATAGCCTTTTCTTTTTGTTTTACTTTGAATCTTGAGCATTTCCAACCCTTCTTGTAGAGAAATTTACCTTTATAGATTTTTAGATCATGGGATGTTAACCACCTTTTCCCTGAACTCTTTGAAATCTGGCCTTGCCAAATCTGCTGTGCACATTAGACTAAACCTTTTCTTCTACACCTTTTCTGCCCCAAATTCTAAGCTGGATTGTTCAGTTGCTTCCAAGGTTTCTAAATTTCTGTGCAGTTTTTTTTTGATGCTTAATGGATAGAATCCTGAGTCTCATGTGAGATCTCTGTTATTTTTAGCATTATAATTCTTAGTATTGTTAAGTGGTTAGAAATACCGCCCAAGTTAGGAAGGCCAATTTACAGAAAACTACATCAAGCCAGGTAGGAAATGATAAGGATCTGAACTTGAGTTGTGGTATTACAACTGCATGCAGAGACTGTGAAGAGGCCAGGAAGAGTTTTGACATAAGTAAATTCGTTTTTGATTTGACCTGGTAATCTTTGAAAAAACGGAACTAAACTCGACCAGTTGTTGTAAGATTTGTCACTAGTACAAATTCAGCCCATTAATTCAGTTGTTAGTTTAATTTGTGTATATTCTGCTTACACAGTAAGGGATTCCCTTGAACATTAGGAACAGAATAAATTTGTGACACCTCTCATTTCTTTTATCTCTAATAAAAGAAAAGAAAACATGGAGCACCTCTGTCCTCTCCCAGCCCTAGTAGACTTGCATGGGTAAGAAAATATTGAGATTTTCTTTTGTACTTTAAAGAAGTGCACTATAACTAGTTTAGTGAAACTGCAGAACCAAATTATTTTTGTGATTATATGAAAAGCATTTCTTGTATCAGGCTTTTCCATTTTACAGATTTGTTTTTTAATGAAGAAAGAAAAGAGGCATCTTCTATTCCAGTGATCAGTCTTTTGTATGAAAAGTGTGAAAACTTCTCAAGCAGTTTGGGATTAACTTCCCTTCCTTTCCTCCTCCATTGCTACTGTCAGTCAGTTTCATCTTCCTTTGTCTGTTTTCCCCTGCCTTGGTGGGATCTTTGCCCCCCACACCCCTTATTTCTTACTGTCCCATTTGGGGAAGAATTTGGTGGTCTGCCTCTCAACCAGTGAGAGAGGAGACAGTCGGGAAGGGGGCTTGACATAGTTATAGCATAAATTCTTGCACTGTCTTTTGTAACAGGCCTCTTCTCCATGATGAGTCATGGGGAAGACCGCCCTCTTCTCCCAGGAAAGAGAGTAAACTCCTGTTCTTATCCTAAGAGATCTCTGTGTTTATTTTTTTCATTAAATTAAGGATGAAGGGTATTTTTCATCCCAAACACTATGATTCTGGCTTGGGTGAGAAGACAGGTTTTTGTAACTCTTGATTAATTATAATGCTACATTATATTTCCTTAGTCATTTTTTTTTTTTTGGAGGGCAGGGTAATTGCGGTTCAGTGACTTGGCAAAATCAAACCTTTTGTCACTTATTTTTTTTTTTTTTTTTACAAATTCATCCTTCTTGTAAGCATGTACAAAAATAATTTGCTATTAAGGGGAAGTGTGGCTATTCCCTAGTTAATATGAGTGCAAGGTCTATAGTGATACAAATTAGATTATGAGTTGGAATGGGCTTAATTTTACAGCATTTAATATTCACATCCTTGCTTTACATTAGGTTAGTCTCAGCAAACATTTATTAAGTACCAATTTTGTTCAAAGTACTAGGTATTAGAGACCAACAATTCAGTAAGAATCAGTCCTGATCTAATAGAACTTGCTGTCTCGCAGGGAGAGTACTAGAACATATATAGAAATAACTGTAACATAAAAATAGAACGTGATAAATGTGTGAGAAGTGATAGCCCCTCTGGTCTTCACTTTGCTTTGGGTCCATCTGTAGTACTCTGGTCCCCATAGTTTAAGAAGGATATTTATAAGCTATTTAGCAACTAAGGGAGGAGGGAAACTAGGATGGATATAGGAGGCCTATGAGGCTGTGTCATATCAGGAGCAGCTGAAAGAACTGGGCATGTTTATCTTACAGGAGAGAAGACTTTGAAGGGAATATAAGAGGTATCTCCAAGCATTCAGAGAACTGTCATTTGGAAGAGGGATTGCATATATTTTGTTGGGTGCCAAAGAACAGACTTGGGAGCTTTGGTTGGAAGGTGCAAAGGGTCACATTTAGACTTGATGTTAGGAGAATCTCCTTGATAATTGAAGCAGCCCAGAAGGGGAGCAGACTTGGTACGGGCAGTGATGAATTCTCCCTCATTGAACGTGTTCAGGCAGAGACTGGAAGGACCCCAAGCTGGCTGGACGGTTTTGGGGCTGGGCAGCTGACATGTTCCCTTCAGCCATAAGGCTTATGAGAGACATTGATAAAGTGTATAATGAGGTCCAAGGAAAGAAAGGCTTAAAAAGAATCCAGGGAAATAAAATGAGTGGATAACAGTGTTATAGTTGAATAGGAAGCCATCTTCTTTGAAGGCTTTATTTTGCCAGTGCAGTAGGTACTATGAATATGCAGGCGGGTTTTGATTGCAAGATATAACAAGACTTTCCACATGGAAGAGAGAACCATAACATTTATTCAACCACCAGAAAGCCACATCCGTCACAGCAACAAAGAAATCTATCCACAGTTACGTGAAGGGGCACCGCCATCCCCAGCCATCCCCATGCCTTCCTCCAGGGGCATTCCCACAAACCAACACTCACAGCGCGCTTCCTGCCGGCTTCCTCTCCCTCCCTCTGCTCCAACTACTCTGACCACCTTCCTTTGGCTCTACCCCAGCCACTCTTCTTCCTGCTCCACTCTTCCTGTTCTACCCACTTAGCAAGCTCCTCCTACCGTAGAGTCATGTGACTCAGGCTTCCATGTGACTCAAGCAGGTCACATGGACGTTAAGCAACCATACATTAAGACAAATGTGCCATATGCAGTAATTTATCTGTATGTATTTATGTTAATGTTACTCTCTCTGGACTTGTTTTCTGTGAGATGATAATACCATTTAGTGTTGGCAAAGTATAGGATTTTTTTGCTCTCTGGCCTTAAGATTTAGTGAATTAGTAGTGCGGGGTACTCTGGTTCTACCCTCTTCCTTGCCCCGTAAGCTCTTCCGCCGTCTTAGTCTGTCCAGATCTTTGGGCAGTTGATTGGCAGGCGTTTATTAAGTGTCCGTTATGTGCCATGTACATAGGTGCTGAGGATACAATTACAAAAAATAAGAACCATCTCTGTTCACAAGGAACAAAGCCCATCTTGGGTCCTTTCTTCATGAAACCTTGGCGTCCTACAGCACATGTTGTGATCTTGTACAATGAGCAGAGATACCACGTGTTTCCACACCCAGCCACCCCTTTATACAAGGCTGTGTGTGGCAGCGGAAGGAAAGAGCGTTGTCTTTGGAGTCAGCACGTCTAAGTTCAGTCCTGCTCCCAGCAACTTACTAGCTCTGTCCCCTTGGGAAAAGACATGTTGAGTGGTTCTGTGGGGGAGGATGTTATTTAAATTGTCAATTTCACGTTATTGTCATGTGAAGGGACTTTATAAACATTAAAACATTATATAAATGTGAGCTCTCATTATGGAAATGGGTCCAAAGAGGTTGATACTTTCCTGAGTTTCCATGGCAACCTCAGACCATTTTCTCATTTTCTTAACTGGTTGATATTTATTGTGTTGACCAACTATCTTTGACATTTCTTCATATAGGAGTTTTGTTGCCTGTTTCTTCCATGGCTCTTGCCTCCCTGCAGAGATTATAAATTCATTGAAAATAAGAACTTATTTTTAAAATTTTGTTTGTGCACCGAGTAGACATTCAGTAAGCGAGTGCTGAATCCTGTTAAGTACATTTTTCTTATGTTGGACCGTGCTGTGACCCACTGTTTTGTGTGGTTAGATGTTTGGTGTTTGGTGACCTGGCTTGTGACCACAAATACCATTTTTAAATCTAGATAAAAGGGTGTTCATGACTGTCGCTGTGGATATGGTCGTCACCGAGGTAGTGGAGCCCGTCCGCTTCTTGCTGGAGACGCTGGTGCGTGTCTACCCTGCCAATGAGCGCTTCTGGTACTTCAGCAGAAAGACTTTCACTGAGACTTTCTTTATGAAGCTCAAACAGGTAGGACTGTCTTTTTCTTCACGAAGGAAAATCTCTTTTCTTTTTTCATGCAGTTGTTCTGAGGAAAGGTTTTTTTCAATCTTAGTGGCCAAGTAAGGAATAATAGTAATCATGAATGAATTTGAAACAGTTAAATTAAAAGTGTCAGTATGGTGTTTGGAACTTTGACTTGGGCATGCATAGTTAATGACTTCTTAATTAGTTTGTTCTTTTAGGGATGTACACTGAAGGCCTGAAAGTGTCGTTATTGTGATTACTTCTGCCTTCCTTCCCCACAAGGAAAAGAGAAGGGGAAGGAATAAGCATTTCTTAAGCCCCTACCATGTACTGGGCATGGTCTTAGGCACTTTATAATTATCTCCTTTGACTCTTACAACCACCTTGAAAGGTAAGAACTCTTATGTTTCCTCTTTTACGTTTGAGGAAGCAGAGGCAGACAGAGTTACTTTGACCAGGGTCACACAGTTAGGAAGCGTGAGGTCAAATTTGAACTCAAGTCTTCCATGGTTACTTGCATCCCAGAAGGACACCCTCATGACCAAAATTAAGTTTCATTAAGGAACATTAATCAATATGCATATGGAGTATTTTGCAATTTACAGTGTGGCATTCAAAGTCACTAATAAAAGAATAGTGTTTCTATGACAATATTGCTTTAAAAATACTGTTTTCATATTAGATTTGTCTTATTCTTAGTGAGAAGAGTAACTTTTGATTGGAGATTGAGTGTTATTCAGTAGAAGAAACTTATGACCTTTTAGTAAAGGATAGAAAAAGACATTTAATCTGCCTAACTAGGTTGAAATCCCTTATAAGTTGTTATTGTTGGCACTCCCACTCTCCCATGTTTAAAAATGATCGTTGCTTCATCCTACGAGAGGAGGCTGAATATAGTGTGGCAGGAGAAAATATCAACAGAGTGAACAAATGGTGGAAATCAACTATCACTATTAATATTAAAAATGATCTTTATCATGACTCAATTAAACCTAATTTGCTAGATGCTTCATTTGAAAGTCATGTTATTTCCCAAAATTATTAGAGCTGTGATATGACTCAGCTTTTCTTATGGCTTCTACTACATCCCACAGGATAGTCTAATGAGGGCTTGAAAAGAAATGTTTAGCCCTGGTGTGTGTTCAGGGTGTCCCTTAGAACTTGGATTTCAATTCTTTTTTTCATTGGAAACTAAACTGTTTTAACAACAAAACCTCCTTCTGTCTGGGTGGACAGAAGTTTTGTTCCACGGTGATATAAATACAAATAGAAAGAGCAGATAATGCCTGACCTCAAGGAGCTTATATTCTAGTTGGGATAGAAAGCACATCAAAGGAGCTGAAAACCATGATGGGGGAAGAGATGAAGAAGGTACT
This sequence comes from Pseudocheirus occidentalis, assembly GCA_028646575.1. Taxonomy (NCBI): domain Eukaryota; kingdom Metazoa; phylum Chordata; class Mammalia; order Diprotodontia; family Pseudocheiridae; genus Pseudocheirus; species Pseudocheirus occidentalis. Next base: position 54,689,029 of record CM053593.1, read on the forward strand.
CCCCTGGGGGCAGGGTAGAGAAAGTCCAGAGAGCTGGGAGTGTGGCCTAAAGAGGAACGAAACCATGGCTAGCCTGGGCATCCTCCCTCCCAAGCAGCCCATCTGGCAGAGAGATTGCAGGGGTGGAGACACGTCCAGGGATGGAGTGGGCTTCTCTGTTGAAGAGGTGTCTGTGGCATCGTGGATCAAGGCCCAGCAGCTACTGCTGTCCTCAGTGAGGCTGCTCTTCTGCCACAGTGAGCATCTATATAGTATTTCAGGGTTTGCAAAGTGCTTTATGCGTTACTTAATCCAGAAAGCAGTGCTATGAGGTGAAATTATTGTGAGGAAACTGAGACTGAGAGAGATTCGGTGATTTCCTACGGTCCTGTGGCTGGTAGATGTCTGGAGCAGCATTTAAAGTCATTCACACTCTGACTCTAGGTCCAGCCCACTGTACTGGCTCAATGCCTGTGCTTAAAAAACTGTCCAGAGATATATGAATCTCTCCTGCTCGTTTCCTGAGAAATAGACACTTATGCAATAGTTTATCTGACCATTTGTCTAGATTTTATGTAAGAGATTTTTGTTATGGAATTTTGTGCTCTTATTTTATTTAAAGCATGTAATGATTAGGGGCATATGCCCCATATTAGCAATGCAGCATGTTTAAATATTACATGAAAAGATCATCTGTGAATCAAAGGGATTAATTTTGTAAGTGTTCGACTATGCTAAATATATACAGTCTGGTTCAAATGAATCTTGAAGGTGAGATGATGGCTTCTAACTTGAGTAGTTTAGTGTTGAATAATCATCATGTTCATTAGATGTTGAAGTATAAAGGAAATCCTTTGGAAAATTTTAAAGGTAGCTTGGTTAACCATCTTAGTGTTTAAAGAAAAAGACAGCCTAAATCAGTAGGCAAATGTTTCATCCTATTGTGTACAAATAATTCATTTTTAGAGGGGTCATTACTAGTTTTTGTTGGAAGTTATAAATAAGGAAATATTCTTTCTAGAAATACATCTGCTGGTGTGAGTGTGCACGCATTTGTGAATGAATTCAGTCATGATGGAAGTCTCTTTTTTGGCCTTTTTTATTTTCCATAGATTTCCTGTTGATGAAATGATACATATATAGTATATTTTTGGTTGAGTGTTACACAGTGTTAGGTTTGCTTTTTTAAAAATTTGTTTGAGAGTAGTAATCTACAAATTGGCACCTCTGGCAGGAGCCCAAGAGACATGTAATAGACCAGTTGGAAAGATGGGTCCCAGCTCACCCTTCCAGTGATAGCCAGTTCTAGAGATTGTCCCTAGGAGTACCATATTCTCTTTCTCTCATTATCAGCCAGTAGTCTCCCACTTCTCCTCACAAGGGCTGTTCAAGCTGTCAGCTATCTGCCTTTTGTGCTACGTGTTGATCTTTCCAGAAGGATTTCAGAGCTGAAAGGACACCCTCATTTTACAAGTGAAGCTGAAGTCCAGAGAGATGGAATGACCTATCCACTGTTACAGAGATTGTCTGTAGCAAAGCTAGGCCTTGGATAAAGCTAGACCTTCCACATTTGACACTGTGTCTGTTTTACCAAGATAGCTTGTCTTTCCACAAAATAGCCTTTGGAGGGTTGGTATCATCTTGGTACCCTCTAAGAGGCCACTGTAGCAGCTGCGATGAGAATTCTGCATGCCTTACAGTCATTTGGGACCTTTGTTTACCATTCTCTTCTTGGGCCTCTATGAGCCACTTCCCTGAGTACCCTGGATTTGTAATGCTGGACACAATTCCCTAGATTTCTCTCTTCCCTTTCCCTTTTCTTCTGGAATGCATTCCACCTAAGTAAGGCAGCAAGAAGACTGTCAATGTAGACCTGCCCTGTTCCCCTTTCTCCTACTTTAATGGAGGCTCTTTCCTTTTTCCTGCTAGTACCTCTCTTGATATTAAGCTCTCATTTGCTTTCCTTTCCCTCATTCTGAATTTTCAACCCTATCCCAGAAACCCTGCTTGTAGAAAGTAGATTTTACTAGCTGCTCTGCCTTATCAGCCTTTGCATGCGTTGACATTTGGCTGCTAAGTAACACAGTGGATAGAGTGCTGGTCTTAGAGTCAGGCAGACCTGAGTTCAAATCTAGCCTTTGACTTTTATAGCTGTGTGACCCCAGATAAGTCAGTTAACTTCAGTCAGCCTCCAGATTTCCTTATCTGTAGAATGAAGATAATTATAACTTCACCCCCCCCCAGTTGTTGTAAAGATCAAATAAGATTGTATTTGTAAAGTGACTTGTAAACTTTAAAGCAATATGTAAATGCAAGTTCTCCTCCTCCTTGTCCTCTTCCTCATGCTCTTCAGCCTCCTCTGTCTCTGTGGATGGTGACTCCCAGCTTCCCTCCACCTCCTGCTCACCTGCTTTGCTTTTTATAGGGCTGAGAGAGTGACACCTGCGTCTTACAGGCAAGACTGACCTACTTTGTTTTTAATGACTCTGGCCCTAGTGACGGGCGTTCAGTTGTGAGTGTGAGCATTTGTCAGAGCGTGGTATGTGAGGAGCGAGTCCTTGCCTGGAAGCACACAGGACGCAGATGTGCTGATGGGTCTCTTTTTCATGGTACCCATTCATATTTGGTACACCACTCAGCTAGGGGTGGAGACCGACCTGTCAGCACCTGCCAGCACCACCTGTCCTGCCCATTTTGCTGCTGTTGCTTGTGCTTTCATATATATTTTGGCCATTTTATAACATGTATGGTAAATGGTAAGTAGGGAATTGAATACCTTTTTGTTCTATATGTTTAGGTAGTGTCAAATACAGTTTGAAAAATAAGCCTTTTTTTGTTTGGTTACACTAGAGTGGACTTGAATATTTTTTATGGTAAATGCAATGTACTTTCAGAGTAGCTGAAAGAAAGAATAAAAATTTGGGAATGTCGAGCTGCGACAAATGTGCTATGCTTTGGTTGTCAACAGAAATGGATTTTTATACTGGAGCTGAAGAATCCAAGAATAGGATTTCCATTACCAGTATTCATTACTTTAGATTACAATGGCACTAGATACAGCACTCTAATACAACTCTATGAGCACTGATTTGGTGAACTATGATCACTTTTCTTTTTTATTACTGAAAATGCAATTTTCAAGCACCCTGTTATCCAAGGAGTATTATGAGAAGTACTGTTGACAGCGAACGGTTTGAAACATGGCCTTTTATGATAATCCAGTTATATAGCAATAATCGAGTATTCCATTGGTGGTCTTTAATTTGTAAGACACTGAATACAAATTCAGGTCCTACTATGTGTTTATTTACATTGCTGTAAGACAGCTAAGTGGCATAGTAGCCAGAGTGTTGAACCTGGGGTCAGGAATGCTTGGGTTCAAATCTGGTCTTAAGAGACATAGTAGGGCCGTTTGGGTGCTGCGGTGAATAGAGCACCGGCCTTGGAATCAGGAAGACCTGAGTTCAAATGCGACCTCAGACACTTAACACTTACTAGCCGGGTGACCTTGGACAAGTCACTTAACCCCAATTGCCCTGCCTTTCCCCCTCCAAAAAGCAAAAACAAACAAACAAACAAAAAAAGTGTGATCCCAGGTTAAGTCATTCAACCTCTGTAAGCTTCACTTTCCTCATCTGTAAAATGAGGATTATTATAGCGCCTATCTCCCAGGGTTATTGTGAAGATCAAATAAAACAGACATAAAGTGCTATATAAATGCTATTTATAATAATAATGGTGATGATTATTGTGATATACCTTAGGAAGCAGAATTTATTTCAGGCTGCAGGTCTTTAGTTTCTTTTGATTACATTTATTTACATGCTTTATTCTCCTCCTAGAACAGACATTGCTTTCTAGCATTATAGTATTGCCAATATTGGAATTTAATTCCTATGAAGATCTTCAGAATTAAGTATTCCTTTGGCAAATAACATAAACACTTATAGTAGAACAACAAGAATAAATGACTAATCACATGAGAGCAATGTAAAACCTGTTTATAGAATTTGTCATGTATCTCTGAATCGATTCCATTTCAATGATAATAATATGTGATCTATAATTTACATGTGTAGATCATATCTGTTATATATGACTCAACTTAGGAAGTCTGGGCTTTGAACTTAGTTCTGCCATTTATGAGCTGTGTGATTTGCCAGGGCACCATATGCTGATGTAGCATCTATTAAACCAGAATTGAGGAGTGGGTTAGATTTAGGTCTTGTCTGAAGACAAAGCGGCTTGTGTCGTAGTATGACAGATAGGCGGCTTAATGAACAATACTGAATCAGAATTGTTTGGAAAATTGCAAATTTTTTTCTAAGGAAGCTCTACTTTTTTCTATTTTGCAGTGGGTTTAAAAAAATCAGATGCCATATTTTACACAAAGGCTGATGACTATTTCTTTTGTGAAAGAGAACCTTTATAAAAACCTCACAAACAAGTAGATTTAATCCTTCAATATAAGGACTTCTTTTTTTAAAAATTTGATCTGTCAGCTAGAAGCTAGTGCGACTAAACTGTACAAGGATCCCTGTGGGCCTCATATTGATTTAGTTTTAAGTTTTATTGCATTTCTCATTTGTTTTATTACATATTTCCCAGCTTATTTTAATCTGGTTTGGGCTGCAGTCTGAAGTGACTGTGGACAGTATCTGTTGCCTTAGTTGTAGAGTTATCACAGTACACAAACCAGTGGATTGACTTATCTAAAAAAGAAATGTGGTAATCTATGGAACTGGGAAAGGCCGCTCTTGAAATTGAGTGAAGGAAAGTCTGTCTCATGCTCAAGCATATGCTGACGCTACAAGTCTCTGGGCATCCAGATTTTAAGAAAATAAGCTTAAAAAAATTTTTTTTAAAATTTGGTTTGCAAGGATGCATATTAATTTTGTACTGAGGAAATATGGTGACTGCATTTATAGGTCCAGGGAATCAATATGCTCACATGGAATTATTTCCAGCAAATTTATTGTGTAGGATAAACTTAATTTCCAGCCATTTCTGTAGTTAAACTTTTGAGATGCTACATTTACCTTTAAATTAAAAATTCTGCATTTTGTCATAATGATGGAAAATTACATCTTTGATTTGGTCCTTCTCTATAAAAGTAGATTATTCTTTTTTCTTTCTTTTTTCCTTTTTTTGGCCTAAACTTATAGAAGTAACACAGATGACAGCTAACTTATTTCAAAATAAGGTTAGAAACGTGAAGAACGCAATTCTGCTTATGAGTTTAATACTCCATGATATAGCTTTTCAGAGGCAGTATCTCATGAATTCTTGTTTCACCTTTTCACCTTTAGGAGTCTATGAGAATCACACAAATCTCAAAATATAATTTAAAATGGATTTTGGAAGAGTATTATAGTTAAAGATTTTGGTTTAAAAAATGGCTCACTTATCAAGGCTGTAATTGAGTCAGCAGCATTTTAAGCAATGAAATGCCGTTCTGGGGGTGGTTCTTACATTTTTGCTTATTTTAGGGAAGTCTGATGATGCATTACTCAAAGGACAACTTGATTTTTTAATAGCTCCCTAAAGAATTAAGATCACAGGATTTAGATGTGTAAAAGACCTAGGAAATCATCAGTAGTAAAGGAAAAATTGCCTTGTAACACTTAGTTTTATAACAATCAAGTTCAACATGATTGACGGCATTAGCAGCTTAATTTGGAAGTCAACTGTTCATATTAGGAAAGTTGGTACATTTCCAGTGCACATCAACAGTCTTCAAGATAAAGAACATTTTATTATTAGTACTACTAAGATGTTCCAAAGAAGAGCTTTAATACAATGATGGAATTCTGGAAAGAAATAGGATTTCAGTTTTTATAGATTTCACCAAACAAATAGAAATCAATTCAATGTAATGCCTTTGGTGTAAGGCACTATGCTGGGAGCTGGGATACAGACATAAAGAATAATGTAATCTCTGCTGTCTAGTCTAGGGACTTATATTCCATTGGGCAGGAGGAGAATGTGACATTTACATAGATAAATATGTTATGATAGGGGCAGATGGAGAAAACACTTTTGAAGTGAAGGGATCAGGAAAAGCTTTATGACAGAAGTGTCAGTGGAGTTGAGCCTTTGAAAGAAGTAAGGAGGATTCTGCAAGGCATAGATGAGCAGGGATTCTATTCCAAGGATGGAGGATGCCGAGAAAGAGTGCTGAATTTGAGCAACATCCAGTAATCTGTTTTACTTAAAGTTAGGTGAAGGGGAGGAATTAGACATAAAAAATAGGTCAAAACCAGATAAAAGAGAACCAGAATGGAGGGACTAGAGTTAGGGAAAGATCGATTTGGTTTTGAACTTGTTGCTTTTAAGGTCCCAAAGAAATAGCTAGCTAGAAATTTTACCAGCAACTGGAAATGTAGAGCTGGAACTCAAGAGGGGTTAGAGTGGAATACATAGATTTGGGAGCTGTCTGCCAAAGTGTGATAATTGGACCCATAGGCGTGGGTAAGATTGCCAAGGAAGAGATTACAGAGAGAGGAGAAAGAGAGCCAGGGAAAAAGAGCCTTGAGGGGTGCTCTCATTTAAGGTGCCAGATGGTGACGGTGGGTCATCACTGAAGACCAAGCAAGACTTTCAGATAGACAGAAGGAGAACCGTGAGTGAGCAGGGTCATGTAAACTAAGGAATGAAAGACTATTGAGAAGAAGGGAGTATTGTAGTTACAGTGAATGTTGCAGAAAGATCCTGGTGGATGAGGAATAAGAAAAGTCCTCTTTTGTTTATAATTAAATGAGATTCAGTTGAACAATATGGGGGTTGGGGATGGGTATGCTAGACCTGAGGAGTGGAAAGATGAATGAGTATTAAAAGTTTCAAGTGTAAGTTGTACCATTAGGAGTTTGGCAGTGAAAGGGGAGAAGAGTTAGGTCTAGGACAGAGGTGGGGACCCTGCGGGTCTTGAGGTTACATGTGGCCCTCTGGGTCCTCAGATGTGATCCTTTGACTGAATCCAGGTTCCCCACCCTTGACTAGGACAGTCACCTGAGTGGATGATGCTATGTAGGGAAGACACTTTAAGGATAAGTAAAACCTGAGTGCATAAACCTGAAAAACATTTTTAGGTAGACAGTAGATAACTAGCCACTAGAGATGATGGGGCAAGCTCCCAAAGTAGGGCATCTATATGAATAGAACAGACTAGGGGAGAATAAAGGTTGGATGAGGATTAAGAGAGGTTTTGATATGTGAAAGAGGGTGATGAAGAAACCTTAATCTCAGGAGAAGATGAAATGAGAGAGAGTAGTATAAGTAAGGGTAGTATAAGTAGTGTAAGTATAAGTAGTATAAGTAGTATAAGTAAGAAGAGTGATAATGATTTGGCACAGCTGCTGCTGATATGGTAGGGAGGTGTGTAAGATAGTTAGAGATAAGGGCTTAGTTACATTTGTAGTGGAGCTAATTTGTAAGATTTTGTAGAATAAGGAGCAGGAGGCCAGGGGGGTCAGGGATTCAAGACCTTGATGAACTTGTATACAGGCAGAATGACATAATGGGTAGAGTATTAGACTTAGAATCAGGAAAACCTGCTTCACCTTGTAAAAATCGCTTAATTTCTGTTTAGCAGTTTTCTTGTCTGTAAAATTAGCACCTTCTGGGCAAGTCCCTTAACCTTGTTTGCTCCTCTGTAAAATGAGCTGAAGAAGAAAATGGCAGGCCCCCCCCCCCCAGTGTCTTTGCCAAGAAAACCCCAAATGTGTCACGTGAAGAGTCACAACAGAAATGACTGAACGACAGAAGAAGCATCTACCTCACAGGGGTTGTTGTGAAGATGAGACTTGCAAACCTGAAAGTGCCGTATAATTGTAAATTGTTATTATTATTGCCATCAAGCTGATGAGTATCATAAATTGCATAACTCTAGTACTGAAAATGTTAAAGTAAGGAAATAAGGCCAAAACACATTGATGACCTTAGAAAATAGGGAAAGAATTGTTAGTCACAGTGAAGAGTTTAGAGTGAGCAGGTGAGTAGGAGAAGAGGTGAAGCCAGAGCATCATGATCAGAGTGGTGGATGGGAGTTCAGGATCTTTGTGGTAGAGAATCTTTGAGTGGTATATGATGTGAAGTTAATAAGGACTTTGAACTCAGAAGCCATGGCGTTAGATGGGCCATTAATGTGAATATTGAAGTTACAGAAGGTAAGTTCAGGGTTTGAGTGGAGGTGAGGACTGTGAACTAAATTCATTTAGGAAGGAGGGAAGGTGATGCGGAGGTTGGTAGATGACTGCCCTAGGGACACAGACGTATCTCTGTGGGTGATCAGTCTGGCGGTGTTAACATTAGAGGACAGATTTTTGAGTAGCTATGCTGGAGGGGATGGAAGTGACAGTGCTTTCAGAGTGTGCCTCTATTTCTTCATGTCCTTGTATATGGTGAGGGGAGTACTTCTTTTTTTTGCAGGAGAAAATCAGGTTTCACCAAGTGCCAGGAGTTGAAAGGAAGAAAGTGAGAGGAAGAAATCTATGATTAGAGGGATTATATGAATCAAACTGCATGTTCAGTGGGGCATCATGGAAGGGGGAGCTAGGCACTAGGGATGGAGTGTAGGTGAAGGTTAGGAATTTTGAAGGGTCTTCACCTAGACAAGCAGCCATTCTGAAACAAAGGAATTAGAAGAGTAGAAGGTTGAGACTTGTTAGCCATGAGATCAGAATACCAAGTAGGGAGAAGCCTGTAGGCGAAATCGATCCCACATTTCTAACTAAAATATTGATGCAAAAGGACTTTTCCAAGTTAGCTGTCCAGGCAGCTCCTTTTGTTGATTGTAGAGGGGTGCCAATTTATATTAGAAATTATACAATATCTGTTTTGGTGTTGGCACATCAAACATGAAAAGACATTTCTACTCGATACCCCTAAGATAAATACAAAGAAGAAAGCCCTACAGTTCTTGCTGTCAGATCACGGATCAAGAGCTCAGCGTCACTTCGGAGGCCATTTGTTGAATCCCTCATTTACAGAAGCATGTAAACTGGGGATTAGAAGACCATGCATTTAGAATTAGAAGGGAGCATAGAGGGCACCTGTCAGCCCTTTTCCTTTTATAGAGGAGGAACTTAGAGACAGGGAGGTTGTGTCTTTCCCATGATCTTCCTCCTTCTCTTCTTCTTCCTCCTCCTCCTCCTCTTCCTCTTCCCCATCTTCCTCCTCCTCCTCCTCCTCCTCATTAACATTTATATAGTGCCTATTACATGCGAGGTCCTGTGCTAAAGTGCTTTCCAAATTCTCATTTGATCCTCACAACTCTGTGGGCTAGAGGCTCTTATCAGCCCCATTTTACATTTGAGGAATCTGAGGCAGACCGAAATTAAATGACTTGTTCATACAGGTAAATGTGGCAGAGTCCACATTTGAATACAGGTCCTCTGAGTCAGTCTTTTTTTTTTTTTTTATACAACACTGGCTTCTATGTATTTATCTCATTTAAATTTTATATCTGACCAGTTAAAAACTGTAGAAGAATACAGAGACATATATGAAATAATACAAGTAAAAAAATAAAAACTAGAAATCATGTACAAACATTGACCACAACTTTGTAAGGCTTTTGTGTTGTTTTGATAGAGATGTCTCCCAGATCAATTCCTATGGTTTTGGTAGTAAGAGGCCATCTCAGGGGATTCCAGTAGGCCAGTGCTACATAAAACAATGGATCTTTATCATTGCATATAGACCTAAAGCCTAAAATGAGACACTTGGGAGTGGGAGCATTGTCGGACAGTGGGGTTGTTTGTAGCACACTGCATGGCAGAGTTTTTGGCACTGTCATCTTTAGGCCCCAGTAGGAGGAGGTAGGAGGGTGACTGTGGTCTACCAGAGATCCTGTTTTCAACCTTGGCATATCTAGCTTCACCAGTGCACTGTCACTCACAGTCAACGTGTCAGGTCTTTCAGATGACATCTTGTCTATAAAACTCTTCTCAGTAGTTTGTTGAACTTATTTTACAGATTTTAAAATAGTTTTGACATCTGTTATCTGTGTTGCTAAATTAAATGGTTAAGTACTTTTAGCTTTTGTAGTAGATGTATTAGAAACCAGAGTGAATTAATTATTTTGATTAGCCATGAGATAGATTCCGATAATGACCTTGATGAGGTCTGTTGGTCTCATTAAGTAGGGTCTCCGTTTTCTTGCTTCCAACATGCTAGGTGCACAGTATACTGGATTGATTTCAATTTGATGATTTGCAATTTCATTTGTGAATGTTTTTGTTCCATGATGATTTTGAAGGACTTCACCATTCTGTTCATGTTTGGTACAATACTAAGGTGCATAGAGATGCATCTTAACCTTAGTTTTTGATTCAGGCTGTCATTTTGAAATAAAATAATCCCTACAGAAACTTTTAACCTTCAGAGACTATTATGGGTGTGAACTATGTTGCTTTGCCTTCTATCCTCTTTTCTAGCATAATGCTTGGCATTTAGTAGATACTTAATATATTCCTACTGGTTGATTTAAAATCATATTTTTTTCTTATGAGACATTTATCAAACAAAATGAATCTGTTAAGCATAACTTTTACTTGATAAAAGTTTTTGCTTCTTAAAACTTAGGTGTTAATATGCATTCAGCAGGGACAAATGTGAAATTTTGTGTTTGGGTGAAAAACCTCCATCTCTGAGGTATTAGATGGGGAAGGGATAGTTAGACTGCAGTTTTGAAAGGGATCTAGGTGTGTTGTAGAGGACTTACATTGGTTGTGAGTTAACAGTGTGATGTGGTAGACAAAACTTCTACTGCATTGGCTACTGCATTAAGCTTTTAGGATTAGTGAGTTGATAGCCTGTCCTCTTTAGATGTCATCTGGAGTATTCTGTTCAGTTCTGGGAGCCACACAGAGCATCCAGAGAGGGGCCTCCAGGTTAGTGAAGAGCCTTGAGGCAACAAGGGAACTGGGAGAAGACTCAGGGAGGCCCTGGTACTCTGTCTTCAGTTTGTAGAAGGGCTGTCACAAAGAGGATGGATTAGCCATGCAATGTCTGTGACAGCAGGGCTGAGCTGGGAGCAGACACCAATTTAAGCTTAGTGATTGTTTATGTAAAAGTGGATTGGGAATCCTGGAAAGGCTGCACGGCCTCTTGTTGGGGTGTTGGAGTGGAAAAGCTTTTAATGCAAGGGTTGGATTGCTTGGCCTCGGTGGGCCTTCCTGACTCTGTGCTTCTGTGATGCTGTGGTCACTGGACCATTTAGTGTCTACATTTTTCTTTCTAAAATGGACTTCCCTGGCAGGGTGAGGGGAAAAAGCCTATTTTACTCAGAATAGTGTCTGTTGCCTACTTTTGTAATTGTAAGAAATACTAAATTTCAATCAGAGTTTGATGAAAATAAAGATGAAATATTCCCCCCATTCTAGTTCATAGCCTCCCAGAAATCTGTATCTATGGATCCCTTAGGGTGTGTAAACTCCAGGCTAAGAACCCCTCCTGTTGTGAAACTTTGGATCTTGTTTCCTCATCTGTAAAATTAGGGTGTTGGATTAGATACTTTTTAAACATCCTTTTCAGCTCTAAGTTAGCTAGGTCGCATCATGGGTCGAGTATGAGACTTGGAGTCAGGTAGACCTGAGTTCAAATCTGACCTCTGACCTTTTCTGGCTGTGTGACCTATTGTAAGTCACTTAACCTTTGTCCCCGTTTCCTCATCTGTAAAGTAGAATAAGTAGCCTCTATCTTCCATGGTTGTTGTGAGAATCAAATGAGAGGATATTTATGAGGTGCTTTTCAAACTTTAAAGTGCTATGTAAATGCTAGCTAATAATGATTATAATAATAAAAATGATGATGATGACATCTTATACTATCACAAATACATTTAGTCTTGCCTGATACCACATAGCTATTAAGTGGCAGAACCAGCCTGCTGCCTTTCTCAAATTATGCATTTTAAGAGGTAAACTTTTTTTTTTTCTCTCAACATATTGGGGCCGCTTGTCTTTAAACCTACCTGCATATGAGATATTCTGTGCCTTTCCTTGGTGAGCTCTTTTAAATGAACTGTTAAATATGTTTTTGTATTTATTTGATGTTTCTAATAATGAGAAACACTTCGTGTGTTTTCAGTCTGAGGGAAGAGCCCATGCCAGTGCTGGAGATGCCATCTATGAAGTAGTTACTCTACAGAGGGCATCTGAGAAGGAAGAACCAGTCACTCCAACCAGTGCTGGGGGTCCAATGTCATCCCAGGAGGATGAGGCAGAAGAAGGTAAGAATGAAAGGGTCCTATTAGAGCCACCACGTGCAGGGAGTAGAGATTGTTGTGTTGTCTTTTTTCTTCTGAGTTGTCATAGGCTGGGATCTGTTGTTTGTCGTTGGAGGCAGGCACAAATCATTTTGCTTCTTGGTTGCTCAGTACTTCAGGTTAGACTTGGCAGGTGTTTCAGTATTTGATGGCATCATTTGGCTGTTTTTACTGCTTGTAACATTTCATTGAAAAAGTAATTGAAATGACAGATAAAATTCGGTTTAAACAATTTTCTGAAGTGTTTTTAGAAGTGACATATGTATATCTTCACATTTACTGTTATCTAATTTTGATTTTCCTTGGTACTGATCTCAAAATCTTCACACCAGCATCACCGTCAACTCGCTTTTTATAGTCTTAATATCTGTCCTGTTCAAGAAACACATCTATTCTCTTGGAGAAATGCCAGCATAGCCTTCCTTTACACACAACCTTTGGTACAATACCCTGTACCCTGTGAAGTGTACTGAATTACAATAATACCCTTGAATCATATTTTTTTTATGTTGGGATGAAAAATATTTTCTTACTTTTAAAATTTCCTTTCCTCACATTATATATGGTCTTGACTGTGCAAAACATTTTAGTATTCTCTTGGCATTTTTTTGTGAACTGCTATCTTCTTTAGCTTTTTTTTTTAACTAAATGAACAGAAATTGAGTAAACTTTTATGGCAACTACAAATTTGTTATAGAGTAATAAGCCTTAGTGATTTAGAGAGTGGAACTAATTATGTCCTTTTTGAGTCATTTATGCTTTCTATATTGAAATTTGGTACTATGGAGCATTTGAATTTAATTGAAAAGCAAGGCAGTGAAGAATCCTACCATGATTATTTTATGTTGTTTGTATAGAAAACACTTAACAGATACTTGTTATGTGTGTATAAAAATATACATACAAATACATACAAATATATGCATATCAGATAATAGAAGTGTCAGTCAGTAAACGTTTATTGAGTATTTATTATGTACCAGACATGTTGCTAGGCACTGGAGATACCAGGAAAGGACAAAAAATACTCTAAAGGAGTTCACCATCTGTGTCTTAAATGCCTTGTTCGAGGCCTTTGTCATTTCATCCAGTCTTTGCTCATTCTCTTTTTTCCTTCTCTCTCCCCCATCCACTTTCTGTGTTCTTCTTTTTTCTCCCCTTCCCTTCTATTTCTCTGGTCATTTATAGAAAATAATTATTGCTATTTTCAACATGTGCATTAGAAAAAAGGAATATTAACCTCTTGGCATGATTCTGAGAAAACAATTCAAGATTATCAGCTAAAGCATTTTAAAAGCAAAAAGAAATGAGTGGTTTTAGCCTATGGAAGTTTTAGTACTTTAATTAAAAATAATTCAAAATATTTCCTCTGGCATTTTCCCCCTTTATTTCTTGACTGTGGATTCATGGAAAATTACACCTTAAAATTCTTTTGCCTATTGATTGTTCAGTGGCAAGATTATCTGGTTTGCAGGTTGTCTGTCTTCGGCTACATGACTTTTGGTCACTTCAGTCCTTGTTAACTCTTCTAGGAGCAAAGAGAAGAAGAAACTCAGTTGATTTTATTTCTTTTAACTGGAAGAAGTTTTGGTGGGGAGGTAACCATTCTGTCTTTCTTTTTTTGCTTTGGCTTTTATGGAAGCACGGATTTTATCGGGTGATAAATCATCACCAAAAGTACCTGTCACCAATAGGTTATTTTATAAGCATATTTGAACCACAAGGAAATTTCCTTTCAGATATATAGAGGAAGAATTCATGACCAACTAAAGAATAGAGAAGATCTAGGAAGATGAAATGGGTAATTTTGATCACATAAAATTATAAAATGTTTGCATAGATAAATTCAATGCAACTGAAATTAAAATAGTAATAGTTAATTGGGGGAAAAAAATCTGTGTCACAGGTTACTGTGATAAATGTCTGATTTCCAAGATCAGCGTGTAATTCCTGAAGATGAACAGAAATGATGATGATGATGATGATGATGATGACAATTGCTCACATTTGTTTAGTATTTTAAAGTTTTTAGTGTGCTTTATATGTATTTTCTCACTTGATGCCCTCAGTAACCCTGGGGCATAGGATTTATTATTATCATCCTTATTTTATTGGAACATCATTATAGATGGTTCAGTGGATAAAGGGCTGGCCTGCAGTCAGGAAGACTCATCTTCCTGAGTTCAAATCTGGTATCAGGGACTAGCTATGTGACCCTTGACAAATCACTTTATTCTTTTTGCCTCAGTTTCCTCATCTGCAGAATGAGCTGAAGAAGGAAATGGCAAACCACTCCATTATCTTTGCAAAAGAAAATTCCAAATTTGACCACAAAGAGTCAGATGCAACAACACAATCTCATTTTATTAATGAACAGACTCAAAGAAAATGTAGGTGACTTGCTCAGAGTCACACAGCTAGTAAAACGTCTCAGGCAAGATCTGAACCTGTGTCTTTCAAATCTACCACTTTATTCACTGCACTATACCGTCTTTAAGACCACTCTTTTGGAAGTGTGCCATTTCTTTAAGTTGATGTTTACTCAAGATGATGGTAACATAAGGACATAAGATCGTTTTTGTAGCAGCTGTATGTATGTTGGAAGGCGCCATCCAGCCCTCACAGTGACTAATGTGGCATGAGGCAGTGAGAGAAGAAATTTACTATGCTTACTATTTGCTGTCTGGAAAATAATCTTAATGCAGTTACATAGAAACTGCTGTTGGGCTTGATCTTTGCTGGCATACACTTTAAAATAGCAGGCTGATTATTGGACTGTTGAGATAATAACAGCAGTACCTATATTAATAATATCCACTTTATATAGTACCTATTGTGCGCCAGGCCCTGTGCTAAGCACTTTGCAAATGTCATCACCTTGGAGTGTCACACCTGCCTTGATAGGTAGGTGTTATTATTAGCCTCTTTTTACAGTTGAGGAAACCAAGTCAGACAGGTGCAATGACTTGCCCAAGGTCACACAGTTAGTAAATGCTTGAGGATACACTCAAACTCAGGTTTTTCTGTTTCCAGGCCCAGTGCTCCATCCACCACACTACTGAGATTCCTAGATTCCATGCCCCAGATCATGAACTGTACAAAGTATTTGTGGCAGATTAAATTTCCCTTTCCCTTGTTCCTTTTCTCTTTAATTGCACAAAATATTTGTGTAGTGGAACATTTATTGAAAATCAATTTCTTTTTGAGAGCAAAGGAAAAAGGGCTTTGTTAAAAAAAAAAAAAGAAAATTTTAGGTGTTGAAAGCTTTTTCCCCACATAATTTTGTGTGCTATGGTTCCAGGACCTCGTGACTTTTGTAGCAGGCCATCTGTTTTGTACTAGAGCTGAGGCCTTTCTACTTGTTTCTAAAGAATTCTTTTGCTTCTTTGGAGTTAATAGTAGTGTGATTAGTATGTAAGTATATTTTCACAAGGTAGACTTGGTGAAAAATTGATTTCCAGCCACATCAAGTTCTAGAACCCTTGTGACTTGTAAAGCTTGTCCTGTAAGTAATTGATTTTTGAAAACCTGCTTTTCTGCTGTGTTTAATCCTACACCAGGAAAATCTACTGATGATTATTGGTCTGATTATGAACCCAGGCCCATCCCATTAGTTTTCTCCTGGCCTCTGTTTGGTAGGGCAGGCTTTTTCTGTTTCCTTGTTAAGGCTGGCTTTAACTCTCTCTTCCCCCCCCCCCCCCCCCCAGTGCTCCCTGCCCACTCTGCTTCCCACCAGTCAATGAGTAGGCTTTCTCTGCTGCTTTTATATTCCTTTTTCTTCTCCATTCTATCTAGTCCTCCCTGTTGGCTTTTGTTTTCAGAAGCTGGCTGTGGTTTGACCTGCTGAGCTACCTCTGTGGAAGGAGGTACAATTACAACTGGGCATAGATGGGCCCTGGTCTATATATACAGGGTTAGGGAGGCAGTATTCAGGTTGTACCTATAACTACTGCTGTCTACTTGACTAATTCATTGTCCAGCAGATCACATCCCATTCCTGACTGGCATTCATCACAGTGTCTAAATGTAGGGAACATGTAGTTCTGGGTTAGGAGGTCAGAATTCAGGACTTGGCTTCCTGCATCATAGATTCAGCACTGGATAGGACCTTTATAACTCACAATGTGCAAGGTGAGCTCAGAGAGCTACACATCCCAGAAGCAAGTAGAACCCATTTAGGTAAAGTGAATTGCCTTTGGTTCAGCATCCAACCAGTATTTGCATTGCTAATATGTGATTATAAAACTACAAGATGGTAACCCATGCTCCTTAGGGGTTTGATTTATGGCCTTAAAAAACTGAGAAAACTCCATTCTGAGTAAATCCACTCCATGCCAATTTCAGAAAGCAAAAAGAATGGAATCAAAGGTTAGGTAATTTGTTTATAGCCACCCTGGAGGTTGGCACAAGCCTTGAGACTAACACATAGGAAGAATCATTTATGTCCCTATAGTTGCCCTTCTTGCCTCCCTTTCCTGCTTCCTTCTCTTTTCTGTTTTACTTCTGTATCTCTAAAAGAAGATTTTGTAGTGACTTCAGTCTTTTGAAGATGTCAAAGAGAAACAAAGATAACTTAAATTTCTAGAACTCATTGCAAAATGCTGAAAACAAGAATTTCTCATTCTGTGAATGCATGCAATCAGTAAGAACAAGTAACCCAAGATGTCTATTTTTTTTCTGCAAATTTTTCTTCCATTCTTACCAACAGATTTTGGTTCTGTCACAACCCAAAATGTCAGCTTGTCTTTTGAAAATCTGTTAGCCATCACCTAAATGAAAGGTACAGAAATCACAGAGTAGTGCTTGAGAGTTTCTTTTCTTTTATAGATCAGGCTTTCATACATTTTCAATACATTTTATTATTAGTTCTATAATTGATGTTTCTGTCAACTCAAACATCAAAAGTCAGAGTCGGAGGTGGCATATAAATGTTTCCCTGCTGTGGGGGGAATCACAGCATTCTTTTATTTAATTATTTTTAACAATTTGCCTGTCAAAGCAAAAGTGGAAGTTCAAGTCATTCTAAATTGTCTTGCCTTGGTAACAGGCTCTCTTTAATTCAGCCTGTAATTTGCCTAAAAAAGAATCAAGATTTAAGATGACTGAATTATCCTCCGTTTTCTAGGAGAGGTCTAAAGTGAAATGAGGAGGCTTTCTGTGCTCATATTTCAGATCATATTTACAAACTGGAGACATCAGAGGGCACAAATTTGGCATAAAATTGAAGGACATCACAGTAAACATATGAGAATTATATATGTATTTGTATATTCCCAGATATCCTGAATTGTTTCTGCCACTGAAACATTGGTGGTTCTTTGTAGCCTTAAATTAATTTCTTACAGTGATTTCCTCATGTTGACCTCATGTATATATCTACTCATTTGGAACATATATGGCAAGAGTAGCCTCTTCAGTTGAGCAACTAGAGGTAGGCAAATGGTAGGTGTATTAGCATCGAAGACAAGAAGGTTTTGACAAAGTCCAGATTGATAAATTGTTATGTAGCTGAAGTTCAGCTTTTTTTTTTTCATACTTGTGTTTTGTTGTTGTTCATTTGTTTCACTCATTTCTGACTCTTTGTGACCTCATTTGGGATTTTCTTGGCAAAGATACTTGAGTGGTTTGCCATTTCCTTCTCCAACTCATTTTACAGATGAGGAAATGGAGGCCAGTAGGGATCAAGTGACTTACCCAGGGTCACACAGCTAGTGAGTGTCTGAGGGTATATTTGAACTCAGGAAGAGGTGTCTTCCTGACTCTAGGTTCACTGCCCAGTTAGTTGTGCCACCTAACTGCCAAGAGTTGGCTTAATTTAGAATTAGTCAGATTGACCAAAAAAAGTCTTTAGGAATAATTTTTTTCAATTTAAATAAATCAAATGAACTTTATTAGCCTGTTATTCCTCTTCCCATTAAATTATATAGCTAAAGCACCAACTCTAAACCAAATTTTTTCATAGGCTATTTTCTTACGGTTTCCTAATCCATAGTGTTAGTCAGAGAAAGTTGGCACTCACAGATTTTCACTATAGCAACAGGTTTACTAATGACAGTTCTGAATTTGCAAATGAAAAGAACACTGAAAAAACCTATTAGGAGAAAAAAAAGAAAGAAACCGGCTTCTACTAAGAATTCCCTGTTCCATTTCAGAGTTGGCTGTAGGATATTTCTTTGACCTACAATATATATTTCTTTTATCTTGGTTGATTTCAAAAGTGTTTGTCTAGATAATAAAGAGATGCTAAAATAGTGGTGTGGCTCCATCTTTGTTAAATTATCTATTTCAGCAAGTCAGAGCAAAAAAACATTTATTTGGGGAGCAGGCGAGAAAAAATGGAGGGGGAGAAAATTTTTCACCCCTCAAAAATAGATGCTGTATCATTTTAATCATCTTGTAGGTGAAAATGTTTTTGTTTAGTATTGTTTCAATGAGAGCACTCATCTGTTGGAAAGACTTACCCATCACAGTTTGGATTCTCAGTCCTGAAATTGGCCGACACAAAAGTATTTATCCCAACCCTCAGCCTGTACTTGTGTGTGGAAATTTTCATCCAAAAACAGTGCTAAGTATAGCAGAGAGGGGGTGAGATAAAAGAACCACAGAGAGTTCTTTTTGTCTAAGGTTTCACTTTTCTAATTTCACCTCCTATCCCTCCTGTCCTAGGGTCCTGTTGCTGTATTGCAGGCTTCCTACATGACTGCTCCTTGAGATGATTATGCAAGGATATAACTTGTAGATGTTAACTGAAGTTTCATAAGCTTCATGTACCCTAAAATGCTCCTTACAGATCAGTGTTTAAGAAAAAAGACTCTCTGTCCCCTTCTGTCTTTCCTTCTCCCTCTCTCTTTCCTTCTCTCTTTCTTCTTCCCTCCTTCCCTCCCTCTTTCTTCTTCTCCCTCTTTTCTCTTCTGTCTCCTTTCCCTTCTCCTTTCTCTCCCCTTTCCCTTCTTTCTCCTCTCCCCTTCTTCCCTTCCCTTCCCTCCCTTCTCTTTCTGTTCCTTTTTCATCCTCTTCCTCCTTTTTTCTCTTTTTCTGTCTACATATACAAATTACATGTATTATATATCATATATAACATAAAAATAAATGTGTACTTGTTTCTATGCATATAATTTTTAAAATAGTAAAGCTAGTAGCATTTCTATAGTACCAGAACTCTAGAAACCAAAGATGCTCATTCATTGGTTACCAGTCAAACAAATTTCAGTAGTTGACTATAATAGATTATTACCCTAATACAGAAATGCAGAGAAAACCAGGAAGACTTTAAATGAACTGGTGCAAAGTGAAGTTGGGAGAACCAGAAAAACAATATACACAGTGATCACAAAAATGTGAATGGAAAAAACAGCAGTGAAGCAGTAGAAATGGAAGGCTGTGAAGTCATGACCAAGTTTAGCCCCATGAAAGAGGGGTGAGAAGTTTCCCTTTCCTTGAGAGATGGGGACGGGACCATGGCTGCAGAATATTGTGTGTTATGGCAGACTCGTTCAGGATGCTGTTTTGTTTTGCAGAAATGATTTTTAAAAATTCCTTTTGTACTTAGTTACAAGGGATGACTCTCTGGGAGAGGGAAGAGAAAAGATATATAGGAAATGCAAATGATGTAAAAATAAAAAGTATCAATAAAAATTTTAAAAGATACACCTTGTGGACCCTGGTTTAAATAACTTTGTTCTGTTATTTGAGGAGGGCCAAAAAGGCCTTCTTCTTGTATTACCTGCTGTTTCAGATGTAAAAAAAAGAGCGAGAGTTTGACTGATAAAACTTTTACTTGCTTCCTTTATCTACTTTACCTATATTTTATTTAAAGTTACATAGCTCATGGCTTCTCAATTTATTATGTATATGTAATCATGATAGCAACAATGCTAGCTATCATCAAAAAGGCACTTAAGGGTTTTCAAAGAGCTTTATAGATATCTTATTTGATCTTTTTATTTTTATACTTCTTTTTTTTTTGTTGCTTTTTTTTTTTGGAGGGCAGTTGGGGTTAAGTGACTTGCCCAACGTCACACGGCTAGTTTTTTTGTGTTAAGTGTCTGAGGCCGGATTTGAACTCAGGTACCCCTGACTCCAGGGCCGGTGCTCTATTCACTGCGCCACCTAGCCCCCCCTATCTTATTTGATCTTAATAGTAATCCTCAGAGGTAAGTGCTAATATTATCTCCATTTCACAGATGAAGAAACTGAAGCAGACAGCATAAATGACTTACTTAGAATCGCACAACTGCTAAGTGAGACAGGATTTGAATTCAGATATTCCTGATTCCAAGCCCAGCACCTTCTCCATTTCACCATCTGCTAATTTTAAAGATTTAATCTAGAGAAATAACTACTCACATTTATTTTGCTCTTTAAAAGTTTACAAACACTTCAACCAACCAAACCCTATGAAGTAGGTATCACACGTATTACTATCCCAATTATACAGATCAGGAAAATGAAGCGTACAGAGTCTGTGACTTGCCCAAGCTCATGAATGTAACAAGTGATGAAGCAAGAACTTCAGGAATCCCAGAGTTGGAAGTAAATTTGGAGAACATCTAGGCTGACCCTTACTGCCCTCGGAATTTACTCTGCTTTGTCTTCAGTGAATGGTTTATATCCTTAACATTATCCTCAATGAATATTGGTCATTCTCTGGAGAGCTGTAGTGGTGGGAAACACTTCTAAGGTAGCTGAATTCCATCTTGGATCAGATTTAATTGTTTAGACTTTCCTTTTATATTGATCACAATTGCATTTATTTGCAGCTTTTATCCTCTGTGACTTTCTTTGGTACAGAAAAACAAGTCTGATGCTCTCTTCACTTCATGACCTTCAAATAATTGTTCAGTTATCATGATACAAATTACATTAGCATCGTTTTTAGATTGTACAGAAGTAGGAAATAGTATGTTATTTAGGATAAACATCTATTTCACTGTTTAAAAACAAAGGTTGAATTTATCTTGTATTTTATTTTTGACCACATGAAAAGTTTTTTCTGTACAATATTGATGTGTTCCATCAATTTGTACTACCTTGGACAAGTTATTTTAAATTCCTGAGCCTCGTTTTCTTTATCTCCAAAAGGAGATTTGGACTAGATTGCCAAGATGCTTCCCAGTTCTCAAGTTGTGATGGATTTTACTTGTTTCTTGTTTATATTTTAAATCTTATATTGTTGTTTTAATGCCAGATGAGTGGTACAGAGTTCCAGCATTAGCCCCAAGTACTGAGAAGCAGAGCCACAACCAGATACTGTTTGACTACTCCAAGAAAAGAAATTGAACATTTTTTTCACTTTATTTTCTTTTTATTCTGAACTTTTAAAACATCAAATAAAATGATCACTGCTATATATAAATATGGAACAGAGGGATGAAACTGTGAATCTATTATGTGGGTTCTTAAGAACTTTCTTGTGTCGTGGACTCTTGGCAATCTGGAGAATCCTATGAACCTGTTCTCAGAATTATATTTTTAAATGCCTAACATAAAATAAAGAGTACTATAAAGAGAATGATTATATTTAAATAGTTATAAAATATTTTTTAAAAAATTTCATAGACCCCAGGTTAGGAACTATTTTGTAGAATTTGCTTTTCTTTTTGGTAGGTAAGAAATATAATATATAACTTTTCAATCTCCTCTTCTTTTATGATTCCTTATAAGTTACCAAATGTTCTCATTTCATTTTGTGGGAATTCTGTCTCTACTCCCTTCTCTTACCTCTTTCCTATCAGCTTCCCTCCTCTTAAAAACAAACAAAAACCAAAACAAAACTTTGTGACAAATTTGAATATTAAAACAAAACAAATCCTCAGATTGTCCATTTCTAGAGAGGTATACCCCTTTCTGAATCTTGAATCCATTGCCTCTCTGTTAGGAGGTGGGTAGCATGCTTTCTCATTGATCCTCTGAAATTATGGTTGGTGGTCAATATATTTGATGAGAAATTTTTTTCTTTTATATTGTTTTTCTTATCCAAATAATTCTCCTGGTTCTGATCATTTCAATCTGTATGAGTTCAAGCAAATCTTGCCAGGCTTCTTAGAAACCATCCCTTTCATCATTTCTTATAGCACAAATATATTTCATTCCTTTCATAAACTGTAATTTTTCAGTCATTCTCCAGTTGATGAGCATGACTTTAGTTGACATTTCTTTGTCACCACAAAGTGAGCTGCTACAAATATTTTTGTGTACTTGAGCCCTTTTCTTATTAAAAAAAATCTCCTTAGGTCATAGGTTTGGTAGTGCAATTGCGGGATCAAAGGGTGTGCACAATTAGAATTGCTTTTCTTCATGGCTGAACCACTTCACAGCTCTCAACAACAATGCATTTGAGTATTTCTTTTCCCATGACTATTCTTACATGTATTTTTTTTGGGGGGGTGCATGTACTTACCAGTGTGATGATACTTCATATTTAATTTACATTTTGGAAATTATTAGTGTTGGAACATTTTCCCCCATATTGCTATTGATAGCCTGAAATACTTTCTTTAAAAATTCCCTCTTCTAATCCTTTCACATTTTATCTGTTGGGGAATGGTTCTTGTTGTTGTAAATTTGAATTGGTTTCTTTTATTTCTTGGAAATGAGAAAAGCAACTTGCTGCAAATTCCTTCCCCCTCCCCAATTATCTGTTTATCTTTTTGCCTTTTTTTTTTTTTTTTTTTTTTTTTTTTGCTTTTTGGAGGGGGGAAGGCAGGGCAATTGGGGTTAAGTGACTTGCTCATGGTCACACAGCTAGTCTGTTAAGTGTCCGAGGCCAAATTTGAATTCAGGTCCTTCTGATTCCAGGGCTGATGTTCTATTCACTACACCACCTAGCCGCCCCCTCTTTTTCTTTTCTTTTTTTTTTTAAATTTTTTAATTTATTTTTTTGGAGGGCAATTGGGGTTAAGTGACTTGCCCAAGTTCACACGGCTAGTTTTTGGGTAGAGTGTCTGAGGCCAAATTTGAGCTCAGGTCCTTCTGACTCCAAGGCCGGTGTTCTATTGACTGTGCCACCTAGCCGCCCTAATTTATTTATTTATTTTTTTGGAGCCCCTGTTTTTCTTTTAAGTTTAAGTACTTTGGTTTTATTTGTATAAAAATTTTTAAATCTTAAGTAATTGAAGTTGACCATTTTGTTTTCTGGGATCTTTTACATGCCTTGTTTGATCATGAACTGTTCCTCTTTCCATTGATCTGAAAGGTAATTTCTTATGAAAGGTAATTTTGGTTGTGATACCCATTATTGTGTTTAAGTCATGTATCATTTGGAACTTATCTTGGAATTTGATAAGATGTTCTGTGCCTAATTTCTGCCAGATTTCTTTCCAGTTTTCGCTAAATAGTGAGTCCTTTCCCTAGGAGATATGGTCTTTCAGTATGTAAAACACTAGGCTACTATGCTCATTTGCTTCTGTATTTTGTATATCTCAATTATTCTACTATTCAGCTGCTCTATTTTTTAATAAATACCAAGTCACTTTGATCATTACTGCTTTGTAGTATATTTCTAAGTCTGGTGCTGCTAGGTCCCCTTCCTTTCCACTTTTTATCATTATTTCTTTTGAGATTTTAAAAACCTTTCATTTCTCTAGATAAATTTATAATTTTTTTCTTTCTCTATAAGTCGATCCTTTTGTTGTTTGGTTTGTGTGGCCCTGAATAAGTACATTCATTTAGGTGGTATTGTCATTTTTATTATATTGCACAACCTAACAATGAGTGATTAATTCCGTGGTTATTTATTTTTGTTTATCCATAAAGAGTTTTCCTATTATTAAACCCATCCTGCATTTATTTCTGGTATAAATTCACCCTGGTCATAATACATGATCTCAGTGATTTGTTGCTATGGGCTCTTTGCTAGTATTTTACTGCCTCAGTATTCATTAGCCTTATTGGTCTATAGTTTGTTCTTATTTTGTCTTTCCCTTGTTTTAGGTATCAAGACCATGTTTATGTCTCAGGTATTTGGTAATATACCCTTTTTCTCCCTTTTTTAGTGAATTGTTTATGTGTTATTAGAATTAATTGTTTTTTGGATAGGAGTTCGTTTGTCGTTTATTCAGTCTGTATTTCTGGGATTGGGTCATTTAAATTCTTCGTTTCTTAATCAATTAATTTGGATATTTTAAGCTTCTGTAAGTTATAATCCATTTTAAGTTTTCAGTTTTATTGGCATATGGCCAGAATAATTGTCAATAATTCCTTCTTCATTTGCTCTGAATTTTCCTTTTAGATTTTGATGCTAATCATTTGGTTTTCTTTTTTAAAAAATTCAAAGTAATCATTATCTATTTCATGGGTTTATTCCAAAAACCAGTTACTAATATTTATTCATTTTTTGTTTGTTTTAATTTATTTTAATTAATGGTCTTATAGAGTTATTACCTTCTGCTTTATCCATTCCAATTTAGGGATTCTCTTACTCAAGTAAGTTTTATCTGTCTTTTTGATGTTCCTGCCTACATAATAATTCTTTTTTGTCACTGAATCTTTTTCTCTGTACTCTTGAGCTTTGCCTCTTGAATGGCACCTTTGTGTTTTAGGCCAGACTTTACACACTTCTGGAGATACTGTTAGGTCTTTGTGTGGTCTTGCATAATAGTAACAATAATAAAAGCTAACATTTACATATAGTGCCTACCGTGTGCTGGGCACTGCCTGGGCTAAGCACTTTATAATTATCTCATTTATTTCATTTGGTCCTCACTACCGCCCTGGAAGATGGGTGTTATTATGATGCCCGTTTCACAGATGAGGAAACTGAGGTAGACAGAGGTTTAATGATTTTCCCAGTCACACAGTTGGTGAATATCTGAGGCTGGATTTAACTCAGGGCTTCCTGACCCCAGTCCCAAAATTCTGTTCATTGTGTTACCTTGCTGCCCCTGTTATTTGGAATCATGGTGCTGCTGGTTATAAACACATCTGGTCTTGGTGTGACCTGCCCTCCTGGTCTGTGCTGTTAGGCTCCTAACCCCTTTTTGGGTCTGGGTAGGACAGCTGATAAAGTTCCCTTAGTTGGAGCTCCATTAGAAAGTTGCCGGTTTTAGCCCCTTCTAGGTAGCTGGAAAACTCTGTAAAACTATAACCATGCCCTCAGGTGAACTCTCTGCCCTGGTGCCTCATTTGCAAGGCCTTTGCAAGTCTTACCCTCAGTCTTGAACCTGAATCTGTGGTTCTGCCCAGGTTTTGGTGACAGAGCTCTAGGCTTGCCCTTGGTTCACACTTCTCACGGGTTGTGGGCTGTCTGTCTGTATTCCTCCTCCTGGGTCACAGCAGGCATCTGTAGGTGCTCTTCTATCCACTCTCCCTCCTGTTCCTGTCCCATCCATAGCTACCGGGCCTAGTCCAGTACTCATGCTTTTGCCTGTGTCCCTAGGCCTTCTGACTGTCTCTTTGCTAACCTGGCCTGGAAAAATGAGCGTACGGTGCCCTTTCCTTGAGTTTCTCACTCATCACTTTATCTGGTGCTCGTCCTCTATCCTTGTTGGCACATTTGTGGGAGTGTCCTGGTCTCTACTGCTTCTTCTTATTCCATCATCTTCCAGGTATCATGTAAGAGAATCTCCCCCTCAGCCCGCAGGAGTGTCATTTGGATCTGTGCTCCTTTCTACCCCGGGGCAGCACTGGCATTCTTGCATTGCCTACCTCTGATGGCTGAACCTAGTCTTAAATGTTTATCTAGGATCAAGGGAGCTCAGATCTAGAGTGAAAAGGAACCTTAGAGGCCGTATGTCTAGTTCAGCTTCTCATTTTAAAGGGAAGGAAACCAAGGCCCAGACACGTGACATGACCTGTTCCAGAACACCCTGATTGTGTCAGAGCAAAGATGCCATCTGAGGTCCTGGAGCCTTGAGCCCCTAGTCTTTCTCTACCACCACACTACCTCTTCTCTCATGCTTTCTCCTTTCTGTTTTGTTTATCATGCATTTTTAAAAATACAAAACAGTCATGTTAAATTCATGAGGCAATCTGTTAAGGTCTGATCTTGTTCTAACTTCAGTCACACTGTGACCTTTGTTTCAGCCTCACAAGAGCTGATGGTGTGTGTGTGTGTGTGTGTGTGTGTGTGTGTGTGTGTGTGTGTTGGGAGGAGAAAGGGAGAGGGTTGCAAGTTCTAAAGGATGTAAATCTATAGCATTCTATAAAAAAAAATCTGTTCACAAGAAAACGCAGTTTTCTAGGTTGCTAAAATTTCTAAATTTTTTTAAAATCCTAGATTAGCATCATAAAATCCTCATGTAGATAAATTCACCTTTCAGTTTTTACACAAAAATATAGTTCAATTCTTAAAACAAAATTATTGAATTTAGAAGTTTCTAATTCCTTTTCTAACAGGTAGAAAATTCGTTGGAATATAGTTTTTTCCTGACTTCCGTTCAAAGCATGTCCCAGTGCTATCTCTCACCAGAGCCTTTCCTTGTTTCCCTATTTGTAAGTGCTTCCTATGGCCACTCAAATGACTTTTTACTTACCTGAAATGTGTTTTGCGTTTTCTTATATGTAGACCTGTTTAGAATGTAATCTTCTTGACTAGAGGACTACTTTTGTTTTTGTCTTTGTCTCTTGAGATCAGTGATTGTTACAGATATCAAGGTGTCTTGGATGGAAAAAAAGACATCTTTTTATATTCACTTACCTCTGATGGAAATTTGGCATTTCCTTCACTTATGAATGTAGGGAACAACTAGTATTCTTGCACAGGGTCCATAGACTTCACCAGACTGCCAAAGGACGTAGAATAGATGGAGGCCCTCTCTCTGTGTTCTGTCCTCGACCAGGAGCCTGACACATACTAGATGTTTAATACTTGCTTATGGAATTGATCGTGGACTCGAAGGAACTAAAGCCAGCTATAACATGTTTGTTTGAAGCATGAAACATACATTGTCTGCTCTTCAAGATAAAATATAATTATTTCCTTTTATAGTGACAACAGTAATTGTTCATTTTTTAAAAGCAATTGAACAAATTTCTGATACTACAGTAATTTAGAGTCATACACTTAAAACTGAATTGTAGCTATGGGATGGTGTTCACAGTGCACACTCAATTTGTAGGTGGCCATTGGCATTTTGGGCACCATCACCATCACCATCACCATCACCATCACCATCACCATGGCCAGACCTGCTGCCCTTCAGCTTCTTTGTGGACCTGCCTTATAATAGATAGATTCTGATATTTCAGTAACTAAACTACATAGAATAAGGTGCCTAGGATAACTCGCATTTGGATCAAATTTTGTTTCATTATACATAATGTCAGAGGGCAAGGTTAAAGATCCCCCTTGGGTTGTGAGACCTTTGAAGGGGAATGCCTCAAATTTGAAGTGTCTCTTTTGCCCTTGAGAGAAGCTTTTTTTTTTTTTTGGATTAAAGGGAAACAAATGAAGAGGGAAACAGTACTGAAAAATAAAAGCATTCCATAGTCATCTGACTAGGACTGCCAATTGCTGCCTCTTTTTTCAGACTTGATCATTAAACATACTGCATAATAAGCAAGAACCATTTGTCAAACATTCAGGGCTGAATATTTACCCCATGTATGGAATCGATTCATAGGCTTATTACCCTTTTATTCTTTTAAATGAATTTACTAATGTAAGGCCTCCATGTTAGAAAACAAAACAAACCCCAAAGACTCAATAAACGTACTCTCTTGTTACAGTCCTTGCAGTATAACATTGCATACATAATTTAAATTATATTCTAGAAAATATCTGCTTAAGGTTTATTTTCAGTGCCATTAATGTTGCTACCTTATGTGTTTTGTACAGTGTATTTGAAAGGGTTACGCTCATTTGAAGGTAGTTCAGTTTTTTTTTGTTTTTTGTTTTGTTACAGTTCAGGATAAGCTCCTAATATTTATTTCACCAAGGTCTAAACCAGCTAGATGCCTCTAGATGAGACATTTCATCTCCATTTTTAGGAAGGTAAGATGACTACTTACTGAGGTTATTGTTAAAGGGATTATCCTGTTTCACCTAAAGTGGTTGGTTTAGATCCCTTCCAATTCTAATTTTATGTGGCCATCATTCTTTTAGTATACCAGTCTGGTAATCCTTTTTTTTTTAAATTTGTTTTCTTGTTTACATCATTCATTTTCATGACATTTTTGAATTACAAATTTTCTCCCCATCTTTCCCCTGCCCCAACCCTAAAACAGCAATCCCGCTGTAAAGCCCCTCCCCTGCTCTGCTCTCTTA
>CM053593.1:54717979-54735443 GCA_028646575.1 Pseudocheirus occidentalis
GGCTTTCTGGGCCTCTTTTGCCATTTGAATTAATCTGTTCTTTAAAGTATTGTTTTCTTCAGTCAGGTTGTTGACTCTGTTTTCATGATTTTCTCGCATTGTTCTCATTTCTCTTCCCAATTTTTCCTCCATTTCTCTTATTTGGTTTTCAAAGTCCTTTTTCAGTTGATGTATAGCTTCTAGGCATTCTTCAAGTGTCTTGGAAGCGTTTGGTGTGGGAGTTCTGACTGGGTTTTCTTCCTCCTGTTCCATGCTTTGATCCTTTTTGTCCACAAAAAAGGATTCTAGGGTTTTATTGCTGTTCTTATTTTGCTTCCTTTTCCTCATGTTGGCTAGACAGTTAATTGGTTGGTTTTTTTTAGCTCTGTGAAGCTCTGCTTCCAGGGGGGAAAGATCTGTTCCTAATCGCTGGGGTTTTCCCATTTGCTGGAGCTATTAGGGGGGTGTTGCAAGTGCCCCCAGCTTTGGCTTGCTGAAAGCGCACCCCAGGACCACCAGCCAAGACTACAATGTGGATCCAGGATGCTCAACGCAAGAGTACCTGGCCCTGATCAATGGATTCAGCCCCCCTGCAGAGTCTGCAGGCCAGGGTCTCTGAAGCAGCCCAGTGGGACCGCTGCCAGGTCCAGTAATTCCCCTCCCCCACTGTTTCCTTGCCATGGGGGCAGATTGGCCAAACTGCTTTTCCTTCCCCAAATTAATTTTCAAAGTTTCACTTTCACTTTCACTGACCATCTAATCCTGGTTTGGTAGATGTGAAGATTCCCTCAGGTGCTTTAGATCTTCTCTGAAGTAGACTCAAGCTGTGGCTTGGGAGACTCAGCTCCTCCCAGCTGCCCTGGGGCCTGGCCTGGCTGCGGCTGTTGTTTTGTGCTAGGCCGGTCTCTGCTATGTCAGGAGCTGCCCCTCTCCTGTACCGTTCCTCACGCCTTGGCATATATGGAGTTGCTGGAGGCTGTAGATCCTCTCCTCTGCAGACTGGCTGTGTTGCGGCTTGCCTCAGCTCAGCCTGGCTCCTTCCCACCGCCCAGGGCCTGGCCGTACTCTCAGTTTCAGGCTGGGCCAGCCTCTGCTCCTGGCTGCTCTGATGAGCCCCTGCTGCCGAGCTGCCTTTAGCGAGAGATGTGTTTTCTGTATTTTTGTGAGTCTGAGAGTCCTAGACTCTGTCTGAGCTCATATTTTATGGGTGTTTAGGGTGGTAGTGTGGGAGCTGTGGGGCCTTGCTGCTTCTACACCGCCATCTTGAAGGTAGTTCAGTTTTGATGCCATTTTATTTCAAGGCTTTAATATGGTTATATTTTGTGCATGTAGATGTTCAAATTTTCACCCTCAGTTGGGAGGCAATAGTATTATTTTTAGTTTTCAACATTCACTCACTTCCATAAGATTTTGAGTTCCAAATTTTCTCCCCATCTCTCCCCTTTCTCCACCCCAAGACCACATGCAATTTTATATAGGCTCTATATATACATTCATATTTAACCTAGTTTCACATTAGTCATGTTGTAAAGAAGAATTAGAACCAGTGGGAAAAACCACAAGACAACAGTATTCTTAGAGTGGAGGGGACCGCACACTTGACACCTTTCACATAAGGGTTGCAGAAAATGTATATTTTAAATGAACCTACTCAAAATCCGTTCTGAACTTTTGTGGGTTCATTTTATATTTCTTTTTCATGCTGGTATCACATTTAGGTCATTTTACACATTATGAAGGTGCTGTTTGCCCTTAGAGGAATATTGTCCTCTGTGTAGCTGTTAATTGGCATTGTAATCAAAGTAGGAGTGAAACTTCAAAGAGATGCTGTCAGGCATTTTTTAAAAAAAGAGACATTCCTCCCTTCCCCACAACACGCTCTACTTCTGGACTTTGCCTGTTTTGCTCTCTCCCTTATGGGCATCCCCTTTGTCTTCTTGATTAGTAACAATTTCTGTGCTGCGTTCTTCTCCTGTTCGGCATTCCTGTGACACCCCCTTCTCTCCCCCCGCCCCAGCTATTCTAAGATCAGAAGATTTTAAAATTGAAAGAGGCCTTTACAGGTCATCCATTCCTCCTCCACCATATTTTGGATGAGGAAGATGTGTGGTTTTTAAACTTGTGTTATATTATTTGATGGTCATGATAACTCTGTGAGGTCAATGCTATGATTGGCCCCATTGTACAGATGAGACGGCTAAAGCATACGGAGGTTAAGTGGGTGCCTTGTGACAAGCAGCTTGTGAGTGTCTGAGGCTGCGTTTGAACTCGTGTCTTCCCATCTCCCAGCCTCGTCGCCGCCCCAGCCCTCTCTCTCTGCATTTGGCCATTAGCCCTGGAGGTTTTGTACACTCAGAGACAGTGAGGAGCAGTGAGGTCATAACTGTAAAGCATTTAGCACAGTGCCTGCTACATGGTAAGGGCTGTGTTGGTGTTATAATTATTACTGTTAAGACAGAAGGATCTCAGGATCACAGAATGAGAACAGGAAGGGCTTTTAGATCCCTCTGACCCAGGTACTTCACTTTACAAATGGGAGTTAAACGGCTTTTCCCAGAACATACAAGTGATGCACCAGCTGTGTTGCGCAGTGGTTAGAGGCCCGGACTTGGTGTCAGGAAACCTCCAGTTTGGATTTGGCCCCAGACATATGCTAGCCATGTGACCCCAGGCACGGCTTTTGTAGGCCGCAGTTTCCTCATATGTAAAACAAGAATAGTAATGATAATAATAATGGTAATAGCAAATACTTCCCAGTTGTTGAGATATTTGTAAAATGTGTTTACCTGTGTGACTGTGGTATGTTCATGCTGTTTGTTGTTCTTGTTATCAGAGGCAGCGTTTGAACTGTCTGCCTACTCCAAAGACTGTTCTCCATCCATTCTGCCACAGGGCCTCAGAGAAAGAACTTTATTTTTATTTTTCTTTCATATTCAGTATTTTACTTTTTGAAGCTTTATTTTTAGTTTTCAACATTCACTTTTATAAGATTTTGAGTTCTCAATTTTTCCCCTTTTCTCTCTTCACCCCTCCCCATTATGGCATGTAATCTGATATAGGCTATACATGTACAGCCCTATTAAATATTTCCATATTTAGTCATGTTGTAAAGAAGAATCAGAACAAAAAGAAAAAAAAACAAGAAAGAAAAAATAAGAAAAGAGAGAACACGACCTGCTTAGATCTGTGCTCAGGTGCCATATTTCTTTCTCTAGATGTGAATGGTATTTTCCATCATGAATCTTTTGGAATTGCCTTAGATCAGCAATCGCATTGCTGAAAAGAGCAGTCTGTCAACGTTGGTCATCATACAGTGTTGCTGTTACTGTGTATGAGGTTTACCTGGTTCTGCTCACTTCCTCACCATTAGTTTGTGTAAGTCTCTTCAGGTTTTTCTGAATTCCATGTGTTTATTTTTTTTTTAGTACAGTAGCATTCCATGACATTCATATGCCGCAACTTGTTCGGCCATTACCTAACTGATGGACATCCTCTCAATTTCAAATTCTTTGCTACCTCAAAAAGAACTGCTATACATATTTTTGTACGTGGGGGTTCTTTTCCCATTTGTATGATTTCTTTGGGATACGGACCTTGAAGTGGTATTGCTGAGTTAAAGGGTGTGTACCGTTTTGCTCTTTGAGCATAGTTCCAGATTGCTCTCCAGAATGATTGAATGAGTTTACAACTCCACCCACAATGCATTAGTGTTCCAGTTTTCCCACATCTCCTCCAACATTTATCATTTTCTTGATTTGTTATGTTAACCAGTCTGATAGGTGTGATGTGGTGTCTCAGAATTGTTTTAATTTGTATTTCTCAAAGAAGGGACTTTGAAGGTTTGGTTCAACTCTATCATTTCCTAAATGAGGATACCAGAGCCCTATATTGTTAAGGGATTTCCCCAAGGTCAGAAACATTCCTACTGATACTATAGTTCCTGAACCCCCACTGAGGCTTTCCATGAGCATATCAGCTGGCTGACTGAATTGACTTTTAGCAAAAAACACTCAGAAACCAAAGCAGGAGTAGTAATTATGAAATAATGCTTGAATTTTCTCTTCCAGCAGCTCACAGGGCATCATTGCGTAGAAAGTGACAACAAATTTAAAATATCCTGGTGGTGAGGCATGTTTATAGGGAATACATGTGGCCAAAGCAACTTTTACTCATGGTTGATCTTCACTGTGTTTTTTATTTGGGGGAGAATGTCCTACAGAGTTTTCTGTGGTGTCCGGGTTGGACCAGGTGACTGCTGCCTACTGAACCGGGTTTCTTCCCTGCTGGCTGCTCCTTTCCTGGGCAAGACCTGCCCTTTCTTGGGCGGGACCTCTCGTTGCTTCAGAGAGGGCAGAGGCTCTTAGACTGAGTGCGGCTGCAGCTCGCTCCAGTTGGTATCAGGGTAGGATTGTGAGGTGTGTGCACCTTGCAGGAAGTAGGTGGCAACGTGCAGAGGTATGGCTTCTCTTTCACTCGGTCCGAGGTCATAGACCAGCTCTTCCTGCTTCAGTATTGAGTTCCCTTAGAGAGAAGCCTCACTGTATTATCACGGTGTTCACCTAATAGCTTGATGAAATTATCATCACCAGATCAGCTGTAACCAGGCAATGCCCCTTTGCCCAGTAATCACAAAATAGTTCTGGGGCTCAGTGCTCCCTAGCTTTTGTTTATATGCAGATGGGCAGCTGAGGAACAAGGCCCTGAGGCTCATCTTTGACCTGGACAAGCTTATTGTCTGTGCAGATTGCTTTCTTAGTGTTCTTTTACACAAGAGTCTCATATGGATCCTTGCCCCTGTTGTTTTTAGCCAAAAACATTGCCGTAGACTCAGATGTAGGGGGGCGGACTCTTAGATATAGCCCCAGTGTGATGCATATAGCAGGCAAGGTACATTGTACATAGCAGCTACTTAATACATGGTTTGAGAACATGTTTAGAAATTTCTGAACTATTAGAAAAATGGTAAATTACAAAATTTTATAATTCGAAATGTTTATGTTGAAAGTTAAAGTATTTGAATGGTCTGCAGACTTAGTATGAACCAACAGTGTGATGGGGCAGTCAGGAAGGTTGTATTAATGTAATCTTGGGTTTCATTAAGATTTATATTGCTACCAGGAATAAGCAGTAGGTCCATTGTACACTGTCCTGGTCAAATCATATTTGATGTATTCATTTCTGGGTACCATTATTTTAAGAAGGTCATTGATAATTTGGTAAGTAGCCAGAGTAGGAGAACATTCAGGTTGGTGTAAGTAAAATGAATAAAAATGATTCAACCACATATTGTAGCAGTATGGTCGTAGCTTTGGATAGACCCTCACTTAAGTTGTGGTGATACTTTCACTCCAGCCAGAACGTACAAATTGTCACAAACCCTCTTGCCTAGATTATTGCAATAGTTTAATGGTGAGGCAGTTTGGTGTTTCAGTGTCTAGAGAACTAGGTCTGGAGTGAGCAAGACCTGAGTTTAAATCCAGGCTCAGACACTTAGTAGCTGTGTGACCCTGGGCAAGTCAGTTAACCTCTGTTTGCCCCAGTTTCCTTAGCTGTGTAATGTGGCAATGATAATAGTACCTGCCTCTCAGAGTGGTGAGGATGAAATGAATAAAGCTCTCAGCACAGTTCCTGGCATATAGTATGCACTCAGTAAGTGTTTATTCCCTTCCTTCTTCCTGAGGATCATTGGCAAGATTGTCTTGCATGATTTTCTTCTAGTGCAGATCAGACTGTCCTCCTTCTCGGTAAACACCAGTGGCTCCCTTACTGCCTTTAGAATAGTGTTATTTAGATTTCAGAGGCCTGGCACAGCTTTACTGCTGCCAGTCTTTTGAGTCTCACTCATAGTATATTCGTTCCCCCACTGCCCTCTGCAATCCAGTCATACTGGCCTTTTTTGTTTTATTTTGTTTTCTTCTTGCTTAGTACTCTATCTCCTGGTCTCCTGGGTTGTTCCTATGCCTGGCTATTCCTCACATCTGGAACTTACTCTCTTCATCTTTGCTTCACAGTATCTCTCTCTTCCTTCAAGACACAGCTCAAGTAGCATCTTGAGCCCGTGCAACCTTTCCTGATTGGAAATACCTCTACTGCCGGGTCCCACCTCTGACACCTATTCCGCTACTTTGTGTTTATTCTTGTTATACTTATTTTGTAGATACTTAGGTGTGGATGTTCTGTTGTCTCTATTCCAGAATGTGACATT
Source organism: Pseudocheirus occidentalis (assembly GCA_028646575.1). Classification (NCBI taxonomy): domain Eukaryota; kingdom Metazoa; phylum Chordata; class Mammalia; order Diprotodontia; family Pseudocheiridae; genus Pseudocheirus; species Pseudocheirus occidentalis. The sequence continues at coordinate 54,724,164 of CM053593.1, forward strand.
TTTGAGAATAAGGATTGTTTCATTACACATATTTCCCTAGTGCCTGGTATAGTTCCTGAAACTTATTAGTTTAATAAAGACTTGTTGATAGAATAATTTAGAGAGGATAAGAAGTCAGCAGACCAGGCCATCCTTTTAAACTGTTCACAGTTTATCGTTGTCCAGAATTGCAAGTGATCTTATAGAATGTAATAGAATGTTAAGCCTCTCAGGGCCCTTTGGGAGATTTGTTGTGGGGACAAGGGGAGAAATGGGAGAGAGGAATGTTATTGTATAGTCCAGGTGAGAGGTAACAAAGGCCTGCTTTGAGGTGGGAGTGAAAGGAAAAGGCAGAAGCCAGCTATGTGTGGAGAGAGGATCAGGCCACAACACCTGCTACTCATTGGAAATGGGCTTCAAGGGAGGGACAGACAGGACTCTTGTATGTCCTCTGACAAAGATTCCGTGATTGTAAGATTTCCTGCCTGAGCTGCTGAGAGAATTTGGCTGTGAGCAGGAAGAGGGAAAAGTTTTGGTGGGAAGAACTCTGGGTGAAGGCATCTAGGTAGCATAGATGTGGGGTTGGGCCTTGGGGGTACAAGTCAGGGCTGGAAATTTAGGAGCCATCTGCCTTCAGAATGGCTATTACTCTGCTAATCAGAGACCTTGGTTCTACTATTCAAAAGCCTTCACTGCCTTTTTAGCACCTGTCAGAGAAGTTAAGGAGTTAAGAGGGGACCATAATCTTCAGGGATTCTTAAGTTCCTTAGCCATAGAATGCTTGATTTAAAGCTTCTCCTTTCTCCCCTTTTTTCTTTTCCTTCTATCACATCCCCATTGTGATATTTCTTAAAGACAGATATAGAATTTTTGTTGTTTAAATATTGCTCATGTAAACATAAAGTATATATATTTTTAAAAATGTATGAATCCTCTTATTCTCTTAATAAACCAGAGCCTCATAATTCCCCAATGTCCTGAGTATAATTCTGTCTCTTTTATAACATGTCCCAAACCCAAAGTTTCCAAAAGAGCTTTTAAAAAAAACTTCCTATATTTTAAAGTACACTTAGCAATAGTTCAGAAATCTCCTTCTGGATTATCACTGTTTTATGAAATGGTTGTTCTTAAGGTATTAATTTTTTTAAAGCTAAATATTTATTGTCTTATAGTCATTTAAAGTGAAGAATATGACTGTAATTTGTAACTTAATGCCTTTTTCTCTCCTTGATGTCCCCAAACTTATTTTTATTTTGTTTAATGGATTAACACCCTTTGATTGGTAGAAAGGAGCATCTGGATTGGATACATTAGTGAGGATATGATCTTCATAAACTCAGTGTCAGATTCCATGCTAGTATGGGTCATTGGGCATTGCACAGTGAAGCATTTTTTCCCCATTTTTTTTTTGGAGGGGAGAAGGCAGGGCAATTTGGGTTAAGTGACTTGCCCAAGGTCACACAGCCAGTACGTGTTAAGTGTCTGAGGTCGCATTTGAACTTAGGTCCTCCTGACTTCAGGGCTGGTGCTCTATGCACTGCGCCACCTAGCTGCCCCTTTCCCCATTTTTTGAATCTTTTAGAGTGGACTATGTAGGATACAAGGATAATTGTGTAAAGAAGGTGAATGACTCATTGCAAACTTATTTCCACTTCTAGGGGAAAAACACCTACTTTTTTTTTCCTAGAAAGAAACATGTTTTGTTAGGTCATGAGCCAATTTTTTGACTTGTCAAAAGACCCTCAAAAAGTCATGACCATATCTTATGATGCTCTGGGAATTTCTTCTAGGGCTTTTTTTTTAGGTTGTATGGGTTGCATCTCAATGTTTTAAAATCCATCATTCATTGTAAGAATTATGATGTACTATATATAGGAAAGAAAGACATGACAATTACATAATAAAAAATTTGTGTATGAATGAGCTGAACAAAACAAAACCTAAGCCTCATATTTTTACTTGCCCAGGAAGATAAAAAATTGACCTTAAAATGTTTTCACCATTGAAAAAAAATGTTATCTTTGTGGAACAAAGTTGGAAAACCACACTCATTGTAATGTTAGAGAAGAGGCTTACCAATTACTGTAGTGATAATTATAAGTAATTTTGGTATAAAGGCACAAAATTATTTAGCACACATTATCTTTCTTGTACTAATGGCTTATTAAAGCTGTCAATGGCAGCAGTGATATTTTAAGAGTATTATGTATCAGAATTCCTTATAGCAAGTAATGATAAAGTTAAAAGACCAATGCAATGTGTTATAGCAACAGTCTTATTAAACATGAAAACACATTGAGAATAAAATAGCTTATCATGGGATAGAGAAAAGTACAGTTTTATTGAATATAATTTATTGTCAGCTGGATGTAACTGGCCTCTACCCTGTTGATGGCTAGAGCTAAACATAATAGGCTGGAGGCAGGAGAGTTAGGAATCAAGTACATTTAATGTCAGAATGAGGGAGATGGTTTGCAAGCAAGGACACTTGTGCCGGGACCCTGCCCTTACCGGGTGTATTCACTTTAGTGTGGCCAGATTTCTTTTTTTTCTTTTTTTTCAAGGTATAAAGTATTTATTTTAATCAAGTCCATTTTCAAGAGTTTCTCACTCTTAACAATTCTTCATAAAAACTGTCAGATACATAGATAGATCACACAAAGAGTGCAAAGGCATAATGCCAATAAGCCTGCAAATGAGAATTATTGCCCAAATCACTGAGAATGGAAAAGTGGCTTTTTACCTGCTGTCTTCTGGGCTACTCATTCACAGCCCTAATGTGGCCAGATTTCAGTACTTATACCAGGGGCTGCACAGTGAGCTGGAGCCCTAACGATGAGACAAGCTTATGTCATAGCAGGACTTGGATGCAACGAGGATACAGCAGGTCCTCATTTGAGCTCAGAGAAACCTGGTGCTGGTCAAAGCAATACAGTAATTATATTAAACAATTCTGGGATTTTGCTGTGAGATAACTATAGGGTGAGTACAAAGGATTGTTGTTATGCCAACCTCAGGGTTCAATTTGCTTGCTAGGCCTTAGCTCCATTAAGCAGGGTGTCTGCTAAGGTAATTGTGATGTTAGAGAAGAGGCTTGACAATTGCTGTAGTGATAACTAAAGATAATTTTGGTATAAAGGTACTAAATTATTTAGCACACATTATCTTTCTTCTACTAATGGCTCTATCAAAGCAGTAATATTTTAAGAGTATTATGTGTCAAAATTCCATATAGTAATTAAATGATAAAATAACAATACAGTATGTAATAAGAAGTCTTATTAAATATGAAAACACATTAAGAATAGAATACTGTCATGAGATAGAGAAAAGAGCAGTTTCATAAAATATAATTTACTATTCAAGTTACCTTAAAATTATTCTTGATAGAGCTGATTTTAAATGATTAATTACTAATTTAGATTCAGTTATTTTTATAATAACTGTTTATTGATATTTTTGTCTTTTATATCTCCAGACTTTCCCCCAGGATCTTTCTTCTTTCTTCTCCGAGAAAACTATTCCATGTAACTAATTCTTAAAGAAAATATCTTAATTATTAACAAGAATAGGAACATTAGAATTGTGGTATTACTATTTCATGAGAAAACCTGTTCTAATGGAAAGAGTACCAGAATTGAAATGTGAAGACATAGTTTGTAGTCTCAGTTCTACCACTTGCTATTTGTGTAACCTTGGGAAAAATCTCTTCTCCCTGGGCTTCAATATTCTTGAATTTTGTTTGATGATTTTTTAATACATAAGAATCTGAAGACTACCTTTGGGTGGTGTTTTCATCATTGCTACCAATCAAAAGCAAGGAATTCAGAATGAACCCCCCCCCCCCCACCAAATTTGGGAAATGCCTAGCTAGTTGAGAAAATGATAAATGAAAATAGCATTTAGTTCTTTGGAGTAAGGCCTAATGGAGTCTACCTAACAAGGGCTCACAAGAATGCATTTGCCCAGTATCTCAAAAAATAAAATAAAAAAGGCTGGGAACTTAACGTTAATGTGGAGGGAAAAAACTGCCATGTAAATCCAACAAGCTGGCTTCCATGGGGCAGCTACAATGTAGGAAGAGTAAATTGTTGAAGTACTACTGAGAAGTTCACTGGAGACAAAAATCCAAGAAGGGAGCCAGGGATAAAATCTTTCACCTCAGGTATTTATTATACATATATGCATAACATATGGTTAACAAATGAGATAATAATGCAGATATGATCTTATTATTCTCATTGAGACCTCTATGAAATTTGGTTCTACAGGGGGCTTATTTAAAGTAAGTAGATTAAATAAAGAGGGTTGGGTATGGAACATAATAAGAAAGACATAGTCTTTTGAGGAAACCCAGTTATTAGGAGCAGGTCACATGGTAAAAAAATTTGGTTAAAAGGTAGTGAAGGTTTTTGCGTTTATTTCATTCCGAGTGTTTAGTGCAGTGCTTGACACGCAACAAGAGTAGTTGATGGGTTGATTGTAGGCAGAAATAGATTCAACCTTGTTAAGAATTTACTACAGGGGAGGCTAGGTGGCACAGTGAATAGAGCACCGGCCCTGGAGTCAGGAGTACCTGAGTTCAAATCCGGCCTCAGACACTTAACACACACACACAAAAAAAAGACAACTAGCCGTGTGACTTTGGGCAAGTTACTTAACCCCAACTGCCCTCCAAAAAAAAAAAAAAGAATTTACTACAGACCACCAATAGTGACATTAGCTTAGAGACCTTTTTTCCCCTCCATCAGGAGAATGGGGAAAACGGGACATGGCTCCCCACCAAACTACCATTAATAGTTTTCCTGCCTTCACAGCATTATCTGCAGTCCACAAGGAGAGTTAGGTTTTCCATTCTTCCTTGGATAACCTACCCTCTTGCCTTTTCCATCTCTCATACCTGGTAGTGAATAGAAAGCGTGGGAAACTTAATCCAAATACTTGCTGGTGCTCTCTTTCTCTCTGTGTCTCTCTGTCTCTGTCTCTCTCCCCCTCCCTCCCTTGCTCCCTCCTTCCCTCCTTCTCTGTCTCTGTCTCTGTCTTTCTCTGTCTCTCTCTCTGTCTCTTGTTCTCTCTGTCTCTATCTCTCCCTGTCTCTGTCTCTATCTCTCCCTCTCTGTCTCTGTGTCTGTTTGTCTCTCTCACCAAAAACACAGAAGCTAACAATTTCTTGACTTGATTAATGATAATTGCATCCTTCCAGATGTGGAGAAACCAAGATGAATTGCATTTTCATGTACTGATAGAACTGGCAGATGTTATTGCTGAGCAGTTGTCAGTGACCTCTAAAAGATTATGGAGTATGGAGGCACCAAAGATTGGTGAAGGACAAATGATTTCCTGATTTTCAAAAAAAAGGGAAGAGACTATAGCCTGCAAATTTAACTGTAGGCTTGCCAGTGGGGCCATTTCCTGTCTTATGGGTAGCAGTAATGACAAGGACTGTGGTCATTGAGTCCTTCCACAATGCCAATATTATTAGGAATGGTTGGGGATGTGGCAGGGAAAGGGGGGAGCCAAACAGTTGAAGTACATAAGGTGTTACTGATCATCTTAAGATAATCATTGTATTTTTCATGGTTCATTGCCATAATGAACGTAGGAACATCAACAAAAGGAGCAGACGTCCTTATCTCCACCCTTCAAATGATCCCCAGCCTTTTCTGAGATAGAACATCCCCCACACCGGTGTAATCTTCCATACTGAGCCACTAGCATTTCCCCATTTGGGATCCTATTCTTAGAAGATAGTAATGGCTTTTCTGTTTATTACTAGTATTCTCTTCTTATCCTCGATGGTACTCTTGAACTTGCCATGAATAGAATTATATTGGAATGTATAAACCCTATGGTTGAGACCAATGAAAGGGTCATTGCTGGCTACAGCATTCCTACTAGTAGACTGGAACAAACCTTGTTTTTTCCTCTGAAGCTGTGATAATACTGTATCCTGTCACGATATGTAAAGTAAGTTGGAAAAAAGGAAACTGACTTGTACAAACCATCTTTATTTTAATGGACTCATATATGAGCTTACTTGCTATAAAAGCTCAAAGAGGATGTATAAATAAAAGTTAAACTATCGCCCTACCTTTGGGGGAAGAAAAGAGAATTGTAATGGTAGTTAAAAAAATTAAAGCATCGTGGTAAAGAGATGAAGGATGTCTTAATAGGACTTAACTTTTATCAAATGATAACTGATAGTATGAAATTGTGAAAAAACCAGAAAATAAAAGTTAAGCATCTCTGAAAAACTCTTCCATAATTCAGTTTTCTATGATTTAGTTTCTTTTCATTCTTTACATGTGTAATTGCTGTGTAAGGAAATTAGGTTTTATGTTGTGGTAGATAACCATAATCTCATAATGTTCTTTGACCATATTTATTAGAAAATACCATCAAATTTCAACTGTCTTTCTTGGCTATTGGAAGTAGGCTTCAAATTTCCATTTCCTTTATAAATGGAATGAAATAATTTGTTCATAGAAGCATAGTAATTTTTCTCAGCAATCTTCCACAAAAGCTAAGCTAAACATTTTGTACTATTTTGATTGATTGATATATTGTATATATTTATTTTATTTGATCTAAATTTTGTATCTACGGTATCTTTGCCACTATCTTCTTAGCTTTTAAAATATAAATGTATTGCACTTAGTTTTGCTGTAATGCCATCATTCTATGATTGAATACACTGGCAGTGTCTTCTTCTTCTTCTTTTTTTTTTTTTTTTACTTTATTCTCCTGAGGACGTTATATCACTAGCTGTGTTAAAATTTACTAGTCCTTTATTTAGAATAAAGCAAGTATATCTTTCTATCTTTTATAAAACTCTTAGAATTTCTAAGAATCTAGTTAGATTAGTTAGTTAGAATGTAGTCAGATCTAGTTAGAATCTAGTAATAGTTAAATCTAGTTAGTTGGATCTTTCTAATGACCAAATGTGTGATTATATGTATTTTATTTTGAAGACATAATGTATACTTCTTTCTTCAGTAATGCTACCAACTATCTTCAGCAACAAAATAAGCATCTTTATTTAGAAATAGAAAACCCCTAAAGAGATTCAAGCTTGTTTTCTGATCTCAGGAAAGTTTACTTTACCTTGCTCGAACATAATTACTTCATGTGTAAAATACTGGTTTTCAACCTGGTCTCTGAATGTCCCTTCCATCTCCAGTTTTCTGTGCATTTCTAGGGCATCTTTAGAGTTTTAGCAGATGCAAGGGAGACTGAGGCTAAGGGGCTTGACCAGGGGGTTAACAGGTATAGAGAATGTTAGAAGTTAACTTCCCTCATCCTCAGATGAATTCTGTATCCAGTTTGATGCTGCTGTCATCTCATCTGGCTTTAGCTTATTTAAAGGAGAACTTTTTTTGTTGGATTGTTTTTCAGTCTTGTTTGAGTCTTCATGATCCCGTTTGGAGTTTTCTTGGTAAAGATACTGGAGTGGTTTGCTATTTCTTTCTCCAAGTCATTTTACAGCAGAGGAAACTGAGGCAAACAGGGTAAAGTGATTTGCCCAGGGTCACATAGCTAATAAGTGTCTGGGGCCATATTTGGACTCATGAAGATGAGTCTTCCTGCTTCATTTCTGGCACTCTTATCCTCTGTACTATGTTGATAGATAGACTAATTAATGTGGCCCATGAATTTGGTACCTTCTTCCTTTCTTCAGGACACTTAGCCAGCACTGAGGTTGTCAAATTGAGGGTGGTAATGGGTTTGGGCAGGAGTACCTAGAAAGGGATGATGTACTGCTGCAGTGAAGTAATTTAATGGATAGAGCACTGGACTTGCTGCAATTAAGTAATCTAATGGATAGAGGACTGGACTTGGAACGAGGAAAACCAGAATTCAGATTCAGCCTTAGCCTCATACTAGCTGTGTGACCCTGAGTAAGTGCCTTTACTTCTGTTGCTTCGCTTCCCTCATATGTAAAAGAAGAATTATAATAACACCTCCCTCTCAGAGTTGTTGTGAGGATAAAAAGAGATAATATTTTAAAAACACTTAGCTAACCTTACAATACCACATAAATGCCAGTTCCAACTCAGAGGATACTAGGGGTAGTCTCATGAGAAAAATACCTTTCTACAACTCTGTGTTCTGGCTCCTACCTGTGTCACCAGTGCATCTTTGGAGACTTTCCATTTCTTTTCTGGTTGTTACCATTGGACCTCTTCTCTCCTGCAGAAATACTAAGCCTGGGAATGTCAAAGCTTTTCCTGGTCCATCCTTGGCTGGTTTCTGAAAAGTTTCACCTCTCAGGTAATAGGTGGTAGCGCAGGGAAAAGTAAAGGTAGAATTTTTTTCCCTCAACACAGTTCTTCCAAGTAGCCATGCTCTTTTCCCCCCCTTCAATTAATTATTTTTACATTCATTTAAAAAATAATTGAGTTCCTAATTCTCTGCTTTCCCTCCCCCTCCTTTTCTACTCATTGTAGAGACAAGAAATGTGATATAAATTATACATGTGAAATCATGCAAAACATATTTCCATGTCAGCTGTCTTGCAAACAAAACACAAGAAAAATAAGAAAATGAAAAAATTGTGCTTCAATTTGTATTCAGACTCCATTAGTTTTCTCTCTGGAAGTCAATAGCATTTTTCATTCTAAGTCCTTCAGAATTCCTTCAGATAATTGTATTTCTGAGAATGATGAAGTTGCTCAAGGTTGATCATCATAAAAGATTATTGTTACTATATACAATGTTCTGGTTCTGCTTACTTCACTTTGTTCATGTCAGTCTTTCCAGGTTTTTCTGAAATCATCCTGCTTGTCATTTCTCATCGCACAGTAGCATTCCATCACAATTATGTGCCACAACTTGTTCAGTCATTCCCCAATTGATTTCTCTCAATTTCCAATTCTTAAATACCACAGAAAGAGCTTCTGTAAATATTTTTTGTTTAATAAATTCTTTCCTCTTCTTTTTAATCTTGTTGGGATACACACCTAGTAGTGCTATTGCTATGGACAGTTTTATGACCTTTTGAGCATAATTCCAAATTACTCTCCAGAATGGTTCAGCAAAGCTTTTTCTAGTTTTCTATTCCTAGCTGCAGGTGACAGGGCAGACTCTTTATGCCGTTCTGCTACCTCTATCTAAGGATTCTTCTTAGACCTTCTCAGAGTTCTGGATTTGGCCTGAGGGAATCTGGTTTTGACCAACATTACTGCTCCTCTCCAAGGGGTGAAATGTCTCATCTCTATATTGTGATGAGAAGCCATAATGCACACTTCTGTCAACCAAAGCACAAGTACACAATTATTCCCTAGTCACACAACATTTCTAGGTAGTAGGATGTCAGAGCAATCAGTCTCCAATTCTTCATGTCAGCCATATCCAAATTAAATGTTGTGAAATAAGATATTTCTGTAAATCATCTTTGACTTGAGTAAGTACTCATTCCTCTGAAGAATTGCTTTTTCAGTGTTTCTAAAACAAGTATCCATTTTTTTCTGCTCCTTTCAGGCAATAAATACTTAATCAGTAAGGGATGCCTACTTTATACTCAGATTTAGAAACTTAGGTAATAATTTGTATTTATTAGTGCTGAAAGAGGTGTACAGTTCTTCACACATATTATGAAGTTCACAGCAACTATGTGTGAGGTTGGTATTAATGGGTATTATTACCACTATTTTATAGATGAGGAAACTGAGACACAGAGATGTTTATTGTCCTACCCAAAGTCCCATAGCTAAAAAATTGTGATAGGTAGGCTTTGATGCTATGGTCTCCTGACTCCAGGTCTGCCACTGTAGCTATTATGCTATATTGCCCTTAATTTTCTTGTAGATAAATATTAATTGTGGCTGAGAATCATTTTCCCCAAGTGTAGGTAGGCCAAGCAGGCTAAAGTGTAATGTTGCTAATTTTTAATGTCTTTTGATTTTTGACATATACTTTTTCTGTAGCTTACAAAATGACTCGAACTTGTAACAAAATTTTTTCTGTATATTTTTCTCTTTTTTGTCTTTAATGATATAATTATAGTCTTGAAAATGCTCTTTGTAAGAGACCTAGAACTTTCTAGTCGACATGGAACATAGCAATCATTTAGGGCAGTACCCCACCTGAAGTAAGGTTCCTTCTAAAGTAGCCATCTTGCCTCTGTTTGAATATGTCCCGAGAGCTTTCCTGCAAGCCAGGCAGTCAGTCTCCTTCGTTTATGGCTAGCTTTTGAATCATGTAGTAGCAGCAACACAGGACTGAATGTTGGGAAGCACCTTAGGAATTTCCTAGTCCAATTTATACCTGAATGAGAAATTTATTTATGATTTCCCTGACAAATGGCTATAAGGCTATCTTCGAAGACCACTATTGTGAGGCAAATACTTCTCAGTGTAGTCCATTCCAACTTTAGGAAACTGTTAGAAAATTTATATTGAACATAAATCTATTTATTTCTAATTCCTACCTTTGTTCTTAGATCTGCCCTCTGGGACTAAGTAGAACATGGCTAATTTCCTTATCTGTAGAGCAACATGGCAGATACATGAAGACCACCATCAAGTTGTACCTCTGTCTTCTCTTTTCCGGACTAACCATCCACAACACATGAACCTTGATGAAAGTAGGAACATATGATCAGAGATGGAATAAAATAAGATCTTCACCATGGACTGTAATATTTTTTTTCCTTAAGTATCACTTGAGTGCGATTAAAATATGGGATACACATGTCTCTTTGTAGTCATTTTGTATTGGAAATAAAATTATTCTACCAAACCTTCATGACTAGTGAATCAGTAATAATTTCAGTATTCTGGATAAATTTCTAAAATACCTTCTTATTTTAATTCTAAATTTTCTGACGTATTCAAATATTTCTATTGAATATTAAATTGAGATCACAGAACACTAAAAATAAAAACATGTATTTCTAGGAATTTTACTCTACTCTTCTTCTAATGTACTTAGGTAGAGTCTCAGAATCTGTTCCTTAGGGTCAGCTAAATAGTCAGGAGGACCTGAGTTCAGATGTGACCTCAGACACTTACTAGCTGTGTGAACCTGGGCAAGTCATTTAATCCTGATTGCCATCCTTCCATTCCATAAAGAACCTACTTCTTTTTTTCTTTTTCATATTTTTTATTTGTTTTCCTGTTTATATCACTCATTTTCATGACATTTTTGAATTACAAATTTTCTCCCCATCTTTCCCCTGCCCCAACCCTAAAACAGCAATCCCACTGTAAAGCCCTTCCCCTGCTCTGCTCTCTTACTTTCTGGAAGCGTCTCCCTACCCCAGCCCCTGTATATCTTAATTCCTAGTTGCAGGTATTGCAG
>CM053593.1:54735943-54823594 GCA_028646575.1 Pseudocheirus occidentalis
TTGTATCTCCTGGATCTATTTTCCAGGTCAGTGGTTTTTTCAAGGAGATATTTCACATTGCTTTCTATTTTTTCATTTCTTTGTAACTGTTTAATAGTATCTTGGTTTCTCATAAAGTCATTAGCTTCTACTTGCTCCACTCAAGAACCTACTTCTTAAAGTCAAATGGACTCCTGATTCTAAGAAAAACTTTACAATGCAGCCTCATCATTTTGATCACTGACCCCTTTCTTCTCTTTCCCTTGTCAAAATGATCTTCTTAAAGCCCTGTTCTGACCATGTCATACCCTATTCATTAAACTCAAGTGGCTCCCTATTGTCCCCAGGAACAAACGTAAAAATCCTCTGTTTGACTTTTTAAACACCTTCATAACCTGGCCTCTTTCCAGTCTTCTTACACCTCACTCCCCACTCCAGGTGCTCTCTCTGCAATCCAGTGATGCTGATCTCTTTGTTTTTCCACATAAACAAACTTCAGTCTCCAGACTCCTGGCCTTTTCACTGGCAGTCCACTGTGCTTGGAATGCTCTCCCTCTTCAGAAGCCTCCTGGCTTCTCTCTGGCTTCCTTTAGGTCTCAGCTAAAATCCCACTTTCTGCAAGAAGCCATTCCCAGGACTCCTCAGTCTCAGTGTGTTCCCAATTATCACGTTTATGTATCTTGTTTATGCATGCTGATTGCTGGCTGTCTTCCCCATTAGAATGAGCCCCTTGAAAGCAGGTCCTATTTTTTGCTTATCTGCATATCTCTAGTCCTCACTGGGGTGTATGGCACATGGTGGGCATTTAATAGGTGCTAGCTAACTGACTGATTGGGGAGTGAAATGAAATATGACCAGGGCTTACCTGAAAAAGTGATCTGGAAGAGAGTGTCACCAAGTAGGACAGTGGGACCCACAGGAGAAATTCCTGGGGCAATACAGCATGGTCTCTGGTTTGAGCAGTCCACAGTTATATAATGGTTACACATCAGAGCCTGCAAGATTTCCTGGGTCCGTGGCTTGCTGTCTGTCACCACAAGAGCTGCCACTCTCTTTTCTTCATGGCAAATCAAAATCCCTTTCCCTTTAACTTCCTTTTCTTTGTCTTTGTTTTGCCTCCTGCAGCTACAACTTAATCCCTATGATAATTAAACTTAAATGTTTGAAGGCTTTTGTTTTTTCTTCCTTTTCCCCCAGGTTAAATATCTCTGATGCTTTTAACTATTCCCCCATATAATATGGGTAGAAGATGTTCATGGGGCCATTGTGAAGAGATTGCAATGAGTCAGATAGAAATCCAAACTAGGCCCTCTTACTCCCAAACCAGGAGTCTTTTGACTCAACTACACTGTCCTTTTGGTCTCATTACACTTTTTTAGACTCATTTATTTAACATATAATTAAAAATTGATTTTACAAAGATACATTTCTTCCTAAACACTATCCAAATTATTAAAAATTCTGAATCAATACCATTTTACAGTAAAGAGCAGTTTTTAAGGTAAGGACGAAAAAACAAAAGGTTAACAGTCAGTATAAAGCAAGGTCTTAAAAATTGAGACTGACTTTTATCCATTCACTAAGGCCTAGTGGAATATGTTATTCATCAGTGTATCTTTAATGTCAATTTACAATTAATTTCCTTTTATTATTACAAGGAGTCTTATAAATAAGTGTCACTTTTTAAAAAGTTGTATTCTGTCTGAATGTGTTTTAAAATTTAAAAATGTGATGGACAGAAGTAAATGATTCCCCAACTGTGCTCTGATCCATTAAGAAGAAAAATTTAGTAGACATCTATTTTATTTAATTTATACTTTAGTAGGAATCATTTTAAAAATTAATTTACTCCAAGATTATATTAAATTTTTAGAATAGCATCAAACTCTTGGCTTGGTTTGTATTTGTAGTTATCTAAAATTGCGTATTATTTTTCACATGAGCTCCCTCTTCTTCATCCCAAGTACGCACTGTCTTTTCAAACCTTAACATATTTCCTTGTTCCTAATTGTAGATAAAAGATTTTTTTTAAATACTAAGTCCATTTTTATAAACTTCAATTCACCTCTCATTGGACATTCCAATGAGGGTATTGGGCTTCTGAGTGAGATTGTATTTCTAGCCAAACGCAGAACCCATCCACTGCTACCACCTTTGTGCCTTGCCTCTGTCCACATTCTCCCACACACCCCAAGCCCCTCTGAATAAACCCTCATTCTGGGCAAGGGCCTGCCAGTCAGTGATTCTATGACTCTTCTCACTCGTCCTGTCACTCCCCTGACCAAAACATCCGTTCCTAACATCTGATTGTTATTGTACATCTTCTTTATTGTTTTGTGGGAAGTTACTGCTCCTTCAGAAAATAACAGATTCCTTATCTGTGGGAAGAACCTCTTTTCTTATTGAATACTTTTAGTGTATACTCTTTTTTGCCTCCCTTTCCTGCTGTGGAAGCATCCTATGCCAATTTATATATGGCTGTTGTTCAGCTGTAGGATTTCATTACAAATCTCAGCTGTTGCTGTTGCCTCCCATTGTGTATCTCAGCTCTGAATAATATTTCACCTTGCCACCAGACTTTCTTATGAATTGACCTATCTGGCCATGTTACATCTCTGATTAAAATCTTTCACAGGATTTCTCTTACCAAGGTATGAAATTTAAGTTACTGTATGGTGTTTGTCAAGGCTTACCATAATTTGGCACTGTATGATTTTTTTTTCCAGCCATCTTTCCCATTACTTCCTCCATGTATTATTCTTTATTCCAGCAGAGTTGTTTTATTTCCTCTGCTCTCTTAGTGCCTGGTTCTTGGCTGTTTCTTGTGCTCTGTGCTTGACATTTGTTCTTTATTCTTCCCCTAATTCTACCTTTGAAATGTCTTTTAATTCTTTCCCTTTCTCTCAGTTCTTTCTGATGCTGTTCAAATCAAGTTTTCATTGTCACTAGCGTGGTCTGTTTAGCATCCTCTGACATGTTTTTACCTTACCTCAATGTGTTCATTATATGAAGAATAAATCTCCCAATTCCTACCAGTTCTATAAAGTCCCTCTTAAATGCCCCCATTCTGGATAAAGAACAAAAAAGTTAGTCTCAGGATCTGAGACAGAAGAGTCAGCTTATGCAGTCTCTTTTCTTACCTTGAACCCCTCCTGATTCTCCTAGAACAGAGATCTCATTTTCATTCTCTAAATCATAGAATGATCATATTTGAGAGTTGGAAGAGAACTCAGCTGTGATCTAGTCCAACCTATGCCCTTTAAAGATTCCCCACTAAAACATAACCAAAAAGTAGTTCTCCATCTTTTTTGTTTTTTTTTTTTAAAGCTCTCCAGTGAGGGGGAAATCCTTACTCCCCATTTAGATAGCTCTAATTGTTAGTAACTTTTTCTCAGACAAAAAGTCTGAATTTTCCACTTTGAACATCACCTTCGATACTAACTTTTCCCTCTGGGGCCAAAAAAAAAACCGCACACCCAAACCAGAAACAAACCTTTAAAATCCCCTTTCCACTTGACAGCCTTTCAAAGACTTGAAGATAGCTATTGAGTTCTTTTGACATTTATTTGTATACACACACATGAACTTCTTCTTTACTCCCCCCTCACATTCTGTAGCTTATCAGTGTCTTTTCAGAAACGTTGCCCAAACCCTCCAGATGTAGCCTGACCAATATACAACACTGCTTGCCCTTATTGTGGCATTGGTCTCCTTCAAGTATAGATCGGACTAAAGAAGGTCTGACATCTTTTACATGGCTTAGAATTTTTGCTGCCTCAGTCCCTTTAATACCACCCTCAAAAAATGAGAATAGTAAGGCATGGAGGTAAAATTTATTAGGTATAGGTCTGCCCACATCACTCCATTATCCCAAATCTCACCACGGTTCCCCGTTACTCACAGGATAAAATACAAATTCTGCAGCATAGCATTTGTATGTCATGTTTCTTTAGTAAGCTCCTTGAGGGTAGGGCTTGCTTAGTGTTTATGTTAGCTGCATAATGTCTTTCACATAATAATAAATGCTTGTTGAGTTGAATTTGAAGCCTTCCATGATGCTGTCTTAACCCATCATTCTAGTCTCAAACTATGCCTTTTCATACACAATGCTGCAGCCAAACTGAATTATTCACTTGGCTAACAGAAGTCTATTAAAATTTTTCTTTAAAATACCATGGATGGCTGTGAAAATTCTCTTTGTTATTGTAGTGCTTGACTCTTATCTAGAGGTTTATTGTTCTTTAAATAACGCTAGCTGTTTAGAAGTGCTGCTCCTCCCCCAGGCCTGCGGTTTTGGTGTCATAGGGAAGCGACTCCTGGTGAAGAAGCTTCCTCTACCATTGCAGGCCAGGAACTTAGAGTTTTTGAGCATTAGCTTGGGTCACTGTGCAAGGCTATGTGACTTGCCCCGTGTCACGGAGCATTTGTTTGAGGCTAGGCTTGAGTCCAAGTGTCCCTGACTGACTGGCTGGCTCCCTATGTAGTATGTCATGTTGGCTCTTACTCTTATTACATTATAGATATAAAAAAACTTCTTATTAAAATTATATCAATCATCTATTAAACTTCGTATAGCTCAAAAACTATATGAGATTAAAATCAATCACACTTTGAACATTCAGAGGAATTTTAAACATAATCTTCTCAAGGCTGATTGAAGGACAAGCTTTATGAAGTCAGGATTAGTGGTTGAATGCCACCCTGGTGAGAGGTCTCTAGTGGAATTCTCCCTAACTCCATCCTTCTTTCTGTCCTGTTCAGTGTTTTCATCAGTCACTCACAGAAAGTTGTGGTTATCAGATGTGTACAGATAACATGGGGTTAGGAGTTACAGCCAGTATGTTGGATAACAGAATCAAGACGAAATAGTGCTTTACAGCATAAAACATAGACTATTTAGTAGGGACAAATTAAAAGACTTACACTTGGGCTAAAAAAAAAGTCAAGTATATATACACACCCGGATTTGGGTAAAAGAAATACTGGGTTTAGTGTACTGCAAGGTCAGGATGAGCCAGCAATAAGAAAAAAGAAAAGAGCAGTCGAAAAGGCCAGCTGCATCCAAGGCTACATTGCCATCATTATGGTGCTCTCAATGAGGTTGGCAGTAGTTTTACTAGCGTAGAACAGAATAGAAAGATTTCCCATTCTAGATGCCCCAATGTTAGAAAGACATTGACAAGTCAGAGTGGGTACAATGAGGGGTTCTAGCCATCTAATTATTTTTCCCCCTACTTACTGGTATTTTATTTTATGTTTTTCAATTACATGTAAAGATCGTTTTCAACATTCACTTTTATAAGATTTTGAGTTCCAAATTTTTCTCTACCTCCCTCTCCTTCCTGCTCCTCAAGATGGCATGCAGTCTTATATAGGCTATACATATATAGTCCTGTTAGATATATTTCCACATTAGTCATGTTGTGAAGGAAGAAACGGAACAAAAGGAAAAACCCACAAAGAAAAAAGAATAGTATACTTCAGTCTTCATTCAGACTAATTCAGACTCCATAATTCTTTTTCTGGATGCAGATAGCATTTTCTATCTTTAGTCTTTTATAATTGTCTTAGATCATTGTATTGCTGAGAAGAGCTGAGTCTAAAAAAGTTGGCCATTGCACAGTGTTGCTATTACTGTGTACAATGTTCTCTTGGTTCTGGTCACTTCACTTAGCATCAGTTCATGTAAGTGTTTCCAGGTTTTTCTGAAATCTGCCTGCTCATCATTTCTTAGACAACAGTGGTATTCCATTACATTCATATATCACAACTTGTTCAGCTATTCCCCAGTTGGTGGGCTTCTCCTCAATTTCCAGTTCTTGGCCACCACAAAAAGAGCTGCTATAAATGTTTTTGTACATGTATGTCCTTTTCCCTTTTTTATGGTCTCTTTGGAATACAGACCTAATAGTGGTATTCATGCCATCCAGTTGTTTTTTTTACAGTGCTAGAATTTCTTTTCTTTTTTTGTTTTTTTTGTTTTTTTGGTTTTTGGAAGCAGGGCTATGGGGGTTAAGTGACTTGCCCAAGGTCACATGGCTAGTAAGTATGAAGTGTCTGAGGCCAGATTTGAACTCAGGTCCTCCTGAGACTCCAGGGCCGGTGCTCTATTCACTGTGCCACCTAGCTGCCCCCATGCCATCCAGTTGTTGATAAAGGTTCATGAAAGAACTGTGGACAATAAGCAGGAGAAGAGAAATCTAGTGCTGCGTAGCATGGGGTGGTGGTAGTGATGTAGTAATTTGTTTTCAAGTATTTGGTGGGTTGTTATATAGTAAGAAAGATTGTATTCGTTTTGCTTAAAGTCACAGAGAAGTAAATTTTCACTAAATATAAGGAGAAAATCTGTAACAACTTGATCTGTCCAAAGGTAGCGTAACAGAATCAGTATAGAAAACTCTATTGTCTGAAGCAGTGGACTAAATCTGATAAGATTGTATTTAGTAGGGACAGATTGAAAGCCCTACTCTTGATTCATTAGATGATGAATTCCTTAGTCACTAGAGGTTCATATTTGTTGGAGATGATATTCCAGGGATTTTTACTTTGGTACGAGCTGGACTCGGTGTGAGATTTTGTGATACTGCTTTAACACTACGTTGCCTGCTTTTATATAAAGTCATTTTCTTTATATGGTAGTTTCATGGTATGGATTTTTAGAATTTTAAAATGAGGCACTAAGTTATTTCCTTAATTCCTTTATGTCTTCCTTTTCTGGTTATGCATCCTTTTATTTCTGTCTTCACCTTACCCAAGCCTTTAACCTCAATCCTAGAATAAAACTGACTTTTAAGATAGTAGCATTTCTTTGAGGATTCTTATCCTGCTCACCCCAAAGGTTTGAAGATCCTTATGTCTTATGGCTGTTTTAGCCCAAGTATATTATCTTTAAATCTTGCCTTATATTAATTTGGTTCAATCTTCAAGTTTCCCTTATTAGTTGTTATCACATTTTGTCTTTTTTGGGGGGGGGGAGTTCCTGCACATTTTCATTATTTTCACATTTGATCACTGATTGATAATGATAATGTTGAAATAATACACTCACTCTTCCCTGTTGGAGTCTGCTTAATGCAGTCTTCATTCAGTTATCACATCACTGATAAAAAAATCTTTTTGCTTCCAAAGTGTTTATCAGATTTTATCCAGTTCCTTTTCTGATTCAGATAAAATGTCTTTATCCCACCTAAATGCCTTCATATGGTATTATGTCACAATCTTGGTTATAGTCTCTAGATAATTGCATCATTGACTCCCTTGGTATCTCTGTGTCAAAGAGTATTTTAGATACTCTTTTTGAACTATTCCAGATTGATTTGTGAGATGATTGTACCAGTTTATAGCTCTATCAGTAATACTTTAGTGTGCCTGTCTTTCCACAGCATTTCCAACATTAGCTATTCTCCTACTTTTTTTTAAGTCTTTGACAAGATAGTTGGTGTGAAGGGGGAGTCTTAGTGTTGTTTTGATTTATATTTCTTTTATTATTAGTAATTTAAAGCATTCTTGCATATAGTTGCTAATAGTTTTCTGTTGGGGGATGGCTTTTGGTCTGATATATTCCTGTTTATATAATTTTGATTATCAGAACCTTGTCAGATATTTGATATAAATCTTTCTTACCCTTTTTGTATTTATTTTGTTTGTGCAAATTCTTTTCAGTTCCATGTAATTCAAACTGTTGATTTTATCTTTTGTATTTGCTTCTGTTGATTAAGAATTTACCCCTCTACTCCTCACCCCACCCTTGATGCCTGTGCCCAGTATATGATCTGTTTCTCTCTTTTCTTTTTATGGTAAGAACTTGTGTTCAAGACATGTATCCATTTTGAATATGCTGTGGTATATGGTGTAAGGCAGAAGCAACATAGTGTGGACAGAGATATGAACCCAGAGTGAGGAAGACTCATGGTCAAGTTCTGCCTCTGTCATGTGCAGCCTGTGAGATGGGCCAGTCACATAAGTAACCCTTTAGGCAGATCTCTTGACCGTGCTGACCTGCATTGTCAAGAGGCACTTTCCTCTTTCCGAAGGGAGCTTGATATAACAATGACATAGCATTTCTTATCCCTTACATCACGTGAAATATGTATCTAAACCTAATTTTTGCCATGCTATTTTCCAGGTTTGGTTTTTTTTTTTAGTTTTTCTTGTCATACAGGGAATAGCTCTTCCTTGGTAATTTATGTTTTCAGGTTTTAGATATTGAGTCCAATTATTTCCAGTTCTTCCTTGTCTAGTTGGTATCATCCAACAGTAAGACAAATGATGGAGAATAGAGAAATGTATGAATTGTTGAAGAATTTAGAGCTAAAAGGTAATATAGCATTTATATAATGACACCCCTAATGAGATAGACATACCTCAGTATCACATGGCACCTTAACAAACAGATTGTGTATTAAAGTAGGACACAAAGGAATTGCAAATAAATATCAGAATTATTTTAGAGCATAACATAAGAAATGCTGTTTGATACAGGGATCACAAGCAAATGACACACACAAATCTAAATAAAGACAAGTAATGAAAACTAGTCATCTTATTCCTTACTCCTTTCCACGTATTTTCAGTCTAGTGATGTTGGCCTCCTTGTTGCTCCGAGCACAAAATGCTTCATTTACTGGTGCCATGCATTTTCACTGGCGATCTTCCATTCCTGGAATGTTCTTCTGGCTCCTGTGGGTTCCTTCAGGTCTCAACTAAAATCCCACCTTTTTGAAGAAGCCTTTCTTGATACCACCTAATGCTAATGCCTTTCCCCTTGAGATTACCTTCAGTTTTATCCTGTATGTTTTCTTTGTAAATATTCGATCATGTTGACTCTCCCATTAGATTATGAGCTCCTTAAAAGCAGGAACGGTTTTTGCCTCTCTTTGTAGTCATAGCACTTACCATACTACGCTTCCTGGCATGTTGTAGGAGCTTATTAAGTGTTTGTGGTTGTTGACTGAGTTAGGAGAAATTGTAGAAACATCAGAAAGTATGTGAAAGAAAAAGGTAATGATGAGACAACATACCAGAATTTCTGGAATGAGACCAAAGCTGAACTTTATGAAAAAGTATATTGCTAAAAGCATGGGGCAGCTAGGTGGTACAGTAGGTAGAGAGAGTGTCGGACGTGGAGTCAGGAACACCTGAGTTCAAATCTGGCCCCAGATATTTACTAGATGTGTGACCCTGGGCAAGTCACTTAACCTTGTTTGCCTTGGTTTCCTCATCTGTAAAATGAGCTGGAGAAGGAAATGACAAATCACTCCAGTATCTTGGGCAAGAAAACCCCAGAAGGAAGTCACAGTCAGCCTTGACTGAAAACAAGTAAACAACAACAAAAGCATATCGGAGCAAATTAGAAAAAGGGAGATTAGTGAACTAAATGTACAGTTTAAAAAAGTTAGAAATTCAACACGACAAATGAGATTTGAACAATTACAGAACTATATTAATTGGAAAATAAAAAGACTATGAAACTTAGTAATGAACTAAGACCTGTTTTTTTTTAAAAAAAATTAACAAAACTGATAGCTATCTACCAAGTTGAATGAAGAGACAAGAAAATTATATTAACAAAATAAAAAATAAGAGAAAATCTTAGCAAGCAGAAAAGAAATAAAGAGAATTGTTAGTACACAGATTTATATTCTAAGAAAACTGAGAATTCAAATAAAGTAAAAGATTCTACAAAAATCTAAAATATTCACATTAACTGAACACCAAATAGATTTTGTTATTCAGTCTGACAAAAGGAAATTGCACTTGCTATATAGGAACTTTCAAAGGAAAAAAATCCATGTCTAAATGGACATAGAAAAATACCATAACATTTTAAAGAAGAATTATTGTCCATTGTATACAAATTATCCTAGCATATCAAGAAATGAAACAGTCTCTTACACTTATTTTGTGAGACAAATATAATTTTAATAACTAAACCTGGGAAGGATTGAGTAAAGAGAATTATGATTTCTTATCATTAATGAATATGGATTTAAAAATTTAAATTAGATCACGCAAAAACTGTAGCTATTTATACAAAAATTATTCATTATGATCAAGTTGGATTTTTGCCAGGAATGCCAGACTAGTTCAACATTAGGAAAACAATGATGTATTAAGTTTAAAAGAAAACCATCTGAAGTCATATGATTACATAATAGAGGCAGGAAAATCCTTTGACTAAGTATAATATTTATGCTAAAACCCTGTAAAAGAAGGCTAGAAGAGTTAAAAAAAAATAAAATGTCTCTTTTGTAAAACCTAAAAAATAGCCTAACACGAACAGGAAAGCAAGTACTTTCTTCCCTAGGTGTCTACAGAACCCCTGTTAGTGGATAGATTTTAATAAGGGCTGACAACTTAGATGGGGGAAAAAATACATCTTTATTTCAGTATAATTGGTTTTCCTTTTAAACACACCTATTTAACCTTGTGAATTTAAAAATGATTCTGAGAAGGGCTCCATGGGTGTCATCAGATTCCCAAAGGGGCCCATGATATATAAAAACTGTTAAGAACCTCTTCCTTAGAAGCTTAGCTAAGGATTAAAGATGTGAAGCAAGGGTTCCTTCTTTCCCTTCTGTTATTAGAGTTAGAATAGTTCTAGAAACGTTAATAATAGCAGAACAATGAGAAAGAAGTAAAAGCCTTTTAAAAACAGGAATAGAAAAGATAAAACTTTTTTACAAATTAATGACAGAATAGTTTACTGAAAACATTATAGGGAATCAGTAAAGAAACTGAGGCAGTGAATAGCTTCAGTAAAGTATTGAGGCAAAATAATTCCCCAGTACATCTATACAGCCATGACTAATCTAGGCGGCTGAGATGTAAGAGCAAGTGCCATTCAAAAATGACTACAAAATGTAAATATTGAATGGGTGTCAGACTACCAGAGCACACTCAACACCGTATAGAGACAGTTAAAAAGGCTTCTTAAAGAATCAGACAGAGTTAAGTAACTGGAAGGACAGTCAGTTCTTGTGGCTGGGCCATTCTTCTACTGTGACAGTGATAGTAACAAAGAGGTAATTTATAGAGCTGGACCAATGATAACTAAACTCATTTGGAGGAACAAAATATCTAAAATGTCAAGGAAAATCCAAACAGGTCAGAATAAGCAGGGAATAGGACTTCCAGACCTCACACTGTTTCATGAAGCAGTAATCATCAAAGCCATTTGGTCCTGGTTTCCACACATTTTTTTAGTCTTTTTAATTGGAATTGAAGAAACAGGTTGGCACACAAGTATTAAAGTTGTCTTTTATCAGAAGTTAAACCACTTAGATCTTCTAGTTTTAGAAATCTAAAAGGTTTTGGGTAGGTATACTATAAAAACTTATTACTGTTTGTCGAGTCTTTTCAGAGACATGTATGTAAATATTGCATGTGCAAGTATCTTTGTGTGTGTGTGTATGCGTGTGTGCTTTGCCTTTGTGTGTGTGTATATTTGGTGGTTTCTATACATATACTTATTGGGGTTTTTTGTCTTTATTAATTTATTCTTGATTATTCCAGGATGAATTGAGTAGATTGAAAATAGAGTTCCTAATTATATTATGATCTCTACCTTTTTTTTGACTTAATCTATTACTTTGAGAAGAGCTAAGTTGTTTAATTTCTAAAGTGAAAAATGCATATGAAAATTTTCATTACGAAAAGATTGTGCTTTGAAATTCTTCACCTGGATTACTATATGTTATTGATAATAAATTAGTATAACTTTCAAGGCTTTAAAAAATTTAGAGATTAAGTGGCGTTCAGTTAAAGTGTATTATTTGAATGTACTTTAGTAATTTTTGTGTGAAATGTTTTTGAATGTTTTTGTTTTTTTTCTATTTTTTTTTTTCAGAAAGTGATAATGAACTCTCAAGTGGTACTGGTGATGTGTCTAAGGATTGCCCTGAGAAGATCTTATATTCATGGGGAGAATTGCTGGGAAGATGGTAAATTTCAATTTTATCCTTTACAACTTAACATCTACTTATTAAGTTTTCTTTGAATAGAATTTTGAGGCATGAATTAACTAACTTCCTTACGTAAATTATAGCCTTTATGATTATTCCAAAAGTTGGATGACTGTAAATGAATTTTAAGATGGCAGTGTGTTTAAAATAACACAGAAAATCAATTATAATATAAATTTGTAGGTATATTTAACGTCTGTGCTTGAATATCAACAAAAACATTGTCATTGCATTTTCAGATACTTATTAACTCAGTATTCTGTCAGTATTTTGTTCAGAATAGTCCATTGCATGCTTTATTGTCAAAATATTTAAATTCTCATATTAAGAGACTAATTCATTTGTACTAGATTTATCTGTTCCTGCCTCTCTATATTTATCTTACGTGTTTCTACCTGCTACATACATGTTTCCCTCCCATCCCTGGTTTTAAAAGGGGCAGATTCAATCTTTTCTATTGTGGAATAAATTGTTTTCAAACGCAAACTTTCCCCTGGTTTGTTATTCATATTAAGTTCTGGTGTCAAATAATTTCAGCATGAAAAGACATGAGTTTTTTAAAAAAATAAGTTGCTCTGGGGATTAGGATGAATTTCTTATCTTGTTTCCAAATAGAAGTAAAATAGTAAATTCTTTTAAAAAAATCATGTGGGGCAGCAAGGTGGCACAGTGAATAGAGCACCGGCCCTGGCATCAGGAGGACCTGAGTTCAAATTTGGCCTCAGACACTTAACACTGAACTAGCCATGTAACCTTGGGCAAGTCTCTTAACCTCTATTGCCCTACCTTACCCCCTCCAAAAATCAATCAATAAATAAAAAAAACAATTAAATAAATAAATCATGTCATCTCTAGTATTATTGGGCCAAAATCTATATTAGAGGTCTACAAATCACAACTTGGATTTTAGATACCATTATAGTAATAAGAGTAAAGTGCTAGATTCAGGTAGAATTAAGTAGCCATTTGGCATAAAAATAAAACAAACCATTATAGATTATGGCGTATGGACATTTATCCTGGATAATTGACAAATATCAGTTTAAAAAGAAAACCTTTCAGTATTCACTGTGAGCAGGCAGTGATTAAATAGAGTATGCCCCCTATCTTTCCTTGCAACTAACATCTCTGTACCCATAATAAGTGTTGACAGTATTGTATGTATCTATATAACTGGATTTGGATCTGTAGTTATATATCTCTATTTAACTGTGTAGGGCATCTGATGAAGTTTTCCTTTGTAGGATGTTAGAGCAAAACCATGGGTTCTTATTATATGGTCACTTCATATACATATATTTACTGTATTGTAAATTATGGAAGAAAGTAGATACATACCATCTTGAATTCACTTCCACATAATTTTATGGTTTCTTTACATTAGTTTCTAGGTGTCCCCCATCAGTGCCAATACAGGAAGGAGGGAAGGACCTTTGAGGAGCTTTGGTGACATTCTAATCCTAAATCTAACATTGAGGAAGCCCACATAGAATACCATAATTGCTTGTTAAGCCTACATTCAAAACCATTGAGGGCCTCTGCTTTGTTTTTTTAGAAGGGAAAGAATGTAGGTAGGGTAAAATTAATAAACTTACTGAAATTTTTTCAGAGTTTCATTGGAGCTGCAGGAAAAAAAAAATCCAAAACATCAAAACTTTAGTTAGTCATAGATAAAACTTCATCCACTACCTCCCCACCTCCAAGTTTTAGCAAAACAAAACAAAAATTATTTCTTTGTTGGTGATGGAGTTTAAAATAGCAAGGAGATAAGATAATGAATCATAGAATGAATTTAGATGAACCTTCTTTTTCTTCTTCTCATTTAGTTCCTTGCCTATAAACACACAGTTCTTTCTTATTTAAACACACACACACACACACACACACACACACACATATGCCCAAATCCTTCTATTCTGCTGGCCTTTCTAGCCACCATCATCTGTCTCTTTTTTATTTCAGTGCCAATTTTTAAAATAATTGGTCCACCCCCACTGCCTGCATTCCCTCACCATATATTTTCTCCTTAGTTCTGTGAAATCTTTTTTCTCTTTACTGAAACTTACATTACTGAAGGTTAGCAGGGACTTTTTTGTTTCCACGTTCTTTTCTCATTGCCTTTTCTCCTTGATTACTTGGTAATACTTGATTTTGTTGATACACAACTTCTAGAAACTTTACCCTTTCTTTGGAGGGACATCGTGATTTTGTATTATCCTTGTTTTCCTTCTTTTTCTCCTATGCCCTCTTTTCTTCTTCACATTAGTAAGAGTCCCTAAAGATGAATATCCCCACAAGACTGAGTCATTTGGTCTTTTTTTTTTACTCTATTTTTCCTATAGAGAACTCATATATTATATGGGTTAACCTCTCTCTTGTGTGCTAATGATAATCATGTTTCTGTCTTTGGCCCATATTTCCAGTTATGTTTAGGATATCTCAGTTCAGATCAGTGGTTTTTAGCCTTTATTCTGTCATAGCCCTCCTTGGCAGTCTGGGGAATCTTGTGGGTCCCTTCTCAGAATAATATTTTTTAAATAAACAATATAAAATCTATGGGTTTATAAAGGAAAACAGGTATGTTGAAGTCCAGTTATGAGAATGCTAAAAAAGAAAAAACAATGCTAATAGACCTTAGATAAATAAGAATTCTTTTTGCTTCAGATTTATTCTGTCTTAAAACAACAGTCTAAACTTTTCAAAATAGAATTGGCTTCCTAAGCAAATGCTTCCCAAATTTCACAATACAAATAAATGGTCCACCAGTATCTTAGTCACCTAGGTCTGAAATATGGCAGCTCTCTTCATTCTCCTTTAATCTCTGTATCCCATTTCTTACTATCTTCTTTTTTTTTAATATGATGTTTCTCAGATTGAATCTTTCTGTT
Source organism: Pseudocheirus occidentalis (assembly GCA_028646575.1). Lineage (NCBI taxonomy): Eukaryota > Metazoa > Chordata > Mammalia > Diprotodontia > Pseudocheiridae > Pseudocheirus > Pseudocheirus occidentalis. Next base: position 54,750,774 of record CM053593.1, read on the forward strand.
GCATTCTTGCTGCCACTATATCTTAGCCTAGATTAATTTTACAAAATTTCTTTGATGTTCATCCTCCCTAAAGCATCTCCCTTCTCCAGATATTCTATATTTGATCATCATACTAATTCTCCTAAAGTAGGTTAGTCTCAGCATTTCACATCACTACTCAGAAGTCTACCATGGCTCCCTGTTATCTCTGAGAGAAATTCTAAATTTATTTTCCTGGTATTCAACTCTCTATACCTCTATATTTCTTATTCTAAGTCTACTCCCACCACTTAAAGTTACGGGTATTTAATGATTTTTCTAGGCAAACTGTTAAGGGAGATAGCTAGGTTTTGTTTTGAGAAATTGGATGCACTTCAGATTTACTGAAGGGAGAAGAGAGGCATTCCAGGTGAAGGGGACAATGCAATGTAGTGAAAGGTAGTTGTCATTGAGAATTTTCTCTCCTCCCATTCCCCTACTTAGTTTTCTCAGGAAGAAAGAAAGGGAAGGGAACATGCATTTATTTAGTGCTTTCTATGTATCCTATCCCCTGTAATGTTTGCTACTTTCCCCTTCAGTCATTTCAAGTGTTTTTAATAAAAATGAGTGTTGTACTTTATCAAAAGCTTTTTCTGCATCTATTAATATAATTATGTGATTAAAAATTTTATTATTGACATAATCAATTATGTTAATAATTTTCCTCATGTTAAACCATCTCTGTATTCCTGGTATAAATTGCACTTGATCATAATGTATGATCTTTGTAACATTTTGTTGTAATCTTTTACCTAGTATTTTATTTTGGATTTTGTGTCTGTATTCATTAATGAAATTGGTCTATAATTTCCTTTCTCTGTTTTTAATCTTCCCAGTTTAGATATCAGTATTATACTTGTTTCGTCACAGGAGTTTGGTAGGATCCATTTTTTACCTTTTAGTTCAAATAATTTATTTAATATTGGAATTAGATGATCTTTTAATGTTTGATAGAATTCACTTGTAAATCCACCTGATGCTAGTTCTTTTTTCTGAGGAAGTTCAATTATGACCTCTTCAATTTCTTTTTTTAAAATTGGTTTATTTAGATATTCTGTTCCTCTTCTGCAAGTGTAGGGAATTTATGTTTTTGTAACTGTTCTTACATTTCACTCAAATTGTTAAATTTATTGCCATGTAATTGGGCAAGATAATGCTTTATAATTGCTTTAATTTCATCTTTGCTTAGTGTTATGTTCACTCTTTTCATTTTTGAGACTAGTGATTTGTTTTTCTTCTCTCTTTTTAACCAAATTAACTTGTTGTTTATCTATTTTGTTTTCTCATAAAAATAACTCCTAGTTCTATTTATTAGTTTGATGGGTTTTTTGATACTCACTTTTTTTGATCTCACTTTTAATTTTTAGGATTTCCAATTTCTTTTTAACTCTTAGTAATGTGGCTTTTATTCTTGCATTTCTACCAAAGTTGGTTTCAGAGACCTCTTAATAACCATATCTGATGTATTTTTGTCTATTCCTTCCCATGAACTTTCTGCTCATTTCAATAACAATAACTAGCCTGCCTTTAAAATCTCTCTTCCTTGGAGATTTCAAAAATTAGATTTTCATCTACATAGTGTGATTTAATTATATGACACTAGATGATATGTCTAGAGGACATATCTTCTACATACTAGGTCAGTGTTTAGGTTATATCAAAATAACTGTTTAAATTTAAAAGAGGATTAGAATTGCTATTTATACTGCAGCTTTCTAGTTACTCTTAAAGCATGAAATCAGTCCAATACCACCTTATTTCCACATGAAATGAAAAAGTTACTGTCTACATTTAATGTTTGTTCACTCATTAAAAGATTAGATCATTTTGTAATTTTATAATTTGCTGAACTTAGTGAATTAAACATGTTTGATAACCAGTTGTATATATATCCTGATGGATCCTGATAACAACAAGATGATGTTGTTGAAATAATGTCTTTATGTACTTGTAATTTTACCAGAAAATATTTAAAGCAGTTACACTTTTTAAACAATTCATCCTTTTTATGTATCTTTCCTGATCATCAGTATACTCTAATAGCATTTAGCATAACATCCTGTTTCTGACTGATGACCTATAAAGAGTAAGTAATACAGTTGCTGTATGTAATGCGGTTGTTGTTACAATGTTACCAAGATAACCAAGAAATTAGAGATGTTAATCTACCAGTTTTAGGAGTAACCTAGTTCTTTTTCAGTACCATTTAGTTAAGACAAATTGTGGCTTGATTTTTACAAGAGGTAATTTCTCAAAGCCTTGCCAGACAGATGGCTGAGGGACCACTGAAAGCTGTTGTGCTGACCCTGTTGCACAGGCACAGGAAGCAAGCCTTATATTTATTTATTTACTATGTTAAGATTTTTAGTAGGCCTCCCTGACTGCTGAATAAGTAACTGATGAGGCGTTGGAGAAAGAGGAGCTGCTCTCTAGATGACAGGAGGGTGGAGTGTGAAAAAGAGGGGAGTACAGGAGAGAAGGAAAATTGTAAATGGGATTGTGGTCCTTCTGAAAAGGCAAAGCTTAAAGGTATTCCAATCAGCCGTACAGTCATGCAGCCTGGTTTGCACCTAAGCAAAAGACCTGCACATTAACATGATCAAATATGGAGCTCTTAAGAGGTTTTAGTGAATGGGGACTTTATCTTTTTGGCCATTAGGATTGTGCTGTGTAACAACCTTTTTTCTTTTATATATATATTTTATTTACACATATAAAATATATGTTTGTGTGTGTAGCTAAGTGCTTAATAAATGTTCAGTTGAATATGGTGATGGTACAGATGTGTATATACACATATACACATGTACATTATGTGTGTGTTTATATATGAAGAAAACATGAAAACACACACATGCACCCACCCACACATCTGTATCCTCACTGTAGTCAGCTGAACATTAAGCACTTACAGGAGAAAGGCATTGTTACATTCAGCTGAATGAACATTTACTCAACACAATAGGTAAGTGCTGTGTTAGTTGCTGTCAGCACAGTACAACTAAGAGAAAATCCTTGCAATTTGGGAACGTACAGTTGAGAATGATGATCTAGACATACCTTCAAACAGATACATTTGTTACCAACTCTGACTCTGTGGTGGTTTGATTCTGCTGGAAGTTCTATATGTGCCAGGCACTTAATAACAACATAGAAAAGGAAGATGCTTCATACTTAAAAAAGAAAAAGTTTCACACTTAAACCAGTTCTTCAGTGCATACACAAACCCATCGCTGTGGCCGTGCCCCCTGTTGGACAGAATGTAACTCATCCACACCTTCTTACCTCCAAACCTCTTTCTTACAAGATACAAAGCAAATCATGTTCTGCTCTTCCCAGGAAAACCTGTGAAGAGCAACATGACAGAAGCCTAGAGAGGAAGGAGTATTCAGGCAGAGGGTTATCGACAAGTTCGGCTGCTTAACAGAAGCCAGAAGGGTGAGGGATGGGGAAGGGTCATGAAGCCATCATCAGTTACTTTGGGAAGGGCAGTTGCAGTTGGATGAGGAAGTCAGACGCTGGATTGCAGAGGGTTTTTTGATGCTAGATGTATGGGTGCCTGGTGTAGATGTCTTTAACAAAAGTTTAGGCAGGAAAGGGAGAGAGGTACAGGATTATAGCCGGCAGGGAGGGTTGAATTGAGGTTTTTTTTGTTGTTGAATTTTAGAATAGGGAATTCATGGGGTTGTTTGTTGGAAGTAGAGAAAGAGCCAATAGATATGGAAAGAGTAAGAATTAGAGCGTTGGGAGGATGGGGGTGGCATTCTGCTGGACAAGATTGGAGGGAATGTATGTGATCAGTGGCATATGTTGATGGGTTTGCCTTGTCAAGAAGAAGGGCTATCTCCTTTTTTGGGGGTAGGGAATGCAGGGCAATTGGGTTTAAGTGACTTGCCCATCCCTAGTAAGCGCTAAGTGTCTGAGGAGCATTTGAACTCAGGTCTTCTGACTTCAGGGCGGGTGCTGTATTCACTGTGCCTCCTGAAGGGCTATCTCTTTATGTTTGATGATAAAAGATTGCAGGGAGGGGAAATGCTTAAGTGACCTAGTGTGAAGAGTTTGGAAGAGAAGTATTTAGCAATTCATACTTTCTGATTCCAAATTTAGCCCCCTTTCACCTATGCCTTATTGCCTCCTGACGTCACCTCCTTAATAACTCCCTCTAAAGGGCAATGGAGAGAAACATGATCTTAATATTTTAAGAGACAGACGGCTTACAGATGGAGCAGTCATTTCAAAATCAGAGGAAAGGTGAATTGAGATACTAAATTAGGATAAATAGGAAAAGATAAAATCATGATTTACATCATAAAAATAGCTTGGTCTTAATGTATAAATGACAAATCCAAAAAATGGGAGCTGGACAAAAGTCAAAACACTGATTTTAACATAAGTTCCTAGAAAGCTTTATCTTGTGTAAGAGTTGTCACAGTGGATTCTGGAAGAATCCAGAATCTCTCTCAACTTACTGACTGAAGAAAACCTCAGAAAGTGCTGGGGAGGAGATGAGCCTCTAGAGAACTTAGTGTGCTATCCATTACAGTCATTCAGAGGTGACAGTAGGAAGAGAGTAGTATGAAAGGATGTAAACCAGAAAAGTTGTAGTGATGTTTCAGTACACATGAAATAATGAATGAAATGCACTTCCCTGTCATGTAGTAAAAAATGACATAATCATGGCCCTCACAGAATTATGTTCTAATGGGGGAGATGGCAAAATGCTTGTTGATGTGTAGGGTAATGATGGCCAGGGAAGAGTGTTCTGGTCTGGGAAGCCACTGGAATGATGGAAAGAACAGCAGGGCCATCCCTTTTCTCAGCCAGGGGTAGTGTTACTGTGATTACAGTTCTCAGAATAAGAGGTGGAACAAGGGAATGGGGGGGGGGAGGGAGTGGGAGAGGGCACATGGGTGACTACCACACAGAAGGTGGCCAGGGGAAAGCTGAAGATCTATGTAGTAACCAATTTTCACAGTAGAAACACTATATTTAGAATCTGCCAGACACTTAAATGAATACTTATTGATTGACTATCACTATAAGAGATCATGTACAAGGATAAAAAAAAGCTAAAAAGATAAAGTCAGGAATGTGTACAAAATGTGTAAAAAATCTATGTGTATAAAGGAAATGTGGGCTGCATTCAATAACCATTTATTATTTACTGCTGTGTACCTGGAGTTATGTTAGGCTTAGAGAATTCAGACAAAAATGAAATAGTCTCTGCCCCCAGAGAGCTCACATTCTTTTCCTAGGTAACCTGAACACATAGATAGAAAGTAGTGTTAGCAAGATGGAGGCATTAACACCTGAGAGGATCAGGGTAGAGATCCTGTAGGAGATGGCGCTGGAGCTGAGCTTTTAAGTAAACTCAGAGGGTTCTAGAAGGGGTAGCTGAGGAGTGCATTAATTTCAGGCATGGCAAGAGGGCAGAGGCCGCAGTATAGAGTCCCAGCATATTCCCACACATTTTGGGAGGGTATACAAATAAGAGTTCAGCAAAAGTGATTGAGGAATGAGTAGTCATAGGGGCAGAAGGAGAGCCAGGAGAGAATAGGCTCATTCAGTCTAGATAATTAGCCACCCTTTGAGTCAATCCATCAGTGTATATGTTTTAGGCAGATATTGTTGATAGTGACCTGGGACTAAAACTGAATCACATTTTTGAATCACAGGTATCAAACTCAAATAGAAGCAGATCTTTATTGACTTAGAAAAACCACAATTTAGCCATATCTTTGTTGTATTCTTATTTATTTTGTTAAACATTTCCTAATTATATTTTTAAGTTTTTTAATTTTTATTTAAAGTTTTGAATTCCAAATTTTGTCCCTCTCTCCCACCCTCCCTTTCCTCCTTCCTGAGATGGTAGGCCATCAGATATACATAACACATTTGAAATTAATGAGTAACATTTCCATATTAGTAATTTTGTATGAGAAGACTTGAATAAAAGGAAAAAAAATGAGAGAAAAGTGAAAAATAGTATGCCTCAGTCAGTATCAGTTGCTTCAAACAGTATCAGTTCTTTCTCTGGAGGTGGAGATAGTATGCTTCATTGGGAGTTCTTTGGGATTGTCTTGGATCATTGTATTGCTGAGAATAGCTAAATCATTCACAGGTTTTATATTGCTGTTACTGTGTACAATATTCTCCTGGTTCTGCTCACTTCATATCAGTTCATGTAATTTTTTTCCAGGTTTAAAAAATATTCTGCTTGTCATTTATTACAGCACAATAATATTTCATTACAATCATATACCACAGCTTGTTTAGCCGTTCCCCAATTGATGAGCATCCTTTCAGTTACCAGTTCTTAGCCACCACAAAAAGACCTGCTATAAATATTTTGTATGGATAGGTCCGTTTCTCTCTCTTTTTTTTTTTTGGATATTTGTGGGATATCTGTGGAACCTCATAGTGGTATTGCTGGATCAAAGGATTTTATAGGCCTTTGGGTCTTTCCAAATTGCTCACCAGCATGGTTAGATCAGTTCACAACTCCTTCCCACATCCCCTCCAACATCCAACATTTTCCTTTTTTGTCATATTGGCCAATCTGATAAGTGTGAGGTGGTACCTCAGGGTTATTTTAATTTGTATTTCTTTAATATTTCAATCTGGTTCCCTCCCAGTTTGACACCTCTGCTTTATGTGATCCAAAACTACTTCATTTCTACACAGATGCTTCATGTCTGTGAAATATGCAACACATGATTTCAGAAGAATCAAGTGTATGTTAACGCCAAGGTACATGGTGAAAGTTAGTAAGCTCTAGCACATTGCCCATTAAGATAAACGAGACATCACATGAAAAGCATTTTCAAGGATGTATATGATATAGAATCCAGTAAAATATAATTTATCAGGTATCAGGCTTACTTTTAAAGTAATTCACATTTAAAATCATTCACTTCACAAGTGTAAGAGGAGCTATGGCCAGAACACAGTTCATGTGAAGAGAAAGATCTCGCTGTTTTGTGGACTACAGACTCAGTGTGAAATAGTGGCCTCAAAAACCAGTGCTGTCTTAGAACTCCAGGACAGAGGCATAGAAGCCTCCAGAACAAGAGGAATGCTATCCTGCGGTCCTCTGTTTTGGGCACACTGCGTCCAAAATACTGTATTTGGATTCAGGTGTCATGTTTTTGGGAGCATTTTGAGGAGATATGGTATGTTCAGAGAAGGTAATTAGGTGACCAGAATGCTTAGGTCACTGGAGACCATGCTATGTTAGGATATTTTACCTGGAAAAAAGAAGAGTTGGGGGAACATGATAGCTGCCTTCAAGTATTTGAAGGGTTGACACATTGAAAAGGAATTAACCTTTTTTTTCTTAGCTCAGAGAATGTCATTAGTTGGATAGGTTGAACAGAAGCAGATTTTGGTTCCATATAAAGAAGAACTTCTTAATAAGAACTCTGCCAAGATGGAATTTGCTTTGATGCAGTGATATGACTATGAAGGATACACCCCCAAAAGACCAAGGCCCATTTATACAAAAGCTGTTTATAACAGCATTTCTTGTAGTAAAGAACTAGAACAAATTACTTGTCTGTCTGTTGAAGAATGGCTGTACAAATGATGGTATATGAAGATAATAGAAGGTTATCATGCTATAAGAAATGAGACAGAAACCTAAGAAGATTTGGATAAACTGATGTATAGTAAAGGAAGCAGAGGAAAAGACTTTATATTATAACATCAGTATTGCAGAAACGAATGAGTCAGACTTATGAACTCTTGATTTATGTAATGATGGTAATACAATTAAAAAAAACAACTTTGAAGACCACCAATTTATCAATCAACAAGCATTTTTATAGCAAGATTCTGATGATACAGAGACAGTGAATGAAAAAATCCCTTGATCGATTATGACTGTAGAAGCCTCATGATGAATCACTCTTCTCACTTCTTAGCAGAGAAGTAATTGACAGTAGGTACAGAAGGAGACTTACATTTTCAGAAAGGACAAACACATGAATTTGTTTGCCTTGACTATTCTTACTTATTAGTGGGGAGAGCTTTGTGTTGAATTCCCATTGCTTCGTACAGGGCCTGGCACAAAAATGATTGTTGTAAGCATACAATAAATGATCGTTGACTGACAGCCTGATGCAAAAAGCTGTAATACAGATTGCTGCTGTTCATTTGGTTCAGTCATATCCCAACTATTTGTGACCCCGTTTGTTTTTTCTTTTTCTTTTGGCAAAGTGGAGTGGTTTGCCATTTCCTTCTCCAGTTCATTTTACAGATGAGGAAACAGAGACAAACAGGATTAAGTGACTTGTCTAGGGTCATATAGCTAGTAAGTATTTGAGGCCAGATTTAAATTGAGGAGGATGAGTCTTCCTGACTCCAGGCCCAACATTCTTTCTACTGTACTACCTAGCTGCCCTGTGATGCAAATCACAATATAATTAAAGTTAGTGAGGGATTTTAGCAGGGATATATTACTTATGTAACTGGAGGATTAAGCAACGTTTTGTGGAGAAGGTGGCACTTTAGCTGAGCCCTGAAGAGAAGAATTTCAATAATTAGGTGATGTGGAGGTAGATCATTCCAAGCATGGAGTATGGGTATGCAGAAATACAGAATCAGGGAAGTTCAGGATTTGGAAGAATCTAATTTGTCTAGAATGTAGTATGTGGTGAGAGTCCAACTCATTTGGCCCTGAATTGTTTTATGTGGCCACGATACAGGACTGGACAATACTAGGAGCATAGTTCATTGGGGTAGAAACTCCCAGTGATATGTTCACTGGAGATCATGAATGATGCTCTCATTTGCATAGAAAGTGGCATTCCATTATTCAGAGTAACTGGTGTCAATTCAGCCATCTCCAACCTTCTCCAAACTGGGACTTCCCGACTTCTTCCCACACAGAGGAGAACTCTCTGGATCTTATCTCCAGTCCCTAAACCCTGGAGAAATATTGTCACTTAGCTTTGAGTGGAGCTGAGTTGTTCTGATGAGAAGATGACTGACAATAGCTAATTCCCTAGCCCATTTTATGTCTCTGATCTGAGACCAAACCATGCTTCTCACCTCCTTCCAGATGTTTGCCCAGCCATTTTGCCATCTGTCCTGTAGCTGCTGCTCTCTTCTATAACTCTGCTCAAAGTCTCTGTGAATCTCTAGTTAAAACTCCCTTCTCTGTCTCCTACTCCTTTATCTGTGTTTTTTCCTCTTTTGGAGTATAAGATCCTTAATTTAAAGGCAGGGACTGTCTCCCTTTTGTGTTATAATCCCTGGTCCTCAGCACTGTGCCTGGCACATGGCAGCCCTTTCTAAACACCTCCTCTTCCATTTCCTTCAAGGTGATTCAAGTCTAGGGCTGAATGCCAAACAAGAGGATCAAAGCTTTATAGTCAGAGAAGACTGACTGGCCTAGCGTTCACAGATCTAAGCTAGGCTAATGGGCAGGAGAAGAATCTGAATATACAGTCATGGGTCTACGTTCCAGGGTTTAAGCCAGGCAAATGGGTTATATCTCTTACCCCTAGGTATCCAGCTCATTTTTTCCTCACCTCAGTGTTTTAGAGAGTTTTCATCTTCCTTCAAGACTCAGGTCAAATGTTTCCTTTTCTATGAAGGTTTCTTTGATTCTTCTTCTTCTTGGTTCTCTATCTCTCTTTAGATTATCTTTACTTCTCAGTGTATATGTTTCATCCCTTCGTTAAAGTATAAACTCCCTGAAGCAGGGAGAGCTTGGTTTTGCCATTATATTCCTAGTGTTTTCCCATAGTAGCTGCATGATAAATGTTGATTTGAGCTGACATGGGTTCAGAATTCAGTGGGGAGGCTGGGAAACAGAATATTAGATCTAAAGTAAGGTTGCAGATTCACTAAGTGTCTGTCCTAGTGTTCTGCCCCCTTAAGTATGTAGATACTTAAGCACCAGCAGGAATACAGTGCTTAGAGGGAGACAGTGTTTGGGTGTTGGTGATTCCATCAAAGAGTTAAGTCCTGTGGGAGCTTGTACACATTCTAGGATTCTTATGAGGAGAAAGAATTAATTCTTTATGTGTTCCTAGGAAGACAAAACAAAAAGTAACTCTACCTTTGTAATGGTAACGATAACCTCAGATTATTTCCAGTTTGGTGTAGATCTTGAAACAAAAGAATCATAGAGTTTCGAGCTAAAGTCAAGTTAAAATTTTTTTTTTCTTTTTTGGAGAGGGGAGGGCAGGGCAGTTGGGGTTAAGTCTAAGGTCACATGTCTAGTGAGTGTTAAGTGTGTGAAGCCGGATTTGAATTCAGGTCCTCCTGACTCCAGAGCCAGTGCTCTATTCGCTGTGCCACCTAGCCGCCCAAGTCAAGTTAATTCTTTATAGTTGAAAGGAACAGAGACCTTGCTTCCTGATTTGGGGTGGGTTTTTTGGTCTTTGTTTTTTGGATGAGTTGACCCCATAGAATTTGAATGTACTCCTGTGGTCCTTCCAATCCTAAATCATCCTTCTTTCCAAATGGAGTTTTGGTGAGGAATCCTAGAAACCATAATAGTCAGGAATCTATACTGCCCCTCTTCCTTGCCTCACCCAGGAGATGTAACATAGTCTCTTTCCTTCTCCAATCTAGGATTCAGGAGATATCCTGACTGCCTGAGTGACTGTCTCATTAAAGTTGTTACTCGCAACTAAGACCATAGTCATTGAGGAATAGAAGAGAAAAGAAGAAAACATTTTTCCTGAAGGACATAGAGGTTTAGGTTCATAATTTAAGACAAAGTAGAACTAAATAATGAAGTTAGTGATGCAGTTGAGTTTAATTTCTCCTATTTTTTCTTACCCCCTTTCACTTTTTTTTACTTAAAGCTAACATATTGTATAAATTCATAAATATACTTTCCATAGCAACTGCATGAATTCAGAGAAAACTGTTTATAGATTTCTTAACATTGTGTGGTTGAAGAATTGACAAAGGTTATGGTGACTTTTCTATTTTTCTCTCTCTCTGTCTCCCTCTGTCTTTTCTTTCTTTGTTTCTCGTTTTCCTAGGCACAATAACCTTCGTGTGCGGCCCAAAGGTCTATCCACTTTGGTGAAGAGTGGGGTCCCAGAAGCATTAAGGGCTGAGGTATGGCAGTTACTAGCAGGCTGCCATGACAACCAGACTATGCTAGATAAATACCGAATTCTTATTACAAAGGTAAGTTACTTTTTGTTTTGTCTTCCTAGGAACACATATTAAAAGAATCCGTTTTACATAGAGCTCAGATGGCACATGCAGTCTTTCTTGTCAGCATGATTGGAAACATTTTATAAATAGTTTTTCCTTTTAGTCTAGATGGCAATAAACAGTAAAAAACCAGTTACCTCTAAGTGTTTCTGGCCTTGGCTCTTCCTTTTTGGATTTGTGTTATTTTATAACAAGGGCGTACCATATTGAATTTTATTTATATGTTAAATATTTTCTAACATGTTTTGGTTAACATTATGCATTTATGAGATTTATAAATATCAATTTCTCTGAGGCCTCAGATACACAGATGTAATTGAAAAGTGAAAACAGCTTTAAAAATTTAATTTTCAAAATCTTTCTCACCCCAGGGAGCCTAACAGTATGGATATTGTAGTCAGTTACCTCCAGCCTTTTTCCATCAGGGCTTTTGTGGGCACCATTGTGAATGCCAGGTCTCCACCATGATGGTGGAGATAAATCGTGGTTTAGGTTAGCTAGGGGCTCCTCTCTCAGTTTTTACTTCCTAAGGTGCACATTTGCTGAAATTTTTTAGATTAAATTAAAAAAAATTTTTAGTATTAGAAGGAAAGATGGTGCCTCATTGTATAAGACCCCTTTGGCCCAGGAGAGGTAAAGTAACTTGCTAAAAGCTAGGTTGTAGCAGATGGCAGGATTACCCAAGAATCCTGATGTTTGTCAGACTAATTCATTGACTTCCATGATGTTTTTTTTTTTTAAATTGAGGATAGCAGCAATAACTGGGATTGATAAAAGAGGAATAAGTATCACATTCTTTTTTTTTTTTCTTTTCCACTTATCCACCTGTACCCTCACTCCACCCTTAGGGCTTACTTGGTGATCATCTTAAATTTTTCAGTGCCAGCAGTCAAAGCTAATAGGCCAAACGAAACAAGACATTTGAAAGAATTCTTGTGTTGTGACCTGAAGATGCCTAGGATCACCAATATGGAGCTGAAAGAACTCTCAGAGGCCATTTTTTCCCATACCTGAGGAGGTCCAGTGATTTTCTTACTGAATATTCTAACACTCACATGGATCTGTGACTTCATTGATTTGAGAGTTCTCTTCAGTGGTACAGATCCCCATCCATGTGTTCTTGCCCATTCCCTGCTCCTCGTAAATATTTTCCCAAAAGGTCACCCTAGGGCATCTGTCCAATGTTCTGGAGGACTTTCTGACATTAGGAAGATGCTAGTGGGGCATTCAGAGTTTTCCTTCTGTTTTCCCATGCTCCTAGGATCATAGGATCCTGGCTGCAGAGCTGGGGGTGGCATCAGAGGCCATCTGGTCCAATCCACTTCTTTTCTTTGTCCATAGAGTATCCTGCCTTCTTGACATGTGACCAACCCATTTTTTCTTGTTATATAATTTTTAGGTTGGTTGTTGGATAAATAGAAAGAAGTGGTCCAAAGATATGTGTTTTTTCCATCCACAAACTGAATTAGCCTCTGAATAATTTCCAGCTGATTATATTTAGGAGGCTTTTCTTATTGGTAATGTGTATTAAAGAGCAGTAGATGCCCCTTTCTGGCATGACTTATAGCTAATGCTAGAGCAACCAAATAAGGTTAGGAATACAGGCTTGGTGATCACATCTGTATGCAATTAATCACATCACCACCCAATGATCACTAAGGGATTAGGAGTTTTAGTTAGGGTTGGGAGGAATATAGACAATTACCCAGGTTGGATCTAATTGAGGAGAGGCATTTTGACAGTCAGAGGGCAGCCTGAGTGCAATTGGGTATCTGGGGAAGGAGAGGAAAGCAAGAGGTCCCAGAAGAGTTTGGATGAAGAAGTAGGAAGGTGATAAAAATTCATTTGACCTATTTTGTAATTTTTGTTTAATGCTCTTCTAATAAAATGCTGATGTCAAAATTGAGATATTAGGACTGGTATAGATTGCAGTAAACTTCAGAATCCTCCAGTCCATTCTGGTCTTCTCTCTTGAGGCCAGTTTAATTTAGCTCTTCTGGTTTAGTTTGCTGTCTCCTAATCAAAGCCATCCTTTCTTTTATTGGAAGAATTAAAAAGAAAAAAGGAGGATATAGAGACATTTTATGCATTCTCTCTCCCCTTATTGTTGATTACCAGTTGAGTGCAATACAGTATTTGCAGAATCTCTACATTTGTTCAGTGTGGAACATATCTCTTGTCAATAACAAAAGTCTCTTGTAATTATTTGTAAAGGTTTTTCTTAAGAAGTATAATTCTGCATCTATTCACACTGCTATTTATCATTGGTAATGAAATCTAATTGTCATGGTGATATATTATGGTATTTAGTTTCCAACCTAAGAATGACTTACAAGGAAAAAAGGCAAAGAGCCTGCATCTTCCCCCGCTTTTTTTGGACAGCTGTATTGAATATGTGACATTTTCTTTCTAAAAAATATAATCAGTGTACTCAGTGGACAGGAAAAACTATAGTTAGATAATTCTAATTTACAATAGCATCAGTTAAAATCTGTTGTGGAATATTGTTCTTTCAAAAATGTATATAGGCCAGAGTTTATTCTAGAAAGGCAAATATAAACTAATTGTTACATGTTTAAGTATTATCAATACTTAGGACTGAATAATAAAGTGTAATTGTAAGGAAATTAATCAGCATAGTTCCCAATTCACTCTGCTGATAAATGACGACCTAGAAATGTATATAACTTGATTTCCTTTGTTAACTTTGCTGTGTGATTTTAAAAAAGCTAACATTTTAATACAAATAATTTAGACTCCTACGACTGTGGTATTGTGCCTATCTTCAAAACTCTTGTAGGAGGAAGTCTAAATGGTATATTAAGTTTTTTAATATATTTTCCTTTTGAGAAGAAAAAATGTCCTTAACTTTTCTCTTATGAGAGAAAGAAGGGGACTTGTCCAAGCCACAAAATTAGATTTTCTGTGTTTTTATTATTTTTTAATAGGCTTTTATGTTTAGAGATGGAAATCAGACAGGCTATTAGTAGACATTCAGATGGTGATGAAAGTTTGTATGTGTGTGCAGAGGGAGATGTAATTTCTGTTATAAGAACATGGATGTAAGGAGAACCTGTGCCTGTTGTTGATGATCGCTCCCTAGCTACCAGTCTCTACTTTTTGGCCCAATTTAAAATGTCCTTTCTTGTTACATCTCTGCGAGAATTTCCAATACTTAGGTTGGTCAAACATACACGAATATATAATCATAGAAAACTTAAATTAAATGTGTCAGAGTTCTCAGGTGGTTTGTGGATTCTTGCAGAGCAGTGCCACTGGTGTGTATTTCTGCTGGTGCTATCTAGAAACTTCTGCCTTGTAGAGAGGTCTGTCTATTCTGGATTAAACTGAATTTGCATTTCAGTACCTACAAATTTCCAACTTTCACATTGGCAAGTTTCTTCTCTAGTTATACTGATATGAAATTTAGATAGACTTCTCCTTTTTAATATTCCAGAAATGTATATCCACTAATTTCCCACCCATTATTTGCCAAAGTATAACCCCTTGTAGAAGCAGTTCTTATTTTTACATATAAGATTTTGACTTTTAAAAGACAACTACCATATCATTTGGTAACTTTCTCATAAATTCTTAATTTTTATGTTGTAATACCACCTTTAGTTCTTAGTTTGGAGTATAAAACCTTTCCCTTTTATTTGTGCTCAAATTTTGATCTGGCTTAGCCTCAAGCTACGCTGTATTTTAATCATGACTGGTGCCTTGGTCTTTGCTTTTGCCATTTCTTTTGAATAAAGAACATGCCCCATTGCAACCTTGACCTCTGACTGCACACAGGATCACAGACTCTCAGAGCTAGAAAAGGGACTCAGAAGTCATCGGGCTCCACTCCTAGTGGAAGGAAGGAGACAAGAATATGTTTGGCACCTACTCTGTGCCAGGTACTTGTCTAAGTGCTTTACAAGTATTTTATTTCATCCTCACAGCTGCTCTGGGAGAGATAGGTGTAGTGATTACGCCATTTTACAGGCAGCAAAACTGAGGCAAACAAATTAAACGAGACTTTCCTAGAGTCACACAACTAGGAAATCACCTCCACAGACTGAATCCATTCTACTTAAGTTCCCATCCAACCTGGAGTGCTCATAATCTACCTTCTATAAAGTAATTTGCATGACTTATAAATGAGACTTTTCTTCCAGCATCACTTCTCCTAAGCTCATTAAATTGGGGGCGATTCTGATATAAAGAGATCAACTATTTATAAAGTAGTCACTGTAATTAGCTTTAACGTGCAGTGTGGGGGCTTAAACATTTCCTGTCACATAGAATGCGTGCCTCTTTTCTCCATAAGATGCAGGAGTCAAATGTACTGCATAGGCCTTCTGGCCAGAAACAGTGCAATTTCCCCTTATTCTTTTTTAATGCTTCCTCTCTCTTCAACTATTTCTAGTAGTAGCAGCTGCTAGCTAGTGGCTAATTTGATTTTTGTTTTAATATTCATTTACCTCTACATATTTGTTGCTTTTTTGGAGCAGATTAGTTTTATAAATTGACTCAGATGTTGTCTTAAAAACTGTCTCCGAGCTGTTTTCTTAAATAGCATCTACTTTCACATAGAAGAGTTAATAGAGAAATCATATACAGAGATAAAATTTAATAGGAATAAATATCGAGACCCGCCTTGGGTTAAAAAAAAAAGGAGTCATTTAAGTTAAGGTTGGAGGATGTGTGGCTAGGCAGTAGTAAATGTGAAAACTCGGTATGAATCACCAGCGTGAGTAGCACAGCAGCCCAGAAACGTTATGTTATCTTAGCATTGATGGAGGTAGAGTGGACGTGTTAGCTCTTCTGTGTGCTGTGCTGTGAACCAGCCCCTTCTGGAGCACCGCTTGCAGTTCTGGTTGCAGCGTGCTACAAAAGGTATCGACGGATTAGACTGAAGAAGGGATCATCTCTGTAGCTTCTCCTGTGTGCTGGGCAGTGTGCCGAGCGCCTCACAGATATCATCATTTGGTTCTCACAATGGCCCCGCGAGGTCAGTGCTGTTATTATCCCACATTAGAGTTGAAGACATTGAGGCTGACTGAAGCTAAGTGACATGTGTATGGCGTCACACACAGTAAATTGCAGCTGGATATGAATTCAGGGCTTGACTCCAGGCCCAACATGATGTTCTCCGTGCTGCCTTGTGTAAGGGATAGAAATGGAATAATGGGAATATTGGGATAATTTTGAATGGGATAATGGGAAGTTTTGAGACTGTTATATATATCTGTTGGAGGCGGATGGATGTTCAGCTTGGAGTAAACAAGATTATGTGCAGGAGTAAAGATTGTGGGGAGAAAGCCAACCTCACGTTCATAAGGCATTTACTTTGTGCTAAAGGAGTTACCATTATTATCTCATTTGACCCTCATAACAACCCTGAGAGAGAGATGCTGTTATTACCCCCGTTTTACAGATGAAGAAACCGAAGCAAACAGAAATTGAGGGACTTGGTCAGAGTCACAGAAGTAGGAAGTGCCTGAGGCCATATTTGAATTCAGATCTTCTTGACTTTAGGCTCAGCACTTTTCACACTGCACCAAGTAATAGCTATCTTGAAGTTTCTTTTTTTTTTAAATAAGGATTTGCCTGTTTTCTCTGACCCCATAAGGAAACTGCAGAGAGGCAGATATAAGTTTGATATTCAGGAAAAAAAATTCCTGAGTGTTAGGCTTATCCAAAAATAGAAAGGGCTGATGTAGAAAACCGTGAATGTCTCTTTACAGAAGGGGCTAGTTCACAGCAGAGCACACAGAAGGACTAACATGTCCACTGTGCCTCTATTAATGCTAAGATAACATGGCGTTTTGGTGCATGACTCCTTTCATTAGGCACTGATGAATACTTGTAGGGGATAGTGTAGACAGAAGTATCAGTTGGGCATAGGTTGGATTGGCTTAGCTTTGCAAGCCTTTCCAACTCTAAGAGTCTATGATTTTGTGAGAATCTGAGAATTTGTACCTGATATTTCATAAGGTATATTTCTTTGCATTTTTTGGACAGAAATACTTTTCTTTTTATTGTACAAGATAAAACTTAGAATTTGTATTATGTAAATGTGGAAGCATGCTAAAGAAGTTGGATTAGAAGTGGATAGGACCTTTAGAGATTGGATCTACCTTTTCATTTTGTGAGTAAAGAAACAGAGATCTGGAGAAATTAAGTCAGAATGAGGTCAAATAGGTATTTAGGAACGGAACAGAGATTTTATTGTTGACTTGTTTCAGTCATGTCTGACTGTTGCCCCATTTGGGGTTTTCTTGGCAAAGATACTTGAGTGATTTGCCATTTCTCTTTCCAGCTTATTTTATAAGTGAGGAAACTGAGGAATTGAGAGGTTTTGACAGACTTGCCCAGAGTCATACAGCCAGTCAGTGTCTGAGACCACATTTGAACTCAGGTCTTCCGGATTCTAGGACTGACACTATCTACTCTGCCACCTACCTGCCCCTTTAAAAAAAAATAAATCAGTTTTATTTTATTTTCAGTTCCAAAGTCTCTTTCTCCTTCCTTTCCCTCCTTCATCCACTGAGAAGTCAAGAAAAACAAAACTTGTTACACATATGTGGTCATGCAAAGCAAATTCCCCCATTAGCCATGTTACCTTGTACCTGCCTATGAATTTAAACGTCGTTATCTTTTTTCTTTGCTGTTTATTCTCTTCCATCGTTTGAGAGAATATTATTTTCCTCTGGAGTTCATTTAATTCATATGCACGTAACTTATAATAAACCACCCAACAAAAATATATTTCTTTAAAGATAAGCTTTTCCAGAGCCATCTTTCATACCAGGAAAGCAGCATGAAATAAACAGCCAGCCTTGGAGTCAGAAAAGCCTGAGTTTAGTTCCTGCCATTGACATGAACTGCCAGTGTGACTCCCAGCAAGTCATTTAACCTCTCAGTTTCTCAGGAAACTCTGGCTTTGGTAAAATGACAATTGTGTGTCTGTAATGATAACAGCGGGTTTACCCTTACCCACCCCTACTTGACTAGACTGATAAAACCAGAGCTCCAGACTAGAAGAATAGAAAAATAGATGGATGACCTGCTGGTCATCTCCCAGTTAACCTCTCTGTGTCATGAGTCCTGCTTCTTTATATCCAGCCCTAATCTAGCGCCTGTGCTCCTTCTCACATCTCTGTTTCCCTTTGCGTTTCTTGGCCTGCCAGTCTGAAAAAGAATTTGTGACTGTTCCCACAAACCCTTCCCTCTTCCTGACCTTGATAGAACTTTCCAGAGTACTACCATCTTTTTAGTCACTCAAGTTCCCAACCGTAGAATTGTCCTCAGCTCCTCACTGTTCTTGCTTGCAGTCGCACAGAATGTCCAGTCTATGGTCAGATTGTTTCTGTCTTCTCACCATCTACTGTCTACACCCTGTTCTCTCCTCTCACTTATCCACAGCCCTGCTACTGTCCCGAATCAGGTCTCACCTGAGCTGTTGTAGTGATGGCCTTCCAGATGCTTCTCACTGCCTCAGTCTCTCTGCTTTCCAATCCATCTTACACTCAGCTGTCAGAGTGAATTTTCTAAAATGTAGATGTTGCTTCACCCCCTGCCCCAACCCTGCCCTCCTCACTAAAATCCAGTGACTCCCTATTACCTCAAGAATCAGGTATAAATTTCTCAGTCTGGCATTTAAATCTCTTCGCGATTGGCCTTTTTCAAACTTTCCAGTCTTCTTATGCTTATCTTCTTTTATATATTAGGCATTTCCACTACTTGGCCAGAATATGCCATCTCTTGGCTCTGTCTTTGCTCTGGTTATAACCCCCTTCCCCCACACTCTCTTGGAACATTCTCTCTTTTCCTCTCTGCCTCCTGAATTCCCTGATTTCCCCTAGGACTTAGCTCAAATTCTGTCTTCTGCAGAGGCCTTTCCTGGCCTGTGTCTCCTCTCAGCCCCTGCCCCCCTCCCACCCACATTAGTACCTTTCTTCTGAGATCACCTTCCATATGTTCTGTACAAATATCGTGGTCTGTACATAATTAATGGGATATTATCCCCACCCTACCCCACATTAGAATGTGAGCTTCTTGAGGGCAGCGTCTGTGTTTTTACATTTCTTCGTCTCATCATTTAACACAACGCCTGTGTACAGAGTAAGCATTTAATAAATCTGGGTGATTGACTAGCTAATCCCTGCATAACTTTCTGTCTTAGAGATCAGAGATTGCAGCCGCTACAGATGAATTGCCAGTAAGCTTCCGCTACTCTCGAGTCATATGTCATCTTTGTATTGTGCAGTGTTAGCCTTTTAGGTTTTCTGTTGTTTCCATTATGTTCTCATTTTAAGTATTTTTTGCTAAAGTGATTATGAATAATCCCAGTGTAATTATAATTTCACTTTGCATTGTGCTTTTAGAAACAGTTAACTGGGAATCATTGAGTCTGGCATAGAGAAGGCTTTAATCCTGACTTGGGTCACAGGACTGGGAGCACATTATGCTTGTATTCCAAGTCCTTGGATATAGCAAAGAAAAAAGGATATGTGTACATATGTGTATGTATTGTACATGTGCATATGTAGAGTTCTCAAGTTTCTCTGCAGCTTATTTTAACAAGTCTAGCAGAACTGACTGTCGTTTTCATAATTGTTGTCCATATAATGAGGAGCCAAAAATCAGGGGGCTGTTGGATCAATCAGTCGACGTTTGTTAAATGCCTACGTGCCAGGAACTGCACTAAAAACTCTTGGAGATTTTAAAAACATTTTATCTAACTCAGAGTGTTCCCGTGTATCACAGGGATTTGTAGATGTTACAGGCACTAATCAAGGTGGTGTTAGGTAAGAAATGTCATATTTTAGAGCCTCATTACTATGGGTCATTTAGCAACACTAGGATTAGATTATTTTGGTTATTATTGAAATGTGATAAATTGAAATGATAATTTATTAGTACCTCCTTCCCCCCATTGCCTGTCCCATTGTCGCTTTCTCTCTGTAGTTTTTCTTTTTATATTCTTGTAGTTTTATATATTGATTTTTTTGGGTTCTGTTTTCTTCATTGCATAAAATTGTTTGTAAATGTTGACTTATATTCATGTTCCTCATTTGCACCATTTTTAATTAGATTATGATATTCCAGTGATATGCCATAACTTGAAGCACAAAATTTGTAATTTTATAGTCTTTGACTATTGTATAGTAATTGCTTTTTAAAGCTTGACAATTTATGTAGTAATTTTACAGTAGACTTATCGTAACATAACTTCTCATTACTTGGAGTCAGATATGCTGAGCATCAGACCACGTATTCTGAAAATGTAACCACTGTGTAAAAGAGTTGGGTATAGAAAAATCCATTGGGCAAATGGTAGTTTCTTTTTCCTGGTACTAACATCATAAAAAGGGTTCTGTTATATGCATATAACAGTTGTTCAACCTGATTTTTTTTTACAGTTATTCAGAAGGCTATTATAAATGTACAATAACGTGCTTTCAGAGGCCTTACTAAAAATAACTGCATATCTGAAGTCCTGTTTCATCTCTTCCCTTTCTACCTCTGTTTTACTCCCTGTCCTCCTTGTCAGGGAGTGGGGTGGGGACCAGGAAAGGCCTTATGTAGAAGGTATGCTTGATCTGAGACTTGAAGCATATCAGTTCTCGGAGGCAGAAGTGAGGAGGGAGAATGTCTGTTCTAGGGATGGGGGACAGTGACAAGGTATCAGCATGGGAAATGCAAGTTGTTGCTGTGTGCAAAGGCTTAAGTTGTAGAGTATTTTGAGGGGACTGCAAAAAGACTGGAAATAAAGAAAGGATAGATCCTGGTTCACTGAGCTTTAAATGCCAAATGAAAGAGTTTATATTTGGCCCTCAGGATAACAGGGAGGTCCTGGAGTTTTTTGGTTAGAAGGGAGACTTGGTCAGACCTGCGATTTAGGAAAATTACTTCATTGGTTCTTTGTAGGATAAATTGGTATGGAGAATAATAAAGAAGTTATTGAAGTAGTCCAGCTGGACAATGATGAATGCCTGAAATCTAGTGAACCACAGAAATGGGGTTGCTTAAAAGAAGCATATCTAAAAAGCAAAGTCATATACAAAATAAAAATGAGAAGTAAGAACAAAATTTAATATGCATAGGGTGACTTCCACACAGCAGGAGATACTATCAGATGAAACAAAAACAAAAATCCATAATAGAGATAAAAAGGAAATTACATTATGCTGAAAAGAACATATATGACAAATATTAGTATTAAACTTGGCAAACTTCAACTGCAATACAGTCTAAATTCATAGAAGAAAAATGAACAATTACAAGAAGGCACAGACAATAAAAATTGAAGTAGGATAATTTGTGTCCCTCTCTCAGATTTGGATGGATATATAAAATACGGAAATGTAGAACTCAGCTAATTTGTAGAAAGCTACAGTTCAACAATTTATGGCCTTTTCTGCATAGGATTGCTAAGGAGTATGTGTATTTCTCAGCATCATAGGGAACTTTTCAGACATTCACCATGTGGTAGGGCAGAGATATTGCAAAAAAATAGTATGAAAGCAGAAATACTAAACACATCATTTATAGACAATACTAATAGTTCAGGGAATGCAAACAAAAGACATAGACACAAATGGAGACTTAATGAAATCCTGAATGAATGGGCCAAAGCAGAAATCATAGAAATAGTTAGTAATTATGCAGTAGAAAATGATAATGCCAAAATTTCTGGGGTACATATAAAGAATCCTCCTAGAAAAAAGGATATCTTTTTAAAAAAAGTAGAATTATCAGAACTTATTATATGCTAATGAAACTGAGAAGAGAAAAGAAACTGAGGAACATCTTCAAAAATATAAAATACCCAAACAGAAGACCAAATAGAGATCTTAAATAATCCATTATCTGAAAAGAAAATAGCACTAGATGTAAAGAAAAGAAACTACCAAAAGGTGGTTGTAATGGAGGAAAGTTCTGGTCCTGATGGAATTTTAGTAGAATTCTGTCAATTTTTTAAAGAAATATTAATACCAATACTATACAAATCATTCTCAAAAGCTAAGAAAGAAGTTGGTTCCACCCCAGCTGGGTGACTAGAAGAATTTGATGCCCTCAGCAGAAGTAGGAGAGGTCTGAAAGAAGATGAGTTTGAATGGAGGAAGATGAGTTCTGTTTTAGACAAATTGAGTTGAGGTGCTTGTAGGAAATGCTCTTCAGAAAATATGGAAGGCAACCGAGCATGTGGAATTGGAATTCCCAAGGGAAACTAGAGCAGAATATATTGATCAGATAGTTATCGGCATAGAAAGGGCTGTTAGGGGATGAGTTCTCTAAGGGATAGAATGTAGATTGAGAAGAGAAGAAGGTCCAGGATAGAGCTATCTAAAGGAGTGACATTGGTGCTATTGAGCCAAAACCACTAACAAGTTAACTTTTGTGCATTTTTTGTCTGGAGGGCAAGAAGAGCAAGTCCAGTGACTCTTTTATATGACGCCACTTAAAACTTGTTGAAAACAGCACCCCAACTCCTCTCCCCTCACTTGGAAATCTTTTCTCCAGGCTCTGTATCACCATTTGCTTTAACGCTTTCTCTAATGGTGATTTTGATTACCATTATCACCTTATTCTTTTTTTTTTTTGGAGGGTAAGGCAGGGCAATTGGGGTTAAGTGACTTGCCCAAGGTCACAGGGCAAGCGTTAAGTGTCTGAGGTTGGACTTGAACTCAGGTCCTCCTGACTCCAGGGCAGGTGCTTTATTCACTGTGCCACCCAGCTGCCCCATATGACCTTATTCTTGACAAGCTCTATATTTGCAGTATCTCATTTAAAACGTGTTATAAATGTGGTGTCTGTAAATTCTTTTAGAGTAGGAATGGTTTTCAATTTTTGTACTTGTATTCCTGCTGCCTGGAATGGTTCCTCACTTCTGTCAGCTGGTTCTCCTGACTCTCTTTCTCAACACATATCCCACTTAGTAGGTATTTCCTGGTGTTTCAGAGCATCTTATAACTGATCCTGGAGATCATGAGTAGCCCCTGGAGGGGGCAGAGATTGCAACATGGATTTATCTCTTTTGTTGCTCATAACTGTGTGAGGTGGGCATTGCAGATAGTCTTCTTATCTCCATTTTACATATAAGGAAATATTCTCAAATACAACTGTCATTGACCAAATTTTATGATAACATGACTTGACCAAAATGACACAATCCCATTAAAGTGGGAACTCCTTGAGGGGAGGGACTGGGTTTTGTATCTCTGGCACTTAGTACAATGCCTGGCATATAATAAGCACTTATAAATGCTAATTGGCTGATTGACTTGGAATTGAATTGAGGTCTTATAGTGACATATTACTGCCACCAACCTTAGTATCCTATAGGGTCTTCAAAAGCCACTTATTCCATACTGTCTAATTTCTGTAACACGTCCAATATGTGGTCATCCAAATTTCTTTTTTAAAAACTAAAAAAAATTTTTAATAAGCACTTATTTCCCTCCTTCCCACCCTCCCCAGTTTAAAAGTAAAATGAAACCCATATAAACCTGAAGTCTTTCTTGAAAGGTCTCACCCATTCTACTTTCAAATAGTTCTCATCATTAATTTTTTTTCTTACATTAGGCTTAATGTTGCCGCATTGCAATTTCCATGTATTGTTGGTGTTGTTCCCACTGGGATCAAACAGAGTAAGCTCAGTCTTCCACATGAAAACCCTTTAAAAATCCTATCAATAAGAAAATCCCCCCTCCCCCAATAATAAATCAGATATCATGTATGGTTCAATCACTGATGTAGGATACTAGGTTACTATCCTGTTTCTTGCTGCCAAAAATTCCTGTCTTTCTCATAAAGGTCTATTTCAGCCAGTCAGCCAGTTAACTAGCACTCATTGACCACCTTCCATGTACAAGGCACTGTGCTAATTGTTAAGGATACAAAACAAAGCAAAAGACAGTCCTTACCTTCAAAGAGCTTACACTCTAATGGGGAGACAGCATCCAGACAATTATGCACAGATAAGGTATACACAGGAGAAACTGGAGGTTAGTGTCAGAAAGAAAGTGTGAAGATTAGTGAGGACTGGGACTTATCAAATGTGGGTTGCGGTGAGAATCAAATGAGAGAACATGGGTAAAAACCTCAAAGTATATGTCCTATGCTTTCTAGCCTCTTGGTCTTTGTTCTAACCATTCCCTGTCTCTGGAGTGTGTCTTCTCCCCTTGTGTACACCATCCCCACTTGCCTCCCCTTCTCCACCAGTCGAAACCCCATCAAGAGCCCTTTGAACAGAATTGTTCTCTGTTGAGACCGATCATTATAATTTGTTTATACCTCCCTTATCCTGCTCTGTTTTATGGTTGTTTCTTACCTCTCCTTTCTTGTAAGTTCTTTAAAGGAAAAGATCTTATGTCAGGCTTAGAGATTTAGATTTAGCATAGTGCTTTGTGTTTAGTGAGTACTCAATAAATGCTTGTAATACTAATTGCTGTCCCATGTTTCACCTCTTAACTAGTCCCTTTCCTCTGCACATCAGAGAGTGTGTGTGTGTGTGTGTGTGTGTGTGTGAGAGAGAGAGAGAGAAAGTAGACAGTAATTAGTATTACAATGTAGAAGACTAGTAAATATTACAGAGAGAAAACTAAATTTTGTGAAATAATGAGTACATTATCAAACCTGCTATAGAAAGAAAAACTATTTCTTGATATAGTATCTGTATTTTACTTTCTTGAGCATGTTTTTATGCAAAAAAGCTTCATTTCATTTGTTCTTTTCAGACTAGTACTGTCCAAAAGCAGAGTTGACTTTTTCTATATATCATGCTAAATGACTTAAGGGGAAATTATTTCCCCAATGTGTAATTTGCCATATATGACCATTGATCAAATATCTGGTTGAAGCATATTTTACTTTAGAAATCACTATTTAAATTTTAAGACAATATGTTATACTGTACAGTAAAATTCCATTACTGGACATTGAAAGAAAAATGTCTAAGGTAGCATATGAAAAATTATATTTTTATAGGATTGAATATCATTTGGTGAATGTTTAAAAGATATCCAGTAATGATTATATCAGATACATGTAATTTTATTATATGCTTCATAAGTGAATTAAAATTACACTTTAATTGAATAGATAAATGGTTGATTTTACTTTTTATTACATAATTTGTGTCTTTTAAAAGCTAATTAATTTTAAACTGTATATAAAATAAATGAAACTCACCATAAGGATACTGGGTTTCACCAGGAGGCAGGCATAGCTTAATTACAGTGATCCTCTGTTCTGTGTCATCACCTTGTCTAGTTGTAAGAAATGAGCTTTTTGATAGAATGGGGTTATCCCATCTGGGACTGTACTGCTGATATTTATAAAAGTCACAGTAAGACTTTGTTCTAGGACATTACTGATGAAGCTGTGGTATCTACTGTGTTTTCTTCAGATTTGTATTTCTCTCTCCTCTATTCCCATCCTAGGAAAGAGCAAAGTAGAAAGTTGTGGATTAGGAGGAAACATTCATTATATAATTTGAATATTTTAAATATAAGGATGGATTTCCTTAAGATAATTTTTTACCTATCAAAGTATCATTGGGAGAGAAATTCTTTTGTGAAAATATAGCTTACTCGAATTCTTTCACCTGAATGATGGGAATATAAATGCAAAAAGTCTTTTCTCAAGTAGTATTATATATGTAGAAATGATTGTGCTTTTTTATATGTGCCTTTTGTATTTTCCTCTTCTAGGCCTTTTATATATATATATAGCCTAAAATTGCCACTCGTCTAGGTGAGAAACATGAATTTGTATAGTCATCTATTTGTACATTTTAAATATTTGTTAATTCACAGGCCAACAATTTGCTGGAAGCCAGCATTTTTTTAATGTCAAAACATCCATATAATTTCTTTTTTGTTCCTTTTTGGTTTTATTGAGGCCTTTTGGTTTTTCATCTCAGTAATTTCTTGAATGTACATCCCCTCCCACTCAACAAACCTTTCCTTATAATGAAGTTTAAAAATTTTTAAAATCAAAACTAGCCAGTATATGAATGGTGTATCTGATAACACTTGTAACATTCCACACTCCTAGTCCTTCCTCTCCATCTTCAGTAAAAAGAAAATGGTGCGTTTTCTTCTTTTTTCAGGGTCATGTTTGTTCATTATAATTAAATAGCATTTCATTTAATTTTATTGTCCCTTCAGTTTGCATTATTATAGTCATTGAGTATACTATCTTCCTGTTTATGCTTACTTCAATAAGCTTTAGTTTTGTCTTCATGTTTCTTTAAATTTCCCAGATTTGTTGTTCTGACTTTGTTTACCGTTCTTTGCTAGTACAAGAGTGCTGCTGTGAATATTTCAGTATATGTGAGACTTTTTGTTGTCTTCGACTTCTTTGGGGTCAGCAGTAGAATCTCTCTCTCAATGGCCATGGACATATTAATCAATTTCTCCTGCCCCCATGATTTCCAAGTTGCTTTTTTAAAACGTGGGAGTCAGTTCAAGTGTACCAGTGTGCCTGTCTTACCGTAACCCCGTCATCATTGTGTCTTCCTGTTATTTGTCATCCTTGCTTATTTGCTCCATGTGAGATGATACCATGGAGTTAGTTTAATCCATGTAGTTTCAGTATTAGTACAACCGCTACCTTAGAAGAATTCTCAGCACTTTGCATTTTTGAGTGTCTTGTGTTGTGCCTTTATAGCAAATATAGTTTATGCTGTTCTTTAGTTTGTAATATTAATAAGGTTAAGGTAACTGAAGGAAATGATGTTTTCTGAAGTTATCTTACTTTTTATGGAATTGGAGTGGGAGTGCACTGTTCAAAAGGAGGCTATTTTTTAACAGTTCATTCAGAGGCATAACGTTTCTGTAGCACATTTAAGCAAGGCTCTTATAATTTACTCATTAGAACTCATTAAATCTCTTTGAGGGAGGTGGGTGGCAGTGGTTTTTTTGCAATTTCATAGATGTCAAGAGTAAGGACAAGAAGTGTTCAGTAAATTTCACAGTATTGCTCATAGTGCTTGTCACAAGTGTGTAGTCAAAACTTGGCTCTTAAATTACAGTTTTGAATTTAGGACCACTCATTAAGGTCATCACCAAACATTTATGAAGTGTGTCTAGTAAATTAAGAGCTGTAGAATAATGTTTTCCAGGGCTTTCTCTTTTTCTCTTTATATCGTGCATGAGAATATCTGTGGTTTATTAGTTATAAACAGTGCTATTTTGCATAAGTTTTCTTTCAACCATGAGTTTCATTTTCTAAGCCTGAAACCTTGACTAATGCAAGGATATGGCATTTTCATCCTTCTACTTATTTTGGACCTATAGTTATATAAACACACCATCACTTAAAAAAAAATCTTCATGAGAATGTCCTAAAAATTCACAAGTTGGGGAGAAGTGTGCTCCATGAAATATGTTTCTTTGTGTAACTATCTTTTTCAGCTTTTTAAAAATTAACTTTCTGTCTGCCTTTGTCTGTATGTTAATATGCAGTAGTGAAAAGATCATGGACATGGAAGACTGAAGAAGACTTAACTTCAAGTATAGCTCGAATACTTTCTAGCTGGTTTTCCCTGTTCAAGGTATCTAACGTTTTTGGGCCCCAGTTTCCATACCCATAAAACACAAATAATAATATCCACACAGCAACATGGAGTTGCAAAGAAAGTGATTTATAAATTTTTAAATGCTACTCAAAAATGAATTTTCTCTTATCCCCCTCTGTCTTTCTCTTTTTAAAAATTCTTCTTTCTCCTTTCTCTCTTATTAATTCACTCATTCTTGTTCTGTCTCTTTAAAGTCTCCATAAATAGGCCTGAATTTATAGGTACAATTGTTTAATTTACTTATTAACTAGGTTTCTTATGTCCGATTAATTTTTTAAAGTATAGAAATGGAACATTTTTTTATGCCACTCAAATAAAAAAACTGAAAGTTCTAGTATTACCCAGATAATTTTATTTGGTTTTCATTTAAATGGCCTTCAGTTAGAATTTTTCGTTTTCTCTGTAGGTCAGTTGGCTCTTGATTTTTCTTTTTCTTAACTTTTTTTTTTAACTACCTCTTAATGAGTTTCCTCCTACAAATTTAGTGGCTAGAAAATTAGATTAGAAGTTATGAATTTGGGGTTATATTATGAAACACTCAGATTCTCTGTGTTTTCTTTTTCTGATACCTATTCTCCATTTAATGGGCATTCTATGGGAGAAATGCATTCTTTTTTGTTCTTTTTTCTTTTTTAGAGGGCAATTGTGGTTAAGTGACTTGCCAAAAGTCACACGGCTAGTAAGTGTGTCAAGTGTCTGAGGCAGAATTTGAACTCAGGTCCTCCTGACTGCAGGGCTGGTTCTCTATTCACTCTCCACCTAGCCACCCCGGGAGAAATATGTTCTACATAACAGAGATTTAATGGCAACAAACTTCCAGTTCTCTCTTGCAAATTAATTTCCCAGGCTTTTCTGCCTGCCGCTTAGCAAATGGGCTGCAACTGAGTTTGGGTCCTTTTGGACTTGGAAATTTTGGGCCTTTTATGAAATGCTTTTACTTCTTTATGAAAGACGTTGTGTAAAGACCAGATAAAATACTGTTATTGCTACTATGTGTGAGGGGAAAGCCCTAACATCTCCATTTGAAGTCTGAGTTTTTATTCAAACAAATTGAATGCTGGGCTAAATAACTATTTGTTTCATTTAATCCTTTTCATTAGATTAAGATTATAGCATCTTGATCACTGCTAATTTCTAAACAATTTTTTTTTGGTTGAAGGCTTTTATTTTCTATGCTTCAAGAGTTGTTTTTTTTAGACATCCTTCAAATAAGTACATTATATACAGTGATTTTTAGATCCAAATATTATTTTGTTATGTGAGAGTAATAGCTATAAATTCTCTTAAATTATATCTCCATTTTCTCTAGTTTTCATTCTCTTCCAATATACTGGCTCCTTTGCTAGGGTCTTTAAATACAGTCATATCTCCCCATCCTTAAAAAACAACAACAACAATAAAAAACAACTTACTTGAACTGTTACTATCTGATGATTCTCTTTACCTCAAATAAATGGTGATACGGTTAAATGATTAGCTGGGGATCACACATTAAAAAACAGAGACAGGATTTGAACCCAGGTCATTCCAGGAAAATGTGTTCTAGTGGAAAGAGACTCAGATGGACCCCAGTGCAAATCCAGTTTCCACACATAGCAATCATATAATTTACCAAGGGCAGGTGGGTCACTTAAACTGTGTGGACCTTAGCTCCTCATCTGTAAAAGGAGAGAATAGGACTAGATGGTCTCTAAAATGTCTTCCAACTCTAAATCTTTGCACTTTTAATTCCAAAAATGGCACTCTTTGTCTTCTGTAATTGTTCCCTCCTCAGATTGTTTATTAATCTTGGAGATATTTTTGGGGAAACTGATAAGGCTAGTGATGAAGTTATATTCTTTTGTTACATAGTATTTTTCATTTGTTTCTTTCTGATGCACTTAATTAAAATATGAAATATCAATTGAGATCCGTGTTTGTGTCTTATCCTTCTTTCTGCATCTAGACTGTAAGCTTCATGAGGGTATAAACTTTGTCTTGTATAAACCTTATTTCTGCTCCAGCACCTGTCACTTTGTGGAATGAACAAATGGACTCAGGTAAAAATGGAACTACTTCAGGGATTTGCGGCTCAATCGAGGTAATAGAGTTACAGAAAAACATGTTGAGGATAACCAGTTGACTTCACACCCATAGGGGAGGTAGGGGGTTATGCACCCTAAGCTTGTGAAGACTTCTTCAATCAGAATGGAGCAATGAGAATGATTTAATCCAGTGGCCAAGAAGGCAAAGGCAGCTAAAGCGGGCTCTGTGGAGTGCTTAGAGTTTGGTCAGGCATTGAAGAGTCCAAAGTCAGCCATTGTATCCCAGGCCATTGCCAGTCATCTTGACTTTTGTCTCGCCACTGGACTTTGATGACTCTGGAAGAGAGAGTGAGGCTGATGGCTTTGTGCAGTTCTGCCTCACTTAAATCTAATTCATGCACAAGTCAGGATGTCACCTGTTATGTCATTGGTGCTCTTCAAAGATGAAGGATGAACGATGTTATTATTGATGGGGGCAGCTAAGCAGCACAGTGGATAGAGGGCTGGGCCTGAAGTCAGGAAGACTCACTCATCTTCATGAATTGAAATCTGTCCCCAGACACTTGGTAGCTGTGTGACTCTGGGCAAGTCACTTAACCCTATTTGCCTCAGTACCTCATCTATAAAATGAACCAGAGAAGGAAATGGCCAACCACTTCAGTTGCCTTTGCCAAGAAAACCCCAAATGGGGTCACAAAAAGTCCGACATGACTGAAAACTGACTGAGCAGCAACACATTTCATATAAGAAAAGCCCAGAGAATCTGAATAGTTTGCTCAAAGTTACATGAGAAGCAAACCAGGGAAATAAATCCAGGTTCTTGGCTTCTGAATCCAGAGTTCTTTCCATTAGATCTCTCCTTGTCCCTCCCCCCATTCCCCATTTACAGCATCTTTGACTCATACAAGTGATGAGGATCTCTACAAGATGAGGGAATAATTGAGCTCTTTCACTTAGTTTTTAATAGTCCCCATCTTTATGAGTGGACTACTTCACAAGCATAGGAGAGAAATAGTTGGTGATTTATTTAGTGATTATAATTAAAACAAAAACATACAATTAAGTCCCCTTGATACTTTTCATCCTCTGTTTCTCAGATGTGACTTGGCTTTTCCCCCTGAAATTGGAAGCATTGGCATGTTGAAAGATAGGTGTTTTTGCTCCCTCTTCCTTGAAAAGATCTTTTTTGATGTGTATAGGAAATAAATCAAGCTTGTTGATTGTAGTGAAAAGACAGTGTTAAGATAATGCTGTAAAAAGAATCATGTTTCATCCTGGTGGCGTGGGGGTAGTTTTGCATTAAATGTTCTGGGACTAATTAATCAGGAAAGGACTCTAATTAAAAAGGAAACTACTTACCAGCTGCCTGCTCAGGCTGTTTTACAGAGTGAAATTGTAGAGCTGGCTACTTGTACAACTTTCTGGCTACATTCCGCCTTCTTACGTACCCAGGGAAAGAGGGTGAATTAAGGATTTCAAGGAGATCCTACTTTGTAATGACCTACCTAAGAATATTTAGGATTACAGCTTTGAATGTTTAAAAATCTGCTCTTTAATTTGAAATACTTATAAATGTTAGTATGAGTATTTAGAATGAGGGAGTTTAATGGCAAAAATGAAAGGTTTTGTATCTTTTGTTTTAAGTAAAATGTTGCACATTGCCAGATATAGTATATTAAAATCTTAAGGGCCCATGATTTTGTTGGTTTGCAAACTTTTTCCATATAGGTTAATTGTAACTGCCTATTGTCCATATTTTCAGAGTTATTTGAGGATAGAAGAGGTTAAGTGTGTCTTTCCGGTGGTTACAAAACTAGTACATGTCTGAGGTGGAAGGAGCCTAGGGCTTCCTGGGTTTCACATCTAGCTCTGTATCCCCCTGTGTTTTAAGCCTTCTTTGTAAACCAAGATGATGATTCTTCATTTTGCATTTATATCCCATGTTCTTCCAGAACTTAGAATTTATATTGCCACAATCCGAATCTCTAAGGATTAAGGACTGACTAATGCTGCTGAATAGCATACTGTTGTTAGCCTGTTCATTTGTTTGAAGCATATTTATATTTTTGTCATTTTAATCTTCAGTTAGGTTGAACTTAAGTCCCCTTAAGTTTATTACTTTTATAATTGCTTGTCAGGAATAACGAATAATATATGAATTTCACAAATGTGTATAAAGCTTATTTGGCTTACACTTATGTTTATGGTCTCAAAGAGATCAATAGTGTTTGGTACATAGTAGGTGCCTATTAAATGCTGCTTCAAACATTCACTTGGTGCTCAGAATATTCATGATTAAGGTGCATGATCTCAAGGTAGGACATTATTAACATAGGCTGTAAAAACAGAAATAAGATTCTCACAGTGCTTTGTAAAACATTTGATTCCTATTGAGAAATCATTGCAAAATGGGAAGAATACATATACACAAAAAAATCATTTTCTTAACTAGGAACTCAACTCTATTCATATTAGGAGACTATCTAGTTTGTTTTATTGTTTCTGGTCAGTTAATTCTGTAGACTCCTGAAACATAAAAATTGTGATTACCACAATTTTGTATAAGACTTACAAATGTTGTGATATATTTGGCTAGTGTAAACATGACCTGGCAAAATACTAGGTAATTGTACTTTAATAGAAGGCATACAATTCTACCAGCTTTGTGGCTTAGATTAAAAATACGTGTGTGTGTGTGTGTGTATGTGTGTGTATATACACACACACATATATATACACATATGTGTATATATATATGTATATATACAGACACACATACATGTCTCTGTCTCTATCTTTATCTGTATCTATTAAAAGCTAGCAAAATAAAGTTTTTATCAGTCTGCAAAATGGTCACTAGCCTGTCCTATGCTTAGCAACATTATAGTTCATGTCAGTGAGGGCAATGAATCAGTGCATGAATCCTCTGATTTAATCAAGATTTTTATTTTTTTAGGGTTATTATTCCAGTTATCCTTTAGAAAACTGGGTTTGTCTTAATTCTCATGGATGAAGCATATGAATATATATTGCCTTCTTTGCCAAAATATCATTATATGTTCATTTATTTGAGCTTGTTGGATATAAGACTTGATTTAGAAGTTTTATGTAAAGTAATATTCATTTTTTAAAAACATTTTTATTCTGAACTTAACAAGTACCAAGTAGAATGAGTGTTTGCACGTACATAGATCTCCCTATAAGCATGTACTCTCACCAAGATCCAAGGTTAATATACCTCTTACTGTGTGGAAGGGCTGACGTAATGATTAAAGCAGGTGATCATTTCTAGATCTAGAAGGAAGAGGAAGAGTAGCCTGGTTGGGGAACCATGGCTGGTAAGGAGGTGAAATCTAGAGAGTAAGTCAGTTCTGGAGTAAAGTGACCATAACTGGGATCTCAAGGAAATATGGTCCAAGAAATGGATAGAATTTATAATAGTCAAGAATTACATGAAGTATTTGGTGATTGGCCCAAGCATAATCGTATAACCCTTATATATCTTTGCTGTATATTAATCTAGTTTCTGGATCTATCTAGTATTAGATTAAAACAGGTAACAAAAATTTTTTGTGGGAATATGTTTTTAATAACACTCATCATTCAAGGCTTATGTACTATGGTAATAACGGCTAACGTGATTTGGTAATCTAACACTTTATTTTCATGTTTATTATCTTTTTCCCTTTGTATACAATTTAGTTTTGTTCAGCCAGCCCATTACTGAAAATTAGGAAAATACCTTCTGGTTTTTTTCCCCATTTGCCAAGGACAGATGTTTGATCATTAATGCTGATCTCTTTATTAGTTAGATTTAAGCATTAAGAAAAGTATTGCTTTAGGAAACCAATTTGTAGCTTCTCAGTAAGAGAAGCACTTTAAATAATTAGCTCATTCAAAATCAGTAGTCCTGAGAAGTGTTGATGAGAAAGGACAGCAAGGATAAATGACAAAATATGGTAAAATGTGATTTTCTCATCTGCCCCTTTCAGTACTTAGTTTATAAAACTGCTTTATTGGTACTTTTGAAAATAATGATATCACTTCTCATTAAATACTTTCCGCCTGGAAACAGTTATTATGTGAAGATAGTTTTAAAAAAACAACCGACAGGTAGGCCTCCTCTGAGAAGTAATATCTCATTACCCCTGGTCTGCTCTCTCATTGAGAATGAGATACACAGGATTAACCATCAAGCTTCTGGAGTTGACCCGTCATTGTATTGATCAGAATTTTTTGGCTTTCAGTGTTATTTCTCTTAAAGTATTTTGTAACTTGCTGTCTTGTTTCTTCTTGCTTCCATCTCTGTCAGGTCCAAGAAGTGTTCAGTCATTTAACAAGTATTATGTGACCACTGTATGACAGGCTTTGTGCTAGGTACTGTGACAAACATGACACTGTTTCTGTCTCAGGAAGCTGACATTAGGGGAGACCACAGATGTATTACAAGATGATTTTGGCGGGGGCTTGGAGAACTGAGGGGGGAACCAGGAACGGCCTCATGCAAAAGGTGGCTCTTAAGGAAGGTTTGGAGCAAATTCTTAGGAACAGAGGTGAAGACAGAGTGCTTTCTAGACATAAGAGACAGCCAGTATAGCAAAGTCACAGAGATGGTAGTAATCAATTTATTAGTCTAGCTGATAATCAATAAACTGATGGTCAGTGGTGTCTCTTGGTTACCAGAGACAAACTGTAGAGATCACTGAATTCTTAAATACCTTTGGAAAAGGGGATGCTGACAGGTGAAAATCAGCTCTCATTGGTGAACAGTTAATGAAGGGGTGGGCTTTCAGATAGGAAGGTGGGCTGAAAGCCTTCAGCTCCTTTTGCTGAGAACTTGGCCATGAGATTCAGCTGCCTGCAGCAGTCTGGACAAAGGAATCTATCTCTATTCAGATTGGTTGGTTTTCTTCTTCATGAGTTGGGTTACCCCAAACTGCAGTGGAGAAATGCAGGGATATGGGTTTAATGCTTTGGGACTAGAATTCACCTAGATTAGATTCTGTTTACACTCTAAAAAGAAGTAAGGTCTCCAAGATCTGAGCTCCTTCCCACAGGATTTGGGCAATCTCATCTATCAGCAGTGTCCTTCAGAGACTGACTGACTTACAGAGGCTGGTCCCTGAATGAGGAAATAAAGAGGAAAAAGCCTTAATCCTAATTTAATAATTGGTTATTAATACAATAAAAACAGTCATTTCTTTCAAATGATAACTTTCCCAAATCCTTCATCATAGTATATGAAAGTTTGCATTTGTCCTGTTGTCCTTGATAATTTTTTTTTCCTTTTCTCTCAACTGGAAAATGTACTTACATGTCAGGTTTCTTCTTTTCCTTCATCATAAAATGAATTGCAGAGGATTTCAGGAGTGCTTTTTGCCTATTCTTTGAATTTTGAACCAACTAATAAAAAAAAGATTGTAAAACACTTTGCAGGCTTTAGAAAGTTATTTAAATGCTAAGTAATATGCTTTGGAAGGAAAATGCTTTATAAATATTTATATTTAATAATTTTTGTATTTCACCTTTTGAAGGGCTTTTAGAAGTATTTTAGCCATTTTAAAACATATAAAAGGTTGGCTCCTCTAAGAGTCAGGTTCTGTGATCTGCCAATCCCTAACATTTGTTTTTGAAAGGATTTTAAGGTTCTTGATAGCTTGAAAGGTAGCCTGAGCTTTCACAAACATTGGATCTACATGTGACTTCTTTTCTGAAACATTCTCCATTTTCTGTATCATTGTTTATATTGTAGAATCATATGATCTCAGAAATGGAAGGAGCTTCAAAGGTCGTTGTATCAAAGCTGTATCTGAAGTGTAAATGTTCCCCCAGAAAATGACCAGCAGATATGGCAGACTATCTGTGCACTTGAATCTCTCTAGCAATAAATGTAGCACCTCACGATACAGACACACATTCTCTCCCTCCCTCCCTCCTTCTTCCCCTCTATTCCCTCTCCCTTCTCCCTCTCCCTCCCTCTCCCTTTCTGTCTCTCTCTGTCTCTCTCTGTCTCTGTCTCTCTGTCTCTCTCTGTCTCTTTGTCTCTGTCTCTGTCTCCCTCTGTCTCTGTCTCTCTCTGTCTCTCTGTCTCTGTCTCTCTCTGTCTCTCTGTCTCTCTCTCTCTGTCTGTCTGTCTCTCTGTCTTTTTCTCTCCAGTGTATATGTGAATGTTTTTAAAATATGTGGGCCAAAGGTATGTAATCTAAGAAGCAATCCCATTTTATTTCTTGGAGTAGGGAGAGGGAAGGAGAAAGTACCTCTGGGACTTGTTAAGGATTCTAAAAAGAAAGCCACAATTCCATTTCCTAAGTTGTCCTATTTAAACCAGGGCATATCTTCTTTTTGCCCAATGAATACCAAAGATTCAGTCATTGCTGTTCTAAGCAGCTCCTAAAGGACTGCACTTTAAGGCAAGAGTGAGCACTGACCTTCCTGTGTTTTACAGTGATTGTTCCCTTCACAGGTTTCGTGCCTCTAGGGTAGGTAGAGACACTGTCCTGTGTAGCTCGGCATTCTGGTATTTTTCCATTCTCAACCTGGCATTTAGAATCAGTGAAATGTAGAACAGGGAGGGCCTTCAGTCCTTTCCTCCAGATGCAATTATTACCATCTTTCTTTAGCCAACTAAATGGTTTTCAAAGGCACTGTGAGATGTAAACATCACATGGACTCTGGAATACTTAGATCCTTTCCCTGTATAAGGCAGATTCTAGCAGGCCTCCTTATATTCTAGCAGGGACTACATTGGAATCAAAGTTGGGCAGCAATTTGTTCCCTGTTCTCACAAGAGAGAGAAGGGTGCTAGAGAAAGATGCTGAGTAATTTCAATCACATGACATGCAGTAACCTCATTGAAAAACTCACACCCTTTCCCAAGTGTCTTATTGCTACTATGAAACCAAAACAGGAATAAATGTCAGCCTTTAACACATTCTATTGACTTATGTATAACATCATTTACAGCAGACCTTTCTGTTCCATTTGAGCCCATAATTAACACTTCAGTGGCATTATACTTTTTATACAATTTACAAATGCATTTGGAAGTAACCTTTGGGAGGGATATAAGCAAAAATATAGCTTTTCCATCAATAAGTTAATAGATATTTTGACCTTGCTTCTCAGATCTCCCTAAAGCTAAATCACAGTAAACTAACTCCCTTCCTTCCTTCCTTCCTTCCTTCCTTCCTTCCTTCCTTCCTTCCTTCCTTCCTTCCTTCCTTCCTTCCTTCTGTCCATCTAGGGAAGGTCTGGTTCCGACCCATCCTCTGGAAATTTAGACAAAATGAGACGTTCATAGGTAGTTCAACAGTTAACAAAAAGTTTACTTAGTTATAACCGAATAGTCAGTCAGGGTAGTGTATTTGGTTGAGGGTAGCTCTAATTGAACTCTTCCCTTCAGTAGTAGTAGGAGTGGGTATGGCGAGTCACTTGACCTTGGGACCTCTGTCAGGCCTTAAGGGCCTGATTCTAAGTGGGTGGGCTTTTAAAAACTTACCATAGGTAATCAAGAAATCACTGCTAGAACTGATACCTCCCGGAAGCTTCCTCATTACCAGTGCCATTGGGGTAATGGACTAATCAAGGGGGGGGATAACTTACTTGCCTTTTAGAACTTGCTTGGGAATGGGAAAAGGCAGACTCTGATAGATATTGATCCTATCACACTTAGGCCATAGTTCTTCACAGGCATTTGTTACATTGTTTAACAAGATGGAATTTTATTTTCTAAAATAAATTCATGCTGAAACATTTTTGCCAATAATTTCCAATAATCATTACAGTTACAGATTATATGATCTTTTAAAACCTCCATTAATTCCAACCTTCATTTATCGTATTCACATCACTCTTTCTCTTAGTTGTTCTTACTCCTAGGTTTATAGACCCTTAAGTAGGAAATGATTTTTAGCCATAATCTGAACCAGTATGGGATAGATAATCAAGACTTGGCTCTTTGAATAAGGCTGAAAGTGTTCTCCTTTCCTTTAAGTTTTAAAGTAAACTTTATTTACTCTGTTCACTGCTATGTCAGGTCACAAAATCATCTTCTCAGCTTTTACTTGTCAGTATTTCCACCATGCAATTTACCCTCAGTGTTAGATCTAGATAGAAGACTAATTTAAGGGGAAAATACCCTTCTAATGTATTGCTACTCAGAGAATGCCTCAGGCTATTTAAAAAAATTTGGTACCCAGTTAACATTTGTATATGTAAGCATTTGAACAAATAGGACCAACATATTTACATATGTAAAGATATTAACTGTCCCGTTTCACTTTACAAAAATCCTCTAATAGAGAATTCTTAATGCTTTCCTGAACACTTGATGGCTTTTTTGAAAGACGGAGCCATTAAAGAGCCTATGGTTCATCCATTACCCAGCAAAAGTAATATCACCAGAAGAAAACAAATTACTCTACTGTAAAAGGAAAAATAAATCAGAACTTTCATAACTCTATCTTATGAAGAGAAAATAAATGTTAGATGTTAAATAAAATTGTCTCATTGCTTCATTATTATTTATTTATTTTTAAACACTTGATTATGGGTTATATAAATAGACTTAAATAAATTTGTCACTGTCTTGATATTTATAAACATCAGATAGTTTCTTCCTCTTATTCCTAGTTATAGTAAGGACTTATATCACTTTCATTAGTTTTTTTTCCTATCTTAAAAACAAAACAAAACACCCCAAACTATTGTTTTTAATTCATTTGTTCAGCACACATTTAGTAAGACCTTATTATGTGTCAGATATTATGCCAGTCATCAGGGAAACAAATATAAAATAAAAATAATTCTTATCTTCAGGGATCTTAAATTTTACTGCAGGGAAATATTGTGTACAAAGATAAGTAAATACAAAATTTATACTGGGGAAGAGTAAAGGACCCTGGCAGCTGGGGAGATCAGGAAAAGATCTCATGCAGGAAGCAGCATTTGGGTTGAACCTTGAAAAGACTAAGAATCATTGTTGAGGGAGTGTATTCCAGGCAGGAGGAATAAGCTATGCAAAGTAAGGGAGAAAGGAGATGGAAAGTCATTTAAAGTGAACAGCAAATAGGCTAATTTGTTTGGTAAAAAACCAGGAAAGAGCATAAAAAAAGCATTAAATACCAGCCAGTAGTGTTTATGTTTTTTAATGGAGAGAGTAAGGAACCACTGGAGGTTTCTTGAGGAGGAGGGGGATAAAATAAAATAGCCAGTTCTGTTCTTCAAAAAGTTGTTGTTTTACATTTTTCTTGAAAACTTTTTTTCTCAAAAATTTAATTGATGTTTTATTTTTGTATTTCACCTGCATTTCCCGACGTATCTTTCCCGTTTCTAGAGAACTGTAGATTCTAACAAAGAAGGGGAGGGAAAGAGAAGGGAGTAAACATTTACTATGTGCTAGTAACTGTGCTGTGAGTTTTTTTTACAAAGATTATCTCATATGATCTTCACAACAACCTTTTGAAGTAGGTGCTCTTCTTATCCCCAGTTTACATTTGGGTAAACTGAGGCAAAGAAGGGTAAGTGAATTTGCCAGGGTCACACAGCTAGTAAGTATCTGAAGCTATAGTTGAACTCAGCCTCTGTCCACTGGGAACTTTCACCTCATCTTACCTCTGTCCAGGGCTTCCATGGCACTTATTAACTCTCTCCATACCACACCACTTGCACCTCAGTTTTCCCATTCTTTCTCCACGTAGAACCCGGGTCTCTTTCCCCTGTGACCCTGAGCTCTGATTGATGACCCTTAACTTATCTTGCCTGTAGGCAGGTCGACCACCTGCCTTCCTAGCCATCTCCATACCTTGATACCCCATGTGGTAACTTCCCCACCCTCTTTCTCATTCTAGCTCTGAGAACCATAATCATATGTGTTATGTTCTATTAATATGTAAGATCCTTAAGGGCTGGGGTTATGAAGCTAGTATGTACTTATATCCTAAGTACTTAGTATAGTACTCAACATATGGGAACTTCTTTTTGCTTTTTTTCCTGTTATTTATTCATTAAGATAAAAGTTTAACAAAACTAACACGTTGGAAAAACCTGATATATACGGTCTGCAGTGACCCATATCAATAACTCTCTTGCTCTGAGGAAGGTACCTTGTTGTTTCTTCTTTGGGACCAAGCTTGGTTACTGTTATTTCACAACATTCAGCTTTGATTCTTTTTATTCTTTCCATTTACATTGTTAGACTAATTTAGTATATTGTTTTTCTGGTTCTGCTTACTTCACATAAATCTTCCTAGCTTCTTAGGATTTATCTTATTTCTTGTGTCTTACAGCACCAATATTCCATTGGATTCCTGTACAGCTCCACAACTTTAACTATTCCCCAATTGATAGGCATCTGTTTTATTTCCAGTTCTTTTCTGCTCCAAAAAGTTTTGCTATAAACATTTTGCTGCATATGGGGGCCTTTAAAAAAATTGACCCTCTTGGATATATGTCTGGCAGTACAATCTCAGTGTCAAAGATTTTGAATATTTTTGTCACTCTCTTCACAAATTGTAAAACAGCTGTAAAAAAGCCAAATATCTGTGTAGTAGTGTGTTCATCTTTTTGTAGTTCTTCCAACAATGACCATTCTCATCTTTTGTCACTTTTGCTAATTTCCTAGTAAATTTCAGAGCCCTTTTAAATTTTCATTTCTCTTAATTATTACTTAGACATTTTTCCTTGTGACTGTTAACAATTTGTAATTCTTTTGAGAATTGTTTGTTCATATCCTTTGACACCCATCTACTGTGGAATTGCTTTTAGTCATATATACATACATGCATACATACATACATACATACATACATACACATGCATTAGTTGCCTACATACCTTGGTTTTCATATTCATCAGAACTTTTTGGTATAAATATTTCATTGTCTTTTATTCTATTTATCTCATTTCTTGTACAAAATTACATGTAGGGGGTGGCTAGGTGGCGCAGTGAATAGAGCATCAGCCCTGGAGTCAGGAGGACCTGAGTTCAAATGTGGCCTCAGACACATAACACAAGAACTAGCCATGTGACCTTGGGCAGGTCACTTAACCCCAACTGCCCTCCAAAAAAAAGGGCAAAAAACAAACAAACAAACAAAAAAGCAAAATTACATGTAGTCAGAATAGACTATTTTATCTTTTGTAATTGTCTCAAGCCCCAGTTTTTAAAAAAAAGTTCACAAATAGCTGTGAAAGGAACTTGATCTAGCTCTCTGTTTTTTATCTTTTCATAGTATTTAGGTCACATACATATTTGGAGTTGATTGTATTGTACGGTATAAGATGCTGATCTACACCTAATTTGTTTCAGATTGCATTCTAAAATTTCCTGGCATTTCCGATCCAATAAGAAACCCTTTCCTTGGTAATTTATATTTTGGCATTTATTGTACCCATAGCCATTTATTTCTGATTGTTCCACATCAAGTCTGTTCTATTGATGTGCTTTTCAATTTTTTTAAACCAACATCAAAAAGTTTTAATGGTTATGTCTTTAACGTATAGTGTGAAGGTCTGAGAATACTATTTTCTTCTCATTCTCCAAAAAGTAATGATACCTAAAATCGCATTAGCATGTGTTTAGTATTAGCGCTTCAGGAGAAGCAGATATATATTTTTTCTTATCCTCTTCACGCTGTTGCCTATCTGAATTTCACCTTGGAGTAAAGAAAGAGACTTGTTCAGACTCAGACTCTGATATTAGCTGTGTAATTGTTAGCAAGTCAGTTAATATTTTAAGTTACCCCATGTATAAAATAGGGATAACAGCTCTTCCACTACCTGCCTCACAAGATTATTGGGAGGAAACTGTTTTTTAAACCTTAGCATTCATAGAAATGCAAGGCTTTTAAATTTTTAAAAAATTATGGTAAAGCCAGAAGTGGAGTGAATCCGTTTTCCATCCAGCTCCAAAGTGATCCTCTTAAAGTACAGGTCTAACCATGCTCAGAAATCTCCAGGGCCTTCCTGAAACTCCAGGCTCAGACTTCTCTGACACTTAGCAGTCTGGCTCTGGCCTGCCTCTCCAGACTTAACGTCCCTGACTCCCCTTCATATACTGTACAGTTCAGTCAGACTGGTCCACTTGCTGTTGTTCACACATAATGGCATTTCAAAGGCTTGGTTTGCCTTTTCTGTTTATTTGTGTGCGTATGCATGCCTGAATAGCATATAAACTCAAGAGCACAAGTTTGAGTTTCATTTGTTTTGAGTTTTTGTATTTCTGGTATCCAAGACCTCTCCTTGTACATTCAGGACATTTAATAAATGCTTATTCTTTGATTCACGGGAGCCAGTGAAGATGAGGAGCCGGCCTCTATTTGCCACCATTTAATACCTTAGCCATTGAGATGATCCTGGGAAATTCCAGCGAAACTTGACTTGAATCTTATGATATTTATTTTGGGTGACTAGAAATGTGCAACCTGCATGCATTGCTGTTTATAAATATCTATATAGGAAAATTACTTTAATTTAAAAACAAACACCCAACCACACCATATGTATTTAAACCAAATAAAACTAAACCAAAACTAAAACCTGCAGGAAATAAATAGGCTTTTATCAATCAGTTAACATATTGAGCCTGCTGGTCTATATGTGGAATTAATAGGCAGGAAATTAATTGTCTGTTTTTATGGTGGTAGACATCTCCATATGCCACAGAGTTCAAGTTCATGTCAATGTCTTTTAAATTTTAATTAGTTAATTCATTATTGCTTTTTTAAGGGGGGAAGGCAGAGCAGTTGGGGTTAAGTGACTTGCCCAAGGTCACACTGCTAGTGTTAAATGACTGAGGTTAGATTTGAACTCAGATCCTCCTGACTCCTGGGCTGGTGCTCTATTCACTGCACCACCTAGCTGCCCCAATGTCAATGTCTTTTTGTATCTTTCTTAATACTTCATGTTTTCTAGGTACAGATCTGTTTTTAATCATTCAGTATTATTTAATGGGAATGGCTCATAAAAGCTGTCTGCTATTGAGATACCACTGGTAGGCATCTTTATCTTTCTCTGTCCTGTTACCTTCCTTCCATCCATAAGAAGTTTTGTAAACACATACCATTTTTGACGAC
Organism: Pseudocheirus occidentalis; assembly: GCA_028646575.1. NCBI lineage: Eukaryota > Metazoa > Chordata > Mammalia > Diprotodontia > Pseudocheiridae > Pseudocheirus > Pseudocheirus occidentalis. The sequence continues at coordinate 54,793,655 of CM053593.1, forward strand.
CTAATGACCTAAAAATAGATAACACATTTGCTTTATCATCCTATTTAGTTCTTCATTACATTTTCTAGTTTAATTTTAAAAAATGCTCATGAAACTCTTTTCCAAAACCTCCTCCTCCTTGTTTGGCAACTAACACATCCTTTTACCCATGACTTGAAAAGAAGAGGCTACGTTTATTATTTGCTGTTTTCAGTTTGTTGTCTCTTGGAGTGATTTCTGTCAGGGTTTTATTCTCCATTTTCTTATCTTACCTAGTTAATTTTGTCATTTTGTTTTGGAAATAGCTGCTCAAATAATAGAGGTGTTTTGGCTGACAGAAACTGATGTGTTTGAGTTCACATTTCCTCAGATTTGTAACAGGTATTATGGAGGGTTGAACAATCTAGTGATTTAATTGTTCTTTTGAATAGCTTTGAATTCTCATTGAGAAGAGGAGCATCATTGTTATTCTCTTCTCTTTTAAAGACAATCCTTCATTGTTCCGGATTGGAATACAGGTTTTTCAAATGGAGTCTGTCTTTGGAGTGCAGTCCAAGGGGACTGAGCCAGTATCTCACCACAGGGCTTCTCTGACATGTGTGCCAGGAGGTAGCTGATCGAGAATGGTGCAGGAGAAAGGAAAATAAGAGTCCTTACTTTGTTTATGGTGAATTCCACAATAGTCGCTTTCCTTGATCCCTGTTTCATATATCTTTTACTAGTCATTGTGAAGACAGGAGAAGAGTTCCCTGTGTACTCCTGTGTCAAATTACTCCCCACAGGATCCTTCATGTATCCTCCAGAATGATTTATTTTCCTGTAGTTCTGGTCTAACCATGTTGTTCCCTTATCCTCCAACAGCTTCCTGTTGTTTCTAGGACTAAATAGAAACTCTTCTGGTTAGCCTTCAAGTCTTCTATAACCTGGACCCAACCTAGCTTTCTGGCATTATTAATGATTCTTTTTTTCACATTCTTTAGTTCAGCCAAACGTTCCTCTTACATGATGACCATGACTCCCTTCTTCATACATTTCTACTGACTCATACCTTGACTATACTGCTTCCCCATCTCTTCCTCTTGCCATACCTAGTTTAGTTCTAGACTCAGCTAATGCATAACAAACACCATCTTCTACTTGAAGCCTTTCTGGATTCCTCTACTCCAAATACTTTGTATATAATTTATTATTTTTGTCCAGTTGTGTCCAATTCTTTATGACCCCATATGAGGTTTTCTTGGCAAAGATACTGGAGTGGTTTGCCATTTCCTTCTCTAGCTCATTTTAGAGGAGAAAATTGAGGCAAACAGGGTTTAGTGACTTGCCCAGGGTCACACAGCTACTAAGTATCTGAAGCTGAATTTGAGAGCTCACATCTTCCTGACTCTAGGTGGGGCATACTATTCATTGTGCCTTTCAGCTTTGTTTATATCTATATGTATACCTATCTCCTGGAACAGAAGTAACATTCTTGAAGGCAGCATTTTTTTTTTTGTCTGTGTTCCCAACCCCTAGCAATACATAGTCGGTGCTTAATAAATGTTTGTTGATCGATTAATAGTAGTTGTCCATTAAAGGCTTTTTGTTGGCTGTCTAATTTTTTCCTTGGAAATTCTTTTAAAGTCCCAGATACAGACAGTTTTAATCATCTTGAATATGAACTTGAATAAACAAATTGGTTTGTTTTAGTTTAGTATTTTTAGTAATTCCACTTGCTCTTTATACAGTGATTTCCTCACTATAAGATGCTTTAGTATAGGGTTTTATTTACCCTATAACAACTCTGTGAAGACATTGTGAGAGTGTTATGATTCTTTGTCTCTGGAAATTATGATTATATCCATTTTACGGATAAGGGATTTCTGGTTTGACTCCTCTCCTGTCACAGTGGGAAATGCTAGCATGGTACAAAGAGTACTCCCTCCCCGTATTTAAAGTCAGGGCTCCTGAGTTCAAATTCTCTCTTTGGCACTGCCTGTGTAACCAAAGACCAATCACTTAACCTCTTGTGAATATAGCATTTTCAGTTTTAAAATTAGAGAGTTGAACTAGACGACCTCTGAGGTTCCTTGAAGCTCAAAATCTATGATTCGATAAGTGGCAGAGATATGAACCAAATCAAGGTTTTCTCCCTCCAAATTCAGTATTTTCTCTACTAAACCATGACTGAGCTCTAACCTTGAGCCATCAAATCAAGTGACACAGGATGGAGTTGCCATAAGCTTTCAAAAAAGTTTTATTGATAGGTTTTATTTTAAAATCACAGTTATTTCCAGATATCATAGTCATTTTTATATCGTAGTCATTTCCAAACTCTCCACCCTCTCTCTAGAAACTCTTTCTTTTAACAAAGAAAACTAGATAGGCATAAGCAACTGACATGTTGACCTTGACAGCTTTGTATGCAGTGCTCTGCATCCTTAGTTCCCCACTTTTTTTCTGAAAGATGGAAGGTGCCATTTCCCCCTTTTTTCTCTGTGTGGCCTTTCATTTGAATTCATTTCTGCTGTTAGTATATATGAATTCACCAAAAAGTGTCATGAGCTCTCTAGCAGACATGTACTAAGTTACTATAGGGTTTTTTCCTATGAATAATTATAAAAAATGTAAAAATAAATGCTGTCATCTTCTTTTCCTTTTTTGTGTTCATCTACTCATGTATTATATAATTTTGTATTTTCCAGATATATAGAGTCTCAACCAGACTGTATTACTTTATTACCCACATCCTTAAATGTAATGGAATCTCTGAGGATGTTTAGCCCAAGAATCTTTTCTACAACATTCCCAAGAAGTTGTCTGAACAAAGAGATTCGCATTGTGCCTTTCTCTTGTTTATCGTCTTGTCTTTCTAGACTACATCTTCATCATTAACAAGCATTTACTGAGCTGGCACTGTGGATTTGCCAGCCCTCTGAGTTTGATACGCATAAAGACTCAACTTGGAGATGCCAGTGTCTATATTACTATGGATTGTAGATTGTATTCACTGTACAATTGTCAGATCTCTACATTTTGCCACTTAGGCACAACCTACATTGTGTTGAATTTTGTCTGATGTTAATTAGTTGCTTTTTAGTTGTTTCCCTTTCCTTTAGAGAAAGCCTTTTTGTCACTTTAAATAATAAATAAATTATATTCTAGTTGAAAACTTCTGGGATGGATAAAAATTTAAGCAGAATAAAGCAAGATCATCAGTGAAAGCACACAGACCACCATACGTTATGAGGGGGAGGCCTTAAAAATCATTCTGCACCCTGTTGCCCAAACCAAGAGAAATGATTGTGTCGGCTAGCTCTGTCATCATGAAGGCATTCACTTTCAGAACTGTTAGTCCCGGATACAGAGATTTAGAGGTGGAAGAGATGTCTTTTAGTCTATAAGAAAACGGAGGCCCTGGGCAATGGCAGAAGAGACAATTAACCAGTGATTTTCCTTGAGGAAAAAAAAGGAAAGAGTGGAAGAATATTGAGAAACCTATATAAAGGTTTGCATGGGATGAACTGTGCCCCTTTGCTAATGTCTTATGCTTTTGTCATTCAGGGTATCATCCTCCTTCCAGCCAGTTTGTAAACTCAGAGCCTTTCTTCCTTTCAGTTTCCCTTAAGTAAACATTTGTTAAGAGAATACCAGGTGCTGGGCACTGTGGGAAATGCAAATACAAATAAAAACACAGCCCTTGCCCTTAAGCAGCTTAACTTCTAATGAAGTCAGTATACAAATAGAAGCTGAAAAGTGAAGGGGTGAAGGGTTACTCAGCACAGAGGCAATGATGGAGAGTCCCAAAGAAGTCCAAGAGCTGTGCCCTCCAGAGCATCCCATCACAGGGGCAGAGGTCACAGATGAGAGGTGAGTGTCAGGCAGATTCAGTCTTGGAGGCTAATGGAATTTCCCAGTGATGGATTTCCTGGGGAAGAAAGGTATGATGGAAAATTCCAAAGAAATCCCAAAGCACTGTAGTGTAAGGGAAATTACTCTACTTCTCCCTTAATACCCTTTTATATCCAATCATTTCCAAGTTTTTTCATATTCTTCCATCCCTGAATCTCTCATATTCCTCCTCTTCTCCCTACTCACAGAGCCTCTACTCTAGATCAAACCCTCCTCACCTGTATCATCACAGTAATGGCCAGAATGGTCTCCCTGCCTCTCATCTCGCCAGTCTCCAGTCCATCTTCCAGGGAGTTACCAAAACAATATTTTTCAAAGACAGGTCTGAGCACTTCATGCCCTTGTTTAAGAAGCTCTTGGGGTTTCCTGTTTGTCTCTAAGATAAAGTACATATTCTTCTTTTTGACATTTAAAGACCTTCCCTCTCTGGCTCTAGTCCATCTTTGTAGACTTATTTCATGTTACTCCCCCTCACATACTCTGTTCCAGCCAAACTGAAATTCTAGCTGTTCCTCATATATAACTCTTCATCTCATGTCTTTTCATATAATATGCCCCATTGTATGGAATAGACTCCTTGTTCAGCTTGTGCCTTTTAGAAGTTCTGTCTCCATTTAAGACTAAAGTCACCTGCCATCTCCTGTGTGAAACCCTTCCTGATACCCACCAGCACTATTAGCACTATCACATTACAATTTTACTTTGTATATATTTTGTATATATATCTGTGTATATGTTATTCTCTTTTTAGTCTCCCCTTTCCCAGTTCATTGTAAGCTCCTTGAGGACAGGGATTATTACCTTTTAGCCTTTGCTTTAATGCCCCACACAGTCTCTGGTAAAAAGTGATTGCTTAATGAGTGCTTGTTGAACTGAATTGCATGGTTCATAGATTCAGGGTTGATAGGGACCCCAAAGACCACCTACTTCAAACTTTTCTTTTTACAGAGGAAGAAAGGGAGGTCCAGGGAGGTTAAATGTCTTATCCAGGGTCACAAGGTAATGTTGGAAAAGTGATATGAACCAAGGTCCTCTCACTCCAAAATCAGTGCTCTTTCCATTATACTATATTCCTTCCTATTCACATGTATAGCCATGTGTATAAAATTTGTGAGTCTATATTAATGCTTAATAATGAATTGATAACATGAAATATATGAAAACAGGATGTAATAACTGCCTCACCCCCCAGCATCTTTGTAATAAACAGTAAGAAATCCAGACTGAATAAGTTTTAGGTATAGCATTCAGATGGAGTGGTGTGTATGTGTGCCTGCATATGCATGAAGCATTTGTTCCTACCATTTCAGTTCTATTAGAGGAGCACTATAAAAATTGGAAGCAGGAAACAGAATCAGAAGATCGAATCCAAATTTGGTTCATATAACAAATATTGCTTTCAGCCTTTGACACTTGGCAGCTTCAAGTCTATCGATACAAATGAGATTCTTTTGGCAATTTAATGTGGAAAGAAATTTGAAGTAATGATTAAAAAATGACTTGAATTTTATTATTCTGGAGAATTTTTTAAAATGTGGAGCCTAGATCCTGTAATAGCCCCTTGAAATGTATGAGCATTTATATTTCAAGTTTGCTTCTGAAAATTGAGTCATAGATGTTACACTTCAAGCCAGCTGAAGGTTTGATTATTCCACACTTCACTGCTTTTAAAATTCCAGTTGCTATAACAACTTTGATATTTCTTTATTATTTTTAGCACTTCAGTTGCCATAACAATAAATATCACTTTTTGAAAGTGTAACAAATTTTCTTTTCATTTTTTCCTTAATTTTTTCTTTAATAAAGGAAGTAACACTTTTCAATTAAAACTTTTTTGTGTGTGTTATCCATTCATTTAAAATTTGGGAATGTTAATCAGTTTTCAGACTTTTGAATGGTCTTTTTCAAAGTGGGTTCAGCTTTTATGCTTTTGCTTTGATATGCTATTTCCCCCCAAAGAGAACACCCACATAACTTATTTGTTTAGTTGGAAAATTAATGATGGGATTTTAAGATAAAAATTTTATTAAATGAAAATTAACTTAGATGTAGGCTAAAAACAACAGTGAGAAAAAATAAAATTGCCTGGGGAATGTGGGAGAAATGAGACAAATGCCCTGTTGGTGAAATTGTGAACTAATTCAACCATTCTGTAGAGCAATTTTGAACTATGCCCAAAGGGCTATAAAACCATGCATAACCTTTGACTTAGCTATGTCACTACTAGGTCTTTATCCCCAAAAAGATAAAAAGCAAAAAGATCTAAATGTACAAAAATATTTATAGCAGCTCTTTTCTGGTGGCAAAGAATTGAAAATTGAGGGGATGCCCATCAATTGAAGAATGACTGAACAAATTGTGCTGTGCAATTATGATGGAATACTGTTGGATTCTAACAAATGATGAGCAGGATGCTCTCAGAACAACCTGGAAAGACTTTCATGAACTGATGTAAAGTGAAATGTACTGTGTACCAAGTAACAGCAATATTGTAAGATGATCAGCTGTTAATAACTTTGCTCTTCTCAGTAGTACAGTGATCCAAGACAACTCTGAAGGACTTATGATAAAAAAAAGTGCTATCCATCCCCAGAGAAAGAACTGATGGTGTCTGAATACAGATTGGAACATACTTTTTAAGCTTTCTTTTTCTTTTTTTAAATTGATTTGTTCGTTTACTTTTAGTTTACAAGATTCAGTTCCACAATACCTTGAGTTTCAAATTTTCTCCCCTCTCTCCCCCCCTATGGTGGCATGCAATCAAGTATAGGATCTGCATATATTTTCACATTAGACATTAGTCTGGTTGTAAAGAAGGGTTGTAACTGATGGAATGAACAATGGGAAAGAGGAAACAAAACCAAACATGGAAAAGAAAGAGAACATGTAGTTGGCTTCAGTCTGCATTTAAACTCCGTTCTTTCCAGATGTTTCTCTGAATGTAGACATCTCCTTCCATCCTGAGCCTTTTAGAGTTATCTTATAACCTTGAGTTGCTGAGAAGAGTCCAATTTATCAAAGTTGGTCATCACACATACGTTGTTAAACTTTATTTTTCTTGAGCTTTTTTGTTTTTGGTCTATGATTTCTTTTACAACATGACAAATATGAAAATATTTTGCATGGCTACACATGCATAACCTATATATCCAGTTGATTGTCTTCTCAACGTGGGCATGGGTTGGGGCGGAAAGACAGGAAGGGAGAGAATTTGGAACTCAAAGTTTTAAAAACAAGTGTTAAAAATTATTTTTACATATAAGTGGGGAAAAAATAAAATACTAAATAAATTTTTAAAAAAAGAAAAGAAAGTTGCCTAAATGCAGTTATAGGAGATCATTATTGGAATATGAAGCAGGTGTATATTAGACAGCTGTGGATTGGGAAGAATTCCTAATCAGACAGAGGATAAAACAGGTGATAAAAGATGAAAAAGATAATTTCAGTTTTATAAAAGCTTTTTCTTAGGCAACGTCAATGCAGCTAGAAGTGGGGAAAAAGATGTAGATTAAAAAAATCTTTGCATTAGATATTTTTGATTTTTAAAAAATTAATATCCAAAATCCATAAGAAATTCTAAAAGGCTCATGATGGGAAATGTTAGCCACATTTAGAGAAAGAATTATGGAATATGAATGCAGATTGATGTATACTATTTACTGTCTCTTTTATTTTGTTTCTTTTTGTCAAAAGAATACTCATTCTCACAGGCTTGGCTCATTTGGCCAGGTGGTATGACCAATCTGAGTCTGAGATCATAGCAAGCCAGGGCGGTCCCAGATAGTTGTATAACTGGAATTTAACTTGGACTTCTTTCTCACTCAGTCATCTAACACATATCTGGGGTGTTGTGTCCTTGAGTACAAATGCTTGACTCCCTGAGTCAGGTGTATTGAGACTGCGAAAGCAGCACAGGCTGAATGCGTTTTATCTCTCCACTCCTATCAATGGTTCTTTTAGGACGTTCAAAAGACCTCTCTTTCATATTTACTGGGACTTTACTTCAACAGATTACTAGTATTCTTAAAATGCTGTGTTTCAGTCTGGCACATTTTTCTGGGTATTTCTTGGCAATCATTTGGGTGATTTTTAGGTGACTGGCTTTGTGGTGATGAGGCAGAAAGGGACTCATCATCATTTTGTAAAGGCACTTGGAATGCTAAGAGGTTGGGACAACTTTTAATATTGGTTATATTCTCTTATAGTCACTTTTAGTCACTTTTCCAAAACTGAAATCCACATAGGAGTTTAAGTTTCTACTTGACAATTTTTTTTTTTTACCTAGCACATTTTAAATGAGTAAAGCTAAGGCATTATGCTTGTAGTGGCAAGAATTTTGAATTTTGAATCACAGTCCTTGGCCTCTGTGACCTTGGGTAGGTCACTTATCCTCTCTAGATCTGTTTCCTCAATATTAAAACAGTAGAGTGGGAGCTGATGATTTCTCAGATCCCTTTCATATATAATTCTATGTTCTTGTGACTTCAGCAGGCATTTTAAGTGACAGTGAGCTGGCGTAGTGGACAAAGTACTAGGTTTATAGTGAGAACCTGAGATATTTAAAAGCTGTGACTGTAATTCACCTAACCTCTGTCCATCTCAGATTATTCATCTGTAAAAGGGAGTTAATAATAACCCTCACAGTTAATTAATTAGTTTTCATGAGTGAGCATTTACTACAGTGATGTAGTGAAAACAGTTGATACAAAACGTCCTTCCAAAAGACTTAATGAGACATACTCTCAGTCTGTCAGCCATTTAGCAAGCATTTATGGGCTAGGCACTGTACTAAGTGCTGAGGAAAATTAGACCTAAGCTTAGCAAGAACACATGTGGCCAAAAGAATACCTTACAGTGCCTGGAAATCCTTATGTTGGAGGCCTCAAAACATTACCCTGAAGTGTGGGCTCATTTTTCCCCTGGGCTCTCCCCAGAATCTTGAGTCAGCTTCCCTCACCTCCTATATCCTAGTCTTTCCTTGGCTCTTAATGCAGACTTTGCTGTCTGCAGTTCCAAGGATGCAGCTGGGATGCTGAATGGAAGATGGGAATCCTCAAATCTTCTAGAATCTTCTAAGATCTCAAAGTGTTTCTCCAACCAAAGGATAGAGAGGCAGCCTGGGTTGAGGCCAAGGTGCATCATTCACTCCTCCAAGGAGATTCCTTCTCAAGGGTAGTTCTCTCTTGTTGTGCTGTAGCATTTGGCAGGCTGAAAGGAATGAAATAATAATTTCCTCTTTTGAAACATGATTTTCAGTGAATTAAATGAACCTTCAAAAATGTCATGACTCTTGGGGAAGTAATAGATTAAGATAAGTTAATAGGATCCTTGATTTGGAAATGGAGTTTAAAGCTGTTGTAATATTTTGAAATTTAGATTTTATTCTGATTTTATCTTTCTTGTGAGCATTATGCTTTCTGGGTATAATTTAAAACATTAAAAAAAATTTCAAACTGTACAAAAACTGCTCCTGTTCTCCCTGTCTCTCCATTTCAGTTGGTAGAACTTCAGCCCCATGAATCATTCTAGTGCTTCAGGCATTTAAGGAAATAATCAAGACTTCTAAAATCAGGGACCAGAGAAAAGATCTTGTGAAAACCAGTGTTTAATACCTTAAGACATGTGAATTTGGTATCTCCTTATTGCTGACTTTGATGACCCTGAAGGAGATGACTTTTAGCAGTTCTGCTTCACCTTAATCAAGTTTATGGGCAAGTCAAAACATCACCTTCCTGATGTCATTGGTCTTCTTGGAGAATGAAGGGTGAACAACAATAGTAATGGGATAGCAATATTTATTGGACAACCAGACTCAGTGGTGATGCCTGCCAAATGGTGATTCTGCACTGATGAAATGCCTCTAATTTCACTACGCACTCTATTGTTTCTGCTCAGTTTCTATTTGATCTTTGTGGTTTGTCAAATTGGATTTATGCATAACACTCAGACTATAACATGCATATGTATGTATGTTATGTATAACAGACTCAGATAATATTCCCTTTAAAGGTTCTTTGGCCCTAATTCATCAGTGAGAGAAAGGATAGGGTAATTAATAATTAGAGCAATAATAAAAATGACAATAATAAAATATCCAAATAGTGTCCACTGTAAACTTAGATTCCTAGCATTTCAGTTATAAATGTAAATTAAAATTCAGGTATAGAGTAGTAAGAAACAGCTTAGGGGAGATGAGAAAATGACTTAGGATTTAAAGAAGAAAGACTCATTTATGGAAAAAAGAAGCAGAAGAATTAGTTAGCAGTCCCAGGAGAATTTTGGTAGGACAGATGGAAAAAACCCCTCTGAACCTGAAGTTTAAGGACCCAAGTTCTCTTCTTTATGGTGCCATTTACTAATAATTGTATGAATTCAGGTGGGTCTCTGGGATTTGATTTCCTCACATGTAAAATTATTAGGTTGGAATAGATCACTGAGATCCCCTTTTAACAATAAAATCTAGGATCCTGTGATCCAGTTTGAATTTAGAGCCTTTTGCCATCTCAAATGACCACCTAAATGGACTTTCCCATTTGTATTTAGAACTGTGTGCAATTAGAGATTTTTGCCATTGTTTTTATTTTATGATATAAGGTATCCCCAAAGTCTTAGTACAGTTAAAGAAAATATAAATTTGAAGTCATTCAGTATTTGATTTTCACATTTTCCTCAAATGTGAGAAATAAAATCACATAGTTACTCAGCTTAGTGGGTAAGAACATAATTTTAAAAATTATGTAGTGGCTATATTTTAGTTGATTTATTAAAATCATAGATTTCTAGGGGTAAAGGGGACAAATGCTGCAGAGATAGAATGCCTTACCTAGAGTCAGGAAGACTCATCTTCCTGAATTCAAATCTGCTCTCTGATACTTACTAGCCATGTGACCCTGGGTAAGTCACTTAACCCTGTTTGCCTCAGTTTCCTCACCTGTAAAATGAGCTGCAGAAGGAAATAGCAAACCACTCCAGAGCCTTTGCCAAGAAAACCCCACTTGGGGGTCATGAAGAGTCAAACCCAAGTGATGCTACTGAGCAACAACAACAAAAGTGGGGAGGGGACTAAGTAATTATATAGTTTAACTTCCTCCTTTTACAGGTGAACAAGCTGAGGTCCAGTGATTTGCCCAGAGACACACAATTAACAAGCATTTAATAGGCGCTTACTGTGTGCCTGCCACTAGGATACAGACAAAAATGAAGCATTCCCCACCCTCAAGTCCTGATGCTAGGAAGAGACAATATGTATGCGTATAAATACAAAGAAGATCCATACAAGGTTGTTAGATGAAGAGGCACTGGCCTCTCTGGAGATAGGAAGTCTGAAAAGACTCAATATACATGGTGCTGTTTGAAACAAGTTTTTGAAGGAAATTACAAATTCTAAGAGACAGAGATGAAGTGTGTTACTGGGACAGAGGGCCACTGGAGTAATGCAGGGAGAGAGGAGATAGAGGGTGGTGTGTCAGGATAGTAAAGGCAGTGTGGCTTGACAGTGGAATGTGAGCAGGGGAGTGGGAGTAATATACCAAGGTTGGAGAGGGAGATGGGAATCAGGTCATCAAAGACTTTTAAAACCAAAGAGAGTGGTTGATATTTGATCATAAAGGCCACAGGGAGCCATTGGACTATATTGAGTACAGGAGTGACATGGTCACACCTGAAATTGAGGAAAATCATGTTGGCAGTTGTGATGAAGAGACTGAAAGGAGGAAGGAGTTAAGGCAGAGAAATCACAGCAGGCTGTTGATCTTGCTACTAAGTAATGAAGGCCTGAACTGGGGAGGTGACTATGTGAGTAAAGAGAGGGGGACATATGAGAGATATGGAGAGAGAAAGAACAAGATTTGGCAAATGATTGTTTACGTGGGGTGAAGGAACAAAGGATGTGACACCGAGGTTGTGAGTCTGGGAGATTTAGAAAGGGTCTAGTTAGGATTTGAACCCAGCTCCTCCAACAGTGATCGGTCTGCTTCAGCCTTGCTACCCAGTTAATTAAATTTCATCCTTCTATGCCTCTGCAGCTCAGACTGAAAATAGTTTTTCTTTTTTAGTAAAATCCTATCTATGACTTTGTCTGCAAGCTTCATTCTTGCTTTTCAATTTGTAATTTGAATATTTGAAACTTCCGAAACTGAAGAAAAGGAAATCCAGATATGTGATATCTGTCTGAATGCCTAAAAATGAGACTTTTTTCATTTTAAAAGGTACTTCTAGGAGTTTGTTCCCAAAAGTAAGATATTTGCTTTCAAATGTAAATTCATCATCCATTCTGCGTTTTCTGTTTAGCTCTTGTAACCAGATCTGATACTTCTTTTAAACTAAAGAGTAGAGCAAAAAATACAGATATTTCATAGGTCTGTAACGAAAAGAGGAATCACATTATCTCTGACGTTCAGATCTAAGTTATTTTTTGATGAACATAGGAGTGAAATTTTTTTTTGCAAAAATCTTGTCATTCTATTAAAAGACCCATATACTCTTCTGTAATTTTGTTACTAATTGTAATAAAACTCCTTTGTTTCCCCCATTTCCCTATTTTTGAAAATTCTAATCTTACTAAGATATTAAAAATAAGCTTTTTCCTTTTCTAATTCACTTCCAGAGATGAGTTATTGGACCCAACCAGAAATTATTCAGAATAGCATGTATCTGCTTTGAAGTTAGATGTTTTTAAATCTAGTTAAACACCCCCGGTGGGTCATATGCAAAATTGTTTTTAACCTTTTGCAGTTTTAGGTACAGAGAGGCAAACTAAACAGATGATTTAGGGGAAGTTTTGTAGTTTTCAGCTCACTCTGCAAAGATTTTTTTCCCCACTAGTTAACCTTTTCTCTTCTCCTTGACTTTAACATTTCACAGGCTAGACAGGAGAATCCGAATGCAATATTAACTCTATTATATTATAACTTTATTGTTTGGACAATTACTTTAAATTCCAAACTTCAGTAGGGAATTGATTGGGGGCATTATGAAACTGATAATCAATGTCTGTTAATCAAAATATAACCATTTTGAGAGAAGGGAAAAAGTCCCATTAGTTTGGGCTTATGAAGGTTTGGCACATTTAATAATTAATAAGTATTTTCTGCCAATAAGGATTAAATTTCTGCTGACTTATTCTTTTAGCCTGTGTCTCTTATAGTACCTTTGTAGTAGTTTCTCTGAGGTTTAAAGGTGTATCTACAGCTATTCTCATGTCCTGTTCATCCAGAGGGCAGAATCTTGTGCAAGTGCTAGAAGGGAAGCACCCTCTGGAAGTTCCGAAATGCCATTAATATATTATAAGCATCGGTCAGTTCCATTGTCTTCATTTGTCATTCTTGATCGCAGCTTGCCATGTAAGGCTAGAAGCCTGCATGTGCCTGGCAACTGTTACCTAGTGACAGTTTCAGCTGCAGTAGCCATTGGCTGGGCTGTTGATTGGGGCAGAAGGACCGAGTCACCTTTCTGATGGGGAGTTCTTCTGCATCAGCTCAGGGTGATGAGGAGGAGGTGCAGGGGCTCAGGTGCAAGCAGTCATCCAGAGAGCGCCACTGTGAAGTGAGGAATCGCTACAGCCTCCTTGTAACTGCATCACAGTCAATCGGACTCCCAAATCAGGCTGCACAGCATAGCAGCTGATTAGAGTGGATCTAGGTGAGAAGCGTTGCCTTATTCTTGTAACAAGAGAACCCCAAAGTGATTCCTTTGAAATAGAAGAAATTGGCTATTGACAGTGGGGAATGCGTGGTGAGGAGCGTCCTGTGGATGTTATAAAAGAATAAAGAAGAAGGACTCCCCTCTATGGCTTGGTGATGTATCTGAGAAAAGAACTTTAAAAAGAATGCTTTCTATTAAACTGCCGCATCCGAACTAGAGGAAATTTTTTATTTCTAGTGCATGAGATTCCTTCAGAAGGCACTGTGACTCCTAACAAAAGGACCTCTGAGACACTAGCACTTCTTAAAGGACTTTCAGCATCATATCCGAATGACCTTGGAGACCTTTCTATTGAGCTTGCTTCGTCCAGCCCTGTCGGATCTCCAGCATTTCACACTCTAGGATTTAAATTTGCCTTGATGCTTTGGGGACATTTTAAGACAAGACTGTCTAGTAACCTACCTAATGGCCCCTGCACTAATTGAGCATTTCCTCAAAATAGAACACAGAAAGAAAAGAAGCATTTTCTTAACATATGGCTGTTCTGTAACTGCAAATGTAATAAACGAGGTAATTTTCCAATCCTGGGAAAGCTAGTTGCTGAAGTAATTATTTAATATGCTGATCATCTAGTGAAGATAGACCAGGTAGAGCAGCCTAGAGGATGAAGATGTGACTGAAAATAACTGTGTAGTAAACAATGGCAGCATTTCTAGTCAAATCAGCATTTCATTAGCATCAGAGTAGAATGCAGACTGAAGTTTGGGGCTTTTGTTTGGGGCTTTTGAAAGGATTCCTGAGTTGTTACAAAGGTGAGAAATAGCATTGATTGAGCCATGCACTTTATTGTCCTGGTTCGTTATAAAGAAGGTGACAAGCCAGCTAATGAAAAATATTTTCAGTTACCGGAGACTGAAACTGAATGCCAGGATGATTTTTGAGGGGAGGGAGGTGGATAGGGGAGAGACTTAAATTATGCAGCTGCCACTACTACTCATAACCAGAAAGGACTAAAACTGTTTAAACTGAAAACCGACTTAAAACTTCATGGGTTCATCTTATTTGGGGAGTGTGGACTGATTGCACTTTATCTGCTTGGCTCGAGATGTTTTGTTTTCCTCTCCTACACTTGGAGGGTAAACCTTGCTTTGCCTCCCCTTCCATTCTGCCTCTAAAGAGAACCCACTCAATTCATATCCAAGTAGTGTTGGGTCTTAGGGAATTAACCTTGACAAGAAGGTTTTCCTTACCTCTTTAATGAAAGAGTGGATCACAGGGATGAGACAGGGAGTGTCATCTCTGCAAGAAATCACAAAGGCATAGCATGCTAGAGGGAACTTTTTCTAGGTTTCCAACTAAAAGCAGTTACTGACCTCCTGAAATTTTAATGATTTGAATGAATCTGAAGCATTCATTTATATCATATCATTGCTGATGAAGGAAGCCCGAGTCATAGGAAGACTTTTGTCCTTTTCTCATTCTCTCTAGTGGATCCCAAAGAAATTGCCTTTCTCAGGAGAACAAACAGTCCTCAAAAGCTTTTTCTCTCCCTCCCCCATGTCCCTGATGGCTGAAATAAAAAAAATGCCTTTCATTTTCCATAGTGCAAGATAAAGAATTTGTTTTCTTTAGAAGTGCCTTGTGTTTGTTAGAGGTAGTTTGAGAGCACTGGAAGGAGCTAACCGGTGGCCTTCTTTTCACCTCCTTCCTAGCTGATTTTCCCCCCACAGCTGAGGTGTGTCAGTGCTGAAATGATGCTGATGAAGACACTTGAGCAGTTCTGGGAAGCTAATCTGTGACAGAAGCAATTGGCAGTGTCAGCAGAGACAGCGTGAGCCACCCAAGTGCAGAGGTCAGCAGATGTTGGGCAGGTCATCACTGGACTGCTGTCGACCTGGTTGCAGGGTTTCTTAGTCCCAAACCATGAATGAATCCAGGTTGACTGAGCCAACGACTCACAACATGAGCTTTGGCAATGTTTCTGAGCATCACTCCTGCCCACTCGGATTTGGCCACTACAACGCGGAGGATGTCTGCATCCTGGAGACAGTCGTGATTGTCCTGCTGACGTTTTTAATCATTGCTGGGAATTTAACTGTCATTTTTGTCTTTCACTGTGCTCCCCTTTTGCACCATTATACTACCAGCTATTTCATCCAGACCATGGCCTATGCTGATCTCTTCGTGGGAGTGAGCTGCTTGGTCCCCACTCTCTCCTTGCTCCATTATTCCACAGGTGTCCACGAGTCGCTGACTTGCCAGGTTTTTGGCTACATCATCTCTGTGCTGAAGAGTGTTTCCATGGCATGTCTTGCTTGCATCAGTGTGGATCGCTACCTTGCCATCACCAAACCTCTTTCCTACAACCAGCTGGTCACTCCTTGTCGCTTGAGAATCTGCATTATTATGATCTGGATCTACTCCTGCCTCATTTTCTTGCCTTCTTTTTTTGGCTGGGGGAAGCCTGGTTACCACGGTGACATTTTTGAATGGTGTGCCACCTCTTGGCTCACCAATGCCTATTTTACTGGCTTTATTGTTTGTTTACTTTATGCTCCTGCTGCCTTTGTCATCTGCTTCACTTACTTCCACATTTTCAAAATCTGTCGGCAGCACACCAAAGAGATCAACGACCGACGGGCCCGATTTCCCAGTCATGAAGTTGATGCTGCTGGAGAGACTGGACACAGCCCTGACAAACGCTATGCCATGGTTCTGTTTCGTATAACCAGTGTGTTCTACATGCTCTGGCTCCCTTACATCATATACTTTCTTCTGGAGAGCTCCCGAGTCCTGGATAATCCTGCTCTCTCCTTCCTAACCACCTGGCTTGCTATAAGCAATAGTTTCTGTAACTGTGTAATATATAGCCTCTCCAATAGTGTTTTTAGGTTGGGGCTCCGAAGATTATCACAGACAATGTGCTCATCTTGTATGTGTTTAAGAGACCGGGACATCCAGGACCCCAAGCCCAGAAAACGGGCTAATTCCTGCTCCATCTAAGGAAAACTGCACAGCAAATCAAGTGCAGTCTGAGAGCGGTTTGGAATAGTATTTGGTACATCTGGGGATTTTCCATGACAGAAATATTTACTTGAATAGTTCACTATGAAATGACATGTAAACTAAAAGTGATTTTTTTCAAAATGGAAAAGAAACCGTGGAAAAGAAACCCAGAAAGGGAACACACATGAGACATTATTTATCATGTGAATATGGTTCCTTTGAATTTGTATGGTGGTAAGAGAAATTTATTAGTGAAAATTAGAAAAACAAATTAGTATCTCAAATCTTCCACAGGGCATATGATAACTGGCACATCAAAGCAGTTTCCTGCTGTGTATCTTTCTCCCTCTTTTTAGGAAGTCATTTCTTTTTCTTATTTTTCCCCTCTAGATAAATGCTGCATATTACATATGTAGCATGTGATAACATTTTGCATTAAAATATACTTTTAAAATACAGTAGGCTGTTATCCAAAAACAATCTCCACAAAGCCTACATAGTAAATGTAGCTTCCTAAGTAGTCACACAACACCCTTGCATACATTTACAGTATTCATTGCTGCACAAATGGTCATCAAAAAACAAAATTAAAATCACTTTTTTTAAAAAAGGTGGAAGCTTTTTTTTCCTGTTTATCAAAGTCTGCTATTCTATAGCCTCCTCTAAATCTTCCCAGCCCTCCCATTTTTCCTGCCCTAAATCTTTTGGTTTCGTATTCCAGAAGTGTCTTAGTTAATGAGGGAACGTACTGTATGAGGTAATTACAATGTCAATAACCTATTCCTTCCAAAAAAGCAACCTAGCTGGTTGTTGTGGGGTGAGGGAGGAAATGACATTCATTCAACATGTCCTAATAGCTTTTAGAAACATTTTTTTTCCTCTAGGTTCTATTAAATAATGTTCTGTACCTAATATGGTATTTTCTAATAGCTAAGTTCCCCCCACCCCCCTTTTTTTTTCACTAAGGAGGTTATTATTCTAATGCAGATAAAAGAGACGCACCTAGTAGTGAGATGTCACTCAGTGCTAGTTTGGATCATTTCCTTTTTCAAGTAAAATATTAACCCTTTTTATGTTGGGTCTACTACATAGCTTACTATTGTAGTTGCAAGTCCTTTGTGTGATTGCTTGCATATACTGTATTTTTTAAAACAAAAAAAAATGTAAATTATGTGGTCTGTGCCTAATGTTTTCATAGCACATTGAATAGGTCAGTGCTGTTTTCAATCTTCAGGATTGAAGCAAAATACACAAAAAACAAAAACTTGCTTTAAGAGAAAAATACTTTTTGTGCCGTTGTTAAATAGATATTTATTAGACAAAATACTGTGTTCTTGGAGGAGGTGAGAAGACAGTTTACTTAATTATCAAATACAGGTAAGAGCTTCAGTATTTCCCTTTGTAATGATCTGCTTTCAGATTCAGAATTGAACTAATTTTGTAAGTGCATTACTTGGGTTTGTGTAATAAGTTACCAGGGGTTCAGATGCAGCATGTTTGGGGAGGGTTTAGGGTGGGAGGGTGGGTGGGAGTGGGAAACAGCACAGGGCTGTACAAATCTTACTTTGGACCGAAGCTGCCAGTCTTTCAGATGGATTGAAGTGTCTAACTTGGGAGTATTGGACTTGCTAACAGCTGCACTATGATTTCCTTGTTTTACCAAAAAAAAAAAAAAAACAAACAAAAAATTGAATGATTTGTGCCTAGGATCCTTCATGTTGGAAGCCAGCCATGTTTGCACACCAATGGTTTGACTTCAGAGGTCCCTCAAACATGAACATGTTGTTATGTTAAGGTTGTTCTGAACCCCTGTATGTTTTTTTTAATGTAAGAACGATGAAAATAAAGAATAAAATAGTATTATATGCATCAGAGTTGGACTTTGCCTCAGTTTAATGACATCATGCCTTTAAAATGATAGAATTCTTTTTTCAGGGATGAAGATTTGATTATCTTAGATTTTTGTGACTGGGACCATTTTCTGCTTCTGTAAATCCTTCATTGGTATCTTATTTTTGTCCCTTGAACTAGATAGCAAGTTAAAGGACTCCTCTAATAGTAAGCCTGCATTAAGGAATTTAAGTTACTTTGTGTTTGAAACAGAATCCCTTAGATTTAATCCATTGTTTGGGAATGGAGTTTTTTGTCACATAGCTTTGTTGTATTCTAAAAAGAGGGAGCTGAATTCTCTGGGCTTGGACTTATGGTGATAGGACTTGGTTCTATCTTTATGAATCTTACCAGGACACCTGTTGCTTCTGCCTTCCCAGTGCGTCAGAACTCTGTCCTTTCCACACATATTTCTTCCCAGGACCCCTAAAATCTTGGCCTTTTTTTTCCCCCTTCCAGTGGTGTTTTTAATTTTGATCTTTATCTTTTGAGGCAGAACTTCTGAATTGACTGTTCTTTGTTATTATTCTAAATCTGTTTGTTTTAATTCCTTTTTCCAACCTACAGTAAATATTAAATAGTAGAAGACCTCAGTTGTGCATAGTTAATGCCCCCACCTTCTTCTGTGCAAACCCCCACTCTCACCCCTCAGTGATCTGGTGAGCCCAGTTCCTAAGCTTGTCATTTTTGCAAAAGGTCAAACTGAAGCCCTCAGTTATAAGCCTCCTTCATTAAGTTCAGCTTTATAAATTTCTTCTTTTTTCTGTAAAGGGAAAAATGTTTTCCCCCCATTTTTTCCCATTCATTAAAAAGAAGGCGGGCCTTTCAGTCTCTATAAGTTCTGTGAGGCAAGTAAGGGGTCTTTATAATGTTAAAGCCCTAACTCAAGGCATTTAAGTTGTTTCTACCAACCTTTAATGTGTATTTTCTATAACAGGAGGATGCTACTTACTTTGAAAGCACTGTGATTTTTCGATGAATGCTATTTCTTTTCTTACCCCTTCCCCTCATTATTACCATTATTAAATGGCATTGCATGGTTGTTATCCCCTCGGAATGAGAATAACATCCATGAAATAATGTCTTCTGTGACCAGCTAAGGATGTGATTCTATGCATAACTTCACCAGGCTTATTCTTAGGAGGAGCTTGAGTGCAAATGAGACTTAACAGTGGCAGTCCATCATCACCTTGAAGCACGCAGTTGCCCTTCAGTAACAGACACTCTGCTGTTTATTTCAGTACAGATTCTGCAGGGGATTTTTTGTGTAAAAAGTTATGCTGTTTTTAAAATTGTTAGCATCTTTCTGGGCATATACAAAATAGAAATGACTTGCTGCTCTTATAGGCTGTCCAGTGCTATGCATGACTTTCAGATGCATCAAGATAATATGTGTGAGATGATTACATATTGTTGAGTGAGTGCCTATTTTATTTCAAATAAATTTTCTAATGTGAGATTTCTAAGAAAAAATCTCTGACCCTCTGAGACCGTGTAGCATTTAAAGCATTTTTTTTTTCATTGCTAAGTCCTTCACAGAATGTTTAACTGATTCTTAGTTTGGAGCAAATGAGTCAAACTGTTGGGGGAAATTGCTAGTGGTGAAATTTTCACAAGAAGCACAAAAATCAAAGAGTTAGAAGATGGACCTCAAGGGCTATTTAGCCCAACCCACAACTTGGAAAGAAAATGAATTCCCACTGCTCTGTACTCAACAAGTGATCATCTATTCTTTGCTTGGAGACCTAGTGGAAGAAGGAAGAGAATTTTTCCTTAGTTGAAGTTTAAATTTACATTTATGCAGCTCTTACCCATTGTTCAGAGTTCTGTCCTCTGGGGCTGAGCAGAATAAATGCAATCCCTCTATAATTTGAAACCTTTTCAGATTCTTGAGGATAACTATCCCATCCTTTCTCAATTTTCCCCTTTCTGTGCTAAACATCCTCAGTTTTTCCAGCCTATACTCATATAGAATGAACTTAAAGTTGCTCACAGTGCTTGTCCTTCTCTGGGCATTCTGTAGTTTATCAGTCTCTTTTCTACATTGTGGTGACTATTAAGTACTACAGATGTAAACTGGTCACGGCAGAATACAGTGAATCTGTCACTTCCCTGTTCCTGGAAGGTGTATATGTCTCAATGAAGCACAAGATCACATTAGTGTTTTTGGTCGCCATTTTGCTTTTTTGACTCGTATTGCAGTCTTTTTTACAGATGACTTGTTGCCTTCTCCTTGTTCTTCGGAAGCTTTAAAACAAAAGCAACCTAGACAGACCAAATGTAGGAATTTGCCTCCTTCTCTGTTAAATTTCATCGTATTTGATTCTTACCAGTATTAGGCTGTTCAGATTTTTTTGGTTTGTACTCTTTCATCTACTCTATAAGGTGTGTCTTCCAGTTTTGTAGCACCTGAATATCTGATGAGCATACCATTTCTGCCTATATCCAGGTCACTGTTAAAAAAATGTAAAACAAAGATCACCATAGATCCAAGGGGCACTCCGCTGGAGACCTCCTAAAGTTTTGTGATCACAGCCACGGAAGAAAATGCATATAATGTATGTACACATACATACACCATTGCATCCATATTTCCTTAAGTCTTTGAATTCAATTGGACAGTGAACAAAAGCATTAAGTAAGCAGTTTGGGGAAACTGGGATGTCAGTTATTCATGAACCATCTAAACATCTTTGATGTAGCAAATAGATTTTTTTCTTATTCTTCTATTTGTTCACTAGACAAGGAAGGAAAATTTAGAAGCCAGAGTTTTATTGACTTACAGGCAGTTTACTTAGTTTTTTTGTACTTTTGTTTCCTCATTTTAAAAAATGGCATCAACATTTCTTTTCCTTTCTACTTACTCTAGATTGTTGACTGATTAATAAAAGTAGAAACGCATTCAAGTTCCTTAGGAAGATCCTAATATAATAAAATAAGATTATTACTGTCATGAGAACTAGATGATTATTCACCTTAAGGTTCATGTTAACAATTCAGATGAGTGGTGTTACTATTATTGATATCATGAATCATCTGAGTTTGGAAATTAAAATATTGGTAATCTTAAATTTTCAGGTTTTTCTTTTTAATGGAATCTGTGTTTGGGTATGTTTGTATAAGCATAAAGATCAAGATATGGGCAGTATAATTATTGAATTAATGTATTGTGTTAAGTCAGATGTGAAAGTCCTTTACTTATTATGTACTTTGCCCTTCTGCTTATAGATAATATATTCTTGTCTGTGGATCCTTTTAATTGCTTGCCTTCAGTTTTGGTCTTAGTTACATTTTAGGGTTAAAGAGGATTGGAGAGAGTGGCATATTTAGCAAGCAAAAGCATTGTCTTTGAGAATAATTTAATATTAGAGGAAGTAAGTTGTAATTGTAAGGATTAACATTTTAAATGTCCTGCTTAGAAAATAGCAGTTTCTTTAGATGAAATTAAATGATTAAATTAGATGAAATGCATAAAAATATACATAATCTGAAGTTGTATAGGGTGATAAATGACAAAAAGTTTCTGACAATAGCGTTTAGAATACAGTCTAATATTTGGTGGGGTGCCAAATCTTAAAATGTGAAATAGCAACTTGTATGAAAGAAATGACATTTCTGAGTTTTGAAAGTTTAGCAGAACATTATCTGTAGATTCTAGCTTAACTTACAATAATTTTTTAAAAGAAACTAGTAACTTTGTATAGATCCAAAGTAATAGCATTACTTTTTTTGTAAAAATATAGGTGGAATGTGAGAAAATAAGTTAGTTTTAAATGTTGATAAATAATAGACACAATAAAAACATACTTAGGAAAAAATAAAAATTGTAGTGTAAAATTTGTTTACTGTAATCTTAAGAAAAATTATGTAGATTTCTTATAGTAAAGTGCACTTTTGAAAATCAGATTCCTATATATATATTTGAATGGCTCTTAAGCAAATATGACTTAATAAATAGGAATCATGAAACAGCAAAATCAGGAGACAGTCATATTTACATATTTTTTGAATTAAATAGAATGTAAAAGTAGTGATCTATTATTTCATGTGTGCTGGATTTGGGGGCAGGTGAAGAGAATTCCTAGTTTTGGAAAAAAAAAAATTTAGATTAAAGACAATGTGATAACATTTTAGCCAAGAAAATAGTTCTTAGATTTTCCTTGAAATGATATTTTTGGAAGCAAATTTTGATTCTAAGTTTTCAAGTAAATTGAATTATTCTTAGAATGATTTTTAAAAAGTGATCCAAGTTCTTTGTATACAAGACAACCACTATGTGTGATTGGAATCCTTATCTTTTGGATTGAGTGTGTCTGTTTAGGAGTCTCATTTTCTTTTTTCCCCCCCATATTTAAAAAAATTATATTTTCCTCCAGTTAAATAGGAGTCTCATTTTCAAAATGGAATTTATATGGAGGTGAAATAGTCATGAATAAAAATCAGAATTGAGAATTAAAACTTTAATCTTTGAAGGTTGTTTCTTTCTCCTTCCTCACTTGTAGAAGAGTATTGAGGTATCACACAGCCTATATTCCTTATTACTGAGTTTTCAGAGAAACTCCATTCTTATGCAGAGGAAAAAAGAGGCATTTTGGAAATCCATCTACAGGATGTTTCAGAAATCTTGCTAGATGTTAAACTGTTAAAACTATAAAGAATAAAAGCTGCACTAAAACTTTTGGGATGCTCTGTACATGTTCCATGACATGTTATATAAAAGGGTCATAGGAATGTGCCAATTTTCATCGATCTTTTTGGCCTTCATTATTCATTCTTTGGTGGCTCAATAAAGCAATTATCATAATTTAATACATTATTAACATTTATTAGACAGGGCTGTATCTTGGCTGAAGCACATATTCTCAGTTTTTATATATTTGGTTGGAGGCAATACCATTCATTGGCAGAATGGCCTTATTAGATAATGAGAATTTTGATGCTTTTCCAAGTGTCATTTACAAAACATTGATACATGACGTTAGATTGCCAAAATCTGTGTGTCTGTTTGAAGATAATACAATATGTTTAATTACTCCAGATATTTTTGAAATATCCAGTGAAAGTGTTTCAGGTAGTCTTTGGAGGGAGCATCAAAGATCTGTAATGCAGAATATTTCTACCAGTTTTCATATGCCTGTGGTTTACAATTCATCCTTTTGGTAAAACGTTTTTCTTCAGTGCAAACTCATAATAATAATTGCATGTTTTGTCAAGTGTAACTGTGCAAACTAAATATCCACTTATCATAAAAGTAATTATTTGTATAACTAATGCTTTTGAATTGGCTGATACCAAAAGGTTTTTTACAGACTTCAGAGACTAATAGCTCTCTTATTTTATGTTATAAAAAACCCCAGAAAACAGACAGATGGGGCAGCTAGGTGACCCTATGAATAGAGCACCAGCCTTGTAGTTAGGAGGACCTGAGTTCAAATATGACCTTGGCCATTTACTAGCTGTGTCACATGGGTAAGTCACTTAACCCCAGTTACCTCTCTGACAACAGCAGCTAAACAGAGAAGGTATTTGGAATTATGATCATTTAAAGCTAAATGACCTTAGCATCATCTGATCTAATAGCATTATTTTACAGATAGGAAAACTGAGTGCTGGAGAAGTGAAGTGAGCTGTTTAAGGTAGCAGCTAGTAAGTGAAGGATTTATTTGGACGGGCACAACTTTGTGTACTTTCTTGTACAACATGGATCTTCTCAGGGTCAACCATCTAGTTAGTGGAAACACTTTGAAAAGAATATTAGAGTTGCCTCTTAATATCATTGCCTCTGTAAAAATGATTCATGAATAATGTTTTATGCAGATGATTGACTATCTGACAGCTTATGGTTGAGTATAAAGACTTTGTTGCTTGATATGGGAAAAAATATGTGAAATTTAATCTTTTTGTTGATGTTATGGAAATGATTCTTTTAAATATGTAGGTGTTTATTCCAATAGAAAGATTTTCTTAATCCATAATTTAGACAATGATTATTGAGGAATAAGTTTAATTAATTATATTCTCAACTCTGGCATTCCACAATTGAAGGTCACTCAAAGGGAAATACACTGGTAGAAAGGAGGCCGCACCATATTGGAAACAAAGAATTCCACAGGGAGAGTAGGTTAAAGGATGTAAGGGTTGCTCCTCTTCCAGGAGGGAGGAATAGCTAATAAGCCACCCACTGAGCAGTGTGAGTAGCCTTGCAAAGTCAGGAGATTTCTAGAAAGGTCCCCAGAGTATTGGGTGGGCCACCTTTGTAGGATGTGTGGGACAATATGGAAAAAGAGAAGCCCAACATGGGGAAGAACAGATAGATATGCATTATTGAAGGGAGTATCAACATGGATGAGTTCATTGATTCACCAAAATGTCAAAATAGATTTCCAGTTGATTTATCAATAATTTGGCCCTTTGAGTCCTGTTAATCTATTTATAATCTGTTTATTAAGGAAGTTCTCTTCAGTTTAAAAAAACAACAAGGTAATCATCTAGATTTAAGAGATATATTGACTAAATTAAAAAAGATTGTCTATCTACCTGGCTTTGAATAGCTGGGCCATCAGAACTGAATAGTGATCAGATTTACACTATTTCCATTTAGCTTTTTTTTTAAAATTGTTTCATAGTCATATGTTCTTTATACACTGAGCTTATAATGGATTTTTAATGTAGTTGAGAGTCATTATAGGACACATTTTTCTTTCACCTAGACAGAGAGTCTATTATCAAGGCTTTTTTTGAAGTCATTTAATTGGAAGATTCTACAGACATAAATGCACAAAATCAATTCTCACTTATTCAGACTATTTGGGGAATGACCAGTCCGAATTACTAAGAAGTTTGAGTAGAAATTTAACTTTATATTAAAATCTGTAACTATTAGTTTAAACACCTTCTTTGATGATAATAAGAACATCTTCAAACTCAAGTGGCGAAAAATACAGCCTTTCCAAAGTCCAATTCTATTATCCATTCTTCCTTGAAACCTTCCTAGATACCCCATCCTCAAGTGATTTCTCCTGTTTCTGAATAATTACCACTTTTATACCTAGGGGCAGCTAAGTGATGTGGTGAATAGAACACAGGGACTAGAGTCAGGACGACCTGAGTCTGACTGAGACACAGACTAACAACTCTGTGACCCTGGCTAAGTCACTTATCTTCTGTTTACCTCAGTTTCCTCATCTATAAGATCGGGATCATGATATCATCTGTTTCCCAGAGCTATTGTGAGGAGCAAATGAGATAATAATTGCAAAATGCTTAGCCCAGTGCCTGGCCCATATAAAAATGTGAGTATGATTATTATTTGATTTTGTATTAGATTTGTGTACACATCATCTCTTAGATTAGATTGGGAGTTTTTTTTGAAGGCATGAGATGATGTCTTAATGTTCTTTTATCCCTCTTCTTATCTGTCACCTATTATGTGTTGTACACATACCAGGTGCTCAGCAAATGTACAGAATGTATTATAGGGTCTAGAAAAATATCTTCAGATATTGGAGATGTGTTAAAGTGGATAGTGAAGACTTGTTAAATGCTATAAAGGAGTATTGCGGAGAAAATATCCCATAATTATTTTTAAGTTATTAGACTCAGTTCTAAGTCATTTCTGAGTAGTTAATGAAGGAAATTCTTAGGTGCCCATGTCTTCATTTAGAGATGGTCTGTAGGACTACACATAGTGAAGTTTGTATCTTTGTCTTTCTGGAGCGCCATGGAATGGTTGTGAATCAAGTGCTGGACTTAGAGCACTTGGGTTCAAATACTACCTTGGATAGTAATCAGCAGTATGACCATGGGTGAGCTACTTAACGTCTCTGAGCCTCAGATTCCTCCTCTCTAAAGGAGGGATAAAAATGCCCATTGTGATGGTAAATGAGATGATGTGTGTGAGGTGCTTTGTAAACTTTCAAATCACGTGTGGTGAGTTATTGTTACTGTCATCTCATTGTCATTTTTTCAGTGAAGTTGAGATAGAATAGACTCTCCAAGTGACAATCTTTGTTGTTCTTTTATGCTTAATATTCATTGGACAGTTGCACAGGTTGATTAACTGCTTTTTGTAATTGAGTAGAAGTATTGGTAAGTAAGTTCATGTTCAGTAAAGTCACTGAAAGCGTATTTGGGACAATTCCAGTAGAAAATAAGATGATTGGGATGATACGTGTACTTTATTGTGTCCCCATGTGGTTTTGATTTCTTCAGCTACGCTGTGTTTTGAAAACTTTTCATTCATATAATTTCTCTAGTATGGATATTGGAAATTATGGCATCCTTTAAAGGGTTTATTCCTAAATTTTCCTGATTCATTGTTGTATCTTAGAGATTTGAGATGCTGTAATAACAGTAGCTGCATCAACGGTGATGACAGTAACAATGATGATAGAAAAGGGGCCATTATATCTTTTTAAAAGTAGGGAAACTCCAGAACTCGGGGATAAAGGGGCAGGTATTAACTACAGAGTTGAAGAGTTATAGGTATTTGTAGGTAATATGAATAGTTTTTCATATTCATTTGTAGAAGGATGTTACTTCAAGGATACTTAATCTTTCTTGCATCTTGGACCTCTTTGACAATCTTGAAAAGTGTACATACTCCTCAGAATGTTGTAAAATGCACAAAATAAAATGTTTAATTAAGAAAGGAAACATGAAAATGGTTATCAGAATAGTAAGAAAAGAAAATAACATTCATGAACTGAAGGTTAAGAGTCTATGATATAGTTAGACACATATAAATACGGAAGACAAAAAGGGCAGCTAGGCAATGCCATGGATAGAGTGCCAGTTCTGGTGTCAGGAAGACTCATCCCTGTAAGTTCAAATCTAGCCTAAGATACTGTTTGATCCTGGGCAAGTCACTTAGCCCTCAGTTTCCTCATTTGTAAAATGATCTGGAGAAAGAAATGACAAAATAGTCCAGTATCTCTGCCAAGAAAATCCCTAACGGGGTCATGAAGAGTCGGACATGACTGAAAATGACCAGACAATAGCAAAATGTAAGTTTTAATCGATTAAAAGAAATGAAGTAAAACCTCATGTATTCATAAGTCATTGTCCAGATGTCCAATGTCCAAATATTTTGTTGGGGTGATTTTTGTTCAGATACAGTTTGGATTAGATGACTTCTGAGCTTCTTTTCAACTTGATGAATCTCGAATTCTCTCTGGCAATCTCAGCTACCCCACCAACCATTAAGTCAGGTAAAACAGAAAAAAAAATCATTAAAAGCCAAAACAGCATGGAGGACAGCATTAAAAAAGTATTATGTTGAATTTATTGTATATTTTAAAAAAGAAGCAAGTTGGGCATGGTAGAGATTCTTGACTTCACATTTAAAAAATAACAAAAATTTCTTGTCAAATAAAAGGATAATGGATACACATTCCAGTGATGGGTGCCATTTTAGGTTATTCTTACTATGTGAAGAGTCACTCTTCAAAGAGGCGATTGTCTACTGAGTAATGTTGTCACATAGTAGAAAGAGCACAGGACTTTAGATCTGTCCCTGGGTGTGACCCTACTTAAGTGACTTAACCTCTCTGGCCCCAGGGTCGTCATCTGTAAAATGGGCAGTTTGGTTTAAATATTCTCTTAGGGTTGGGTTTGGTTCCAAAGTCCTAAAATTCTGTGAGTCTCTCCATTGCTCACCAAACATAAGGAAGAATGCCCGATACAGGTTAAGTACTCATTCAACACATAGTTATGGGAAAGTTTTATGTACAAAGATCTGTATTCAGCTCTGTGAGAGATACAAAACTGCAGAAGCTTATAACCAGCCGAACAATGAGAAGCATACAGAAGTGACTGCAGCGAAAGGCATTATAGAAGTACATTATGCGTGATTTAAACAGAAGTGCTATAGAATTTCAGTAGAGGGAATGTTCACTTACCATTGCTATTCCAACTATAGCCAAATATTAGGAAGTATCTTTTGATGCCAGAGATATGTTCTCTTTTGTTATTTCAGTGGCATGTAAGTAAATGACTCTGGAGTCAGAGGACCTGGGTTCAGATGCTACCCCTCTGATGCTTACTATGATGTTTGAACTTGAAAAAGTTACTTAACCACCCTGTGCCTCATTTTCATCATCTTCAAAATGAAGGCATTGAACTAGATGACTTCAAAATGAAGGCATTGAACTAGATGACTTCTGTGCTCCTTTCCTCTTCCATCTCTAGGAATTTTTTTTTTATTAAGTCTGGCTGTGCTTACAGATGAATCTATTGAAACATATTCATTCTCTTAATGAATTATTTCCCTTATTTTGGGGGAACTGGGTCATGATGCAGTTGGGCTCACCTATCCATTTCTGACTTTAAAAATATATACATAGGTCAAATTTTTAGTCTCATTCTTTTGAGGAAAATAATAACATATTCTGAGTTCTTCCATCTTCCATCATTTTTGGAAGTAGACAGTCCATAAGTCCTAAATAATTTTTTTTAATTTAATGTCACCCTTAATTTCTTAGTCAGGTACAACCAAAATGTTTTCATATTTAGGTTGAGAATATTAATCTATTTGTTGAATGATTATTCCATTAAGGGACATCCTGACTGTAGGTATAGAGCTAGAAGGAACCTTGGAGGTTATGTAATGCCATACTCTCATTTGACAAGTGAAGAAACTGAGGATCCGTGAGTGTTAAGTGACTTGACTGAAGTCACCCAAGAAGTAATGAAGCCAGCCTCTGAATCCAGGTTCTCTTAACTAAAGATCATATACATTTTTTCCATTATACCATGGGGTCTTCCCAGTGGCTTGAAGGAGTTGATTTATAGCCAAAAGATGAATAGACTTAATATTTGCAAGCACTCTACATAGGAAAAAAAAAAGAAACTCAGAAGCAGAAAAAACAAAATATAATTACTAAGTAGTCATACCTGCAGCTGAACTTGATCCTTGACACCAGAATGCATAAGACCAAAGTCATTTTAGAATATTAATTGATAAATGATACAGTCCCAGACTCTTAGTAAGTTTTAAATTGTCGTTAAAACGGAACCATTTATATCTGAAGTTTCCTGCTGGGATTACAAAACAACTATTAATAGCTTTCTATTATTTATTTATTTTGTTTTATTTTTTTAATTAAAAAAAATTTTTTATTTGTTTTCTTGTTTACATCATTCATTTTCATGACGTTTTTGAATTACAAATTTTCTCCCCATCTTGCCCCTGCCCCAACCCTAAAACAGCAATCCCACTGTAAAGCCCCTCCCCTGCTCTGCTCTCTTACTTTTGGGTAGGGTAGGGAGAGTCTCTCTATCCCAGCCCCTGTATATCTTAATTCCTAGTTGCAGGTATTGCAGAACTTTAAATTCTAGATTCTTTTGATTCCTCCCTTGTCACCCACCCCCACTGGAAGGACAATCAGTTCAATACAGGCTGTGGATGTGCGATTATACAGGACATCTTCATAGTGGACATATTGTGACAGTGATCATCTGTCTCTCCTTCCTATCCCACCCCCACCTTGTTATGTTCTCTACCCAATCCCTGCCCCTTTACTGAAGTGTGTG
>CM053593.1:54824094-54882938 GCA_028646575.1 Pseudocheirus occidentalis
CATTCTTCTCCTCATTGGCTTTCTGGGCCTCTTTTGCCATTTGAGTTAATCTGTTCTTTCAAGTGTTGTTTTCTTCAGTCAGGTTGTTGACTCTGTTTTCATGATTTTCTCGCATTGTTCTTGTTTCTCTTCCCAATTTTTTCTCTACTTCTCTTATTTGGTTTTCAAAGACCTTTTTCAGTTGATATATAGCTTCTAGGCATTCTTCAAGTGTCTTGGAAGCATTTGGTGTGGGAGTTCTGAGTTCTGGGCTCTCTTCCTCCCATTCCATGCTTTGATCCTTTTTGTCCACAAGAAAGGATTATAGAGTTTTATTGCAGTTCTTATTTTGCTTCCTTTTCCTCATGTTGGCCAGTCAATTAATTGGTTGGGTTTTTTTTTAGCCCTGTGAAACTCTGCTTCCAGGGAGGAAAGCTCTGTTCCAAATCGCTGGGGTTTTCCCAGCTGCTGGAGCTATTAGGGGGTGTTGCAGGTCCCCCCAGCTTTGGCTTGCTGAAAGTGCACCCCAGTACCACCACTCAAGACCACGATGCAGATGCAGGCCGCTAAACGTAAGAGCACTTGGCCCTGATCAGTCGATTCAGCCCCGCTGCGGTGTCCGCAGGCCAGGGGCTCTGAAGCAGCCCAGTGGGGCCTGCCACTGGTTACAGCAGATCCTGCCCTTCCCCCACTGCTTTTTTGCCCTGGGGGCAGATTGGTGCAACTGCTTTTCCTCCCCCAAATTTAGTTTCAAAGTTCCACTTTCGCTGACCGTCTCTGATCCTGGTTTGCTGGATTTGAAGATCCCCTCAGGTGCTTTAGATCTTCTCTGAAGTACACTCAAGCTGTGGCTTGGGAGGCTCGGCTCCTCCTGGCTGCCCTGGGGCCTGGCTGCTGATTTTCAGGCTCAGCTGACATGCTGGATGAGCCCCTCCTGCTGAGCTGCCCCTATCTGATCCCTGTTTTTCACGCCTTGGTAAATGTGGAGGTGCTGGAGGCTGTAGATCTTCTCTCCTGCAGACTGGCTGCTGCACAGCTCGGCTCAGCTGGGCTCCTTCCCACCGCCCTGGGCCTGGCTGCGGTCTTGGCTTCATGCTGGGCCTGCCTCGGCTCCTGCCCCACTGCGATGAGATCCTGCTGCTGAGCTGCCTTCAGCGAGAGATGTGTTTTATGTATTTTTGTGAGTCTGAGAGTCCTAGACTTTGTCTGGGGTCATATTTTATGGGTTTTTAGGGTGGTTGTGTGGGAGCTTCCAAGCCTTGCTGCTTCTATGCCGCCATCTTGGCTCCGCCCACCAGGAATAGCTTTCTAGTATTTACATTTAAACAGAACTAATCAAATATCTGTCCTAATCTTTGTGCTACCCTGAATGGTAAGGATTTGAAATGTTATCTATTAATTTCTGACTTGAGTGGTTATTTGTTGAGTCATAATGTCTGTTTCTTTAAAATTAATCCATAATGCATTTCTTGATCTTTAGTCAGTTAGTCAAACACAGTAGAGGAAAGAATAAATGTTCTTGACCTTGAAGGACATACCTTGTTTAGCTCATTATAATGAACAGATGTCAGAATAATCTTTCTTATCAAGAGATGTCATGTTACTCTATCATGAGAAGACTCCAGTGGCCCTGTATTATTTACCAAGTAAGGTTCAAACTTTATTCTTGACAGTCAAGGTCCTTCACAAATTGGGGTCAGCTTTCCTTTCAACCTTTATTTGATATTATTTCTCCCCTCCACATTCTATGTTTTAGATAGATTGGACTATTCCTTGTTTTTTTCCAGACAGGCAGCATTTTCTCATGGCTCCAGGACATTGCTCATGCTGTTCCCAGTGCTTAGGATGCTATGTTTTGTGTATTGACTTCCTTTCCATTCTTTACATTCCAGCTCAGATGCCATCTCCTCCGTGAAGCCTTTGCTGATGATCTTAGTTGTTTCTATTTCCCCTGCCCTACTTCACATGGCACTTGGTTTTTTGCCTCTCAAAATGCTCTTATAATGTAATACTGAATGTTTTAATGACCCAGTTGTCTTATTCTCCTACTAGATAATAAGCTACAAGGGGGAAGAAACTGTACTTTCTGCTTTGGCACACAGGAAATGTTTGTTGAATGAATAGACTACATGCTATGGGAAAAGAATGCTGCGTGAACAATTGGGATGTCTGTCTCCATGCTAGATCTGTTTGTGGGCACAGCCAACTCCATGGTGTTGAGGAAGTCACTTTATCCATCTCAGCCTTGAGGTTCTCCTCCCACAAATGATACCCTAATAGCCACAAGTATTGGGACATAACCTGTTCTTTTTGAGGCGCTGAATCAAGAAAGGACTTAGGAAACGCTGATGAGTAGAACCCTTGACAAGTTCCCAGGGGAAGCAGGTAATGCGCTTCCTACCTACTTGGCTGCCCCGTCATCAGGTGTGGGGCCTCCAGTGTCTTTGTTGGAGGCTCCGGTATCAGTCTTATTGGGACCTTGGAGCTCTGTTTATCTGCTCTAACCAAGTACCATATGGCTGATCAGTTACTGCTCCTTGCACTTATAATGCTTGTGAGTCAGAGTCACATTTGGCCTAAGCATAAATCCATTTTCCATTCTGCTTCCTAGCATACTTTTCTCCCTGTCTCTCTTAGTCCCGGCCCTCCTTCATTCCTGTCCTTCTCCAACTTCTTCCCTTTCTTCTCTGCTCCTATGCAGGCCTCCCCTGTTGTTATCCCTCCATTTCCTCCTCACTGAAATCTCACTGTCTCCTGAAGGTTCAGGTTCTCACTTATAGATCCAGGAGGAGGGTTTGCTTGTCCTTTATAGCCTATTGTTATTTCTTTCCAGTCTCTCTCAGCCACTCACACCCTCCACCCGCCAGCCAGGTGAATTTAACATAGATTTCTGGCTTCAGACTAGATTCTGTAGAAGGATAAAGAGATTAGATGATGGGCAGGATTATTTGGGGAGGAATTGATGTTTTTTGACTTTGTATAACTAGTGCCTAGCACTGTGCTTTCTTTATTAATGAATATTTGCTGAATCATAATAAAGTTTTGTGTTAGGAAGAACAAATGAATTGGGGAGCACCCATGAAAACATTTCCTGACAAAATTGAGCTAGGGAATGAATCTGATGTTTCAGGGATTGGGGAGGAGGAAGAGAACATGCAGGATATCGTGGGAACCTAGAGGAAGAAGGAATCCTTCCTAGGGGACCTGGTTCCCCTCACTGGGGAATTGAACATGTAAAAGGAGGCTCAGCTTCAGGGTGGAAGGCAGGGTCTAGTGGTCCTTTGGGCATACAGGCATGTCTGACAGCAGCACTCAAGGGCCCACACACACAGGCTGTGGGACAGCGCAGGTGAGTTCTTGTGGTTGGCAGAAAGATTGTAACTGGTGATTTTCTGCGCATCCAGGGCATTTGATTGGAGATGGAAAATCATTCTCTGGCTGGGAGAGAGAAGGGGGAAGAGAATGCAGGCAACAAGTTTGGGGGGAGGGAAGGACTCCCCGCCTCTCACACATCTCACAGGATCATAAGTAGGGCTGGAAGGCCGGGAGAAGATTAGGGAAGGGCTTCATCCAGTGCTCTGCTGGTCATATCAATAGCTGACGTTTATATGGTGCCTCAAGGTTCACAGAGAACTTTACATCTATGGTCTCATTTAATCCTCATAACAACCCCCAGAAATGGGTGTACAGATAAGGAAACTGAGGCAGGGAGGTTGAATGATTGTCCCAGAGTCACACAACTTGTTAAGTATCTCAGGCAGAATTTGAATTCAAGCCTTACTGATTGTAGCTCCAGAACTTTTGATCTAACCTGCTGCTGGTTATTTTGGTTTGTTGTGTTGTTGTTTAATCATTTCAGTCACGTCCTGCTCTTCCTGACCGTGTTTGGGACTTTGTTGGCAAAGATACTGGACTGGTTTGCCATTTATTTTTCCAGTTCATTTCACAGATGAGGAAACTGAGGCAAACAGGGTTAAATGACTTGCCCAGGGTCACACAACTAGTAAGTGTCTGAGGCTGGATTTGAACTCACAAAGATGAGTCTTTGTGACTCCAGACCTGGAACTCTATCCACTGTACCACCTCATTGCCCCTCCTACTTTGGTTTACCAGTTTGATAATCCTGTAAAAAATGGAAATAAGTTTAGTCCGACATGTTCTATTCTTTGTGAAACTATTCTGGCTCTTTGAAATTGCCACTTCCTTTTGTAGATGCTCAGTAACTATTCCTTTAATAAGATGTTCTGATATTTTGCAGTAATCAAATTCAAGCTCACTTGTTAATACAGTTTTAAGACTGTATTAAATTCTCTTTTCTTTTTTTTAATTAGGATATTTGCCCTCCTTGAGAACAGTGATATCTTTCTGATTCTTTAGTTTTTCACAACTCACCAATATTGGGCCAGCAATGACATGCCTGCTTTTTGTTTTTTATTTTTTCCCGTCCCAATCTCCATGACTATAATTCATTTGAGCCCTGCTGGTTTGAGCTCATCAGCAGAAGCCAGATGCTCTTCTGTTTTCTTCTTTTTCATTCTGGGTATCAGATCCCTATTGGCTATATTGATTCTGTCCTTTCTAGTCTGAAGACGGTTCTCCTAGGCTAAGAAAAGCAAAATAAGCTCCACCTTTTCTCCACCACCTATTTTCATTGTCCTGTTTACCTTGAACAGTCTTTCTTCTCATATTTAATCTTTTCTTTTCCTAATTTAGCTTAAAAATGCTTTTTTCTTGTCCTTTTTTTTCCCCTCATTTCATTTTGAGCTTTAGAATTCCAGGTATTATTCTTATAGTACTGTGCTTCTTTGCATTTATCTTCCTTTATCTACCCTTTAATTTTTTTTTCTTTTAAAATCAGAATTAGCTCTTAATTCTACTTTTCCTAGATTGTTGGAATTGTCTTCCTTTGTTTCCCAGCAGTGTCTGGCACACATTAAGTGCTTAATAAATGTCTGTTGTCTGCTTCTCTTTAAGTCTTCAGAATTTCATTCTTGAGAGCTCCTCATTCCTGACTCCCACTCGAGATAGACCCTGAGACCCTTTTTCCTCCTCCCAGCATTGCTCCTGATTTTCTGGATTTCAGAACCATGCCTCTGCTACTGTTTCATCCTGGAACTTTGGTGTCTAAGGTCTCCTTACCCTGGAGCGCCCACCCAGCAGCTCCCGTGGCCTTTTACCTCAGGATGTCCTTCATCTAGGCTATCCCCCTTCTCTAACTGGTTAATTCTTTCTTTTGTGGAGGAAGATTGGAAGGGAATGAGCCTTTACGTAGTCCCTACTATGTCCCAGACATTGTGCTAAGTGCTTTACCAATATTATCTTGTTTGATCCACAGAACAACAACCCTATGAGGTCAGTGCTGTCATGATCACCATTTCACAGTTGAGGCATTTGAAGGAAACAAAGAGAAAGTGACTGGCCACACAGGATTGAATAGCTAGTAAGTGTATGAGACCACATTTGAACTCTTCCTGAAGAGTTGAAGGTCCTTCTGACTCTCTCCATTGTACCACATAGCTGGAGCCAGCTTTTATTCCCCTCCTGTCCTAGTCAATGACTTTCCAGACTTCAAACTGTGCCTGTACAGGTACCTTTGTCCTCCCCTTCCCCACCCCTCCCTTTCCTGAATCCTTTGAAATCCACTCTCTCCAAATCTAGAATGTGTGTTAGACTTGTCCCAGATTTCTTTTGCTCTTTTACAAATTCTAAAATGGAATAGTTTCTTTCGACCAAAGTTCTTGTGAATTCTCACCCCAGCACCCAGTTCCTCCCTATTCAAGAGAATGTTGGTTCTTTCGTCTTTTGAAAGATGGAAGACAATTCAGTAAATGGCTGGCTGCTCTGCTTTTGAATGAGAGATGGAGAGACAGAGACAGAAGAGGAGGCAGGGTAGATTTAGAGAGCAAGAGGGGACGAGGGAGAGGGAGGGAGGAAGGGAGAGGAAAGGGGAGGGGGGAGACAGAGAGAGACAGAGACAGAGAGAGATAGAGACAGAGACAGAGAAAGAGAAATATATGTATAGTGAAGTTCTGATGTTT
Organism: Pseudocheirus occidentalis; assembly: GCA_028646575.1. Taxonomy (NCBI): domain Eukaryota; kingdom Metazoa; phylum Chordata; class Mammalia; order Diprotodontia; family Pseudocheiridae; genus Pseudocheirus; species Pseudocheirus occidentalis. Next base: position 54,830,112 of record CM053593.1, read on the forward strand.
CTCAAACTCCTTATCCATTTCCTCTTTCTGTCGGTGTGGTCTTTAGTATATTCCATTTTAAATATGTTTTTAATAAAAGTATTTCCTACTTACATTCTTCTTCTAATTCCTAGATTTTCTTACGTGAGTATGTTTCCTTAATGTATAAAACTTCTCTCTCTCGTTGCCTACTTGTGTTTTACCTATCTTGTTACTTTTGAGTTATGCTCTTCCAGAGTCTCCTTGCATTAGGAACTTTAGTTCATGTTACTTGTGCCCCATCTGTATATTTTTGTCTGTAGAAATTTGAGGCTATGGATTTTCTTACTGCCCCCTTTCTTAGATTTTTGTGGCCTCTGAATATCTGGGTGTGTCTGCCTCAGTTTTGGTTAATTTCATCCCCTTTCCATTTCATTTTGAAGCCCCTTTGGCTACATTAACAGGACCTCTGGGAAATATATTCTCAACAACCTTTGTTAGGGGCACTCCTGACTTAGACCAGAACATTCTATTCCTGTATGGTAAACTGGGGTCTGGATACAAAACCTATCTCAGATGGATCTCTTTGCCAGCTTTTCTCTTTCCAAATCTACCTTTTTCTTCTGAAGCTCTTTCCTTTAATAGGCAGTGCTGACAGAAATGAAACAAAAATTTCAAACAAAACAAAACACCACCCATTCCTTTAAAGCTTTAGGTTCTTGTCCAGGACTTCAGAATCTTAGCAATATTTTCTAGGTTCCTTCTGGCAGTATCATTTCTGTCCACGTGAGTAGCCATAAGTGTGGGGAGCAGTCATTCATTTTGACAGGTCTTAGGACTTTCATTGGCATGCCCTGGAAACATGCCCAAGGAAGATAGCTGACTTCTCTGTTGTTTTTAATCAGCTAAGGTAACAAAAGGCTCCCTCTGTACCTTTCTGCAGGGAGCTGCTAACTGCCTCTCGTCTTCTTCTGACCCTTGCTGCAGACTCAATTATCTGGCAGCAGCCGCAGTCTGACCTCATCATTTTCAGTAGGACAAACCAGCTGCCCTTTCCTCAGAGGCGCTTGGCTTCCTCCTCTTTGGAGACAACTTCTTACCTGTTAGGGAGCTTTGAGTGTTGACTGGTCTTGCTTTCTCCCTTTTTCCTCCATGTGAAAATCTGCCTTCTCTCAATCCCAGGATTCCTTTCTTCCTCTTTATATCTTTTTTTTGTTCCCTTTGTTTTCATCATTTAAGCCCTTTGTCCATTAAAGAAAACAAACAGAATACGTGGTTGTTTATGACAACACACAAAATGGAGAGTCATTCCTCCAGCCCTCCACTTCTACCCCCCTTTATTCACCTAGGCTGTCAGCAAGTATTTATTTAGAACCTACTTTGTGCCAGGCACTTTGCTAAGTTGTGGGAATACAGGGAAAGGCAAAAGATAGTCATTGATCTCAAGGAGCTTATGGTTTAATGGGGTTGTGTGGGGAGACAACATGCAGACAACTACGTACAAGCCAGATATGTACAAAATTGGAGTTAATCAGCAGGAAGAAGCCAATTAAGGGGGAATGAGAAAAGCTTCTTGCAGAAGGTGGGATTTTAGCTGAGACTTGAAGCCAGCAAATTGAGGAGGCAGAGATGTGGAGGGAGAAAGTTCCAGGTATGGGGGACATCAAGTGAAACTGTCCAGAGGCAGCAGATGGGGTGTCTGGTGTGAGGAACTGCAAGGAGACCCGTGTCATTGGATCCCCGAGTAAGTGGAAGTGAGGAAGGAGACAGGAAGTTAGGAGCCAGAAAGGGGGCAGAGGGGAAGGGACTAGGAAACAAAGGTCTTTAAAAGCCAAAGGATGATATTCAATCAGTGAAGTTGCCATTGGAGTTACATGGTCCATCTCATGCTTTAGGAGGATAAGTTTGACGGTTGAGTGGAGGATGGATTGGAACAGACAGAAATTTGGGGAAGACCTAACCAATAGTCAGACTGGCTATAGGGGTGTGAGAATGAGGAATTTCTTTTAGGAGAGCTACTTCAAGGGTCAAAGAATGAGAGGGATCATCTAGGAGACCTGGGGTGAGACCAGCAGAAATGTCAGAATAATAATTTTCATTTGTGTAAAGTTTTAAACTTTACAAACTCTTTTATAATCCTGTTAAGTAGTAGTTCAGGTACATGTGGGATTAAAGGCTGAAAAGGACCTTAAAGCTCTTCTGTCAGGGGTTCTTACCTTGCCATCTCTGAGTTTGTGTTGTCAGATATTTATAGAAAAGCATTTGCACATAATTAGTCTGCTTTGTCATGTTCTGTGTTTTTATTTTATGTGTTTAAAAATCTAATTCTCAGAAGGATTCTTTAGGCTTTACCAGACTGCTAAAGTGATTCTCTACCTCACTGCTGAAAAGGTGAAGAGCTCCTTCTTGTTAGAACTCTGGAAACTAAAGGCTTGAATAGTGAAAGGCCTCTCCCACCGTCACAGGGCTGGTAAGGAGCAGAGGCTGGATCTGAACCCATGCCTTCCTAAAGGGTTCCTTCCTTTCTAGCAAACTGTTCAGTGTGCATTGACTTACCACTTACTTATAGGCCAGGCATTGTGCTAAGCATTAGACATACCATCAGACCATGGTGCCTTCCACCGAGCATTGTTTTTGTGATGGACAGGGCAGGGACCAGTGCCTTGTTTGACCATCTTTTTCTGTAATGGTGAATCACTTGATTTATTCATCATGCTCTTAGCTCAACTCTTACGCTTTCTCTTCTGGCTTCTCAGGGAGCTGCCAGATGCTAGCTTCCATTCTAATCAGGAGCCATCTGTAATGTCATATATTCCTATACCATTTTGTTTGTGTGACTGTATATGTTGTATCAGCAAGAACTTTGTGGTATGTTAGTAAGCGCTTAGGGAGGGCCTGTGTGATATTCAAGAACAACTTTCCCTTTGGGAATGCTCCGGCCCTCTCTCCTTCTAGCCCCTTGTTCTCATATTCAAATCTTCCTTCTGTACTTAAAAAAAGTCCACCAATATTGTGTCTAGCAGCAAGTCAGACTTTTTGTTATTGTTGCTCATACAAAGCAACAGTAATTTTTGACTGGGTTTCTGAATGTTGAGTGCTGGCCAGTATGATAAGGGTAAGAGTAAATAAAGCAAATTCAAACACTAGGACTCTAAAATCTGTAGTACCATTAGCTAAAAACAGATGGACTGTTACCTTCTATAGATCAACTAGAAGCTAGAATAGAATTGTCAGAGCAGACATAGCTCTTGGTATTTCATTATTTTTTCTCCCCTCCTTACCAGTTTTCTGTTTCAAACTGTATTACCAAACACCAAGTAATTGATATGTCATTATATATTTTGAAATTCTCTCTTATTTTTCATTTCTACTACAAGCCAAGCTTTCTGTACCTTACTTTTAGTTTTGTCAAGAATATATTTTAATGCCACTGTCCAAATTTTTCTTCCTTAGGTTTAAAAATAAATGATCTTATGTCTCTTAATTAAATGCACCTACCAACTAAATGAGTCTCTGTGGCTTATTTTAATACACAGATATTAAATGATGCAATAAAGATAATGTAGAAGATATATTTTGTAAACCTTCAAGCAAGTGTTCTTTTTATTAATTACTTACTACTAATACTTTCTCTTTTTATTTCTCTACTAATTACTACTACCAGCCCCAGCACCACCCTTACTTTCACTATCATTGTCACTGTCACTATCACAATCACTGTCACTGTCATTATCACTGTTACTACCATTACCACCACCACTACTTCCTTCTCCTCTTTCCACCTCTTCCTCTTTCTGCTACTGCTACTGCTACTGCTACTGCTACTGCTACTGCTACTGCTACTGCTACTGCTACTGTTACTGCTACTGCTACTGCTACTGTAGTGGTGGTGGTAGGTAGGAGATAATAAACAGATTTGAGCCAATGAGAGGAAGGCGAGAATACTACCAGCTGGGGTAGTCGGGAAACATTTCAGGTAGGCCAAGTAGGCAGTAGTACCTTAGCTGAGCCTTGAAGGAAGCCAGGCATTCTAAGAAGTAGAAATGATGAGAGAATGTTTTCTCGCCATGGGGGACAGAAGTGTGAACATGGTAGACAGAGTGTCACTTTTGGAGAATACGAAGCAAGAGAGTGTAACTGGGGTGTAGGCAGTACAATTCTGAAAGGCAGTAATGTGAAATGCCTGGAGATGGAGCCTCAAGCTCAGATGTGAAAAACTTTACATGCCAGATCTTGGGGTCTGTCTTTTATCCTGGAAGCAGTACACAAGGCAAGACCATTGATCTAGAGCTGGTAAGGACTTTACAGGTCATCTATCCCTACCTCTCATTTGATAGATGAGGGAAGCCAAGCCCAGAATGGTTGTGACTCATCAGAGGTCACACAGGTAAGTCCAGGCTAAGCTGGAATTTGAAGATAACACCTCTCCCTTAATTGAATGGTTTATACATCCTCCATTTTTTTTTCTTTTTGGAGGGCATTTGGGGTTAAGTGACTTGCTCAAAGTGACATGGCTAATAAGTGTGTCAAGTTTCTGAGGTAGAATTTGAACTCATGTTCTTCTGACTCCAGGGCTGGTGCTCTATTCACTTTGCCACCTCGCCACCCCCATCCTCAATTTTAAGGAGGATACTCTGGTGCTCCTTGCCTCTGCCCCTCATATCTCCATTCATGTATAGATTACATTCCTGATTCCCTACTAGACTTTTTCTGCAGTCTCTGCCCTACCTTCCACCCTGCTTCTCCCCCCACTCATTTTCCAGTTTTTTAAAAAATTGTGTCGCCTTTCCTCATTAGAATGTAAGCTTCTTGAGGGCATGACCTATCTTTTTTTTCCTGCTTGCTTTGGTATTCCCAGTGCTCAGTAGTAAGAACTTAAATGCTTCTTGATTTGACTTGACTGATTCTAGCATATCTCACTGTCTATTCACTCTTTCTCCCGGCAGAGATTTTTTGACAAATGCATGCATGGTCAGACTACAGCTTTGAGGATATCATTTTGGCAGCTCTGTGGAGAATAGATTGAAGAGAGGAGAGACCAGAATCAGAGAGACCAGTTTGGGGGCTACAGGATAGTTCAGGCAGAGGTGATGAGCACTAGTCTTAGAGTGGGAAGAAGGGGAAAGATGGGGGGTTGGTCATATAGAGTTACTTGTTTTGGTCATGTCTTGAGATGTTCTCTGCTATGCTTAATACTTCTTTTTCTCCTCCTTCCTGTAAGAAGTAATATATTTTAGGAATTTGAAGCTTTAAAGGGCCGAAATATCTGATTTCATATAATTAAACTTTAATGGAGGATATTATGTTCTTTATGTCTTTCTTCTTAGTAAGAACTCTGATTGAAGGCATTTTTCATGGGGCAGGAACTACACATACATGCAAAACACATATACACATCTATCTATACATATACATAAGACACATTTTTTTAAGCCATAATAGCACTTCTGTTTTTAGTATAACTTGCTCCATTGTTTTTGCCTTTCGTTTTTGGTTATATAAAGCTGGTAAGGGATGTTTAAAAACAGCTACCTTTTCTTTTTCTTCCTGTCCATTAATTGCATGATATTCTTGGACTGTTCGGTTTCCAGGTCCCAAAATGACTGAATCCCAAGGCTTCTGTTCAGTTTTTAGAATCTGTATTTCCTTTGTTACCATTCAAAATACATTTGGACCTTTATTATTGTTACCTTTTTAACCCTGTTTATTAACTCATGATGTTAAGACATAGGAGAAATAGCAGAAGCAGTTTGCAATAAACAAAAACTTTAATGTTTAAATTCCATGAATTAAAACATCCTGCCTAAATTCCTTTGAAAGGATGTCTACTTGACAAACACCAGGGATACCATGGAACTTGGAAATCTCTTTTTCCTTCATCTACCAAGAATTCTAAACTGAATTTAATGTTATAGATACCTTACCCTAGTCAGTTAATTTTAAAATTCCTGTTGTCTTAACATAGTCACCTTAAGCCTTTTAATTATTGTGAATATTTTAAGGTCAGGAAATAGAAGTGTTATTTTTCATTATCTCCTAAATGATTCAATGCATGTTTGTTGAAAGCATCCCTTTATATGTTTGTATTTATGCATTTATATGTTACTATATGCACACATATCTATATCTCTATATAATCACATTGCCTAGGGAAGCCTTAGCATTCATGTTTCATGACGAGGTATTGCAATTTGAGCCTCTTGACAGCTCTGTGCGGTGGCACAAAACTGCAGAGTTGGAAGGGACCACAGGCATCTAATTCATTCTCTAGGTGCTGCAGAGAAAATCTCTATTTGACGGAGAGGGTAATAATAATAATAATGCTAATGCTAATGCTAACACTGGTGGCTCCCATTTATTTAGCACTTTAGGGTTTGCCATATGCTTTACATAGGTCATCTCCAATCCTCACACTAGCCCTCCAAGGTAGGCACCATTATTAACCTCATTTTACAAAGAAGCTAAGACTGATCAAAGTTATGCCTTGCTCAGGATCACGCACTAGTGTCTGAGTCAAGATTTGAACTTCTGTCTTAGCAGCTCTGCCCATGATAAGAGGTGGTTTTTCCCCTTCTCAAAAAGCTGTGTTGTAACTGGGTTTCAGCCCAGGTCTTCCCAACTCCAGGTCCAGAACTCTGTTCAGTATGTCACACTTCCTATATGACTTACAGATATAATTTTCATTATTTATAACTATATTCATATAGCTTGGAAGAATTCCCTATTTTAAAAAAATCTTTTACTTGCCTCTTCTCTGTCCTGATCAGCTAGGCAGCAGTAGGTAAGGATGCTGGATTTAGAGTCAGAAAGATCAGAGATCAAATTCCACCTCAGGCACTTATTAACTGTATGACCTTGGGAAAGTCAATTGACTTTTCTGTTTATGTTTGTTTATCTGTTAAATGGGGATAATAATAGCACCTACCTCAAAGGTTGCTATGAGTATGAAATGAGATAATATCTATAGCACTATGCAAATCTTAAAGTGCTATATGATGCATTATGTATTGCATGTGTTATAAAGCTGTATAATACATCTGGAATACATAACACCATTAGAACCTTCCTATTGTCATTCTGTACTTTGTCTGCTTTCCTCTTAAGAACGTGGCACTAAGAACTGTTTGAAATATTCCTGCATGGAATAGTGATATTATTCTCATTCTCCTTCACTTTGTTCTTTTCATCTCCTTCCATTAATGCATCCATGGTCTTTACAAGTGATTTCCAAGCTTTTTTAAAAAAATAGCATAGCCTTATTAGTAAAATATTTTTTATTGTGAATGCTGAATATATGTATGCTTGTGTATGTATTGTATATAGTTATATAATGTACTATTATGCTAAATTATGAATATAATAAAACACAAAATAGAAATTTAAACAAGATGAGATGAAAAGTAAATATCATTATTTTCAAACAAATTTCAGTTTATTTATTAACAGTACCAAAACTTTTTTCCTCATGCAGAAAAAGCAACATGATTGAATATACTTATTATTTTAAAAATAAATCTTTATTTGACACTTGGTGATTCAGTGACCCAAGGAGCTGGTTCTAACTTCAGTTGATTTTGTTTTTGGGTTTAGATGACTATCATAACCAAAAATGATACCTCCTAAGAACCCAAGATCCAATCATCAGACTCATTTTTCAGTCCCATCTACCAATTACGCAAAGTGTTTCATGGATTGTCAGATAGTAAATTTCCATCTTCCTTGATATCAATCAGTTGTTGCAAAGTAATCAGTAAGCATTGCATTTTTATGTTTGTTTGGAAAAAAAAAGTACAAACTCAGACTCTTCATTTGGAAGATTTTTAATCAGGTTGGAAAATTCTGTTTCCAAGTTTTTAAAGTATGCAGATATTAAAAGTTCTAATAGATGACATACTTAAATCTTTTTTGGGCAATGAAAGCTTAACTTTTAAATGTCTTGCTCATCATGATGGCTTCATACTATCATTAGCTAATAGCTGAGGGCATGATATGTACTTAATGAAATTCATCATTAACCAAAGGGAATGTAAATTGAAATTTCAAACAGTCTTAATAATTTCATCTTTTTTGGCTGACTTCTTGTCATATCTGATTAGAATGTCACTCTTTTCACCTCCTAATGTGGCTGATAAAGACCTCATACTGGGGTGGATGTGCCAGCCATTTTCTTTTTGTTCTCTCATATTCATGTTATTGCTGTCATCCTTATTCTGTGGTTTCTCTGTAGGAGCCTTGTTAAGCCACTTCTTTGTGTTGTGACTCTTAGTTTTGTCAAAAATAAATAATACAAAAATCCACTTAAACTAGCCAATGTAAACTTTGAATTCTTTTCATTGCCTCAAATGCAAACAAGTATAGATGGCACTGTCAGCTTCTCTGGGTTGTGGAACTCTCTCCTTTTCCATCCAAATGTCTTGAGTGTAGTTCATGATGTTGGAGCATCTTACATATGGACTGTGGAGCATCATACATACAGCCATTGTCAAGTCATGAGTTAATTGTTTCTAGAACTTAATTTCTTGTTTTTAGATGAAAATAAAAATTAATAGAAGTTCTGATCTTTTCTTTGCACATCCTATGATTCATCGTGGGCACATCTTACTTCAGAGACTATTGATATTGGCAAGAGGGAAGGATGGCTTGACTGAGTGCTTTAGCAGTGGGCATAAAGATCAGGTTAACGTGAGAAGTGTTGCAGAAGACTTAGAACCATTTAACATGAGCTCCTTGTTAAGAGAGACTATGTCTTCTATTGCATTTGTATTCCATTGCGTCTTTCCCCGTTCTAGGCATAACTTTTATTTCAATAATTTATTGCTGAGTATTTCCGTGAAAGATCATATTGACTTGTGATTGAAGCTTGTGTCTAAAGTGAGATCTGAGGGCTATTTGTGGATTCCATTATATGGTTAAATTCAGCATTTTATCTCTAATTTGAATTAGCATAAATTATAGAGGATTTGCCATACTCTGTGTCAGTTAACAACTTACACACTAGTAATCACAAAAAAACTAGTAGAGGACTTTGTCAAAATGTTATCACATTTCTTTTCTTTCCTGTCCCTCCTCTAGGTTGATCTCCCTTGGAAACTATTGTAAGTTTTGAAAATGAAAGGGGTTAATGAAGTGTGAGAAAGGTGATAAAAATTATGATGTATCAAGCTGGCAAATGACTTTATGTAAGAAAGTTTGGATTATTGCAGAAAGAAAAAAAAACAAGCCTTTTTTTTTAAAGGCTAAAGGAGTCTTTAATATTCATTATGGCCAAATAGACTGTCAAGATACAGTATGGTAGCTTTAAAGTCAAAGGACCTGGGTTCACATCCTGACTCTGGCACTATCTTTGTTACCTTCAACAAGTTACATAATCTTTTGAGTCTCATTCACTTCTTTATAAGTGAGGAAGTGAGAACTAAATGCCCTTTAAAATCCCTTTAAACTCTAGATGTATGATCTGATGTTGTGACTCCCACAGTACATGTCATAGGACTGATTAGTTAAAACTACCTTATACAGAGGGTGTTTGGCATTTCATTAAGTAATTGCCCCAAGTGAGTCCAAGAGACAGTCTTGTTGAATTTATGCTCTTGTTTTTATTGAATTTACATAAAATAAGCATAATGCAACATCATAAATCCAACATTTATAACATGCTAATATACAAAAACTAAGATTATTCAGAGTTGTCTCAGAACCTTTTTCTGCATGTAAGAAGAACCCTTATAAGTGTGTAGACAGCCTAATGTGCAAATCGATGTACTAGGACCACTGCAGCAGATGTACAGTTTTGTGGGTGTTATATACAGAACCTCATATAGAAATGATTTGCTGATATCAGGAAAGTATGTATTAATGAAAGCTGTAGGTGGGCAGAAAGGCAGAGAGAGAAATATAGCTACTTTGGGATATTTCATATTGATGTGCTGGGGCCACTGGTTAGCAACTGACTAATGTCTGCCCTTATTCTGATGGCTTTCATTTTGTGATTGACCAGATAAATTGAATTGATTACACCTGAAAGGAGTGGGACTAGAGAGGAGAGAGATTTTTTTTTAACAGTGAATATTGAGTAGGAGATAACACTTCAGGCTGTTTGGGATGAGCCTGTTCTAAATAAAATATTACCTGTAACCTTAACATCCTGAAGAATAAAATTATCCTATAATCTATGAATTTAAAATGCTTCCATTTCTCCTTGGCTTCACAGCTAAGCAAAATACTAAAAAAAAACTAATTAAATAAAAGAAGAAGGAATATTCTTGTATTTGCAAAGACTATATTGAATTTTTATTTGATTTTTTTATTCATTTCATTTTAAAGGGCTTGTTTTATTCTTCTGAATTTTCACATAGCTGAGCAAAGTGTTATGGGGGGAGGAAAACACAAATGGTAAAAAAATACAAATGTTTCTGCTTTGATATAGCAATATTAAACATGCTTGTGTGTATTTTCATATCTAGTAATAGAAATACAATTATGAATTTATAACAAACACAAGTAAATTACTGTAAGTCATTTTAATATTTGGATTTGTGCTTTAGAAATTAGGCCTTGATCTGTGTGCATTGGTGGACTAATTAAAGACATTTTTATTACTAGTAGGTAAATAATAACAGTATCTGTTTATGTGGTACTTTATGGTCAGTCTCCTGATGTGTTGGTACATCACGTATCACTACTACTGATTAGAGTTATACTAACCAAGGCTCTGACCAGTGTCTCTTCTCTTTCTGTAAGCTCTCACTTGGTGACCTCATTAGCTTAGAAAGAGCATTGAAACTAGAGTAAGAAAGACCCGAGTTCAAATCCAGTCCTAGATCATATCTCTGTGGCCTTGAGCAAATTGCTTAATCTGTTTGCCTCAGTTTCTTCACCTGTAAAGTGAGAATCATAGTAGCACTTCCCAGGGTGGTTGTGAGGATCAAGGGAGATATTTGTGAAGCTCCTGACCTAGTGCCTAGCACACAGTAGGTGCTCTCTCAGTGCTTTCTATTTACAGCCTGCACATTGCTCCCTTCCATACTTTCAACAGTCCAGCTCTATTTGGTCTTGTTGGCCTTCATGTCATTCCTCACACACGGTGTTCCATTTTCCATCTCTGCTTTTACCCCGACCTTATGTGCCTTGTGCCTGGAATGTTCTCCCTTTTGTTCTCTGCCGCTTGGGATCTCTGGTTTCCTTCAAGACCCAGTTCGACAATTGCCCATTGAAGGAAACTCTCCCCACCTGTCTGCTAATATCTTCCCTCCACTCCCCAAAGCTACCTTTTATCTACTCTCTCTATTTTTTATATGCTTATATATTTACATTTTCTGACATTATACAGGACATGTGGTTAGTCATTCAGTCAACAAGGACTATTAAGTCCCTACTATACATCAGGCACTGTATTAAATACTGCGGTTACAAATAAAGGCAAAAAACATCCCCCCTCCCCTTGGCCACAGAGTCCCTGCCCTCAAGGACCTCACAGTCTAATGTGGGAAACAACACATAAACAACAGACATATTCAGGGTAATTTGGGTGTAGCAGAGGAAAGGCACTAAGATAAGGAGACTGGGAAAAGTTTCTTGCAGAAAATGGGACTTAAACTGAGACTTGAAGGAAACCAGGGAAGCTGGAAGAGAGAAATGAAGATGGAGAGTTCCAGACCTGGGGGCAGCTGTTGAAAATGGTCCAGGTCAGAAGGCATAAGAAACTAGAAACACTAGAGGGGGGCAGGTGTATAGCTTCCATAAGTGCTTGTGCATCCATTTGGAAGGTGGTGGGCATTCAGGCCACAAGCATTTATTAAGTACTTATTATGTGACAGCCATTGCCATCAGTGCTGGGGACACACAGAAAAGGAAAAATATGGTCCTCACTTTCAAGTAGCTCCCATCCTAATGGAGGAGATGCAGCAAACTAAATGTAAGCTCCCAGGTACAGAAGATAGATGCAGAGCAAACAGGAGGTTATCTCAGAGGAAAGGCTCCGGTAGTGGGGGATGGGGGGCAGAGGCCCTCACAGAAGGTAGGATTTGAGCTTAGCCTTGAAGAAAGTGAGGAAAGCCAGGAGATGGAGGTAAGGAGGCCACTGTTACTGGATCACCAATATTTGAAAGGGCATAAAATATAAGAAGATTGGAAAGGTATGAAGGGGCTGAGTTTTGAAGGGCTTTAAAAATGCGAAAGATACTTGAGAAATAAGTCTCCACCTTGTTTTTCCACATTTGAGCCTTGAAACCACAGAATATGCGGCCCTGCTTTGTCATGGGCAGATACTGCACGTGCATAATTCTTGGTTCCTAAGCCCATTTGGATGATGTAATTTAAACTTAATTGCATTGTCTATGACCCTACCTCTACCACAGTTAGTTGTGTGGTCTTGGGCAGGTCATTCAAACATCTTCTAGACCTTTAAAATACCTTTTTTTTTTTTACCTTTAAAAGGAAGGAGCTGAACTAGATTATCTCTAAGGTTTCTTCAGGTTAAAAGATTCTTTGATTTTTAATAAGCCTAGAAAATCTATGCCTTAAAGAATGTGCTGAACAAAGAAGAAAGACCCATGTTACCAGGGAGAAAAAGTTAACATCATTTGCTTCTGGCCTTTAGCAGAAGTACCAGGAGCTGTCTCTGGTGCTACTGAGACCTTACATTAAGCCACTGTGCTCCACTTGGTTCTGTGTTTGGACTCATATTTCTTTCGCATCTTCTGTCATACCCAATGTAATATACAATGTAGATGCTTCAGAAATATTTGGGTGTTGTTTATTTTCCCTTTCTCCATGAGTAAATAGGATTTAAAAAAAAGACCTCACACAGAGTGGTACAGCATCTTGGAAGCTAACTGATTGGTACCTTAGCTTACCTGTCAAATGAGCATTATGCCTCTGCCTGAAACGTCTAGTTCAGGAGAACCAGCTGCCTCTTAAGACAGTTCATTTGGCTTTTGGGTAGCATAAATCATCATCAGTTCTTTCTGTAAATCAAGTCTAAATCTGCTTCTATATAATTTCTGCTAGTTATTCCTACTTTTTCTGTGTGGAGTCAAACCCAACAAATTTAGCCTCTTTTCCCTGACAAATAACTAAAGACAACTTTCATGTGTCTTCCAAGTTTTATTTTCTCTACTCTAAGTACTGTTAGTTCCTTTAACTAATCCTCATGGCATGATAACCAGGCCCTAACCATCCCAGTCACTCTCTACAGGATACTTTTTGGTTTATCAACATCCTTCCTAACATCTAGACCTGAATATCATGTTCCAGAAGTAATATCTGAGCAGGACAGAGAAATTGAAAATATCACTTGCCTCAGTTTTGACATTTTCACTCTCAAGAAAGCCCAAGAATATGTTAGCTTTTTTTTCTTTCTTTCTCTCTGATCACTGTTGAACAAGGAAGGGTGAATAGAGAGCTGGCCTCAGCCAAGAAGTCTTATCGCTGACATGTATTGGCTGCATAACCCTGACCAAGTGACTTAACCTCTTAGTGGTCCATGCAGCCCAGAGTTGTAGAGCAATTGCTACTCTGCATTGGGAAAGAGCATTTCCATCTCAGGAATTTCCTACAGTAATGAAATCCCAGGCCAAACCTAAATTTAAAAAAATCATGTTCATTGACTCATTTGGCAATTTCATTTGGCTAAAACTTTGAGCTCTTATTTTAGATGAATAGTATTGGGCCAAGTCATTCCAGTCTTGTACTTTTGAAGTTAATTTTTTTACCTAAAATTGAAAATTCTACATTTTCTCTTAAATTTCATATTATTTAGTTCAACCATATAGTCTTGCATGTCAGGTTATTTTTTTTTTAGTCATTTGTCCTATTACCTCTCTGTCCTAAATTTGCAGTGTGCAAAACCATTAAGCCTATAGTTGATACCTTTACCTAAGTCATTGATAAAATGTTAAATAACACAACACTGGTCACACATAGTTTTTGGAAAGTTTTCAGTTTTGGATGTATGCCATTAACTGTAACCTTTTCTTTTTTATGCATCTGCTTTTCCATCTGCTCTTTCAGTGAAAACATTACAAAGATTTACAAGTTATTAACCAAGTCTGCTTCTCACTTTGACTTCTGGACTCTCCTATAATTTAGACTTCAGAAGCCTCCTGATTATCTGGGACCAAATCCACTGACTACTTCACTTTTGGAATTTGAAATAGCAAGCGCAAAGTAGTTAGTACCAAAAATCCTTTCATGCTACATTCTGATGCATGCTTGTGCTTACACACCCACAAAACAGTGCTAAGACTTGGAATTTAACAGATTAAAAACATAAAGGCATTTGGGGAAATATTCTGACAGTGGAGATGCTTAAATATTAGGCAACATTTAGTAAAAAAACGAGTTTTCCTTTTGGACTTTATCTAGTGCTGAAAATACCAGATGGCCTTCATTATTATTGAAAAACTAGCATGTGAAGGATCTCTGGTTTTGTTAGTGTGGGGAAATAAAACCTCCACTGACTGTGACTTAATGGATAAGTCCTAGGGAATTGCTTGAGGCACTTAAGGTTAAGTGAGTTGTCCAGAATCACTCAGCCAGTAAGTGTCACAGGTAGGATTTGTGCTTGATATACTTACGCTAGCTACATTACTGCAGAACAGCAACAATTAAATATAATCATAGCTCATATTTATTTATATTGTGCTTTAAGGGTGGGAAAGTGCACATCATCTCATGCCTGTGCTATTAGAGCCTGGTCTCCCTACTTTAACTAATCCTCCATTCACCTCTGAAAGTAATCTTCCTGAACTTTAAATCTGGCCATGTCATCCTCTTCCTTCTCTCCCTCCCCATCTCAATAAACTCCAGTGGCTCCCTATTACCACTGGATAGAAGCTCGGTATCTTAACAGGTGGGAGAGAGAAGAGAGTGAATTCTAGACATGAGGTGAAGGCAGGAGTCTGTACCAGGAAGTAGCAGGTGCATGACCTTCTCTGGAGACCTTAAATGTTTATAAGGGAAGTTTGAAGCTTTGTCATGGTGGCCTTTAAATGTCATGTTATGGGGTTTGTATTATACAAAGGCAAAAGAGACTGAGGCTCTGAGGGATTAAGGCTTGCCTATGGTCACAGTTTATGTGAGTCACTGGATTAAAAATTAGGCCTTTATTGACTGACTCTAGCCCACTTTCTACAACACTGCTCTGCCTCTATAGGATGAGACTGAATGCTTTTTGCATTGGTCCATGACACAGATGCCACAAGGTTCCCCTGGAGTCATGATTAGGCTGGTTATTCATTACTGAAAAGCCATTATAGCTTTGGTAGATAATTGAAGTCAGTATTTAAAATGAGGATTATGAGTTTTTCCCATTAGAAATTTTTTCATCCTTTAATTTCAAATTGGAAAAGAGATTTTTTTTCATTTTCTCCTGACAAACAAAATCCAAATGGTCTCAGTCTTTGTTTGCATTTGAGGAGTGTATTTACCTTTAAAGAATGTGTAATGTCTCAATATGTCCCACTTAGATAATATTCTGTGACATTTATGAAGATCTCATTTCTTATACTAATACAAGCATCGTTGTAATGCTGCCAGTATAGGCAGGATTATGTTGTCTCCAGTATTTGAAAGATGTCTGTAATTTTCTTGCTAAGTGTTTCTCTATAATATAGCTATGCCTATAATACACCCTCCTTTCCTGAAAAGAATGTCTTTGTGAGTTGCTGTGCCTGTGAAAGTTCATCACCTGGTGGCCAGGCTCCTGGAGATGGTTGGTCCTCAGATGACCCATCCTGCCCCTCTCTTTTACTCAGTCTAACTTCAAAGTTTGGACCTGTCAGAGCTTGTCCTCTGCTGGCAGACTCCATGATAATCACCTCCAGGTCATTATGAACCATCAGAGTAAGATTTTAATGGAAGCTTATGCTGATTGCTTTACTTAATGCTCGCATTTTTGTATTTTCCTTGTATTTTTATTTATTTAGCCAGATTGCTTCCCCCCAAGATAGTTTCCCCTGTCTTTTTAGTATATAAGTGAGAGCTTCAGAATTTGTGTTAATTTCCTTTTAGGAAGACTGTAATAATAAAGGTGGCATTTACATAGTGATTTAAGAGGAATAAATGATTTGCATGTATAGTATCTAATATGAGCCTGAAAACAGCCCTCTAAGAGAAGTGTTGCCAGTATTATTCTTATTATTTTCATTTTGTGAAACTGATAACTGAGGATAGGAGAGGTTAAGTGACCTGCCCAGTGTTTCACAACTGTTTAACCTCTGCAAAGAGATTTGAACATCGTCCATAGTTAGTAGGTAAATATTTATTAAGCACTTGCTGTGAGCCAGGTACTATATGCTAAGTGGTGAATATTTAGAGAAAGGTAAATGATAGTCCTTACCCTCATGGAGCTTACAGTCTAATGGGGGAGACAACATGCAAATAATTATGTGCAAATCAGTGTCTATGAGGTCAGCTGTAAAGAGGGAAGGTTTTTGAATGAAGGAGTGGGGGGTGGATCAGGAAAGGTTTCTTCTTATAGGAGGTGAGATTTTAGCTGGACCTGGAAGTGTCAAGGAAACCTGGATCTTCCCAGCTCTTTTAAGTCCTCTCCGCTGCCACAATACAATACTTTATTCTGTCCGATAGAACAGAAGGGGTTAAATTTAAATACACATATATACATACATAACCATTTTTCAACTTTTTATGATCTGTGGGGTTTCTTAATGTGAAATGAGGACAGCCTAGGTAGTTGACATTCACAGATGCATTGAAACTTCCTTTTAAAAAGATTGTGACTTATGTTATTCCACTGTTCAAACTTTTTACCTCTAAGAACTTAACAAGGAGCAAATCACTGGGTCGAGTTTAATCTCTTTTTTCTCTCCCGTACACCCTCTGCTGGAGGCTCTTATGCACTTTTAGTTCCTAACTCACTGAAAGCGAGGGGAGGAGTAATAGTAAAGGTCTCATATGATACACATTCCAGATAATTCAGAGTTAACTGTATTAAAATGAGTATGTTCATGCTTAAAAGCCAGGTAGCCAGAAACAAAGAAAATTTCATTCAATTTCATCTGTAATAGGATTCCATAACGCACCATGAAAATGAGTTTTTGTTTGGTTGCTAAAAATGGTTATGGCTAAAATCTGAGCATATTGAAAAACAAATGAGCTGTGTTATTTTAATTTCCAAGGGGCCCCATTTGAACAATTCAGAACAGTAGAGCTTTGTTTATGGAATGTAGCATTATCCACCCTGTTTAATGGACTTTTAGCTTTCATCCTAGGAGTGTCTGAAATGAGGCATGAGGTAGTCCATTAGCTGATTAGGTGGCTGTGAAAATCTAGAAAAAATGACAGCCCAAACCAGCAGGGTTTTCAGAAAAGACTTAGTGGAATTTTGGAAATGGAAAGGACACTTTCTTGCTTGATGCGTCTTGCTCTCTCTCTCTCTGTCTCTCTGTCTCTTTCTCTCCCCTTTCCCCTCTCCCTCTTTTCCTTTCTCTCTCTCTTCTGAATGCTTAGATAAATGTCTTGCTGTTTGGTTGTCTGTGTTAAATCTGATGGACAGTTCAAAAATACATTTTAGTGTATGTGATGGAAATTTTCTAATTCTATTAGAGAAATTATAAATGAAAAAGTCAAAATATATCCTGTAGGTCAAAGAAGGTCAGCCTTTCTTTCCTGACTGATTTTTGTCACATAGACAGTAACAGAGAGGGGGAAGGGGGCGTGATCCTCCTGTCTGCTTTACAGGATGTTCAAAATTGAAAGAGAATAATTTTTCAAGGTCTCAGAAATAGTTCTAGGAACTGAGTACATTGTATAAAAGAGACTGACAGAGAGGTGAAAAAATAAATTTAAATGACTTTTGAAGTTAGGAAATCTTGGTAACTCTTAAATGGCCTGTACATTCCAGAAACATAATTTTATGTATGTTACCTTCTTTCCCTTTCCTGCTAATACATTCCCCTCATCTTCTATAAAACCTTGCCCAGATATGCTTTTTTCCTGGAAGTCTTCTCTGGCTAACTGTGCTCCATTCTGATCATTCCAATGCCCAGCGTACCACTGAATACTTAAGTATTATATGTTCAATTTGTACTTCAACAGCTTACCCATTTTAATCCATTAGTGATTATTTTCTTGGTGGTTTTATCTACACAACTTAATTGTAAGGTAACGACTCAGTAAGCATTTATTAAGTGCTTACCAACAAGCATATAAGCAGAAAGAGAAAACATTCTCTCTCTGAAGGAGCTTACATTCTAAGGGGTGAAGACTCATAAAAGGAGGATGGAAGAGGTGATGGTGGTGGGAGGATTGAGAAAGTCCAGAGAGCCAGGAGTCCAGCCTGGAGAAGAATGAAATCATGGTTGGCTTGGGTCTCTTCTTTAAAAGTGCAAATTCTGGAGAGAACTAACCGGCTAGAGGGAGAGACCCCAGGAGGTAGAGGGCCCTGGTGTGGAGTGAACTTCCAGGGTGAAGAGTTTTCTGTGGCATGGTGGAGGAAAGGAGAGAATCAGGAGTACAGCCTGGAGAGGAAGCCCTTGAGGACACAGAATGTCTTCTCTTGCTGTTGGATCGCCATTCTGCCTAGTAAAAAAGCTTAACGATTTTTTGTGGGTTAGTTAGAGAGCCACATATATAATAAGTCACATTGCTCTAGCTCTGATCCTTTGCCAGCATCCTTAAAATACTTTTGAGTAATGGCCAATGTCATAGTTAGACAAATATGGATGTTGACACCTTATTGGTACAACCTGGGGAAAGAACACCATGTATCTGTTTGACCCCATTCCCTTTTTATTGATACTTTCACTAAATGTGCTTGGCAGTGCCTTCTTGTTTGGTCAGTGAAGTGAGACATTATGAACAGATTATGATATAGAATTATTGAGCTAAAAAGGACCTTTGTAGTCATCTGGCCCAACCCCTTCATCTTTTAGATGAGGAAACTGATTTATAGAAAGGGAAGTTATTTGATCCAAGGTTCCATTTGGTATATTTTGGGTTCCTCTGTTTCTTTTATTCTGAAGACAGGCATGGCCTGGTATGCTCTGATGGGCACCCATTCTATGTCAGTATTTAGTTTGGTGCCTGACACATAGTAGGTGATTAATAAATGCTAGTTCACTGACTCATTCTCTAGAGATCAGGGAGTGAGTAAACTTAGTAAAAAAGGCTATTCTTGATTATATCTATAAGGGGCAGTTAAATGGCATGCAGTGGGCCTGGAGTAAGAAAGACCTGAGTTCAGATCTGCCTTTACACATTCTATTGCTTTGGGCAAGCTATTTAATTTGTTTGTCTCAGTTTCCTCAATTGTGAAATGGAGGCAATAAGAACATTTACCTGACAAGGTTGTCGTGAGGATTAAACAAGACATTTGTAAAGCATCTAGCACAGTCCCTGGCATGTGGTAGGGATAAAAAGTTGTTTCCTTCTATTCCCCTTCCATTAGAGACAAGATAGCAGTCTCTTTGATTGGGTAGTCCAAGGATGACAGTGAAATTGTAATCCTGAGTCACTGGAGTGATTGTGGAACCTTTTACAATTATAGGGAGGTTTGGGAGAGGGTTGTGTTTGGGAGAAAGATAATGAGTTCTGCTTTCCTCTGTTGAGTTTGGGATGTCTACTGGATACCAGTTTGAATTTTGCAAAAGTCAACTGGGGATGTGGCAGCTTAAGAACCAGCCTAGGGCTCGATATGTCAATCTATAGAGAGATGATAACTGAACCAAATGGGAATGATGGCATTATCGAATGAGAGGATTAGAGAGAACAGGGCTCAAGAGAAGCAATGGAGACTGAGGAAAAGAGGCCAGATCAGAAGGAGGAAAACCAAGAGGGAACAGTGTCACAAAGTGTAACAGAAAATGGAGTTATGACTTTATCAAAGTGTAAACTTCTGAAGGGTATGGGCTGTCTTTTGCCTCTTTTTGTATCTCTCATTTTTAGTGTAGTGCCTGGCACATAGTAGGCATTTAATAAGTGTTGATTGAGTGATTGTTAAATGCTGCAGGGAGGTCAAGAAGGATGCATTCAGATTGGGAAAAGTCATCACATTTTGTGCCAAATTTCTCACAAGTCATAAGTGAAAGAGTCAGAGTTGGAAACTTAGTCTTTGAATGCCAAATTCAGGGCTTTCTACACATGCAAATAGCAAACAATGATACTCCTTAAGTGAACATTAGATAATACGGTCTCCACCAGCCTCTGAAAGCTCAGATGTGGAGAAGAAAGTGACATACTTTTTGTTATTATTTTTAAAGACAAATATCGCTCCTCTTTGTTTCTTGGTTCTACATAGGTCATTAGAGAAGTGGAATATTCCATTTCCTTCTGTCCCCTTAATTAGTATGTGAATAAGTATAAATGCAGCATTATTAATATAAAGTATAAATGCAAAGTTATTTCATAGTGTTACTTTTATATTTTCTTCTGACCTGTTGTACACCAACAGCTTCTTTACTAATTCCCTCCTCTCCCCTGCCAATCAGAAACAATTTTCTTTAAATTACTGAATCTCCTGGGCAGCTTTATAATACATTGGATAGAGTATTGGACCTGAATTCAAATTTGACCTCAGACACCTGCTGTGTGACCCTGGGGAAGTCATTTAAACCTCTGTCTTCCTCAGCTTGTAAAATTGTAGAAATAATAGCACCTACTTCCCAGAGTTGTTGTGAGTATAAAATGAGATGATATTTGTAAAGGCCTGGCTCTATAGTAAGTACCATGTAAATGTGAGCTATTTTAAATAAAAAAATTATCATTATTATTAATCATTAAATCATTATTATTAGTTTTAGTATAATTATTCGGTTGCCTTATTTCTCAGAGATTTTACGTACATACAGTCTCTTGAAAGGTTCGAACTACGACGTAGGCAGCTGGGTAGGTTTTCTAGTCAACATCTTCCTTTCTCTCATTGAGGAGTCCCAAAGAAGTTCATGGGTTTATCCAACATTGCATAGGGAGTCAGGTTCAAAGGAACTGAATCCATTGGCTTCACTCTAGATCTAATGTTCTTTCTATTATAGCACACTGCTTCATACCAAGAAAGATAATCTTTGAATTTCCCACAGAAATGAAGACTAAAAGAGAGAAAATCCATGCTTCCAAATGCCGTGGTGCTGCACTACTAAGTAGTCCCTTTTCTCAGTCAGCCTGACCTTTATGCTAACATACTTTGTCCTCTTAGCCCACCTGCACCCCAGGCACCAGAATATATACACACACACACACACACACACACATATGTAAGCTGATCTGAACTGTGATAAATTAACTCTGCTAATTTACTCTAGTTGTTGTTCTAGTTCTTGGTGGAAGTGTATATGGAATTCCCTCCAACCCCAACACTTGATCTCTCTGTTCTGTGCTTGGATGTGGCAAAAACATGCTGATGCCCCAGATGCCACTTGTGGTTTTTTTTTTTTTGCACGTGTGCCCTCAACCCATAAAGTGTCCCATTCTTCTCCCTTCACTGACAAAAACATGCTTTGGTGTTTAAGGTTATGGCATGTTTAAATTGAAGAGTCAAAAGCAGAAAGAACAGTATGGTACTGATTACCTTTAGAATTTAAAAGATTGTTTGATCTGAATGCATGACTAGCAGTAGTAGAGAACATCTTAATGTCTCAGCCATATTTGCTTCTGGTATTTGCATTTTCTATAGGTCATTGTGTTAGTCAGGCAGGCTCATGGGGATTTGTTTCACATATTGACTTTCCTACATGCCTACCAGCAGCTACAGAAAGAGAAAATATAGTTTGCAAATCGTTTGGAGATGTTTAGGTGACAAGATATAGCTTGGATAAGTAGTGTCAAAAGTAATCCTGAAAAAAACTTCATAAAGTGATGTGATAGCCTAAATTGAAGAGTATCTTGGTATAATGGAAAGATAACTGAAGCAAAGTCAGGATCTAAAATCTAGTTCTTTCTTTTCTATCAATTAGTTATGTGACTGGACAAGTAACTTAATCTCTCTAGGTTTCTGTTTTCTTCATCACATATGCCGTGGTAATATTCATTCATATACACATATACATAGATAAATAAATTAAGTTTTATTTAATCAAGTTAAATCCATATTTTACAGCACCAAGGAAACTAGATATTTAAAGAAAAGTATTTATTTTTTTAAAAAATTCATCAAAGAATAAATTTACAATTTTCTCTAGACTGTAGCATAAATACAAATCTTTTATATAAGTATATTTTTAGTTCATATTTTTCTTCAAAGCTATATAAATGCCTGAGATAAATGTTAACTAAGATTTCAAAATTGGCTAATGGAGAAAATTAAACACTGTCCTTTATATAATTCAACCCAAAACTTAGTACAGGTTAGAGGGAAATGAACATGGCAGTTCAGTAATTGTTGACTCATTAACCTCATGGTAGTATTCTTAACAGTAATAGGGGATTTAGTAAGAGGGGAGGGTTGGGGGGAGGAAAGGGAACAGTTTAGGGCGAGAAGGGGACATGATATGTCTGTACAAGTGTTAGAAGGGTATATTGAATTCATGTAAAAGTATAAGAATCTACTCTTAAAAAAAACCCACCACCAAAACTTTGTTAATATCCCAAGTAAGTTTAAGGTGGGGATCTATGCAATTTGCCAATCTTTTTATTTTTAAGAATTCTTTATTGGAAGATCTCTATCAACTCCCCCTAGCATTTTAGAGAAGTTATCTTTTTTCTGCACATATTTTTCTTCAGTCTAAATCTTTTCTTTTTTCTGCTTGTACTAGCTAGAATAGAAACCTGATAATAATCCTTGATACATATTCAGATTCACAAAGAGAAATCAACCTTTTATCAATGCAGTAATCAGGACTTAGCTTTGATTTTGCATTTTCTGTTCAGTTGTTTCAAGTATTGATCAAAATAATTGTAATACCTTTTTTTGGAAACTTCTTAATTTTAAGAACACTTCCAGGTTCCATATCTCAAAAGAGTTGGAGATCTGTTTAGAATTCCCTGTCCCCACTGATTTTAAAGCATCTTAAAGTCTAAGGTACAATGGAGTCCCACCTGTTAAGTCTTAGCTCTGAAAATTGAGGAGTTAATGAATGGTGAAGCAGTGGTATAAAATAATTTATGTACATTTTCATTTATTCCCTTACACTGCCCAAAGGGTATAATTTTTAGTGAAACATTACAGACTTTGGAAAGAAGGGAACAGAGCTCTGCATTTTCTTTTACAACCAGGATAAATGATTCATGTTTGTAAGAAGTTAAAGTGCAACATGATGACTTTGTACATAGTAGGTGCTTGGTAAATGAGTGAATGAAGTTGTCAATCTTGAGATTTGGATGAAGCCCCTCCATAACATCTGTTTCTTCCAGCACTTCTCAGTTATTACATTTATGCTTAATTTACCAAAGGACCAAAATTGTTCTCTATCTGAAAGATAGAGTTGCTTCTTTAATAAAAGGACACTTAGGAATTCAGATGACTGATGAAATGTTTAAGACAGTGTTTAACATTTTAAAAGCTTGTCATTCAGAGAGAGTTTTCTTAAATGACATCTTTTCACATCTTTAAATTGATTCTTCTTTTGCTCATGTCTTTTTCCATTCTGAGTGTGTGGGTGGTATTTATATAAGACTTAATTGATTTTCTACAAATTATTTAAAACAAAAGGGCACAGTAGAGGTTACAGTTATTAGATAATACCAGAAAAAAAATTAGTGCCATCTAGAGTGTTCTCTGTAGCAAATAGCAAAGTGGCTTAAAATGGCACTTACATGATTAGCCCACCAGCTCTCACTGTTTGTTTTCATGCTTTCTTTATGTAGTAAATCTAAAATCCTTAGGCAAGTGTTTGAAGTCACTTTGCCATCTAGCTC
This sequence comes from Pseudocheirus occidentalis, assembly GCA_028646575.1. Taxonomy (NCBI): domain Eukaryota; kingdom Metazoa; phylum Chordata; class Mammalia; order Diprotodontia; family Pseudocheiridae; genus Pseudocheirus; species Pseudocheirus occidentalis. The sequence continues at coordinate 54,853,875 of CM053593.1, forward strand.
TACCTTTCCTATCCAAGCTTATTTCTTGTTATTACTCTTTGTGTATTTCATACTCTTCTTCAGATATATTCTGTCCTTGACTACCTCCAAGCTATCAGACCACTAGTCAGCAAGCCTTTTACAGCACTTAACTTTGTACCAGTATCTGTGCCGAGCTCTGGAAATACAAATATAGCAGAAATACAGACAATCCCTGGCCTAAATGAGTTTACATTAAAATGAGGAAAGACTACACGTAAAAGAACAATGGAGTATGTGTCTGAGTGTGTATCTGTGTGTGTCTGTTGAGTGTGTGTGTGTGTGTGTGTGTGTGTGTGTGTGAGACAGAGAGAGAGAGAGAGAGAGAGAATGTATATATGTATATGTGTGGAGACCCTGTGCAAATGAGTGAGAAGTATAGCATGGAGAAGAATGAAGAAATTTTTGGCCTGGCCAGTTAATCAGAACGTGAGGTATGGGGTGGGGAGAGGCAAAAATGGGGTAGTCAAAGTGTAAAATGACCTTGTAGAGTGAAGAAGTTTCTACAGTTTGGTAGATAAAATTCTTTAGATAGTTTTCCTTATGCTCCAGATGTGCCTTGTTTCTTGAAATCCTTCCTTTGCTTACTCATTTCTTCCATGATGAAACCTTCACTTATTTACATTGGTAAATAATGTGGAAAGGAAAGAACTGCCTGGATCATTCCCCTGAATTTGATACCAAAACAGACAACAATAATTTAGAAGAATAGCAATGGAGAGATCCAGAAGTCCCTAGAAGACAAACTATAAGAAAGAAGCCAGTTCAGGAAACACATGATAAGCCAGGTATGTTCTACTTATGATGGGAAAGATCTCTTATTTGGAGGTACACTGGTGTTCTCTCTGTTGAAAGCAAAGTGCCTAGTAATTTTTTCACTTGTCATAAAGGTAGTCTCATTCTTTAAAAAGCAAAGAAATCAAAAAGGACTACTGACTGCTATTCTTAATCTGATTGTCACCAGCAAGAAGGAATTGAGTGCTAGAATGGAAAGCCCTTATGATAAAAAATTTAAAATAGTTATTTGTTGTTCTCTTTTTTTTTTGCCTTCACTAGACAAGAAACTGCTTCTGACCAGAGACTCTATTTAATCTGAATTTTATATCTGAAGTAGATAACCTCAGATAGGCGTCTGCACACCGTATTTGGTTACTAAATATTCATGAACAACAACAAAATAATTGAAACTGATTAGAAATGGTAATGACCAGTTGGCTTCAAAGAAGAGACATGAGAACATATTTTCTTTCCTCATTTGAAAAGGTGGGGAACCAGTTGCTATTTACACTCATTCTGAATGGACATTGCTGCCTCATTCAAAATGAGAACCTGAAAAGACTTTAGCATAAAAAGGCCAAAGTCTCCCACTGCATCTTGGGTCATCTCCAGTTGCCCTGATCAATATCTGGCCACTGGACCCAGATGGCACTGGATGAGAGTGAGGCTGGTGATTTTGCCCAGCCCTCCCTCACTCAAACCAAAGTCAGTTGTAAGTCATGTTATTGTCTCCCTGATGTTATGGTCCTCTTTGAGAGCCAAGGACAAACCACAACCATATAGCCACAACCTGAAGAGGTGAGAGACTATGGGTGTGGAACACTATATGTAAAACCTAGTAATGTTAGACGTGGTTCATGTGTTAATGCTTATGAAGTATAAATTTTTATTTTTTATTCTTTGTTCTAAGAGATGGTGGGGGCTTTGATCGTATCAAGATAAAGAAATATATTAGGAAATACAAGTCATGTAAAAACAAAAGGTAGAGATAATTTTAAAAAGTAAATGTTTCTCTAGTATTGAATGAATCTTTGTATACCCAATACTTTGTATATATATATATATAGCAGGTGATGGGTTTTTAATTTTTTCCAAATTGATTTGTTTATTTACTTTTAGTCTACAAGATTCAGTTCCACAGTCCCTTGAGTTTTCTAATGATGGATTTTTTAAAAAAATTGTTGTATTGCTCTTATATACCTCAATATTCTTCATATTTCTTAACAAAACTAAATCTTATGCTTGGAAATTGGAAGAATAATGATACTCTTTAAAATTGGTTTAGAAAATGTTCACTGTTGTTTCCATGCCCTAGGAAGTGGGTTATTGAAAAATGAATGATAATATACTTTATGTTCTTTATTCTTCACTAACATAATATTAGGTCCTTTATTAATTAATTGAAGACTACGCCCTACACAAAGGCAAATACTACTTTGAGGATAAGAGAAATTGCAAATGGAATGGAAATTTAAGAAATTATTTGATGTTTATTATCTTTACATAAGTAAAACATTTATTAAGCATTTTGGCTGTGATTCAGATAAGTGAAAACAAGACAGTTCTTGCCCTCTAGAAGCTTACATTGTTGTGGGAGAAGACCACAATGAAATGGAAACTGGAGATTTCTCTAGAGTTACTGAGGCTGGGAGCCAAACAAGATAAGGCAGAAACTAGTTTATCAAAGCTCTGACTGGCACCAAAAGTTATATACAGTTTTCTGCTTGGGGAGGGAGTAGGTAGAGATGATGATTGTGGAAATGTCCAGGAAGTGGGCATCTATTTTGTAATTATGAGGAAAAATAGGCCAGTTAACTCATTATCAAAAAAGAAAGTATGAGTAATCAGTTTAAACAAAATCAAGTAGTAGTATCATCATTAATAACATTTAATGTTACCATATTGATATTCTACAAGGTGGAATACCTATAACAGTTATTGTCTTCTGTGATAGTGATGTGATCTTGACCCCTAATGAATCCATCAGTCAGCAGCATTTACTAAGTACTTACTGTATGTTAGTCCCTGTTCTGGGTTCTGGGAATATGAAAACAAAATAATTAATGAATTAAAAACATTTATTACATGTTTAAGAGGTCCTGAACATTGTATTAAGTGCTAAATATCATCCAAACATAGTCAGAGACTGTCCTTCAAGGGACTGCCCTCAGGAGCTTATATTTTGATTCAGAGAGATTGCACATGTATGATAGTTGTGGCCGGAGAAGGTTATTCTGATCTGAAAGTTGAGTTAGTGAATGGAGCCCTATGGGAGGAGACTGACATACCCTTTCCAGTAGCAATGACAGAACTGATTTGATTATTGTTCCATTATTGAGAGCGTGTGGAGGGTGTTAGGGACTACTGGTAGATAGTGAGATGATGGCCAGGATTTAAGATGAAGAATAGCTGGTACTACCTAGACCAGAGGTTCTCAACCTGTGGGTTGCGACCCCTTTGGGGTCGAACAGCCCTTTCACAGGGGTAACAGGGGTTTGCCTTAGACCATCAGAAAACACATATTTCCGATGGTCTTAGGAACCTCCTCTATCTGTGTCTCTAGGCACATGCAGACACGCCCACATAGGACTATTAAAGGGTCCCAGCATTAGGAAGGTTGAGAACCACTGACCTAGACAGAGTCAGTTGTACGAGGCATACCCAGGTAATATAGCTGACCTAAGAGTGGGAGTTCCTGAGCTGGTAGAGTTGTTTTCTACCTCATATCTTGGGTATAGGAACAGAGCTCCTTCCAAGGAAGTTGTATTCTGTGGTAAAACACTATGTATATATCTTAGTACATACAAAATAAATACCAAGTAATGGGGTTGATCACCAGCAACTGGAGTTATCTGGGAAAGCTTTATATAGAAGTTAGCCCTTGAGCTGAACTTTGAAGGAAAGTAGAATTTCTAAGAGAGGAGGAAGGAGTGCATTCTAGACACAGGGTTTAAGTAAAGGCAAAGTGACAGGCCACTGAATGTGACAAAAGGAAGGTTGATTTAACTCGACCACACAATGTATGAAAAGGAGTAATATGAAATAAACTGGATAGGTGGTTGGAACCAGATTGTGAGGGGCTTTAATTGTCAGAGAGGTGTTTATGCTGAATGTTAGAAATTCTAGATTTGAATCCTGGAGTTACTGGAGTTCACTGAGGAGGAATTGTCATTCTTTAGGAACATAAGTATGGTAGTTATATAGAAGAAGGGTTAGAGAGACCTAAATTTAGGAGGCTATTTCAGAAGTTCAGAGAAAAGGTAATGAAAGCCTGAACTAGGGTAGTGGATGGAAAACCAGTGAGAAATATCAAGGAATTGGTAAGACTTTGGCAGTTGATTGGATATGTTGGTGAGGGAGAGTGAAACCTAGATTGCTGCCAGGTTACTAACTTGGGTGACTGGAAAGGTGATAGTTCATTCAACTGAAATAGGAAATTTGGGGTTGGAGGAGACACACAGACAGAAAGACACACATACACAACAGAGGGAAGAAGTGTGTGGGAGTTGCCATATGCCAGGCACTCAGCTAAACACTGGACTTACAAATATAAACAAAAAGAAAGTCCATGCCCTCTAGGAGCTTACATTTTCTGGGGGGTGAGGGGGGAGTCAATATACTTAAAAGGGAGATGGAGTGGAAGGCACCCTTAAGGTGGAAAAGTAGTTGGGGAAGCCCTGGGCTGAACCAGGTTTGAAATGAAAACAGAATGGGTACTTCCTAAAATGGAGGTCCTAGGGAGGAATTCACTGATCAGAGGAAGAACCTGTAGAGATGGAGGTGTCACCAGTAGGAGGTAACTGGGGTGGTCATAAAGAAGTAGTGTGAAGAGCTGAATTTGATCAGATAGCTAGCTAGGAAGTCATCTGCATAAATATGCTAGCTGAACTTTTGAAAGCCAATGAGCTAACCAAGAGAGTAAAGAGGGACCAGGAGAGATTTCTAATATATCTACAGTTAGGGAAATGGGATATGAATTATAATCCAGCAAAGGAAGCTGAGGAAAGATCATACAGATTGGAGGAGAACCAAGAGAGAATAATGTCAAGAAAACCCAGAGAGGCAATAATATCTAGGAGGAGAAGGTGGTTTATAGTGTCAGACACCATAGAGAGATCAAGAAGGATGAGGGTTTAGAAGGTGATTGGTAATGTTAGAGAGAAGAATTTCAGTTGAGTGATGAGGTCTGAATCTAGACTACAGAAATTTGAGAAGTGAGGGTTGAGGAAGTAGGTGAAACAAATGTAGGGTCTTTTAAAAAATGAGTTTAGCTGTGAAAAGGAGGAGAGATATCGGACAATACTTTGAAGAGAAGCAGTTTAAGGATAGAGGGGAGTGCTGGTTGCTTATAGACATCAGAGAAAGAACCAGAAGATAAAGATTGAAGATTATAGCGACCCTGAAGGATAATCATGAAGGCACTCTTTTATAAGTGATGGAGTAGGTGGTTGGATCCAGGGTGCAAGTAATGACTGTACTTAACTTAAATGTATATGCTGTATCTTTACCAGTAGAAAAATAAGTTTCTTGAGGGTAGGAATCTCTAGATTCAAGCAAGGTACATTGTATAAAGCATGTATTTAATAGATGCTGAAATTTAATTTAAATGACATATTCTTCAAAATGTTTTGTTCTAGGAAGCAAAAATGATATTACCCATATACCACCACCACCACCACCACCACCACCACTACTGATAAAAACTCACATTTATATAATGCTTAGCATGTGCCAGGTACCATACATGGTAAGCAATTTGTAATTGTTATCTCATTTGATATTTACAGCAACCCTGGGAGGTAGGTGCTTTTTATTATCATCCCCATTTTGCAGATAAGGAAGCTGAGGCAAACAGATACTAAATATATATTCAGACAGTTGTGATGATATATAGTAATTTGAGCATAATAGGTGAATAATATCTGTGAAAAATGAAAAATCACTCCTGATAATTGTCTTATATTGTATCTTATGTTTTATTGATATCTTAATACATTTTTATTTCCCTTTCAATAACTTTTTTTAAGGAATTTACTTTATCTTCCATATGATTTCATTATGTTTCTGGATTAGTCTTTTTCAGAGGCTCATAACTTTAACAGAAGTCACTGGGAAAAATCTGTTTCAACATATACAAATTAGCTTCATAGGTGATATTCCAGAAATGTAGCTGTTTTATACATTTACAGATACTCTGAATCCTAGGTAAGTTATTAGAAAACAGATGGTACCATTTTCTTTAGATGATGTAGCAAAGGAGAATTTAGAAGTCGTTGAGTTGATTGAGAATAATCCCTCCTGCCACTACCCACCGTATACTCAATAAATGGCAACTTCTTTTAAATAAACAAGTATTTTAACTCCTTGGCTGTTGTTCTTGCCTTCTTTTCCTTGGCTTCTCCCCATTCATGGAACACTCTCCCTTCTCATCTCTACCTCTTGGCTTCCTTCAAATCGAAGCCAGTGTTCCATCCTCAGAAAGAAGCCTTCTCCAGTTCTCCTTAACCTTAGGGTCTTTCCTCAGATTATCTCCAATTTATTGTGTATATCTCTTGTTTATACTTGATTGTTTGCATGTTGTCTTCCCTTATCAGGCTTCTCCTAGAGAAGATGGACTGTGTTATTTTGTTTGTTTGTTTTTTACCTTTCTTTGTATCTTTTGTGCTTAACACAGTGCCTGACTGCTGCTCTGTAGCAGGTATTTTATGAGTGCTTGTTCATGTGACTTGGCCGTCTGGGTAACTCTGGCACTAGGTAGGAATGGTGCCATGGTTTTACCAGAGAGAAAACTTTATTCATAACTAGTCCCTCCTTTTAAGTGAGGTGTCCTCCATGTTAAACTTGACCAACAACCTAGGAATTGTTAATGCTTTCAGATTATTGAAGTTGGTGAATAGATTGTAGTTAGGTAGAAATGACAGTTGCTCAGAAGAAAATTATTCGTTTTTAGCGTTCAAAAATGGGCAACAACTTAAAACATTCTCAGAATTCTGGCTAACGGGCTGCATAATGTAAAAATAATCATGATTTGCAAACAGAGTAATTTCACTCTCCAAAAAATGAAATGTTGCTATTAATTCTGTCAGGGCCTTATTGTTTTTATATTGTATATATTTCATTCCGTGTCAGACTCAAACCTCATATTTGCCACTTTTTTCTCCGTTTCTATCAGTTCTCCCAAATATGTTTTTTTTAGTATTACTATCTGTTCACTTTTAAAAAATGTCTAATTATACCACTCAGGGAATTTAGAGAAGGAAAACGAAATACCATAAGGAGAGAGGAAAGTTAAATGCTACCTGTTACTTTTTGAATTGCAAAAGAGGGCCAATTTTTAAAAAAATCACTGCTAGTCTAGGTAGTTTCTAGCAGTTATTGCTGCTTCAAAGATTAACTTGTAGGAGAAGTGGTCTGTCATTGTTTATCCTGCTTACTTATGATAGACTAGTGTGTGGCATAATTATGTAGATGGTTTATCCAATATAGTCCCTGAAAACCTAATAATCAGGTATAAAATTAGATTCGTAGTGGAAATTTTAATATGGTCCTGAAAAGAATGTATTTTTCAAGAGTGAAGAAAAATATATCATTTTTAGATACAGAATAATTATTACTTTCCAAGTACCCCTGATTTTTCATCTCTTTCATGTCTTTTTCAGAATCGAGTTGACTTAGATTGAAATGGACTTCCTCATTTCATGATTATTAAGCAACTTTTTAAAAAAAACGACTGTAAATATAATAACTATCAAAAATAGTCAATCAAGCCTTACCGGAACAACCTAGAGTTTAACAAAACACAACCAAAAGAATTCATAAACAAAAACCAAGCATATAAGATGTTTTATCGCCTTCTAGGCCTCCCCAAGATTCCCGAACTTTGGCTTTGTTTCCTTTCCTTTCTTGCATCACTTAGTAAACAAGTGTATATTTCTGGTACTGATTATTTCATTCTGCATAATTTTATGTAAGTCTTTCCAGGTATCCACGTGCGTATCATTTTATGACACCATCATATTCTATCACATTAATAAATTCTAAGGCATAAATTCCTTAGGGCAAGGACTAATTTTCATTGTCTTTTAAATCTGAAGCATCTGGCTTAATGCCTTGCATATAATGGGGGCTTAATAAATGTCTATTGAATGAATTAACTAATTCATTTCTACTTGTGGGATATGCAGCTTTTTAAAAAATTCCTTTTTTAATATTAAAAATAGAGCATCTATGAAACTTTTGCACAAATTGAAACTGCTAGGTGAATAGAATCAGGAAGACCTAAGCTCATCTCCATTCTCAGACCTTTACCAGCTATATGATGCCGGGCAGATCACTTGACTTCTCTTTGCCTCAGTTCCTCAGCTGTGAGATGGGGAGATAGCATTTGCCTTACAGAGTTGTGAAGATCAGATGAAACAATTTTAAAGTACTTTTCACAGTGCCTGACACGTGGTGAGCATTATATAAATGCTTATTCTTTTCCCCCCACTCCCCTTTTTTTTCTTTTTCTTTTTGGAGGGGGGAAGGCAGGGCAGTTGGAGTTAAGTGACTTGCCCAAGGTCATATGGCTAGTAAGTGTTAAGTGTCTGAGTCTGGATTTGAACTCAGGTCCTCCTGACGCCAGGACCAGTGCTCTATTTACTGTGCCACCTAGCAGATGTTTTTAAACATGTTTTTTTGCCCAAGGTAACCCTAGAAGGATTTTCCTTACCAGAATTTGCCTATGCCAGGTGTCTCGTAGGTCTTTGCCAAAAAAAATCCTCATCTAAATTACCTCTGAGTTCAGCTTCATGTTAAGTACAGGATAAATGTTAATATGCTAAATATTTTCTTCTTTAAAAAAAATAAATGAAGTTTAGGCAGTCAGTCATTTTTATAAGTTGGAGACTAGGTTTAGATCTACCGATATTCTTGGAATTGACTTGAGAATTTTTTCTTAGAGCTTCATGATTTTCTTAAGCTGAAACTGGTATATTCTTCGGTTCTCCTTCTGAAGAAGAAATGATTGCATTAGAAATATCTTGCTTGCTCCTTATAATGGTGGCTTGGCTACTTATGATTAAAGTAAGTTATTTGATAAGAGCTAATATGAAGAGGTCTTCAGCTCATTTATTTGCTAATGAGAATAATACAATTGGTGATAACAATTTATTCCATTTTTCTTTTAAAATCAAGTATTTTATGTTTGTTTTATTAATTTACTTAGTGATCTCAGTATCCTATCAAATTTAAACCTTATCTTTGAACTTTAACTCCTTTTTAGTCACTGGTCTTGTGACATCATTGGATTAGGGAGCTCTCAGATGAGAAAATTCCCTCTACCAATGCAGATGAACAGTTTCTCTGTGACTTCCTAGCTGTCTGTACTACTCATAGAGTTTTCTAGAGCACTTAAAGTGCTCTAGAAAGTTAAGTGACTTATTCAAAGTCATACAGCTAACAAGTTTCAGAGGCAGAACTGGAACCCAGATCTTCCTTGCTCCAAGGCAAGCTCTCCATCCATATACAATGCTGCCTGTTATTCTAATGATAATAAAGACAAATTTACTAACCATTTCTCACTTTATACTGTTAAATCAAGAAAATGAGTTAGAGAGTTTCATGTAGATGGAGTCTTAAAAAGACATCACTGTCAAATTAATTTGTCCTATTGTTAATTTTTTTATTTGCGGAATTTCTAGGAGTAAATATGGCAAAATCATATGTTGTGATAATGTAGCTCCCTTTCCCAAGTATAGGTGTATTGTATTTGTTCCCTTTTTCTGTTGTAGGACAAAGTTACCTTTGAAATAATATGAAAATACAGGTTTGGGGAGTGCTAATTTCATACCTTGTGAAGGTCATCTGCCATTATCAGAACAACAGGGGAAAAAAGAGAGCCCAGTAAAAGTGAGGATAAACACAATGTGCTGTAGGAGGAATCACATAAAAAAAAGAGCTTACCTTTTCCTCAGTAATAATAAGGAAAAGAAACTTAGAATCAAGAGAAGCTGCATATGGAGCTAAATGTACTGGGGCACCTAAAATAGAGAAAGAGACATTCTAGCTTTTCTGGGCCTGAAGTCAGAGGGAGAAATTCAGTTCGAGACAAAGACATGTATCAACTTCCGTTCTTTGCAGAGGTGAAGCACAGCAGATGTGCTACGGTGCTTAGGAATATTTAAAGAGAAAATCCAATGACTTCTGGGTTTGGAGTATAGAAAAAAGGTTGATTGATTGGGATTATCCATTGGTAGGCAAAGAGGTGCGATGGTTAATATTGTCCCCTGTGTAATTTGACCCTGAAATCCCTTACCCTGTAGAAATTATATTTTATTTTTTAAATGGCTAACTGAAAGAGTAATGATTTTGGTTACTTCCAGTGAGGGAAATATATAAAAACAGAAGCAGACTTATATTACAAACTGGAAAAAAGCACCCCGTTAATCTCTTACATGGAAGTAACCAGAAGTGAATAATACATTATTCCTAAAACTCTTAACTGTACAGTTCCTGGTGTCTCCTAGGGCTGAGGCTGATAGTTATACCACCTAAGGCTGAAAAAGGTTAGAACTAAAAGGTCAGAAAGCTAACTATTTTTAGGCTAAATATTGAGCACCTTATTGGATTATGGGACTACACTGAGTGGTATGTGCATCGTTCTGTTTCAGGGGCCAACCCATGCGTGAATAAGGAATCTCTTTACGACACAGCTAACAAGAGGTTTTCTGGCTTTTGCATTGTGGTCTCTAGTGAGAGAGAATATACCTACACAGCCTTGGTGACCCCTTCTACATTGGACAGCTCTAAATTATTCCTATATTAGTCTTGAACTTTCATCCTTTCTTTTTACTATTCACTGCTGCTTAATCTTCCCTTCAAGGCCAAGCAGAAGAAGTCATCTTGGTACAGGGGAAATCATACTGGAGTTGGATTCAGAAGACAGGGGCCCAGATCCCTGACATTTTTTTTTTAACTTGGGTGTCCTTGGGCAAGTTCTTTAACCTTTCTACACTTCACTTTCCCTATCTGTGATCTTAAGTGTGATTCCATTCAGAAACTACAGAAGCTAAAGATAACTTATCTGGGCCTTTTCATTGCCAGGATAATTCCTTCAACCTGTCCTCATGTGATGTGATCTCAAGAAACTTCACCCCTCTGATTGCCTGCCCTCTTGTTTTCTAGGATAGCATTACCTTCCTCAAAGGTGGCATCCAGAAGGGAATGTCATATACCCAGTGTAACCTAACCTGCATATTGTCTCCTCTGTAATACGACCCTGGAATTCCTTACCTGTAGAAATTGTACTTTATTTTTAAATGGCTGACTGAAAGAATTAAAATTCTTAAGAATCTTAAGAAATATATGAAAATGTATGAAATATAAGTATTTAATATATTGTATATCAATATAATAATATAAATATATGAAATATTTAAAAATATGTGAAAACAGAGGATGGGCCTATGTTACAAACTAGAAAAAAGAGGCAACCCCTTAGTTCCTTACGTGAGAGTAATCAGAGGCAAATATGTTTGAGAATTTGCGTTTAATTTTGCATAATATATCATTTGACCCTGAGCAAGTCTCTTAACCTCTATTTGCCTCAGTTTTCTCACCTGGAAAAAGGAAATAATAATAGTACCCACATCCCAGGGCTGTTGTGAAAACCAAATGAGTTAATTTATCTCTGTGTCTGGCACAATTGTAAGCATTAGATAAAGCTACCTCAGTAGCTTCCATTCAGAGGGTTTTAATGAAATGAAGAAAATCTTATGTTTTTTATTCCTTTGTTTATAAACCTTATCTTCAAATTAGCCAGAATCTTAGAATATGTTTTAATGAAGTAGTGTGTCATTAGCTTTTAGGTTTTTTTCACATTTAGTTTTTGTTTAAAGGATATTTTTAAAACACTTCCCCTACCCCTACAAATTTTGTCATATGACCAAAAGGTTCCAATAACTGAGTTTTGTTATTACGTTTGTAACTGAAAAAGGCTGATTTGTTTCTAAAATATAAGCAACCTGGAGGTCCTGAATGCTTCATTTGTGGTTGTGCATCTCTTTTAATGCCTAGAAGATATGTCCTGGCACTTGTTCCCCTGTGCTGACTGCTTTCAGATGCATTCTGCTCTTCCTGATTTCCATCTCTGAGGCCTTAACAATTGGGTGATTACTGTAGCATTTTTTGGAGGGGAACACAAGCTGCCTATCAGCTCAGTACCTTGCAGGCTTGATTTGTTTCTGAGATCCTGTTAGTTACATGTCTATTACTTCAATCACATTTAGAAATAGGATTTTGAAAAAGTCATTTCATTCCCTTTTTTAAAGTTTTCAGTTAGGTTTGGAAAGATATCCCCACTTAGCATGTTCATTTTTGTTTATTTACTTTAAAAATATTGATTCAGATTGATTTCTGTAAATCTATGAAATATGATTGTCTTTTACCTTCATTTTCTCAAATCCGAACAGATGAAATAAAAAATTTCTGTTTCTGTTGCTTGGAAATATTTTGGGCTTTTTACATATATTCAAGGTAACCAGACGTCTGAAACATTAAATAGAACTTGTAAAAAAAATAACGTGATCATAATTTCACACAGTCTTCCTTCCCATTATTAGGTACAGATTCCAAGGTCAGCAAAACCAGCCAGACAATTGTTAAATGGATGGAATAGTCAAATTTATTTAAAAAAAAACAACAACCCCCAAACTCTTACACAACAACCATCCAACTGAGATGACTTTGGTAAATGCTTTGCTGCCCATGAAGGCTAAGAATTAGCTATATAATTTGCTTCTGCCTTATGCTATGTTTCAGAACAAATCTTGCCTCATCATTTTCACTGAGTTCTGTGATGTGCTTCCCTCAACTCTGCCAGACTGAAGGGGTCACTCTTTCCAGAGGAAGAATCTTTGCTGTTGCTAGCAGACAGTGTGTTGAGTGTTGAAAAGTGGTTAGCAGTAGATGAAGCCCTAGATTCTCTTGGGTTACCTTTAGTTATTGGTTGTTATTAGCAGTCAGATACTTTCCTAGCAGATGTAAACCTTTATGCTTAGAGTTGTTTTTCCATCAGTCTTAAGATGTGCCGAATATATTCCAGGGCAGCATTTCTGATCAGTCTGGAGGCAGTGCAGTCATATTTGCAAAATCAGATTGAGCTCTTTTATCTAAAATCTATTTGGGATATTAAAGTTGCTAATTGATAACCTCTCTTAGGAAATCAAGGAGGCTTTTCTAGAAAAGAAGCCCTTAGCATGTTGGGTTATGCTTTCTCTATGTTTTCATATGTTTCTTCTTCCAAGTTGTGGCCAAGTACTTTGACTCTATAGAAGTTTGTAGTGCTGGCAAGTAATGGGTACAGTGTCGTTGCTTTTCATGGTGATGAAACTCTGTAAAACCTTAAACATAATCAAAACTACTTATCTCTTTTATTATTATTTTTGCCTTCTGTGGGTTCTTTGAAACTTTATCAGAGCCTCTTTATAAACTCCATTAGACTTTTCTTTCAGCAAGCAAATTGAACCCTTAGCCTTTGGCTTCATTTAGAATTGTGGCGAGTTGCTGCATTTGTTGGAAGGTGTCTTAGAGATCAACCCCTCTGTTGGGGAAAAGGGACAATTTATTAATTGTCTAATTATGTGCCACACTGTGCTAAGCACTTTGCAACTATTATCTCATCTGATCCACACAACAACCCTAGGAGAAAGGCGCTGTTATTATCCCAATTTTATTTGGGGGAAGCTGGGGCAGATAACAGTTAAGTGACTTGCCCAGGATCACATAAGTATTTGTGGCTGCATTTGAACTCAGGACTGCCTGATTCCAGGCTCAGTGCTTTATCCACTGTGCCAGAAGTAAAGTGACTTGATCACCATAACACCCTAGTCTCCTGAGTGGCCCAAGTTCCTGTTTTTCACCATGACACCCAGTTAAAATATCAGGCAACCCAGGCATTGAGAGGCATGGTCTCTAGGAATAAGGAAATGAGAGTCCTAATGTGTTCTGCTTGATTAGACCCCCTCTGGAGTATTATGTTCAATCGTGGGTATTCTAGGCAGACAGGACACTGATAAGTTTGAGAGTAGCCAGAGGAAGGTGACTGGAATGACCAAGGACTTTGAGTTTGTGCCATATGAGTGTTGTGGTTAACACATTGTTCTAACCTCAGAAATCATCATTATTTCTTATGTATGGACCTCTGCTAGATATCTTATTCCATAAGAGCAAATCTAGGACACTCTCTGGAATTTTGGAAAAACAAAACTGACCTCACTCCAAGATTCCTTTTTATCCAAGTCAGCCCCTCGTGATTTGTTTCCATTATTACTCTCATAAAAGCCACTTGTGCATATACTGTGTCAAACATAAAGGGCGTGAAGTAATGCCTTGTCTGCAAATTGTGATGGTGTTCATAATCTAAACAAAAAAATTAAAGCCTTTGTTAGATGCAGAGGACAGTGATAGGTGTTAGGGCTACAAATGAAAAAATCCGACGTCCTGCCCTCGAGGACTTTGCCTTTTTATTATTATTTTTGAAATTTGTATATTGTTCTCTTTGTTTTTGTGTTACCTCCATTTCTGACTACACTCTTCTCTAACCCTGCCCAGTGAATCATCCGTTGTATTAAGAGGAAGAAAAACCTATTCCACACAAGCCAGCCAGCGCATCAACCAAGTCTGATAGTGAAGCCAATATTATATCCCCATAGTTCCTCATCTTTCTAAAGAATAGAGGAAGTCGAATGTCTTAACTCTCCAGCGCTAAGTATCCTGGTCATTCTTATCATTTAGAAGTTAGTTGGTTGTTTTTCTTCTCTTTATGTTGTTGTAGTCATTGTATATATTGTTTCCTGGCTCTCCCTTCATCACTCTGCATGAGTTCACAGAAGTCTTCAAAGGAGGCTTTTATATTCAAATGAAGTCAAATAGGGACATAAAACATGATTTGGAATACTGAGGTCAGGAAGGGAATTTTAGCCTGAGCAACCCAGGGATGATGGGTGGGGCATCTGGGCAATAGATTATCATATCCTTTCCAGTAGCAATATTAATGTTGATTTTATTATTGTTCTTAGAACAAGATAGAGTTAGAGGTAAAAACCGGGTAGGGATGATATAAGTATATGGTGGCAGAGCTCCTGGCAAATTGCCCATACTGGGTCGCCCCTGGTGTCACGGTGGATCGTTGGTTTTTATACGAACGCACTTCCAGGAAAACCTAGGTTCAAGGCCTGCCTCTCATACATACTAAACTGTATGACCATGTCCTACTAATTTAGCCCCTCAATACCTCCAGACAATTCTCTCAAAATAGAAATTACAGAGTAGTAAAAGGTGGTTTCCAAACTTTGAGTTCTCCACAGCAAAGAAATGACAAATTCAGACCTACTGCTCTCTGTCCCCACTCCCAAAGATGCATTGCTATATACTCTCATTATTGAGGATTAATATGTCAGTATTGGTTGTTCATATTTATGAAACAAAGTGTTTTAAAGATGTGTTTAGTTTATTGTGATGATGTTAGACCACTTTGTATTACATTCCCTTGAAGACCTTGTAATTGGATGGGAGTGCCAACGCTCAAACAAATATGTAAAAACATATATAGGATAAATAGGAAATAGTTAATGTCAGGAAGGCACTAAGATGAAGAAGGATTGGGATTTTGTCTAATCAAATCCTTATGGACAAATGCATTGTACCTTGTGATCGTGATGCTGTTAAATTCGGCCTAGTCCATCAGTCATAATTTGAACAGTAGAAATGTGGAGATTTCAAGGGATTACCTAGACAAAAGTAATGATTCCTTCTGATACTCTCTTTACATACCTTTCTTTTGTCATAATGTCACAATTATGAAAGGTTTTTTGGAAGTATACAGAAAATTTATTTTCAAATGCTTATGCATAGAAAGCCTTTTACCAAGTATCCGAAGTGATCAATTTATCTATTAGCTCTAGCCTTCTGGTGGATGAGATAATATGCTGTGAGAAGATCAGGAGCAAGAAGAATGACACAAAGACCCTTAGCAAGCCCAAAACTGGATAAATGATTCAGAATAAACCAGGTGTGCAGACAAAGCTAGGCTGTCATGATAGTATCCATCCTGGCGTCTCTATGTGTATGACTTCCAAATGTGGTCCTCTTCCATTGCCAGATTTTAGATGCCACTTTGCTCACTTCCTGCTGGTGACTTCCACTATAGCATCACACAAAGATGCTTTGTCCTTTCCTCTTTTCCAGATTTCATTTTGTCTTTTGAGAGCATTACCAGTAACCCTCCCAGTCATGCAGATTTGTAACCTTGGAGTTAACCTTGGATTTTTCCCTTCTTCTTCACTCTATATCCAGTAATTTTCTAAGTTCTGTAGATTTAACCTCCACAAAATGTCTCCCATCCATCATTCTTTCTTTTCACATAATTAACTCTCAGGTCCTACTGACCTCTTTCTTACCTAGACTACAGTACTCATTTCTTCCTCTCTTTCCTAGTCTCTTCCCTCTCCAATTCATTTTCTCCATACTACCAAAATAACTTTATTTTAAAAATACAAGTATATACATGTTGCTTTCTCAACAAACAAACCCAACAAGAACTTTATTTGTAATTTATTTATGGTAAAATTGAGTTGTTTTGCTTATTTTAGTATCTTATGACCAAATAATCGATTTTCTTGGTCAAAAGGACCATCTCTCTGGCTGTCCTAAAGACTCCTGACGTGTCAATCCTGTGCCTCACTCAGTACAACTTTGAGCTTTTGACCTTTTATGAATCCTCCTGTCAGTATTCATATTTACATGTTCTCTTGGTTTCTTTTTCTTTGGGTTACCTCAATTAGGATTTTAAAATGAGAGGGGAATTTAGAGAATAAGACCACCCCCATCCATGTATGCAGAAATCTTTCAGCATTTCTTCCAGGTGGCCCTACAACCTTATATTCTATTTCTCCTCTGATTATTTATATTCTGTTTAACTGAGCAGTTGCTGTATTTGCCCAATATGTATGTTCCTTACAAGTTGGAACAATTTTTTTAAAATTCTCTTTGTAACTAACCCAGGCATCTAAAATAGTGCTTTGCAAATTTAGTCTATGTATTTAATAAATGTTTATTGAATGAGATAAATTTAGAGATTTTCTGTTTCTTCTAGAGTACTCACAGAATCAAAGAAATTTTTAGTCCAAAAGGGCCTCAGTGGCCATCTTATTCAAACCATAACTAAAAGAAATCTTCAGTATAGCATGCCCAACAGGTGGCTATCTAGGTTCTTGAGAGAACTTCAGTGAAGTGAAGTTGCTACTTCCCAAGGTCATCTCTTCCACTATTGGATAGTTCTAATTGTTGGAATGTTTTTTCAGTAATATAATAGTGATGATGATGATAATGATGATGATGATGATGATGATGATGATGATGACGATGATGACGATGATAGCACTTTAAAGTTTGCAAAGCTTTTTGCATATGTTATCTTGTTTGAGATAACTCTGTGATAGGAAATTTTGTAGAAAAGGGCATTAAGATTGAGAGGGGTTAAGGGACTTGCCTAAGGTCACACAGCTAGTCTAAGGCAGGATTTTAATGCAGCCAAGTTCCATATTGATGCTATCCACTTCATCTCTAGACTTCATGCCTTTATAGTGACTGTCCACTGTGCTTGAATGTTCTTACCACCTCTGCCTCCCACCTTCTCTGGTTTTGCTTCATGTCTTAGCCTTCAAAACCAAATATTTCTCATGCTTACTGATTGGCCAGTAACAGGCACTAGCTCATTATTTGAGTTTTGATGGCTTAGAGTGAGTGTAAATTGCAGTTGTTTCTTTTCTGGCCAGAAACTCTGGGATCTTCTCCTCCCCAATCGATTGTTTTGTGAAGGCAAAGTAGGCCATATTCTGCCTCAGTTCTTACCTTGCCTTTAACTGCTGAACGGGTGTTGCTTCAGACAGTCTGATAACTGGGAAAGACCTTAGCCTAAGAAGGCCAAAGTCTCCCACTGCATTCTGGGCCATTGCCAGTCGTCCTGACCTGTGTCTTGCTACTGAACTCTGATGACTCTGGGGGAAAAAGTGAAGCTGATGACTTTTCACAACTCTGCCTCACTTAAATCCAATTCACTTGCAAGTCAAGACATCACCCTCCCGATGTCATTGGTCCTCTTTAAGAACAAAGTACAAATGAGAGCTAAAGTCCTACCTTTTATAAAACTTTTTTTCTCTAGTTCCCTTTCATGTTCATACTGTCCATTTGAGATTATTTCCAATTTATTCTCTGTGTGTGTATATAATTTCCTGTTTGTACATTGTTGCTTGCTTTTTGTCTCCCCCATCAGACCGTGTGATTCTGGGGAGCAGGGACTTTTATGATGTCTTCTGTATTCTGATGCTTAGCACAGTACCTGGCAGCTAGTAGACGCTTGATATTTGTTGTCTTGACGACTTAGAAGAGACCTTTGAAATTGAGCAAACAAAGCAGTTATACAAATGTTATGAGTATTTCAGTAATTCAAAGATCCTTGTTTTCTTTGGTAGGGGTATTCCCTCTAATATGCAATTTCTTTGTGACCTAATAGATGATCTTTGAAAATTTCTAAAACTGAATAATTGATCCGCCTGTAGCCATTTTGAATTTAACTCTGCTGATCTTTGACTGTTAGTTCTACAGCCCATCCCAGACTGGTACTTAGGACTTTTCCAACTCTGGACTGAATCTTCCTGCTTAGTTGTGGAGCCCCATAGATCCCAGGCTCACATCTACACCAGACAAGGATGAGGCTTTTTGTGAGGGGGAGGGGATTGATAAACTTTTTTTTCCTCCAAGGTTTATAGATTTATTCTGTGCTATGTTTCCCTTTGGGGGAGGCTTAGCCTTTTTCTCTCCGTATAGTTGATGGGACCTCTGGGGATCAAATTCTGGTTATTATTCTGGGTTTTTTTTCCCCCTATGGAGTCTGAACCAGTGGAGAGCAGATCTGTAGCATGGATATGGAGACTCACTCTGTACCCCTTATTTGTTCGACATATATTTAACTTGCATTTGTTGTAAATTTAATCTATGCTCACTGTCTCTCTCTTGCTCTCTCTCATACATATATAGATATATGTGTGTATGTATAAATATACTTATATATATATAATGTCTTTTATCCATGCTTCCTCTTCTGCTCAGTTATTCTGTTTGTTGTTGTTGTTGAGTCCAAGGGGTTGTTTTCTTACCTTGTTAATATAGTTTCTCATCATTTCTGCTGCCTCTTTTCTGGGATGGTGTTGATTGCTTCTTCAGTTAAATGAAACTATAGCTGAAGATAAATTGGTTATGGTTTGATGGAACATGACAAATACACATGTCATTGGCAATTGTATATCCTACCCAATAACTAGTTCTGTATTCTGAGAGAGATTTTCTCCTGAGAGTGCTGGGGGAATTGTTATAGTATCATCCATCAGAAATGTTATTCCTAGTAATGAATCTGTGAGACAGATCTCGACCAAGGATACCTCAAAGAAATGAATGTTCTCTCTGGATGTAGGACTATATATTTTCCTTATAAAGCTAGCTGAATTTGCCTTAAGTGTTTAATCCCTTCTCATACAACTAACAATGACATCAAATGTATTTTGTCACTGAAAAGGATTGAAGTTCCTCTTTAGGAATAACTAAGCAAGATTTATTTGTTTATAACATATCCAGTAGCATCCTTTTTGTATGTTCATTTTAATTCCTTTTGGAATCCTGGCAAATTGGAATTTGGATTTTAATTGGATCTGAGGAATATTGCACTGTACTCTCTTTTAAAAAGAAAATCTATTGGTAATTTTTAAATGTTCAGAGAATTATATAAATAGGGATGAACAGAATCTATTTCAGGTTAAGGTAATTACAGCATCATTGGACAGAAAATCTCTGTATAAAAATAGCCATCCTCAAATGGTGTTGGAGAAAGGTAATTAAAGTTGGAGAATAATGAAAAAATATCCCTTGCTTTGCTACTTTCTTTTAATGGCAAGCTTAGTGCCCTACAATCAAAACACTGAGTCCTCACCTGGAAGTCTCTGTGTAATAAAGAGAAACCTGTTTTTTTTTTCCCCAAATGAGATATCTCCTTTTCCTGTCTTCTATGCTCTGTGGAAGGTTAGAATTTTTAGTGTCCATCTGGTATATAAATGAAGCATCTTTGTCTTTTTGAAAAAAATGTGTTTATGTATTTGTATGAGATGGCTAGCTCTGTATCTATATAAAGATACTGATTTTTTATTTCAGAATTCAAAGCTGAATATATATATATGTATACACACATATATGTACACAGACACATGTCACACACACACGCACATGTAGTGTCAAACATAGAGGGTCAAACCCTAGGGACCAAAACATCACTCCATTGTTTGTGTAATCAACCAATCAGTACGTGGTATGATGAGTTCCATCATTCTACATGTCCCACATCTATGGGACAAATTTTGGGCTGGATGTCCAAAAAAATCCCAGTTTATCTTTGTATTTTCCCTCAATAGTACTCTCAGGTTCGTGTGTGTGTGTGTGTGTGTGTGTGTGTGTGTATGTGTGAGAGAGGGAGAGAGAGAGAGAGAGAGAGAGAGAGAGAGAGAGAGAGAAGAGATGAGATAAGAATGCTTTTTAGTGGTGATCAGTTGATGGAACTGGAGACATGTATCCAGAAGAGAAGACTCATGCAGATCATGCTAGCTGACCTCAAGTATTTGAAGGGCTATCACCTAGAGGAGAGACGGCCTTCTTCTATTTGGCCCCAGAAAGCAGAATTAATGGTTGGAAGTTACAAAGAGGCCAGCTTAGACTTTATGTCAAGAACAGCTTCTTAAAAAATGAAAGTTGTCCAGAAGTGGACTCAGCTGCCTCGATAGACATAGAGACTTTCTCCTCTCTGTAGGTCTATAGGCAGAGCTGGGAAGCCACTTGTCAGATATAGTGTATTGGATATTAATTTGGTTTAACAGTTGGATTGCATCACTTGGGATTCCTTTGGTTTAAGAGTTGGACTAAACATGTGTACATGTATGTGTGCACATGTGCATTTGTAGGGAGAGACAGCTTGGAGAAATTAGTGTGATGAGGATTTTATCCTTTTTTCTTGAATGGGGACCTCATTAGTAAAACATTTTTAGGATGTACACCTAATACACACATATATATATATATATATATATATATATTTGGAAATTAATATATATCTACAGCATACAATACTAACATCACACACTATATAAAAAAACAAAAAATTTAAAATATTTTTATTTTATTAGTGATATAAAATCTTTTTTTCAAATACAGTAAGATTGAATGGGTTTCATTATTTTAAAAATATCCCTATTAGTGCAGATTTGTGAATGATAGTTGTTCTTATAGTAATTAAGTATTTAGTTAATTTTGTCAGAGTAGCTAGCCAAAGCAGGTAAATTTTTTTCGAAAGATATGATTTGTTGAAAGATACATAATGTAACAATTAAATAATAGATCAGAAAAGTGCATGAACAGGGCAGCAGGAGTAATTTCTCTCTGTATAGAGATTTACTGTAGACAATACAAAAAAAAACAAAACCAAACCAAAACAACCAAAATTAAGAAGCAAATTGTCTGATTTCAGTTCAACAGTAAGTTTTTAATATAAATATAATACTGCTTCCTTTACAAGGTTCTGCTTTTAATAGATAGTATTATACCCTCATTTTCAATTTGTGTTTGTCTAAATTAATTATGTGTTTCTATGACTGTGAGAAGTATCAAAAACTGTATTTGCCTAGACCATAGAGGGGAGAAATGGGAATAAAATATACTAAGATTGAAAAGGTGGTTGTTGAGTTCTTTCAGTCATGTTGGACTCTTCATGACCCCATTTGAGGTTTTCTTGGCAAAAATAGTGGAGTGGTTTGTCATTTCTTTCTCCAGTTTATTTTACAGATAAGTAATTGAGGCACAGTGACTTGTCCAGGGTCACACAGATAGTAAGTTTCTGAGGCCAGATTGGAACTCAGGAAGATGATTTTTTTTCTGACTTTGAGCTTGGCACTGTATCCACGGCGCCACTTAGCTGCTCTGAAAGGTAGGTTGAGATGTTTGGGAGTGCTGTAATGCCAAACAGAGGTGTTGATATTACCTTATAGCTTCTCTAGGGAGCCATGGGTGTTCTTTCAGTAATGGGTGACATGGTCAGATCTGTACTGTAGGAAATTACTTTGACAAGAGGATGAATTGAAATGATGAGAAACTTGGAGCAAGGAGATGTATTGGTTGATCATTGCTATAGCCAAGAAGGGAGCAGTGGTAGCTTTGCTGGGAGCAAGGATTTTCCTAATTGTACCAGCCCAGCTGTGGTCTTAGTTAAGTTATAACTGCCCTTAGAGGCTTCTGCCCTGAAGGGAAAGGGGCCAGAAAAGCAGAGTTTGGGGTAGTATTGAGGGATAGATAATCCATAAAAGTTAGGTGTGATTATATTGGAAACAAGCACCAAGATTGGCTTTCCCATAGATGTGAGACATATGGGATGATAGAACTCATCATTCCACTTATTGATTGGTTGATTATATAAACCTTAGAGTCATGCTATGGCCTCTTGGTTTGGGCTTTTATTTTTGTAATCATTGAATTAATGGATAGAGAAATGGCCTTTTAGTCTGATTAATTTGGGGTAGAGATCCAGCCTCTGACACATACAAGCTCTGTGACTATTGACAAATTTCACACCCTTAGTGACCCACTTGTTTCTTTAAGTAAGTATCAGATGAATTGCTTACACACAGAAGTTTCCATATTGGGAGTTTCCTATACAGATCTGCTGGAAAAATTCTAACATGATTGTACTGCATATGAATTATTTTTAATGACATTGAATATTGTTTTGAAAAATTCTGATGTAAGGAAGTTTGTGTAGGAGGGAGAGGGAAAGAGAGAAAGAGAGAGAGAGACAGAGAGAGAGAGAGAGAGAGAGAGAGAGAGAGAGAGAGAGAGAGAGAGAGAGAGAATGGGATAGTGTTTGAAAAATTAAGGATCATAAATACAAACATTTTGTACCTTTATCTTGAGATGTCAATCTAGTTTTAGGCACTACCTTCATATTTCATGTCCAAAAGGCAAATTCTCCAGGGATTGTTGTTTGAAAAATTGTTCAAGTTCTCCAGGAAAATTATTGATACACCAGTCTCCAGAATCCTAGGTCAACTGCTTATTAACTTACTAAATTTCTGACTTGCTACCACAAATATGCAACTCCTTGGAGTATTAGAGAAACTAGAGGGATTCATGTATTTGTTCTTCGATCATGGAACTATTGTTCTCTGAAAATGTGTGACCTTAGGTATATTGTAGGATTATGAATTTTGGTCTTCTTTTGATCTTTCTATCAAAATGACACATATACTTGATATGTCACCTGGCAATAAGAACATTGTTTTCTTGACTGAGGAATTTACTACATAAGTGTATATGATCAAAATCTTATATTTTTTAAAGATATGATTTCCTGTCTTATAGGGATGTTATGACCCTTCACTTGATGCTTTTTATATAGGGGCTAGAGTATGCAGGGCAGTTTCTCAGAATAAATAGAGTCCCACTTCTGCCACTCAACTAGCCTAGAACTTTGGATTAGTTACTTGGCTCTTAGAACTTCACTTTTCCTGTCTCTAACCTAGAGATGACATTTCTTGCATTCTGCATCTCTTAGGATGGTTGTAAAGATTAAATGAGTTATTGTACATAAAGCATGAGGTAAGTGTCAAACTGTAACTGAGTCGTTGTGCTCCTTATTATCCCAAGAAAGCACTGAGTGCCAAGAGTTAGTGTTATTGCCATGAACATTGCTATTACTATGATATACTTCAGTTTCCTCTTGTCATTACTGATGCTAGGTATTAGCCACAGCCAGAGGCAGACAGAATTCTGGACTAGAAGTGCTGGCTTAAAAGTGGAAAGTCTTATGTTCTCATAAGTTCAGTTTAACTGTATTTGAATATAATGAAGGAGTTCTTTGTTTTTTCCCACCTTATTAGAATTTAAATTAGGTTATCATTCATTAAATATAATCTAGAAATACTTTAGAATATGATTAGGCAAGTAAAAAAAACCACCATGCCATTGAAAAGCCAGCTGGGAGAGAAATTCCCCAGAGGACTTGATGGGAAGTCAGGACACATAATCAGATTGAGAAAACAGACCCAGAATACCTATAGTTATTTCAGTAATGTTGAAAAAACCCACAATTTTAATTTCATTTAAGTTAAAATATTCACTTTCTAATTAATTTAGTTTTCAGAGTTTTGAATTAGTGCTATCTAGAACAGGCTGGCTTAATTGTAAACATTTAGTATTATATAAGGCCTGTCTAGGTTTCATTATTGCTAGTGAAAATTGCTTTCTTAACAGCATCTATTCTTTCCCATTTGAAAGTATACATCTCTGTTTAGTTCGTACACCATTGCTTTGCTTAGGATAGGAGCTGGTGCATTGTGCTTAATCTACATAATCATACCTTTCTATGTTAGATAAAGGCATTTAATTTCAGAGTCTCAATTTTATTTTAAAGACATTCAGTGTTCCTCAGCTCTTCTAAATGACCCAATGTACCTTCAATGTCATATAGCAGATATCTATTAAGTATCTGTTATGTGCATCCTATACTTGGAAAGCTGGAGAAAGACAAAGCTTAGACAAATTACAGGGCTTACATACCTGGTAAAATTCTTCTACCTCAGCGGTTCTCAATCTGTGGGTTATGTTCAATTTGTAACAATGAAAATACATCCTGCATATCAGATATTTACATTACAATTCATAACAGTAGCAAAATTGAAGTTATGAAGTAGCAATGAAAATAATTTTATGGTTGGGGGTCACCATAACACAAGGAACTGTATTAAAGGGTCACGGCATTAGGAAGGTTGAGAACCACTGTTCTAATCTATATAAATTATTGTGTAGTAAAGACTTTTGCAATACTTAAGGAAGCTAATTCAGACTATTCACTGGAAGGTCAAATACTGAAGCTGAAGCTTAATTCTGGCCACATGATGAGAAGATGGGACTCATTGAAAAGGACCCTGATTTTGGGAAAGATTGAAGGTAAAAGGAGAAGGGGACAGCAAAGGATGAGATGGATAGAGAGCGTCATGGAAGCAATGAACATGAGCTTGGACAGACTTTGGGAGGTAATGGAGGATAGAAGGGCTTGGCATGCTATGGTCTACTGACAAACAACAAAGTACCTATGGAACTTCAAACTAGGATATAATATTACTATTAGGATAATTAAGTTTTCAATATTTTAGCTTTCTATCCTTATAATCCTTTACCAAATTTCACCGAGGAAGTACTTGAGATGCAGTACATGCAGTATTATACTAGGAATGAACCTGGAAGCAGTGTTGTGTTCCTGATACTGATGTGAGTAGTCCATGAAAGCTCAGCAAAGCCTGCCCATGTCAATTAAGCCAGAGAGTGAAGGTTGTTTAGAGTGAGGCCTGGAGTTAGCCAGAGGCAGAGGCAGAGAGAGTCAATATAACCTTGCTTATCCTACTATCTTCCTGCATTTGCCTCATTCCACTATTTCTCAGATATTTCTAGCTGTTAATTTTTTAAGGCCTGGAGATTTCAGCTCTTTTGAAGTAGTTAATACTTTCTTAGTGATTGCTGACAATAGGTTTTTAAGCTCCTTCATCCATTTTTGTTCTATCCTTTGTAATCTAAAGCTAAGTTTTCTTAGTGAAAAAGAAACAAAATAGGAGCTAATTACTTTTGACTCTTCTTATTGTTAGTATGGTATCTTGGCACCTGGTTTTAGATGTGAGGACAGTAGGAGAAAGAAAAGTTGAAGATGATTCCAGGTTTTTGAGCCTCAGTGGCTGATAGAATAAAAATGTCATTAATAGAAATGGTAAAGGCATGAGGAAGAACTAGTTGTAGAGGAAAGGTGACCAAGATTGTTTTGGGTAGAGTTTGGGAGAGAGGTCAGAGGTAGAGAAATTGAGTTGGGGGTTATCTTCATGGACATGATAATTGAAATCATAGCATTGTCAAAGGGAGAGAGAGACAAGAGCAGAAGTTCCTAACATTTTGTGTTTATCTGTGTATGTTATAAATTCCTTTGACAGTCTGCAAAGCCTATGGACTTCTCAAAATGTTTTAAAATGAATTAAATTGCATATCTATGATTTTCATTTATTTATTTTAGCATTAGTTTTTAAAGTTTTGAGCTCCAAATTCTGTCCCTCCATCCAGCTCTTCGTCTACGAATTGAGAAGGCAAGCGATACCAGTTATACACGTGAAGTCATGCAAAACATTTCCGTGTGAGGCTTGTTGCAAAAAAAGAGCAAGAAAATTGAAATTAAAAAATATGTTTCATTCTCTTCTCAAAGGTCATCATTTTTCTCTCTGGAAGTAGATAATTTTCATCATAAGTTCTTTGGACTTGTCTTGGATCATTGTCTTGATTAGAGTAGCTAAGTCTTTCACAGTTGATTATCCTTATGACATTGCCATTACTGTGCATGGAACAAACTGGTTCCGTTCACTTCTTTGCTTCAGTTCATATAAGTCTTCCCAGGCTTTTCTGAAACCATCCTGCTTCTCATTTCTTATAGCACAATAGAGTTCCTTCACAGTCATATACTACAACATTTTTAGCCATAATTCTTTGCTACCAAAGAGCTGCTTATAAATATTTTTTGTATATACAGGTTCTTTTTCTTTTCTTTGATCTCTTTGGGATATAGACCTAGTAGTGGTATTGCTGGGTTAAATGGTATGCACAGTTTTATAGCTTTTTGGGTATAGTTCCAAATTGTTTTCCAAAATGGTTGGACCAGTTCACACCTCCACATTAATGTCTCAGTCCATTAATGTCCCAGTTTTTCCATATCCCTCCTGTATTTATAATTTTCCTTTTCTGTTATATTAGCCACTCTGATAGATGTGAGGTGGTACCTCAGAGCTGTTTCAATTGACATTAATCATTAGTGTTTTAGAGCATTTTTTGTATGACATTTGGTAGCTTTGACTTATTTTGAAAACTATTCACATTCTTTGACCATTTATCAATTGAGGAATGCCTTTTATTTTTAGAAATTTGTCTCAGTTCACTATATAATTAACCAATGATACCCTTATTAGAGAAATTTGCTGTAAAATTTTTTTCTGTTTCTTGCTTTCCTTCTAATTTTGGCTGAATTTTGTTTTGTTTGTACAAAACATTTTAAATTTCATATAATCAACGTTATCCATTTTACTTCCTGTAGTCTTCTCTACCTCCTGTTTGGTCATAAACTTTTTCCTTACTCATAGATCTGACAGGTAATCCTTAATTTGCGTATGATAATAACCTATTAATGTATATAGGATTAAGAAATTGATTATATTGAAATACAGTTTTCAAAATGTATTTAAAAAAAAAAACAGGTTCTTGGACTCCAGGGTCAGAAAAGAGTATTAAAGATAGAACTTGAAGGATGTCTGCCTTAAGCAAAAGAGAAGGAAGCAATCAGCAAGGTAGGAGTGCCAGAGGGTTTTCGTTGCAGAAAAACATTAGTAGAAAGTAATTTAAAGAAGGTAGAAATGGTAATAAATAGATGCTACAGATAGGTCTAGAAGGACATGGCTTATAAAAAAAGGCTTTTTGGTGATTAGATGATCATTTGAAAGAACAGTTTCAATTGAGTGGTTAGAGTGAAGTAAGATTGTAAGGAAAGAGTTGGTGTTGTGAAAATGAAGCTGAGAATTGTAGCTTAGGGTGGGGATGGAATGCCTGTTTGAGTCAGTTGAGAGGGAGAGATTATAGATGCAAAAGAAGAGATAATTCATGGAACCACATGGAGGAGGAAGTCAAAAGGAATGGGATTACATAAAGTCAAGCCAAAGTGCTTCTGGTAAAAAATGGACATTTCTTTAGATGTGAGGGTCCTTCCTACCTTTAAAATCCTTATAAACTAGTTCCCAGGAGTTGGGGTTTTTTGTGGATCTTTTTTTTTTTGGTAGGATCAGTTCTCAGCTACAATTCTAGTTGTGAATAATGCGACTCTATATCCTTCCATCTAGCTCTTGCTTATACTTGTATACTTTCAAAAAAAATGTCAGCAAGATGAAATTCAGCTTGGGAATGATTTCCATTTTTCAGTAACTACTGGTCTTTTGATAGTAAGAATTATATTAAATCATCTTCTACTTCTATTCCTTTTGTCTCAGACATTCTCTAGATTGCCTAGTACTGAGCCCTAGTCTGAGTTTATAGTAGACATTTAGTTCAATGCTCGCTGATTGATTGATTTTGTTCTTATATTATAAGCCTTGGGATCTTTTTATTAAAACTTCTCTTTTCTCAAGTAATACCTTTTTTCCTGCTATAACATTTTATACTGCATATCATATACTCTTTTCTCTATACAAATTGAATCCTGTATCTGAAAGTGCTGTGAAAATTGGAAAGTTTTATACAAATATGAGTGATGATGTTTTTAACCAAATTACTGTTTGCATATAGTGCTTCTAGGTTATAATACTCTGTTTTCATCTGTTCTAATTGTAGAACAGTGGTTCTCAACCTTCCTAATGCTGTGACCCTTTAATAGTCGTATGTGGGCGAATCCATCTGGAGACGGATAGAGGAAGTTCCTAAGACCATTCTGATGGTCTTAGGTGACCCCTGTGACCCCTGTGAAAGGGTCGTTCGACTCCAGAGGGGTCGCAACACACAGGTTGAGAACTGTTATTCTAGAAGAATTCTAAGCTATGTTCTTTTCCTTATTAAAAATCTTTCTTAACACTTATTTTCTCTATACCTTCCCTAGGAACACACCTCAAGTGCTCTAATCAAATGAAATAAGTTATTCCAACCATTAATACCCATCAACCTTATTTACCATTTACAGCCAACTTTGTAGATAGGTCTAGGAATAGAAAACCATTAAGGGCCATTCAGTATATATCAATTAAATTCAAATTGAAATGTTTAATTACCTGCAATCCTTTTAAACACAATCAGCAAAATAAAGAAACACCACAGTATCTGAAGAACTGCATATGAAGGACATCATACTGTGGTGGTGTAGTGGTTACAGGCAAGTAGGTTATAACATTTTGGAAAAATTTTTAATTAATAATCTATTCTTATATCACTTTTTAAAAAATTTTTTTGTTTTCTTGTTTACATCATTCATTTTCATTACATTTTTGAATTACAAATTTTCTCCCCGTCTTGCCCCTGCCCCAACCCTAAAACAGCAATCCCACTGTAAAGCCCCTCCCCTGCTCTGCTCTCTTACTTTCT
>CM053593.1:54883438-54903360 GCA_028646575.1 Pseudocheirus occidentalis
AGGCGGGAAGAAATGAACAAAGGAAGATAAAAGTAATTGACAGGAGAAGGGGGAGGGTACATACTCAGGAGGGGGGGTACATTCCACACTGAGAAGCTTTTCACTAATTTCGTGTCCCACACATATATACAAAAAAAAATACATCTTGTTTCCTTTGTAATTGTATGTATTTTATTTTACACATTTTAGAAAAGAATTCTAAGAAGGGGGCCACAGGTTTCACCAGACTGCCAAAGGGATCCATGGCACAAAAGGTTTAGAACCTCTGAAATGGAGAAAGTAAAGACCCCTCTACTGCCACTCTAGCCAGTATGCGACCTCCTTTACCTACATTAGTCTCAGGACATTTGGTACTAGAGTCAGGCTTAGCCCAAGGCCACTCCTTTCTCCAGGGTTTCAGGACCTAGGCTGTCAGATCTAGGTCAATCAGGCTCCAATGACCAGGGCTAATTAAGGTTCCTCTTCATTGCTTTCAGGATCAGCCTGGGCTAATTTTAGGTTTCTAGACTTTGGAGCAAGCGAACTTAGCTTTGCAAAAGTATTACTCAGTTTATTCTGTTTCCAAGGATACTTTTAGCAAACCAAAACTTTCCATCTTTAATCTATTTGCACATAATCTAAATTCAAACCTCTAATTGTAATGAACTTTACACATGCGGGGAGTGTGCAGAAATGTAGGGTAACATCATGAGCATTGGACTAGGGGTAAAAACTTGGTCTGTGATGCAAGCTCTGCAACTTAACCCTAAGTCACCACTTGGGACTCATTTTCTTCATCTCTAAAATCAGGATTCTAGACTGGATGGTCACTAAAGTATATTTATTCATTGATCTACCTACCTCTTCATGTATTCATTCAACAAGCATCAAGTCCCTACTATGTACAAGGCACTGTATTTACCATTCTCACATTGTTCCATTAAATGGCTAACTAGAGTAAGTGCTCAACAAATATTGATTGAACTGAATTAAGCCAACTCTATAGATTTTCTCCACTTCACAGTTCTGCTCTTGAACCCTCAGAAAGGTCATAGAAATGTAATATTGGTAGCATGCCATAGGATGATAACAAGGCAGACTTCTCTGTCTGACATGTCCAGAAGTGCATTTAGCTTCACCATCTGATTTAGACATGGACATAAAAAGACAGATGAGTTTGAGAGTGTGAATTTAGTCTTGAGGGTAAAATAAAACTGTTCAAGAAAGGCTCAAGGACAGCTGTTCAGATACATTAACAAAATGACAGCACATGCTACATAGCATCTGCCTTCACTATCTGAGGTTATCAGTTATTGGGTATTTCAATTTTTCCTTGGATAGCCATAGTAGTAAGGAACTGTTTAGAGTTGAAAGAGTCTCTTTTAAATTCTATATTGATTTTTATGATAGTTCTCATTTATATATTAAGATCCCTAGGAATTTTAGCCTGAGTCTATAAAATATTCAATATATGAAGATGCAAGTATGCCTTTTCTGGTAGTTTAATATAGGTTATTAAAATAATATCACTGAAGGTTAAGTTAAAAATGATTGGAAACATGGAACAATGAAAACACCTGAAGCATCAGTAACTGTAAACATAGTCAGCACAAAGGATTAATTAAACAGACTATGGAATAACTTCTGAATCTTGACATACATATATTTGTTTGTTTGTCTTGCTTTATTCCTAATAATGGAATAGAAGCAGAGAGCAAAGCATTCTGGAGCACAGATATTTGAAGTTTTTGAAATATTGCTTACCATTTAATAAAAACAACTACAAAAAAAAACAACTACAGGTAACTATTCTAGTGAGATTGTTCTAATCTCACTAAAATGAGCTAAATGAACTTTCATATAATTGAAACACTTCTATTTGGCCCACATTTCTAACTCATGGATTAAAGGCCACAACGGTAAAGAAACTTGCCCAAGATTTAATAATATTGTTCATTCATTAAGTCATGTTCAATTCCATGTGATCCCATGGACTTTTGTCTATGGGGTTTTCTTGGTAAAGATACTGGAATGGTTTGTCGTTTCTTTCTCCAGTGTATCTCCATTCTATAGATGAGGAACTGAAGTAAATATGGGTTAAGTGACTTGCCCAGGGACACAGAGCTAGTAAATGTCTGAGGTCACATCTGAACTTAGAACTTCATGACTCTAAACCCATGCTCTACCCACTGCACCTAGCTGTCCCCTTAACAACATTACTTTTCCCAGTTAGAAGGAAAAAATAGGGTTTTGTCCTCTGTTCAGCTTACATAAGCCAAACTCTATAAAGCTAGAAAGGAAAAGTAAGGTCATTAACATTTTAGATAAGTATATAATGACATATTTGCATTTTTAGAATTCTATTATTATTTCCATTTTTAAATCCCAAAACATATCCCAAAAAATCTGTTTGGCAGATTCACTTTGTTGTTTGCAAAGAATTCAAATGTCCTTTATCAAGAGGAATGACCTCCCCTTTCAAAGATGGGCACCCAGAAAAGTGAAGGATTTGGTCAAAGTCACGGAGTAAACAAGTACAAATCTGGAAATAGAATACACAATTCCTTGGCTCTAACTTGAAGGTCATGCTCTCTCTTAACTGCCTTCATACCATGAGATCATTCACAGGTGCTGCAAAGTACACACGCAACAGCAGGCTGGGAAAAGATCCACAAATTTGCCTTTAAACGCTGGCCTCCTGTGCCATAGAGAGAACCACTCATGACACAGCCCCAGGATCTGCTCAGAATAAAAGCTCATTGTCCTTAATAAACACGTTTCCGAACACAGATGTCCAATACTCCATCCACTACCCAGGTGCCTCTTGTGTGAACTCCCACATGAGAAAACTCACTCTGCCAATGTAGGTCAACATCTTCTCTGTAACTCAGAGTCTTAGGGAGCTAGCTGTTCAGAACACTGAGAGAAAAGGTGACCTACACAGTGTCACACAAGCAGCAGCTTTAAAAGGCAAAACCTGAACCCAGGTTTTCTTGGTTCCAAGATTGTCAGTCTATTCCCTGCACCACACTAACTTTTAAGAACACAGAAAGCAAAAGACTGAAGCCTTCTGAATTTGGTGAAATACTAACACTATGAAGATTCATCCATATTTTGCTAAGTAATCCTCTAACTCTAAAGGGGCTTGGCCACTGCCTTCTACTTATGTTCTCAGTTTACTGGAAAGGATGCTCTGCCGGCTAAGATATCATGGTGCATTTAATAATACTAAAGCTGGCGGTGGGGGGGAGAGGGGAGGGGAATATCTTATTAGATTAGCTACCTATAATTAATTGCCTCATCTTAACACAAATGATGCACAACCTGAAAATTGCACCAAATGGTTGCACTCAAGAACACTCTGCCTTCAGAATCTCACTGACTAATTAGGCATAGAACTAAGTGAAAACAAGGACAAGCTTTAACAGATTCAACTGCAGAAACAAGGCCAGGGATAAGAGCTGGACACATCATTTCACTGACATAAGTATATCCTCCATGAAAAATTTCCTTCTACCCACGAAGGCTGGCATTTTCTGGGCAACCTGTAGCCAGAGAACGTTGCCTAGAACACAGAGAAGTTAAGTGGCTTGCCCAGGATCAGACAGCCACTATGGACCAGAGAAAAGACTTGACCCCCAGGCCCTGGGAAAACAGCTCTCCATTCACTCTGCCACAATGCCTCAGAAATAGCAAGAGTTAAACTCTCAGTTTCTCCTTATAACCTTAAGGACACAGAGGGAAAAATCTGTTGAGTTTACAGAGACAGAGAATACTATGAGTAAAAAATGGTGCCACTAATGAATTTCAGAAGAAAGTTGGTGCTAGAACTTTTGCTTGCCTCTTTCTATTCTTTTTTTTCCCCCCAGAACCTTGGATTTCTTCAGGTTTGCCCCAGGCCTGACCAATTGCATGGAAGTCCAAAACAGCCCTGGATATTTGGCAGACACCAAGGAGGAATCAAACTGGATGTTCTGTGGCTTTCATTGGAAAGACATATGAAAATGTTTCCTTTTGCATTAAGCCACTTGTGCACAACTTTAGGAAACTTTGAGCTCAAATCCCATCCCTGCCACTTACTGGCAACAAAACCTCTCTGGGCCTCTGTTTCCCCCTTTGTAAATTGTAGCAGTTAGATTAGATCAGAGGCATCAAACTTGGGGCCAGGCCTACAACATTCCAACCTGTGGCAGAATCAAATTAAAATATGTTTGGCAAGTATTTAACAAAAATGAATAAAAATGCAATAAAATATAGTATGTTAATATGTGGTTTTCTAAGACAACATACAGCCTGCAGGCATCTTTCTGTAATATTTAGAAGCCCCATCTCTTTTGAAGTTGAACATCAATGGACTAGCTGATCTCTGAAGTCTTTTTCAGTTCTAAATAGATGACGCTATAATCCAGTGATCTTTCTGGTCTCAGATTTCCTCATTCTTAAGGATGAAGGAGCTAAACTGAATCATCAATCAGATAACAAACATGGATTGATAGTTCAATATTGGATTTCATTTTAACTTCAAGGAAGAAAAAAATATGGCCCAGAACTGGAAGTCAGTGAAGGGAAGAAAAGTGGGTACTGAAGAATCTTCATATTCTGCCTAATGATAAACTGTGTATAGTTATCAATGAACGGGAAACATGAATGCAAGTATCACATATTTTATATAAGAGGAAGCTGAGAATATTTCAAAGAGAAGTAGAATTAAAATCAGGACATGGGTTCATATCCTAGCTCTAACACATAACAACTGCATGACATGGGCAAGCCTTAGGTTCATTATCTATAAAGCAGTAATGTACCGCCTCTCTCACTATATTGTTGAAAACAGTGCTCTGTAAATCGTACAATGCCATCTTAATGTGGGCTACCATGAAAATTACTTCATAGCCCATCAAGAAAACTGGCATACAAACTTACCCTGACCTATAAGTCCTCTCTTATTTTAGATTATCTAATGTCTTATTCAGTACACGATTTTTTCAGTCTGAATTTTAGCCCCAAAGTCTTGCAGTTCTGAGTTTCTCTCCCAAGACACTAAATGAATTAGGTAACAGTCTCACTTTCAGTTTGTTTAGCTTTCTTTCCTCCATGGTGCTTGAAGTCATTTGCTGAAGTCAGCTGACTTTGATTTAATGCCTATAATGTGCAAACCATTTTACTAAGAGGTATTCAAAGACAAAAAAAGGAAAAAACAAAACAATTCCTGCTCTCAAGGAGTTTCTATTTTACCAGGAGGCTACAATATAAAGACAGAAAAATAAATACAAAGTAATTTGAAGGAGAGAGTATTAACAACTTGGGGGATTAGGAAAGGCTACAGAGAGATGATATCTGACCTAAACTTTAAAGGAAGATACATATTCAAGAGACTTGGAGGAGGAGGGACTGCATTTCACTACTGAAAGGTCATTTCTAATGCTGAGATACTGTAAGAGAAGGTTGTTAAGCAAGCTGCTGTTTGGACGAGAGGGAGGTCTACTGACTGAGGAGAATATGGGGCTAAGAAAGCCAAGCCCATCTTCTTTGGGGGTTGTGCTGTTAGGGTGGCACAGAGAGCCTGGGACTTAGACCATGCTGGATGAGGTAGAGCAGAAGGAGCAAGGACACACTGCTCCCTGTATTCATGACAGGTTACTTTCTCAGGGGGTAGGGAGAGTTGGGCTCATAACACAGCAAATATTAATATTGCTTCCCTAGTCAGAAAGAATCCTTTATGTTTCACTTTTAAGTGCTTCTGTCTAAAATATTTATTATGCAGAGATTGCTTCCTAAAGAACCAGTGTTTGGCCAGTGCTCTATGTAATGTTATACCTTTGTGCACTTAGTATATCAACAGACCCAAGACAAGATTAAAGGATTCAGAATTTCTCCCAAGGGTTGCAACAAAAACAAAACAGCTTTATCTTTATTGGGGTCTTTCACACAAATCTCATTAATAATACATAGGTCAGAAATGCATTCTAAGAATAAATGTACAAATAGCTAAAGCAGGGGTTTTTCCCAACAAACTGAACAAAATAGACCACTGAGAAAAATATTTTTTAATTCCAAGTGTTATTTCTTCATCTTGGATACAGTATTTGAGGTTGCATGTAATCTGTGACTAGTAAATTTCAACTTATCTTTGAGTCAAATTTGATTTCTGTAGGCAGTTCTGGAAGAGATATATTTAACATGCCATATTAGAAGCATTTTTCAAACTAACACAAATACAGAATCATCATTTGAACTGTATTTAATTAAAATATCAAAATCATATTAATGTCAAATGACTTATTAAAAGAGGTGGTGCCAGGAAGACCCATACCTAAATCATGACAGAAGTCATGCTCACTAAAAAAATGTAATTTTCTCATGTAAAAGCATCAGAAATAAGGAAGATGAATTAAGTAATTCTGAAGGAGAAAGTTTAGGGTGGAAACAGTAATAAAGCTTGAGGTTTTCAGTATTCTCATGAAACTGAGAACACAAAGAAGTTTGATGAAGTATACACACAGATATAAACTATTGTTGAGTATCATGTACACATACAATTCTAAGCATGTTTTTAGCTCTGTGGTGCACATGTCCATTTAA
Organism: Pseudocheirus occidentalis; assembly: GCA_028646575.1. NCBI lineage: Eukaryota > Metazoa > Chordata > Mammalia > Diprotodontia > Pseudocheiridae > Pseudocheirus > Pseudocheirus occidentalis. The sequence goes on from CM053593.1 coordinate 54,890,000, forward strand.
AGCACATTTCTGGGGATCTGTAATTCTGTGCTATTCCCTCCCCTAAGGAGTCACTCCCCTGGAATCCCTCATTGTATCTCTCTCTTACTTGCCCCCACCTTACCTTCTTCTCAGATTCAGTAAGACTTTCAGAGAGCACCATCTATCCTTATGGTTGAAAACATTTCTTGAACCCCAAGAAAAGAACAGCTCTAGAACTCCATCTGTAAAGTTACTATTTTCATTCATTATCATAGTGAAAGCTAAGATCACAGTAAGTTCATTACATGAGAACTCCTGCTAAATGGAGGAGGATGGAAGTCACCTAAAAATGGTATAATCAAAGAAAAATTTAAACAATGAACTTGAAATAGATTTGCATAATTTGTTTTCTCTTAGCTCTCTCAGCCTCAGTTTCTCTACCTGCAAAATGAGGAAAGCCATTTAATCCCTAAGGTTCCTTCTAATTCTGTCATTCTATAATCCTATAGTTCTTTGATCCTATTTGGGTTCTTCTAGAAGGATTCTCAGCTCCTCTACACTTCACAAAAAGAAATAAAAAGAAAAAAATGGTGAAATCTAAGGAAACAAAGTGATTTTCTTTCTCCCTCTCTCCCATGAACTCAAATGCTGCCAATATTTTTTCATTTTAATATCCCAAATAACAAGACAAAAGGAAAAGAGAGGGAAGTTCAAGGTATAAAAATGTATCTGTTTAAAAGAACATTAATCACAATTTTCCACAAAAAATGAGCAGTTCTTTTGGGATTCAGGAAATATAAACAGTTCTGCAGGAGTCCACAGAGCACATGTTTCTTGTCTAACACCTGAGCCCTTCAATCTCCAGTTTTCTGTATTTGAATTTTTAATGATGAAAACAATATCAGATAATGAAACCTTTCCGATTCCATCGACCTGTGGTTCCTTTGTAGTCATTTCAGAATATGAACATATATTTCTGACATGTGTGACGTTTTAACTCTTTGAATGAAATTTCTTAGTGATTTCTTCCTAAGAAAGCTTCCTTTGGTGTTAGACTCTTGTCTATACTAATTATGGCACTAATATCACACTTAGGACTCAAAGGCTAGGCTACAGGAAGAACACAAACTGAGGCAGGTTATAACAAGACAGAAAACCTTCACATAGGAACATGACGACGGGCTAGAAGTTTCAGAATGCTCATCACCCAAAGCAAAGGCAATTAGGACGTGAATTTTAATATACCATCAACTCATGAAAATTACCTACTAGGGTTTGTGCTAGTTAACAGTGTCAAACCGACTGTCTTGGTCAATATATATATATATAAGAGCAGGGGCAGTTACAAAAGAATATGTTAGGGCAGAAATATTGAAATGAGAGTCAGGAAATGCCAGTTCTAGTCCAAGCTCTGCTAACTATGTGAACCTCAGTTTTCTCATCTGAAAAACAAGGAATTAGACTAAAGGATTTCACTAATTTTGGAACCGGAAGGGACATCAGCAGCCATATAATCTAACCCACAGCCAAAAGAGAATCCCACTACAATATTCCTGAGATAAATCAGCTTTGGTCAGAGACATACATCAGAAGGGGAACCCATCATGCATATTCGTTCTCCTTTTATTAACTCTTACGAAGTTTTTCCTTACAGCAAGCATATCTATTTGCAACTTTTCCCCAATTCTTTATAGTTCTATCCTTTGAGACCAAACAGAAAAAGTCTAATCCCTCTGCCACATGACAGCCATTCAAACATCTCAAGAAACCTATCAAGCTCCCTCTTGGTTCCTTTTCTTCAGGTTAAGGGATCTATAATTATTCCTTTAACCAATATTTCTTGAGACATGAACTCAAGGTCCTGCTCCATCTTGGTAGCTTTCCTCTGGATGCACTCCAGCTTACAAATATACTTTCAAAACTTGTTTTGCACTTAACAAACACAGAAAAATAATATTTCCATATATGCAGAACAAAAAAAAAGACTACATATGAATTTGCAAATCTCTACTATATATGGACTGCTTTTTGAAGAATGTACTTTTTAAAATGTGGTGTCCAGAACTAAAAACAATACTCTAGAAGTGATATAACAAGGACAGGGGGCAGGAGGACTATCACCTGCTTAGTTTTGGGTTCTGAAGGTCCTAGCCACCTCTAATGTTCTATTATATTAGCTAGATTGCAGGGAAGCATTCATAGACAGGGCACGGTAAATAGCATAGTTTCAGCAAATATCTGTCTCCTGAGATCCATTTAAACAGAACTACAAAGGGAAGAAAGAATAACTGTCTTTGTCAGGGGTCAAAGGACCTGAGTGAGTATCCAGGCTCTACAACAGTCTTCACTGTGTGATATTAGGCAAGACAATTTCACCTCTGGGCTTGAGTTTTCTCATCTATAAAATGATGGAGCCAGAGGAGATTCAGTTCAACAAGCAGTGATTAACACTGCCTGTTAGTGCCAGGGAACATGTGGAAGGCTGAGGATACAAATGCAAAAATCAATACATATAGTCTCTGACCCAAGTAAGCTTACATTCTATTGTGGGAAAACACAATCACAGATGAGTAAACATAAAATAAAAATGAAGTAAAAACATACTGGCAGGGAGGGAGGCTCACTAACAACTGGGAGAATCAGTAAAGGCATTGTAAAGAAGCAGCTGAGTTGATCCTTCAACAGATCTAGGGATTCCAAAAGAAGATGATGAAGGAAAATATTCCAAGTATGGGCAGGAGGTAATGGAGAGCTACTGAAACTTCTTGAGCAGGGGAGTGATATGATCAGAACTAAGTTTTAAAAATACCAATTTGGAAGCTCTCTGGGGGACAAACTGCAGAAAAGAAGTAGGAAGTTGATACCAACTGAGAGACTATTTCAATTTTCCAAGCAAGTAGTAATAAAAGCCTGGCACCATTTTCTATCAGCATCTCAGCTTGGTTTCAAGTCCAAAATACATCTGGCCTCTCCCAAGATAAGCTGATCACATGAAACCTGGTCTGTTCACTGCTGTATAGACTGACTGGACATCTTCTCAGGCGCATTGGCTGTCTCTTCCCTTGGAATGGAGGGCTGAAGATGGGAGCAGTAAGTTCCTCATGAAGACTCCCTTTATAGAGAGCTCTAATTCTCCATAGAATCAAACAGATTTTACAACTGATTGTATATGGGCATGGGTGAGATAGAGAGAAGGATTGAGGCTGATGAGATTTGGGAACCTGAGTACCTGGAAGGTTCATAGTGTCCTCAACAGAAACAAGGAAAGTAACAGGGAAGGCAGTTAAGGGCTTGATGGGAAAAGATAAAGAGTTACTTTTTGATGTTTAGCTTAAAAAGGAGTAAGGACCAATTTTCTGTGGCTAGTGATTAGAAGTAAACAGGGGATAGTGGATGATGACACAGAGTTTTAAGGAATGGAGTAGGGAAGCAGATGTGCTTATGGGCTATCCAAGTGACTATCCCCTTAGTAAGGCAGAGGGGAATTGAGGAAAGAGATGAAACATAGATAAGTACATCTGAGAGTCATCTGCACAGAGATGATAATTAAGCCCTCGAGAGTTGATGAGATCACTAAGAGAAAGAGTAGAGAGAGAAGGGGAAGATGAAGAAGCCCAAGACAAGAACCTAGGCTGCCCCTTTAAATGAAGGGTGGAGGGATGAGGACAGTTAGAAACACAGATGATGAGACTAAGAAGATCATTTAGACAGGTCTGAAGAGAACCAGGAGAACACAGTGTCCTGGAAACCCAGAGAGGGGGAAGTAAATATCTAAGATACCTTCCAGACACAAATCTATGCTCCTACAACTCTGAGAGCTGAGTCTAACAGAGACACTACCAAAGGACCTTTATTGGTAATGAAGCCTAGGCTGTTTGTTTAGTTTATTCTGAAAGTTCATTCTAATGACAGAAAATGTGTTTTGCATGTTTTTGGAGTTACAGGGCTTAAAGTAGGAACTGAAAATTAAGTGGTTAATGCCCTCATTAATACCAGATAAAGCTCTTAATTTCCCAAATCTCCTTAAGCCACTTTGCATTCAGTTCATCCACATAATGTGAACTGTCACAGCAACTCATTCAGTTGTCACTTGCATTTAGGGCTGTGGTTTATTTTTAATTTGATTTTCATCTCTGTCACAGAACAACAAGCAGAATACAAAAGCTCATCTTGAGGGAGAGGTACAAAATTACCTTCACAGTTGAGGAGGGATCCAAATGAGATTGTGATTTTAAAGAATCCAATGAAAATAATAGGAAAGTGTTGCCTGAAGTCAGAGGATCAAGTATTTATCCAGTAAAAAATAATAATAATAATTTCAAATGACTGTCCATCTTCAGCAACCTAAACTTAACAGAAATTTATATGTCTATGTCCACATTTGAAGTGAACTACAGAAGTGGGCCAGGTTAGAAATGAAATGAACTACAGTAAAAACCCAAAAAACAATATTTTTTAATCCATCCAGAAGTCGCCCTTGTAGTTAGGAGCTTCCCCAATCATGGATAGGATTGCCTTACTAGTGCAGATACAAAAATCACAGGGAGTCTATATTCAGAGAGAGAGAAACAAAAATGAAAAGAGCATTAAATATGAAGTTAAAAGAGCCGGGTTCAAAACTCAGCTCTTCCATTTACTAGTCAGATTATGAGTTATCCCCTTAACCTCTCTATATCTCTTCTCCATTGGCCAAATGAAAGGGAGAGACTAGATTCTCTATAAGATCCCCTCTTGATCTAAATAATCAATCCTATTTAACTGGGGCAACTTCCTTACCCCAGAGAGGCACTGGGATAAGACCTGGGTGGAGGTCCCCCACCTAAAGATAACATGGATTCAAAAAGTGGTATCAGCTGTAGCTAGGGGCACATTATATTCTGCTTGATATGATAACCCTTTGCTAACCACAGAATCACTAACTGATCCCCTAACCATATTATTACTGCTTCTTTTGAGAATATTTTTTTAGGAAAACAAAAATATCAAATTGCACCCACACAAGACTTTTCTTTCCCTTTGGTATTCACTTAAGTTGTCATTCTTAGTCATCCTAGGAATGTGTCACAATTTCATGGAAGGCGTATATGTACACAGTTGCAGTAGAGGTTCAAACCAGACAAATTATTTTCACTTTGGAGCCTTTCACACACAATCCTGCCCTTTAAGGCAGGCAATATAAAATGTTGTGAAAGGGCAATACATTTAAATTTCCAGAGTGGGCTTTTTTTTTTCTGCCACTGAAATTATTCATTTTGAATAAATGCTCCAAGTGCAGACCTCATCAATAATTAATATACTGATGAAAGGAGACTTGCACCAGGAAAAACATACACATGCTGTGGCAGAAAACCTGAGGTGAAAGGCAAGGGCAAAAAATTCCTACTAGAAGAGAAATACTTGGTATTATCTGAATATCTATGGATGCTGTTGGCATAGCAGCAATGTCACCTATTAAATCAATGGGAAAAGATGCCTTCCTCCAAGGGCAAAACATTCTGTTTGTTTCTTTCACTACAGAAATTGAACTTATCTTTCAATTTACTCAAATTTTTTTCTGAAAACGCATAGGAAAAGATGGCTATTTGAGACAAGCTGATAAGCAATTTCTGAAAGATGAAAAGATGCTATAATATCAGAGTGATTTTTCATAATCAGAGAGAATATTGTTTTCCTTGAAGTTCATCTTTAATCTTTTCAGAACTTAAAATTCATAGCAAACTGATTATTTCCCTTCATCCCTATATAGCTACTTTCAGAGGGCCAATGCCAGAGAAATAGGATAGAAAAGGGAAGTGAAGTGAAGGACAGCTTATGTTAGACTAGAAGGAAGGTAACTTTGAGGTTAGGGATCTTCCTCCTTTCTCTCCACGAAAGTTGATCTAAAAGAAACCAAGATGAGCACAAGGTGTTATCCCACCCAAAAGTGCAACAGGGAACAGAGCCGGGCCCTGGCCCAAAGCCCCAGCCCTGGAAGTAAGTCTAAAAGAAGAGACCAAAGAAGACACAAACCACTACAAAGGATAACTGCAGATCCAGAGGTTCCCCCAAAATCAAATCTAGAAAGAGTAATGCCATATCAAATGCAAGCAGATTAAAAAAAAAGTGACATTGTCTACCTAGAAAAAAACTTAACAATGATTCTCTCTCACCCCTCAAAAAAAGAGGACCATCCAAAGAAGTAAAATAATGTACAGAAAGGAATTCAGAAGGAAGCAAAGATAAGCAGGGCAGTTTTGAAAGTAATGTGTACAATTTATTACATAATTTTTTTTAAAAAGCAAGTAGTATGAAATGGAAATTGTAAGTATCTGCAAAATTCTCTTTTTTTGTTTTTTAAAGTTCAATATAAATAAAATTTAATTTAAAAAATACATAGTGGCATAACATGTTTTGGGGTTTGCCAGATGTTTTCCTTATAACAGCCCAGTGAGTCAGGTAGTATAAGTATTATCGTCCTCATTTAAGAGATGATAAAATCTGGAAATTAACCATGCCTAAGAGTCAAGAAGCCCCAGGACAGAAGAATGAAATCAGCATTCATTTCTGTTGATTTAGCAGAGTAAGCTTTAAGACTTGGAACTCCTGCCAGACCTCACCATAACAACTCAACCTGCGTGTATAAGGAGTAAGCTAAAGACAGGTTAAGTATCTATATAACACCTCCTATTTGCCAGTTACAAGGCTAGGCATTTTTTTAAACAAAAAGCAAATATCTCTTTTACTCCACTATCATCCAATGCTAAGAATTCTTCCGAAATATGACACATAGATGAGAGAACCTTTTAAGAATCACAGAATTTCTGTTTTCATCCTTTTTATTGAAAAAGCAAGAAAATAAAAACAACTGAAGTCACATGAATTTCTATTGGCAGACAGCAGAAAACTCTTTTCTCTGGTTTTAATTTTTTTTAAAAATTCTTCCACCTATAATGAAATTCAAGACAAATATCAGAATAAAGAAAATGTTGAAATCTACATGAAAAATGAATTCAAAGTTCTACAGCAGGATGACACATCCCCAGACATAAACTTCACTATAAATGAAAAAATTCCCTTGCCGTAACCACAAATATAAAAATATAGAAGTCAGCAATCACAACACTCTATTAAACTGCCTTACTTCAGCCCTAGGGATCGACTATATAATTGCAAAAAATACTTCATCCATTTTATTCTTAATCAAAAAGCAAAGCATCCTATTTTTTATTTGTTTCCTCCAGATTAATTCAATATATCTTCCTTCCCTGAGCATTATTATGCACTTACGTGACATTTTGTCATGATTCCTTTCCATGAACGTTCTATATTAACCAGACTAGACTGCTCCCTGTTCTACAAACATCTTTCAGAGTTTTGCCTCTGCACATGTGAATGCCTGCTTTCCTCTCTCTACCATTAAAGGAAAGATGTTTAGCTAGGCTTGAGATTCTATAGGGTCACTCTCCAAAACACCAACATTCTATAGTTCTGTTTCAATGCCAAGGACAGACAAATGAGAATTTCTGCTAAGTGGGGATTTCTATTTGCAAATCTCACATCAGTTTAGTACTACAGATAGAAGGCATACACACCTCCCATTTTATTAGTTCCCAAATTCTATTAATCCAGTCTTGCTTACCCAGGCACAAGGACATCCTCAAGTCACACCTATGTGAACTAGCCCCATTCTAATTTCTATTCAAATTCAGTTGTCCTCTGCTGGGATGAATCCCAATTTGACCTTTGGAAACCCCACTCTATCCTCAACAATTTTTACTTAATATGCCCTTCAATTCACACTTTAATTAAAATGCACCCAACCCTAGAAGACACCACATACTTTCCAACTGACTCAGGAGGGGGGGGGGCGTTCACTGTTCTCTCTTAGACTCTCAGGGCCAGAAGGAAGGGTGGGCATGCTCCTTGTTTCCCTCTGCCACTTCTAAATCATCCCTCTACTACGTGTGCCCCGAATGGTCTTTTTTCTGTACTTGTCCATAAAATCCATCTATACTTCCCTTTCCCCACACATGTAGCTATTATCAATGACCTGCAAGTTTTGGGTTGGTTTTTTTTTTCTTGGAGGGAGGGGATGTCAAATCCTGTGATTTCCTCAGTGCAAGGATTTTCTTTTGTAGAAACACTTCATCCATGCAGATGAACAAATTGTCTATAATTTAAAGTTTGAGGAAGTTGCCTAGAGCATAAAGAGGTTAAGTGAGAACACTGGTTCTGGAACCAGAGGGTCAGGGTTCAAATCCTGCCTAGATGCTTCTGTTCTCTCAATTTCCTCATGCTTTCAATGAGAAATAGGTGGACTCGGAGTCCCTTCTAGCTATGATCCTGTGTCCTTCTGACTTGCCCTCTGTCATACAGGTAATATACGTTTTGTTTTGGGGTTTGGTTTTTTTCTTTTTTGAAGGGGAAAAGGTAGGGCAATTGGGGTTAAATGACTTGCCCAAGGTGACACAGCTAGTTTTATGTTAAGTGTCTGAGGCCAGATTTGAACTCAGGTCCTCCTGACTCCAGGGCTGGTGTTCTATTCACTGTACCACTTAGCTGCTGCTCCCCCCACAGGCAATATATGACTGAGGCAGGATTTGAACCCATGTTCTTTCCAAGTAGCCCTTCCTGCTATACCCCTTTTAATAATAATATATTCCCTCAGAGATTATCTTTAATCAATTTAAAAATATTTGTTAAGGACCTATACTATACACCAGGCACTGTGCCAAATACTGTGGGTAAAAAAAATAGTACCTGCCCCCAAGGAGTTTGCAATCACATGGAGGAGACAACCTGGAAACAAATATGTATAAACACTCCAATGCTCACACAGACTATTTGTGCCCAGCATGTGAAAGAGCATCCCGAGCTCATGTTGGTCTGATTAGCCACAGTCAGACACACTACAACTTGACTCTAGCACAGTGATGTCATGGTGGTCCTCTTCGAGAACAGAGGACAACAATGATAAACAAGCTATGTATGAAATAAGTAGGGAATAATTAGAAGAGGAATTAAGATGGGTTAGGGAAGCCATCCTGTAGAAAACTGAATTTTAGCTGAGACTTAAAGGAGCCAGGGAAATCAGCAGCTGGATGAGGAGGAAGAGCATTCCGAGGCATGGGGGATAACTAGAGAAAATGCCTGACTCTGAGACAGTGGAGTGTCACGTTTGTGGACAGGAGGTCAAGTGTCATTGGATCAAAGAGTACGTGTTTGGGGAGCAAGGTGTAAGAAAACTGGAAGGTAGAAAGGGGCCAGGTTACGATAGTTTATTTGACAGGGGAATGTGCGACAAGATCAGACCTGAGTTTTAGGAAAATCACTCCAGGAGCTGAATGGAGAACAGACTGAAATGGGGAGAGACTTGAGGCAGACAGACCCACCACCAGGCTACTGCCATCAGCCAGGTGGGAGCTGATGAGAAGTGGTGGCAATGTCAAAGAAGGAGAGGAGAGGAGAGGAGAGGACATATTTGAGAAATGTCACAAAGGTGGAAATGACAGGTCTTGGCAACAGCTTGAATATGGAGAGATAGTGAGGAATCCAGAATGACTCCTAGGCTACAAGCCTAACAAACTCCCTGTACAGATATTGTTTGTATGTGGTTATCTGCATGTTGCCTCCCCTAGTAAACTGTGAGCTCCTTGAGCTTTCAATGAACAGGAGGGACTGTTTAATAAATGCTTACTGACTGGCTGGCTCCTCAATCCCAAGAGTCTCTCTCTGCAGTCTCTGCCCTCATTTCTCATCATTATAACCCCTTTATACTTTCAAATTGTGAAATTACACTCTCTGATCACAATCTTACCTTTCGATTTCTCCAAATTTCTCTTCCCCACTACACATTCCCTTAGCTTTTTTCATAACCCTTAGCCCCTTGACATATTCCTGTTCTCCCAATCCATCTCCTCCACTCTACTGCTAACTTACCTTCCTTGGGAAATACTTGCCACTGACTAAAGCTAATGCCTTCTTCAAGCACATCAGTGACACCTCTGGGCCATGACGACAAGTCAAGTTGCCTGGTCCTAGTTTTCTACGCCCTACCCCCTTCCCTTCAGTGTGCAAATTCAAACAAATGTAGTCATGAAAAGGCTCAGAAACTCCAATAAGGTTTCTGGGAGCAATTATACTATAAGACAAATTAAATGCCTTCAAGGAAATGTGGCCATCACCACAGAATTCCTTACATTATTTTTATGCTTAAAAAAGAACTTCCCTTTAAGACTTGGAGGACATATAAAGATAAACAAAAATGTTTAGTGAGAAATTGTCTGAAGTAATATACCATATTAAAAACTCAGAATCATTAGCCGGAGTGAAGTCCCCATAATGCTTTCCTTATACTTATTTTATTTTGGGGGTGGTACTGTTTTGTTATTTTTCAAACAACTAAGTAAAGCAGCCTTGAAAAGGAATGGCAGGGGTGGCTAGGTGGCGCAGTGAATAGAGTACCAGCCCTAAAGTCAGGAGGACCTGAGTTCAAATCTGGTCTCAGACACTGGACACACTTACTAGCCGTGTGACTTTGGGCAAGTCACTTAACCCCAACTGCCCTCCAAAAAAAAGGAAGAAAAAAAAAAGAAAAGGAATGGCAACTATTAGCATAGGTCCTACTTCCATCAGTGAAGGAAAACAACATATCTTATCTTCACAGATTTCCCATCGTACCATATTATATTGCTGCTCAACTCGGTGGAAAAAAGTTGCTAGCTGGTCTTATCATGGACAAAACAGACAAAGGAAACAGCATTTGAGCAGATTGGTTAGCACCTACAATCAACTGTGCAATCGCTCACTCTGCTGACACATCTTCCATGACAGAGGCGTCTGTCTAAGGGTGATCTCTTGGAGGTTTTGTTTATTTGCTTGCTGCTATTGGCACTGTTATTAATTTTCTAATCCTCCCTGTAACCTGATTCAAAGGAAGTCTTATGAAATTTAGATTACTACTATGTGTACCTGAGAAAGAACTAAGAAGAACTTCATTGTTGTTCAGTTCTTCATAACCCTGTTTGTGGTTTTCTTGGTAAAGATACTAGAGTGGTTTGCAATTTCCTTCTCCAACTGATTTTACAGATGAGGAAACTGAGGCAAACAAGATTAAGCCCAGGGTGACATGACTCAGGAGTATCTGAGGCAAGATTTGAATTCAGGTCTTTCTGACTCCAGGACTGGCACTTTATCCACCGCACCACCTGGCTGCCTATTACCAAAGAATAGCTTGCCTTTATTCAGTGCTCTGACACAAACTAAAAGAAGAGCTATTAATTTCTAACATGAAGATGGTTAAAAGGAGTGGTGAGAGTGAACAATTAGAAGTGACAGAATCATATAAAAGAATGGAAGTTTAGAGACCACATGTTCCAATTCTGCTTCATCTTATAAATGAGGAAAGTGAAATGCGGGGAAAACAAGGGATATGTCAAAGGCCATCTAACTAGCTAGTTGTTGGGCCAGCACTAGAGTTAGGATCTTTGGACATTCCAAAATTAAGAAGTTCCTTTGAATTTATACCACTCCTGCTCCATGAGGCTAGGTAATCAAATGTTGGTGACAGTATAAAAAGGGTGTCCTTTATGCAGTCAAAGTCAATAAACATTTACTAACCACCTACTGGGTGCTTAACCTACTAAGCTCAAGGAAAGTACAAGACGGTAGAGTTCACAATATAATGAGAAAGACAACACATAAAAAGGAGAACCAGAAAAGCGGGGATGGGGGTAGGAGGGATGAAGCCTTGCAGCTGGAGTGAGAAATTGTCTGAGGAAGTGTGAGTTTCTTAGCTGATTTCATCTTGCAGAACGGTGAGTTTCTGGAGATGATGAAGTCCAGGAAAGCAGCCAGATGGGAAAAGATAAGGAAACTTCCCTGAGGACCCTCCCTAAAGGGTGAAGGATCAGGGAGGACATCCAAGATATTCACCTCCCACCCTCTCCAACCAGAAGGCGGAAAGAGCTCCAGGGAGAGAAGATGATAAGGAGGTGTGAGTTTCAAAAGTAGTTTTATCTAACAAAATTCTGAGTTTCTAGAGAGAATGAAGTCCAGGAAAACAGCGGAGTGGGGCAATGATGAGGAGAATTCCTGGGGTGCCGTGTTTAAATATTATGTTTAGTTGTCTTCTACATCATGGGATAATACTCTTCATTTGACTTCATATTTAGCAAGGACTAAAGTTAGATTTATTAGGCCCAAAAGAGAAAATGACATTTCTTTGCAATTTCATTCAAATCATAAACAGACAGAAAGAGAAGAGAATTTGAAAATCAATTAGAAGTTAGAATCATATTTCTTTACTATATAATCAAATAATAGATTCATAGAGATAGAAGAGGACTTGAAAAACATTTAGAAATAATTTCTTTACTATCTCAATCAAATCACAGACACAGTAGAAGTGAATTAAAAATCATTTAGAAGAGAGAATAATTTTTCTTTACTATCTCATTCAAATCATAACTTACAAAAATAGAAGAGGATTAAGAAATTATTTATCCCAGAGATCCCTCATTTAACAGAAAAGGAAATCAGTGATTCAGTAAAGTTCAGAGTAAAGAATCCAAGAAGAGAAAATGGGTCTTTAGAGTTCCAGTACAATTTTGCTTTTTATATTTCAGTGATATTTAATAAACTTTTCAGCCTTTCCTCAGGTATCCATTGTTTGTTTAAATATTTCTGCAGATTCAGTAAATTAGTTTGGCATAAAATGTCTATTGACATTTTATTAATATTCTAGGGGGCAAGTCATGGGGACCACCAATTTATTTGTCCTAGTTTCCCAAGCATCTTCTTACCTTGTTCTAACAATCTATAAGGAGATAATTACTTTTTATTTTTCTATAGCTGCTTTTATATAATTATTTTATAAATGACAGGTCCAAAAAAGAACATCCCAGTCCCTTAACCTCTTTTTAATCATCTTTAATTTAATCTTGCTTCTTTTATCAGTGGACCTACTTTTCATTGATATTTCCTTTCCCTCAATATACTTATGCATTAAATTGCCTTTCTTAATCCCCCAGCTGGAACTCACTTGATGTTTTATTGCTTCCCCTGGCTTTGCTGTGTACAGCTTAACTGATTATGTGTATCATTATTTAGTTCCCTTCTTAAATCCAATACAAATTTGTTTTACGTCCTCTTTATGTTTCTTACATCTTTCTTTAACAAGGTAATTGGATTCTGTTGTGCTTTAATTACAATGATTTTAAGGTGCTCTAGTCATTTACCCATATTCATGTATTTTGAATACTTACTGCGCTTTAGTTGTAGGCATTCAATTATTATGTTTTGTTTACTGGAAAATAGAATATCCTTGTCCTGAATTCATCTAATTTCTACTTGCTGGGAATACTAAGATCTCTGGTTGTTGCAGAAAGATTCTCACAAATATAAACAGGCATAAGTGATGG
>CM053593.1:54903860-54956508 GCA_028646575.1 Pseudocheirus occidentalis
ATGTTCCAGGGGAAAATATGGTCATACAATGAGGTTTAGGTCTTTCAAGCATTTTTGCTGAAAAAACCAGAACTGAACAGAAAATTTGACAATCAAACACAAGAGGCATGAGAGGGTAAACATGGGAAAGAAATCATAAGGAACTTATCAGAGTTGAACTATTTACATGCCAATACGGAAAAACGATAATAGTAACTTATGAAACTTTTCTTAGTATGAGGATAGGGGAAGGGAATACAAATGTATATATATGTATACTTACACATGTGTGTATATAGGAGGCTATATATGCGTATGAATACATATCTGAGCATGTGTGTATATGTGTACATAGAGGGCATAGGATTAATTGAATATGAAGGGATGATACGAAGGTGAAATTTTGAGGTGGGAGAGGACTAGAATGAGAGGTCTCGAGACAGGGAGAGACAAAATGGGGTTAATCGTCCCATGTAGAAGAGGCAAGGGATAACTGTTACAACTTTACTCTCATTTAGTCTCATTGAATTTGGCTTAGGGAAAGAATGACATAAACTCTAAACTGGGTATCATGCCACATAGGAGAGTAGGGGGCATGGGGATAAGAAGCGGGATGACTGAGGGGAGAGCAAGGTCTGGGGGAGGGATGCTGGAAGCACACACTTCAGTAAAGGGACAGGGACAGGGTAGAGAACAGAACAAGAGTGGGGGGGAATAGGAAGGAGGGTCATATGATCACTGTCACAGTATATCCACTATGAAGATGTCCTGTGTAATTACACATGCACAGCCTGTATTGAATTGTTTGTCCTTCCAGTGGGGGTGGGTGACAAGGAAGGAACCGAAAGAATCTAGAATTTAAAGCTCTGCAATACATTCAACTAGGAATTAAGATATACAGGGGTTGGGGTAGGGAAACCCTTCCTGCCCTACCAGAAAGTTAGAGAGTAGATCAGGGGAGGGACTTTACAGTGGGATCACTGTTTTCAGATTAGGATAGGGGAAAGATGGGGAGAAAATTTGTAACTCAAAAATCTCATGGAAATGAATAATGTAAACAAGAAAACAAAAAAAATTATTAAAAAAAAAGATCTTTAAAAAGAAAAGATTTACCAAGCATTTTACACACATTGTTTTATTTTATCTTCCCTAAAACCATGTGAGCCGGGGTGCTAATATTATCCCCATTTTATAGCTGAGGATACTGAGCCTAAGAGAAGTTATCTGATCACTCAGGATTACACAAGTAGGGTGCATTAAAGGTGGGATTTGAACTCAAATCTTCTTGCCTCTAGCCTGTTTCATCCAATATATTATCTTGCCCCTCTTGGCCAGAGATTTGGTTCTCAAAAAACAGCACTCCATGTTGTTGTTGTTTATCTTTCATTCTTGAAGAGGACTAATGACATCAAAAGGGTGATGTCTTGACTTGCAAGTGAATTAATTGGATTTGAGTCTATGCCAGTCAGCCTTAAAACAAGGATGGAGATCAGTGTGTTAGAAAAGCATTAGGGGGGCACCTACATGGTGCAGTGAATAGAGCAGTAGCCCTGGAGTCAGGAGGACCTGAGTTCAAATCCATCCTCAGATACTTGAATACTTACTAGCCATGTGACCTTGGGCAGGTCACTTAACCCCATTTACTCTGCCTTCCCCCTCTCTGAAAAAAGGGGAAAAACAAACAAACAAAATGAAAAGCATTAGGCTTTTATGGTACTTCTATGTATATACAAGGTTCAGACTGAAACTCTAGGCCTTCTTTCTCTCTCAAAATATCCCTCTGCTGTTTTTCTGTCTTGCCAATCTTCTTTCCCATACTATTCCTTCTCTCCTGGGCAATCTACCAGTCAGTCTGCCATTAAGCCAGTCCCATCCTCCAGTTGCCCTGGACATAGAGGAAGATGATGTGGAATGGTTTCCCTGCTCTTTTCTTGCTCTAAGTTAGAACTAAAGGATGATCTCTTCTCCAAAATATACTTCCTCAATGGACTGTCTGGATATTCAGACTAATCTCAGGCTCCCTACGAGATCACTTCCAACTCCAGATCTGTGTGTCCAGTTTGAAGCCCTTGTAGGAAGGGAGGAAGGAAACAATCATCTCCTACTATGTGCCAGGAACTTATTTATAAATATTATCTCACTTGGGTCTTTAGAAACAGCCCTGGGGAGAGAGGGGCTATTATGGTCCATATTGATAGCAGTGGGAGAAACTGAGCCAGAAAGAAGTGGTGACTTTCTCAACTACTAAGAGTTTGAATTGGGACTCGAACTCAGATCTTCCTGATCCTAAGTCTAGAACTCTATCCACTGCACTTCCCAGCTGCCTCATGATATTGTTGATGTATGACTCAAATGCCAATATATTCCTGCCTTCCGGGAGTAGACATTTTGTCTGGTGGAGGGAATGGGGAGTCACAATGCAGCATCTATGGACATGCATGAGAATCTGACGATATTAGCAACTAAGGAAATAAGGAAAAGCTTCAAAGGTGAAGTGTTTGAGTTGAGACTCTAAGGAAGTAGCAATTTAGAAAGGTAGTTTTGAGGAACAACTGCATTTCAGTCACGAGAACTTGTAGGACTATAGTTCATGAACCTCACAGTTCATGTAATTCAGCTCCTTCTGTTATAAATGAGAGATTAAGGTTCAGCAAGGTTGTCACTTGTTCAAAGGTCACCCTGGGCATAAGTGGCAGAATTTGAACTCAGCTCCATAAATGCTCTTTTTCTGCTCTCCTGAAAGCTAAAAATGTTGATTCCAGCAGAACAGCTGTGAATTCATTTTGGATGGGATGTTCAGTGTGTAAAGAAGAGCAAGATGAATCAAAAGCAAAGATACACGTATAAACATATACTATATACAATTTGGTTGGAAGCCATACTGTACAGTGCCTTAACAGTCAAGCTTAGGGGTTTGTAATTTAGCCTAGATGTTACAAGGAGCCACTGAAAGGTGTGTTTTTTGGTTTTTTTTTTTTTTAGGAGGAGTGACATTCAAAAAAGCAATTTTAAAAATTAGAGTAAAATTCTCTTTGCTCTGAACATGTAATAAGGCTTGTTGTAACTGGAAAAATCCTGTGTTGATAGAAAACCAGGTTTATGAATCATTCACTTTAACATAATGTAAGGAAAACCTGCCTAACAAAGCTGTTCAAAAATGGAATTGGGCTGCCTAGCTACATACCATCTTCCCCATTGAAGGAGGTCATTGAGCAGAGGCTGGATGATCTTTGTCATTGTCGTAAAGGGAATTTTTGAGTCTCTGGTGTGAATGAGTTGGTCGAGGTGACCACTGAGGACCATGCCTGTTCCAAGAGTCTATGATTATATGTCATGATCAGATTTCAGGGAAAGAAGAAAGAGGCCCGTCTTTATAAATATTCTCTTCAATCCTTATTTAAACTCTCTTCTTTTTAGTAAAGAAATAAAATTCATTGTGCTCTATGTGGGCTATGTGTCAGATGCCTCTTGTCATAAGCAGAGGTGGGCAGATTGGATTCGTTGCCAGGTTCTGAACCTTTGGAACAGCTGAATTATACTTTGGTTGAATTTCTGCATTTTGCAGTGACCTTATTTGCCCCACAGTCTCCCACCTAGGTGTCTGCACCAAGGGGAGTGCGATATGGAGCAGTGGGGGGGGGGGGGACAGTGGTGGAGAAATCACTATGGTAGAGATTTGTCTTCTGAATTTCAGTGCGTTGCACTGCAGTATACAATCACTAATTTAGAGTGGATCATCTCAGAGGATGCTTGTTGATGGATTGGTAAATAATTTTACTTATTTTATTGCTTCCATTATTTCTGCAGTACTCAGGGCCAAGGATTTTCCAGTTCATTTCCCCCTGTCATTTTGCTGTTAGTTGGACAGGAAATAGTTGATTTGGCTTTGCTGCAGACCTCTTAAATGCCAACAAGAGGCTAGTGTAGTTGACAAAAGAAGTTGTCAACACAAGTTTTATGATCAGTAAAAAATAAATGACCACTTCAAGGGTTACCTCACCCCTTTTTGAAATGTTTACTTTGATTAATCTCTTAGGGATAATGATGCTGATGAATAACTAGTATTTATGGAGAATTCTTACTACGAGCCAGCAACTATGCTAAACACTTTACAAATCTTATCTTACTTAAGTCTTACAACCATCTTGGGGATAGGTGCTATCATTATCCCCATTTTACAGCTGAGAAAACAGAGACAAATGCAGGTTAAGTGATTGGCTCAAGCTCCCACAGCTGTTGCTAAGTGTCTGAGGCTAAATTTGCACTCACATCTTCCTGACTACAGACCCCACATTCTGTCCATGGCTGTGCCTAATAGTGATAAAGAGTAGCCATCAATTTTTAAAAACTAGAGCCTCACCAAACTTCCTAGACATTTTAAATGCTTTCCCCCCATTTGCAGACTACTTTTTTTTTTAATATCCTGGAGTATAAAGACAATTGCACATGTCCTTGACTCAGATTCTTTTGCGTGGGAATTATTTGCTCAGCACTGGGAACCCCCTGTGACTCCCTGTACCCTCTTTCCTGCCTCCTGGATGAATTATAGAAACAGAGTTCATAGATTCATAGACTCTGGATTGCAAAAGACCGGTTTTTACCTAAACAGGAGCTCCTTCTACACCATCCCTAAGAAGGAGCCATCCAGCTTTTGCACAAAACTTTCTTTTATGAAGTGATTTAATCCAATCTCGATTCCTTTCCTCCAGAACTATTGGTACCTCCTCTGAGTGCATGAAATTTCATGAGTCTGCTTTCAAGGACTAAGGGACTCAGTAGATAACCCGGCCTCGATGAGGACATTGTCAGTAGGAAACAAATTGATATCTTGTTTCCTGTGGAAGAGGTTGGGCTTATCGTGTGTTTGTCATAAGGAAAGATTCAGGCCACTTGTAACCCGTGCTTCTCTAAAGAAGCAGCAAGTAGAAATCTCCCAGATCACAGGCTCTTAGAACATCAGAGTTATAAGAGGTCTCAGAGTTAGGTTATCTAGTGCCAAATCCTCATTCTGCACATGGAGAAACTAAGGCCTAAGGAAGGAAAGTGACTTACCCAAGGTCACACAGAACCAGAGCCGAGACCAAAACCCTCAAATGACTGCTAAGTACAGTGTGCTTTTTGTTACATTATTCTGCTCTTTTTGTTTCTACTTATGTCACCTTCATTTTATTCATAAGATGTTGCAGATTATCAGTATTATTAATAATGGCATTAGACGTAGACGTACCTTATTTTATGCTGCCTTTCTATTGCTTAGATCTCTGGTTATAAATAACCTGAATGACTGATGTTCTGTATCCAGGTAATTCCCTTCTTCCTTCTCCCATTCTTTTCCCTTCTCCTTCTTTCCCTTTCTCCTTAGTCTCTCTGCTCCTCCATCCTTTTCAGTACTACTTCCTTCCCCCTCCCTTCTCTGCTCCTTTATCTTTTTTCCATACCCATTACCCCCTCTGCTCCTGGCCTCTGCCACCCCGCCTGCTCTAACCTTTTTTAGCCTCACCTTTTCTTTTATTTTCCACAGAACTCCTTTGTGTGTGTTAATATTGACCTGAATGTCCCCACAACATTTATAAATTATTCAGTGTCAAAGCTCGAAGCCAACATTTGGGCTCTTCTTTGACTTTAAATTTGTAAGACAGACTAAAACTCTGTTGAAATTGTGCTGGCGAACTAACATTACAAATCCAAGGAAATTTAAAGCAAAGGCTTCACTTACCATGATCCATTTTACTGAGGTCAGAAAAGAGAACAGAAACATTTTTTTAAAATGGGGGACTACTTTGGAAGATGATCTGATGTATTCAGGTTCATGTAAAATGTAGTGTGATTTCTGAAAGCTTTGATCAAAGTCCTTTCCAGTTATATTACAAGGCAAGCATATAGCCTGTGATGGCACTTAATAAATGTGAAATCTTAATTTGTAATTGCACATTGTAATTCAGACAGCCAGGTGTTCCACTTAATAGCATATAGTATTATACCTACAATTTTCCTAGTCCTAACTTAGAGAATGCTGAGCCGCAGTAGGATGCATCACTTTAAAAAGAAGATATAAAATAGCAAACTTTCAACTTAGGATTCTTGATTATGTTCTCACTGAATATTTCCAGGCCTTTGATCTTCCTTTTCCCTCTGCTAGCCTGCTTCCATAGTGATTTCACCATTTCTATCTCTACTTTTAGAAAGCAGGAAGAGACATTCCATTTAGCTACTTGTGAAAAACAGCTCTGGCAAAAGTGTGCTCAGAAAAGAGAAAGAGATATTATCTCCAAACTGGTTAAAAATGTGTCCACTTTGTTAAGCCATGCTATTACTGCCACTCATTAATACAGCCAGCTAAAATTGGCTAAACTTTGTTGTCCAAAAGTCAAAGCATTTGAGAGTCATGAGGAATCTTGGTGACTGCCTAATCTAACCTGTATGTGAAAAGAATCCCTCTATAGCATACCCAAGGAATGATCGTCCAGGGTCTGCTTAAAAACCTTCAAAGAGGGAGAACCCATCACCCTTGTTCAGCTCTGATTCTTAAAAAGTGTTTCTGACATAAAAACCCATTTGGCCTTTTGCAGACTTCCTCCCATTACTTCTAGCCTCACCCCCTAGAGCTAAGCAGAACAAATCTCATCTCTTCTTTACATGTCAGTCCTTCATGTCTCTGAAAACAGCTATCATGTCCTTCCAGAGTCTTCTCTTTGTCAGGCTAGTCATGCCTGGCTCCTTCAAACAATCCTGAAGGCCCTTCGCCTTCCTGGCCCTGGATCTTCTCCTTTGCAGCAAGAAGTGATAGATTGCAGCCAGAAGCACCTGCCTCCCAGGGTTGCTATGAGGATCAAATGAAGTGATGATATTTATAAAGCTTTTAGCACAGTGCCTGCCATATAGAAGACACTCAATAGCTCAATTCCATCCTTCCTTCCCACGTATATTTTAAAACACTTCTAACGCATTATGGGCAGCTAGACAGCAAAGTGGCTAGAGCGCCATGACCTGGAGTAAGAAGGTTGTGCCCTGCCTAGGCACATCCTGCTTGCCTCAGATCCTCATCTGTAAAGTGAGCTGGAAAAGGAAGTGGCAAGTAAGACAATGTCTTTGCCAAGAAAACCCCAGAGGGGTCACCAAGAGTTGAACATGACTGAGATGACTGAACGAAGACAAAAACAACAACAGAAGAACCACTGTTGCTTTGAAATGGGCGTTCCCTCCTCCTACACTGTTCCTCTTGTCCATTGCGACTGCTCTTCTCCGTGCCAACGCGATGGACGGTTCTGTGACCTGACGATGTTTAGTTCTGATTTCTGTACTCAGTTAAGTTAATCATCCATCCTCATCAGGTCTAACTTTTTAAAATGAGGATCCTTAACCAATGGTCCATGAACTTGTTTTAAAAAATGTTTTTATAAATATATTTCAATATAATTTGTTTTCTTTGTAAACCAATCTATTTTACATACTTTATACACTTTAACACTATTCCTAAAAGGGTTCCATAAGCTTCTCTAGACTGTCAAAGAAATCTGTGATCCAGAAATTTTTTGGAACTCATTTTAACTTACTGACAGGCCTTAGCCTAAGACAGTGCTTATGTTCTTTTGGGAGAATCTTAAAAAACTTAGGATCACTCCCATGCAAAGATGAGTCATCAGAAAGGACTAATATTATTAGTAAGTTGAAATAATTATCATTAATTCATTCCCTGTTCTATTGAAAAAAGATCTTAACAAACGGTGTTAGATACTGAATGAAAATCAATGCTGTAATTCTGCTGGAAATCAGTATCTTCTTTTCAGTGGTATTTTCCTTATGCTGAAGAGTTAGAATAACTTTAAAAATGTATTTTCATGTTTAGCACCTTTATAAAAAATAAACAAAAAAAATTGAAGATCACTGACATATTTTGAAATTGGCTCTTAAAATAAAGACAGCATCCTTTGTAGGCATTCTTCTTGTGGATCTAGTTTTCTGATTGAAGTGTATATTGAATACTTAAAAAGACATTGCCAGCCTCTTTTTCATACTTTCATATTTAAATTATTTTAATTTTATTTTGTCCCTATGTGTTGTAATCAAATATTCAAAGAATTGTTTTTTATTTTGAAAAGAGTCATGAATGTATCAGTGAAATGATAGCATTGACTTTTGTACCTAGTGAAACCTTGAAATACTGTTCTCTAGTGTCAAGTGCTCTTTGAATCTGATTGTTCTACTTTGTGCCCAGATCCAGGGTTGTTTTTGGAATTCCCAGATAACAGAGATACATCCGTCAGCAGCCTAATTGTAATACATAGTAATGGTGTTTAAGAAACAAGTTTCATGTTTCAGCATTAGATGAGAGGTTGGACTAGAATCAAGGCATCAACAATAAGAATTTATGAAGGACTTGTGCTATGCCAGGCACCATGCTGTAAAAACAAAGAAAAAGCAGAAATAGTCTCCTTTCTTAAGGAAGGAGTTCACATTCTATTAGGGTAGACCACATGTGCATAAGTTGGTAATATACCCACAAAAACTACCTCACCTTCTAACCATGAATTTTTCTATTTTCTTTTTTCTTTCTTTTTGTTCTTTAATTTAAAAAAATCGTTTTAATAAGTTAAGGTAGAAGGTAGGGAACTTTGTACACCATTCTACTGGCATTCTTTTCAAATAGAGTGGGTCATTTACCTTTCTGCTGATGACTACCATCCCTATATATCCAGCCCTGGTTTTTCTCCTGAACTTTGTTCCTGCATCAGGAACTGGATATAGGATGTTGCCAGTTTGATGTCCATTAAGATCAGCATCTCCAAAATAGAAGTCATAATCTTTCCTTCCAAAGTTTCTCCTCCTCCTTCTCCTCCTCCTCACTTAACTGTTTCTGTTGAGGGTATGAATTAGGGCTTCCCACTATACCAGTTAGAATGAGGGTTTCTTGAACTCAAGGAGCTTAAAAATTAAAAGACTTGATCAGTTTCTCCTACCCATTTAATTTCCTCATTTGGCAGCCTTTCTCGAAATGAGTGAGTATGTATGTATGTATGTATGTATGTATGTATGTGCCTTTTTCATATTTGGTGCATAATTAACATCTGTTGATTGCGAATGTTTTGTTTAATTTGTAAACTATGAATTTCTGTATAAATATATGGAATGGTATTATCATTTTCAGTCTCTCTCTTCCTCGTCTCTGTCATTCCTTCATTTTTTTCAACCCCCCTCCCCCATTTCATCTGTTAACTTCCTTTTCTCCTATGGTTTTGCTTCCTCTGAACTGAGTCTTGAAGGAAGCTAAAGCTGTTCCCTGTTTCCCAAAGTGTTAATGCCTCCTTTTTTAGATTACTTTCCATATATGTTGTATCCACCTCGTTATGATGTATCATTTCCCTCATTGGAATGTATGCTTCTTGAGGGCAGGGACCAATTTTTTTTGTATGCCCAACACTTAGCACAGTGCTTGCCACATAGTAAACTTAATAAATGCTTGTTACTGACTCTTCCTCTTTTTCACTCCACCCCTATTCTCCCTATCCATCCCCTTTCCTCTATACCTACTTAAACCAGTCTTTCAATAAACATTAATGAAATGCTTGGTCTGTGCCAATCTCTGTGCTAAGTGTTTAACATATTTTTTTAAAAAGTCCCTTGTTCTGTGATATGGAATTGAAACGTATATGTCCATATAATTTTGTGTTTAAACTCATAGAAATAAGTTTTTTATTCTTCTTAATTTTAAAAAATCTGTTATTTTTTAAATATTTTGTTGTAAGAAGAAAAAACACTCATTTTTGTTTTGTTTTAAATAACTTCTACAGAAAAAAAAAGGTATCCCATGATTGGTCTAGATTGTTTTCAATGGATAAATAGCTGAATATTAAAGGGCCAGATTACTAGTGTGTTGATTTCTAGAGAATGCCTTCCTTAAGGATATTATCACTTTTTACCCTTTGCTATCATGTACTTGGCAAAATTTTCCTGAAACCAGGACATTTCTATATTATCCTTTGAAAATATAAGCATTTTTGCCTGTTTGTTAGTTAACTAAATAGGATAATTTAAGCAGATTCTTGCCTGGAGTCAGGAAAGCTGAACTAATGGATAGGTTTTCTTTCCTTTTTAGTACTAAGATTTTCGACAGAAATGTTTTTGTAAGAATTTAAAGTTCACTCATGAACCTCTAGGCAGAGATAATTTCCTTTGGTTCCATTCTGTATCAATCATTTCCTGCCTCTTAGGACTAACAAAAGCAAAGCTTTGTTTTAACACTGAATTTATGAAGTGTTAATTAGTTGACAAATTTACATATCAGAGACTAGTAAGAGAGGTCTCTGTTATGTTTGTTCATTCATGGCAGGAAGTGTGACCACAAAAGTTGGGAGGAAAGTGATTTTAGCCTCATCATAGCCTTTATATAATAGTTGTAGGTTATTATAGAAATTAAAAGATTAAAACTAGGATTTTGAAATGTATTTGGTTTAGGGGCATTTTGAAATATTTTTTGAAATGAGGCAATAGAAAAGTTCCCATTTTAAAGTCAGGCAGCTTTTTGCATTGTAGACTCTTAGGGCTGGAGTCAGGATGACCTAGATTTCTGCTTCAAACACTATCTGTGTGACCACAGGCAAGTAACCCAACCTCTCTGAATCTAAGTTTCTTTAGTATTTATTAGGCAGCTACTATGTGCCAAGCATTGTGCTAAGTGCCTTACAAATATTCTCTCAGCTGATGCTCATAGCAACTCTGAGAGGTAGGTGCTGTTATTACCCCCATTTCACAGATGAGGAAACTGAGGCAGACAAAGGTTATGACTAACCCAGGGTCACACGGCTGGTAAGTGTTGAGACAGAATTTGAATTTGGGGCTCCCTGCTTCCAAGTTCATTGTTCTCTCCACTGTGCTACTTACTTATATAGGAACAAATTACTAAATCTTTATAGCAGTCCTAAAGTGGAATGGGATATCTCAGGAAAAAGTGAGTCCCATGCCCTCTCCTGCTCCAAGATTTTCAAGCAAATTCTGGATGATCACTTGTCATGAAGTTGCAGGCACTGGGCACCAGACAGCTGGCAAGTTCTTTTTTGCCTCTGACCTTCTATGATTCTGTGAAAAACTTCTTAGGGGAGGTAGCATTTGAATTCACTCCTAAAGGATGAATAGAGTTTGGAGAGTGGATCTGGGAGGGTGTAGGGTAAGGGTACTTCAGGCTGAGAAAGCAGAGGGAGCCAGACAAAAAGGCCAAAAGTGAGGATGTGAAAGTTTCCATAAGAGTTGTGGTCAGTAAGGGAAAAGAGAATCAGAAAGTTTGGAAAGGCTACCCCCTGCATGACCGGAAACTTAAAACCAACCATTGTCGCCTGAGCTCAATCTGTTAAATACAAAAAAGAAAGCTGTTTCATAAGACCCTGAAACAGATGAATGCTAAATAGACTTATAAAATGAAAATGCTGTAGCATCAAATATTAATATTTTGCTAGCAGCAGGCAGCACAAATGTTAATGGCTGGCATGCATTTGAAGGCCTACTTAACTGTGAATTTTATTAGGACCATTTCTCAGAGCTGGAGTTATAAATGGGCTTATAAATGAGAAATCAGCCACCTCTCTAGGGAGCAGCAGGTTCTTTGAAATCTTAATTAACCAATCACACTGATCTTCTCTTTCAATTGCCAACACTCAGTTAAATGCTGAAAGAAACATTGTCCAGCTGGAGACAACTTAAGAACTAATGAGAACACCATTCTTTTACATTAAAATAAATATAACCAGAAATGCAAAACAGAAGAATAAAAAATCTGATTCATTTTTGCTTGTTTGAACTTTTTTTTAACCTTCTATATTAAAAAAAAATGAATAACTCTGGCCTGGAAATGAGGAAGGTGGAAGGGAGAGTGAAGGGTAGAGCAGAGATAGACTTGCCAGCTGGCTCTTCTTATAGAATAAAGCCCACTGTAATCAAATATGGTTTTTGATGAACCAGTTTCATTTCTTAGAGAAGGCTCTAAATAGATCCACTAAATTTTCTAGGGAAGATAAATATCTGCCAAAATGCAAATTAATATTTGCCCTACAGGTGATTTGTGGGGAAAAGGATGAATTTTTCTCCTTGCCAATTGGTTCTCCATATTAAGTACCAAAATTATTTTCCTCAAGTTCAGGTCTGACTATGTTACTTCTCCACTCAGTAAACTGCAGTGGCGCCCTAATATCTTTAGCATCAAATATAGTAATTACTGACATTTAAAACCATCTACCACATGTCTTTTATCCACCTTTCCACTTTTATATATTGCTTTCCTCACACTCTACAGTATGAGGTCAAATTGACTGTTTTAGTGTTCTCCCTTTGTCCCCTTTTCTGGAATGCACTCCCTCCTTACCTCCACCTGGTTGAATCCCTACTTTCCTTCAAGGTGTTCATCCTGTAAAGCATTGTCACATCCCTCCTTTTGATGATGAGTCCTCTTACATTGAGCTAGGCAGGTCATTTTACCATGAAAACATAACCTGATTCAGTACTCAGACCTGGAGCCACTCCAACTTTGTAAGATCAGTGAGACTTTGTTCTTTGCTAACATAGCTTTTAAGGACCCAAGGCCACCTCAGCTCCATGATCGGGCATCTGAGACAGACAAAATGGAGGGCTTACTTAAAAGTTGTATATTAATAAAATGGTATTTTGCTGCATGTTACTAAAATGTTATTTTGCCTAAAAGAAAAGCCATAATATTTTGCACGTAGATTATAAAGAAAAATTGAATGAATGAAAAATTCCAAAATAGCACAAGCAGTTGGGTCAGTAACTTGTAAAGAAATGCACCTCTGAAATTTGAGTTTTCCGCTATTTGACTTGGGAACCTTTAAGTCTTGATTTAAAAAAAAAAGTTTCATATAAAGCGTTCCAGGACTTGGTACCGCTAATCCTTAGTACACAGTCTTAATGTTTAATATGATCCGTATCAAATTAGAATAAATATTTTTCTCTCACATTAGGGTGAATGACCCTCCTGACTCTTGCCAGGATAAGCTTGCTAAGTATAGATGTTGGGCAGTTTTTAAGTATCACCTCTGATAATTCTCTTTGCTGATTGGTGATCTTTAAATGAATTCCTATGTTCATTTTTAAATTCATTAACAAGTGCTTATTAATTGTTTTAGAAGGTGATGCAAAGGTTAGATAAGATCTAATTTCTTCCCCCATGCAGCTTAAGATCTAGTAAAGGTCTAAAAAAACAAACATACCTCACTATTAAATATAAAATATCTTGTTTTGGTATAGTGAAAAGAGTACTAGATTTGGATTCAGTTCCTGGCAGCACCACAGACTCCCTTCTTGAGTTTGGACAAATAACTTAATCTCTCTGTACATCAGTCGGTTTTCTCAACTTCAAAATGAGGGATTGAGCTACATGAATTTAAGAGTTCCTGAATTCATGGTCCTTTGATAAGTGCCTTCAAGAAGTACAATGTGAGGTATATGGAAAAATTGCTGCCAGTGGGAGAGGATTCAGGAAAGACTTCCTGAAGGAATTAGAATTCAGTTTAGCCTTCAAAAATGGGGTGCCAATTTTTTTAGATCAAGAAGGATACCAGTATTAAAGTTAATATTTTCCTACCCCTAACTCTTTTAACATCAAACCTAAAGATTTTCCATCTGTCCTCTGGAATATTAAAAAAAAAGTAGTCTTTAGGCTTGAGGAAAGAAAACCAGAGGATAAAAGTCTGTGGATATGTTTTTTGAAATAAGATATGCTTTAATCTAGCTTCATTTTTACCCAAAATAGTCATCCAAAGTGTAGCATCTGTGTTGTACTTTAGGAATCTCTGAATTATGTAAATCTCTGACTCTATACATAAACGATTTATATTAGATCCTTCTTATAAAATTAGAACATTCGTTTCAATAGACTTTAACTTAAAGTTTTCTTATTTTAAAAAGATTCTTCAGAAGTATGATTAAGTTATTGAGGGCAATGACCTCATATATTTACTAGGAATCCCAGGGCATCTGGTACAATGACAAGGTTTTTTTGTTTGTTTGTTTTGCTTTTAATTCATTGATTATTTATTTTTTAACATATATATATGCATATATATGTATATATATATATATATCTTTTAATTTCGAGTTCCACATTATCTCCCTACCTTCAACCTCTTCCTCACTTGTTGAGAAGGCAAGCAATATGATATCAGTTGTGTACATGAAGTCATGCAGAATATATATTAATCGTATTGCCCTCCTCTCTTTCCCTCCTCCCCCCCAAAAACAAAAAAGGTGAAAAAAGTATGCCTCGATATGCACTGAACTAATCCGTTCTCTCTGTGGAGGTAGAGAACATTTTTCATCGTGAATCCATCGCAATTGTCTTAGATCACACAATAACTAGGTTTTAAAATCTCTGTGGACACCAGTACCCAGCTCAATACTAAAGTAATTTTTGGACTGCCAAGCATACCTCAGCCACAGTGTTGGCTCTCATTGTCCAGTGTGTCCAGTACTAATATTTGTGTTGTGCTCAGCCCACATAGCAGCATTTCAGGGCAATTCTAATGAGGATTAGCCTCACTTTGAATCACCTGTTCCCTGTAACCCATTCCTACCTTGATTGCATCAGAGAGTAGTCTTAGGTAGGTAGTACCAGGGACTTCTCAGGATTACAGTCTTCTGTGACTGGTTCATATTACACTAAGCTCTATAATGGTTGAGAACTTCTAAGGGGAAGAAAAGGGAAGGGCAGAGTCCTTTCCACATAGTGCATCCTCCTTTAGCCAGGAAGTGGCTGAGATTCAGGAAAGAAATCTGGGACACTTATGCATCTCCCACCTTTGCCATTGTCTAAATTTCTGGATGACTCCAGAATCTCTAAGGTTTGCTGGTCCTCTTAGCAGCTGTGTGTGTTGTTAAAGGGACCTTATTTACAAGTCCTTCAGTAGAACAGAACACTTATGGAAGGGATACCTTTTCAATCCTTTTTCTTGCTACGGTTAATAAAGAGTCAATAAGTCTGTTTTCTTATACTCGCTCACCCACCAAAACAAGAGTGACTATAAATTCACTTTCATACCGTATTCATACTTTATCTTTGCCTTTGGAATTCTGTGGTACCTTATTAAATTGCTTTATAGTTTTTGTTACTCACTAGAAGAAAAGTTATATAAGCATTTCTATGAACCTAGCTTTTGGAGAAATTACCTATTTTTTTTAACCTTTTAGAGCATTATATGGAATGAACATATTTTCTTCAACATATTTCCCCTCTATGCTTTTAGTATTTTGGGGGGGGCAGGGCAGTTGGGGTTAAGTGACTTGCCCAAGGTCACACAACTAGTAAGTGTTAATTGTTTTAATCGTCTGAGGTCAAATTTGAACTCAGGTCCTCCTGACTCCAGGGCCTATGCTCTGAAAACCTCCAGGGCACTCAGCCACCTTGGGGCCGCTCCCTCATGCTTTAAAAAAAATGTCTGAAACTGTATGTACAAAGAAAACATGGTGCAGAGTATATGAATCTAAACAAGTTTACTGCCTCTTCCATTGAATACAGGAGAATTGACTTCCCTCTGACCCAATAAAACCTTGCTAATTCTCTGGCCTAATGCACAGCCTTAACTAGTTCCTAAGATAATTTACATTTCAGAGCTTCCAGCACCTATCACCTTAAAGATCTGCTTATTTGTAATTAATAAAGGGTGAGAGGTCCCTTTCTAAAATTTCTGATGGGTCTTTGACTCCTAGGGTAAGTTTAAAGAACTCTATCATACCTCATCCACAAAGTCTGTCCTCCCTCCTCCTTGACATTCAAAGATCCATTGGTAAATCGCAACATTACTTTTTTTCTGTTTCCAGTGTTGAGGGAAAGGGTCAGAAAGCAGTGGCTTTCAGTTTGAAATCTATCCAAGAGTATCCCCTGTCAGCAATAAGTTGAAAACATTTGCTCCACAGATAACCATCACCACACTAATATTGCTACTGTGCCCACAGTTGCTTAGTTCTCTTATGGCAGAAATGTGTCTTCTGGTAAGGCTGTAGTACAAGACTGGAATAATATTTCCAAGCTCTACACTAATTTTGAGTCTGTATGCTGATTTTTCAAGCCGAATTTTTTATGGGGCCTGCCTGGATTCCTGCCATGTTAGTTGATTGGAATTTTTTTTATTTGTGTCAGATGAAACACATTGTACAGTGAAGTAACTTTCTGTAGCATCTTTGTCATTTATTCATGGGGAGGGGAATATTTTTCCTTTAATCATCTTTCGTGGCTTTTGGAACCTCAAACTAGCCTGCTATTTCTTAATTTGATAATATTTTCCAGGTCATCAATTCAATTTCTTTGTGTCTTACAGACTTGGTACTCTCATTAACAATAGTGTCTATCCATTGTTATCTCAGTGTCCTCGTTTTCCCTCATAGCCTCTTTCAGCCTTAGACCAAAGCTTTCTAGTTCTATTCATAGCAGAAACTAAAGCTTTTAACTAATGCATGTTCATTTCTTACTAAGTCAATTTAGCAAAACTAGTTAATAGTGAATAGAGTTTCTTTTTGGCCAAAGCACCAAGAACCAAATGACATAATATGGAATTATTTCAGCCACAGTTATAATGTTGGAATCTCTGGAACACAGTGAAGCAGCTGGTAAGCCACTTAAGTAGGGCAGTATAGTAATTTAAAACTAGTGGAGAGGATCATACCCTAGTTGGGGATATTATAATATTAATTTCCAGTCAGGTCAGTGATTCATGCTGTGGTTCTCAGGTATTGAAATCTCTAGTAAAAACAGAACGAAACAAACACAAATGAACTGTACTACACATTAAGCAATTTTTCCTTAAATGAAACAAAATCTTTTCTTTCCTACATACTCACATACATACTTTGCCTGAGGTGTACCTGTGAGGAATCTAGTTTTCAGCACAATGTAATCTTAGCTGGCCCCCCTTTCCTGCTTGTCTCTTGGAGTGTCTCTCTTGCATTAGAGGAGCCCCCTTGTTCACTGAATGGTTATGTCCCCCTGAAGGTCAGGGAACCACAAGCATCTCGACTCCCTACATCTTTCAGATCAGGCACAAAGTCAGTATACTGTTTCATGCTGACCTAGTTATTCTCGTAATACCTAATTTGTTTGCATCTTTGTCCTTAAACACAGTGCCAGTTTACTGTGACAGTAATTAAAAACACAATTGTTAACCGCAGAACCTTTTTTTGGTGGTTCAAGGATAGTGTGGATAATCTTGTCACAGGATTCTATCAGTGGCAGAATAATTCTTGCCTAAGGACATATTCAAATCAAACTTTGAGTTATGTTTGTCAGGGATGATAGGAACAGAATATGATATGCCTTCTGAAGTTCAGTTACCTCGAATGACTTGGCAGGCTTCCTTAGTTTTTCTTTTCGGCCTGTGGGAGAGAGTGGCGTTATCAGCTGAGCTTTAATACTTGCTTAAGGTTATATAGGCTACCTAGTCAGGAAGAGGAAGTAGATGGGAGATATGGGAGACATCTCAGATGCCTGGAATGATAAATAGTAGTAGTCAAAGCAGACTTCAGTTATCCAGACCCTATGTCTGTCTGTCTTAACCTCCTTTACTTTCCCTTCCCCACCTCCATCTCCCCTGGCCACCCCCACCCCTCAATGACTTTCAGACTTACCCTAGTGATAGGTGGAGGAACTAACAAGTAGAAATGCAGTTCTGATTCACCAACAAGTTACTGGGGTCAAAATGATGGGAACCCTGAAAGGGGGGAGGAATTTGTTATAGAGGAGACGAAATTAGAGCAAATGGGAATACTTTAAATGGAAAGAAAGGAAATTTTAAGAGATTCTGAGGAAACATAGGTAGGACTACAGAGACTTTAGTCCAGTGGTTCTCAACCTTCCTAATGTGGCAACCCTTTAATACTTGTATGTGGGCGTATCTGCATGTGGGCAGACCTGCCTGGAGACAGATGGAGGAGCAGTGTCTCAGTTCCTAAGACCATCGGAAGTATGTGTTTTCCGATGGTCTTAGGTGACCCTTCTGAAAGGGTCGTTTGACCCCCAAAAGGGTCTCGAATCACAGGTTGAGAACCGCTGCTTTAGTCCATACTACAGGGGAAGTCAGTCCCAGAGAGATGGAAGATGTTCAGTAATAAAGTTCTGAAGACACAAAGGAAAACCATTTTAATGGAGAAAAATAGGATTTGTCTATTGAGACCAATGTAAGATAAGTGGATTGTATATGTAAGAAGAATTCATCAGGTGACTTAGATTAAAAAAAAAAAAGAAATGCATGAAACCTGGAAACAAGCCTACATGAGATGGTATCATGTTTTTGTCAAACTGTGTCAGTTTAAAAAAAAGAAATTTACAGGATAACTTTGTTGTGTATTTGGAGGGGAATGGCAGGTTGTACTTGGTAGATTTACAGTTTCATGTAAATTATCTTTTATATTATACTGTTGCTGCTTAAGTCTTGTTTTCCTTCTTTTGCCAAGGAGAATGACTTTTGCTCTAGAAATGACTGGACAAAGTTAATTAACAAAGAATTGATATTCAAGGTAAGTAAGGAGATAGTAGTAAGAGAGTATCTAGATGCTCTCAGTGAATTCAAGTCACCTGACCCAGATGAACTATATCCTCTAGTCCTCAAAGACCTTATTGTTAATGGTTCTATGAGCATGGCAGCAGGTCTTCAGTGAAATATCCCAAAATTCTGTGCTATGTGTGTGTATACATATACATATGTACACATACATATACATGCATGTATATATGTATGTGTGTATATTTCAAGATCTTAGTTAAAATATAAATGGCATGCTTATACAATTTTTAGTAAACATGTAGTTGGAAGGAATAGTGATACATTAGATGACAGCGCTGGGATTCAAAAGGACCTTGATGGGTTAGAATGTTGGTCTTTATTTAATAAGATGAAATTCAATAGAGATATCAGTTCTTACACTGGGTATGAAAAATGAACTTTGGAAGTACAAGATAGTAGAGGAGTTGTTAGCATTATTATGAAAAAGATGTGGAGTTTTAGTGACCTTTGCATTCATTATGAGTCAGCAGTATGTGGCAGCTAGGTAGCACAGTGGATAGAGCTCCAGGCTTGGAGTGAAGAAGACCTGTGTTCAAATTCAGCCTTGGACACTTAATAGCTGTCTGACCCTAGGCAGGTCACTAACCCTGTTTGCCTCAGTTTCCTCATCTGTAAAATGCGCTGGAGAAGGAAATGACAAACTGCTCCAATATATTTGCCAAGAAAACTCCAAATGGGGTTATGAGGAGTCAGACACGATGTGACCAAAACAGCTGAACAACAGCAGTGATATATGGCAACCCAAAACAGCTAATGTGATCGTGGATTGCATTAAAGAGGCATAGCTTCCAAGAGTAAGAGGACAGTAGGTCCGTGAAATTCTGCCTTCATCAGACCTCATCTAAAATACTGTGTCTGGTTCTAGGCACCACAGGTTAAGAAGTAGTACATTTAATAAATTGGAGTGTCTGGAGAAGGGTTGGCAAGATGGTGAAGACATTTGTGTCCCACGTGAGGATTGTGTTGGAGGATCTGAGCATGTTTAGTTGGAGAGGAGAAGACTCAGAGATGGTGTGGAAGCTGTCTTCAAGTGTTTGAGGGCAATCTGGAAGCTCAAGTTGGAGTTGGAATGCAGTAGGATACTCATTTCATCTGACAGTTAACACATGAGATTCATTTTGCTGTAACAGGGAAAGATATTGCTCCAAGGACACAGAATTAAAGTGGGCACAGCTTCTGGGTTAGTCCTCTGCATGCTGTTGGTCAAGAAACCTGAACAGCTCTTTCCTCCTGATGGGGACTGACTTTTGGACTCAGGCCATCAAGATTCAAATCTTGTCTTGTCCTCTATCAGTGTATGACCTTGGGCTAGTCACTCATACCTCTGTGGTCTTCAGTTCCTCATTTGTAAAATGAAGGTGTTGAATGACATGACAAGTTCTCTTTGGGTTCTAAACCTATCATCCTATGATCTTAGGGATAATGAATCTTCTTACTGGTTACAAGGGACAAGTGGTAAGAACGAATAGGATAGCTGTAGTCCCCAGACTTCCTGTTTCTGTTATGCATGTTCCTGAATTATTAGGGAGAACACAAAATAATTTTCAAAAACTACTTCTTTGCTTATATAGCATTATACTTTTTTCAGGACAAGTTGTAGTACTCAGTAAAGTAAAATTGTAACTATCTTTATTTATAACTTTTGAATTGCCATTATTGTAATGTAGTCTTGTATCTTTGCATTATTTGTTATGCTGCTGAAAAATGTTAGCCTTCTCTATAAAGCATTATAATTGAGAAGCCTTGAATCGGGGAAAAATGGTCTAATTTTTGCCTATTTCACTTTCAATGTAGTTAACCACTTTAAGTCATTTACATGAGTTTTAAAAAATTACCTTATGAACTGCTACATTTTAATATGAGAGAAAGAGAATGAATTTCAGTTTTTGAATGATTCCTGTTTGTTTCCAGCAGAAAGCTGATCATATGAATTATATAGTTCATCTAACACTTCTGGAAAGAAGGTTAATTGAAGAACAGCAGAACATTTGCACACATCTCAATGTTTAAAGATTATTTTGATATGAGGTTAACAACTGCAAGGTAAAACTCTCAAGCAATATGAACCTTAGAGAATCTTTGGGATGAGAAAATTGTCTTAAAGGCAGCATTAGAATTTCTTTTTCCAGTGTCTGTCTTAAAGTCAAGTTTGCCGTTTCATTTTTCAATAGTTGATGAAAAATTAGCCTAAAATTATTTTCTTCCTTGTCTTTGAGTCCATTATTCAAGTGGAGGTTTTGCCAGAAAAAAAAAGTACAGTTAATATTTTATCAGTTGAGAGCACAAGCTCTGGCAGGTCCTTCCAAGCCAGAAAAGATGCGAGGATGGGCCCATTGATATGTCCATTGTCCAAGGACCAGCCTAGTTATGTTCAGAAAGGCTTGTCACCATGTTGTATCTCACAAGTTCTATTTCAGAATCTTGAGATGTTGAAGTTTTATTAGTTTGCCTTTGTTATAGAAAAAAATGTAATGTTGACCTTGTTGACCTTGTCAACTTTGCTTGACAACAACATAGATTTTACCAGCCACCAAGAAACACAATAAATATTATCCAGGTTTAAAGATGAGGAAACCTTCCAGTCTGTTATACATATTCTCTTAGGAGTATTTGTGGTACAGTGTAGAGAACAGCCCCACATGATGAAAACATTTGGAGAGCTCTGCATCCTGCAGACTACACCCCATCCCAGCCATCTTCTCACCAGCTGGCCATATTCTAGCCCTCATCTGCATCTCCCCTCCATCATAATCATTCTTGCGTCCACTTGATCTGATGGGTGAGTGTTCATTCACCTTATCATGCTTGGAACCAGGCCTGTACACTATTTCTTGGCCAGTTCCACACTATGCCATGGTTTGTGTCCTTTGCCCCTTCCTGCTGCCCTCCATGTATTGTCTTTCCTCTTGAGAATGTCAATTGCTCCTTGATGTCAGGAACTGTCTGTCTGTCTATATTGGTGGAGGGACTATCTCCATTAATGAAAAGGATCTTTATTGTGTAGAATTGTTGAGTTCTTGAGCAGAGATTCTAGAGGTCTTTGAGTTCTCCCTGGATGAAGAAATTCTTCTTCAATACCTTGAATGAGAAGGAGCCCTCTCCCTCACATTTCATTTTTAAGCTGCTCTGGTTGCCTATAAGTTCATGATAGGGAGCCACGTTCTGTTTCTTGGCATTTCTAACCAGTCCTTGATTCTTGTTCAGAATTCTGGAGTCAAGCAGAATGGAGTGCCACCCTTCTGTAATATACCAAGCGAAAGCAGATATGACAGACATATTGTTGACAAGACCTTAATTTGGAGAAAAATAAATGTGGAATTTTAGTCCTAATTTTGTCCTGAATCTGTTTTATATACATAGAAACTTTGCTAGGGAGTAATTTACTTTCCATACTACTTTTGACTGAGTTAGGAGCTACATAAAGAAGTTTTTAGTTTGTCAAATCACCGAGAAAAGATATGTTCTTTAATCTATCCCTGTGTTCTTTAATCTTGAAAAATCTTACCAAAAAAATTGTGGTTTTACTCCATTAATGTGTTGTATTCAAACACCTGAATGTGTCTTTGCATGATAAGTCTTGGAATGTTTTCCAAGATGCATGGATGCTATGGATGCACCTGGCAGTGCACAAAGTGGAAATAAAACATTTACTATGATTACTACCATTTACAATTTTCTTTTTTTTTTCCAACCAAAATTGACCAACTTCTATGCCTTGTCACAGAAAAAGATTCCTACCCTCTACTGAATGAAATATAATTAGAAAATCTGTAAGGGGGTGGGTGAAGCAAACAGAAACATACAAATGAGTTGAAAAATTCTGATATGGTTTCTCTCTTTTCAGTAGAGAAGACTTAACATTGTATGCTTCCAGAGAAATAAGTTATAATTGTTAACCAACATGTCACAAAAACAGTTTGACCGTTGTACATTTATTGGACCAACTTAAACTATTTCATTCCACTAAGTAGAATTTATAATTGATATCTGGACTTATTATGTTCTCCCAGACATAAAGACTTCTATTTTTTCCTATTTATTTCTTTTCCAGTTAGTAAAGTTATTGTAAACAGTGTAGTTTATACTTTCAGGTGAGTAAAACTGACATGTTAATAGAGAAAAATACTTTTTTTTTTTTTTTTTGCTTTTTGGAGGGCAGTTGGGGTTAAGTGACTTGCCCAAGGTCACATGGCTAGTTTTGTGTGTGTGTGTGTGTGTGTGTGTGTGTGTGTGTGTGTGTGTGTTAAGTGTCTGAGGCCGAATTTGAACTCAGGTACTCCTGACTCCAGGGCCAGTGCTCTATTCACTGCGCCACCTAGCCGCCCCTGAGAAATATACTCTTTATGAAGAATGTAATACAAATTTTTCCTGGTTCAGTTAATTACAATTCAACAAAAAATTATAGGATGATTCAAGTATGTAAATCATTCTTTTTTCTTTTGAAAAACAAAGATGAGTTTAAGACTTGGACCTTGTTCTTAAAGAGTTTGCAATCCATTTGGAAGGAAAAGGATGTGGAAAGGGATATGACAGTTACCTAAGTAATTATAGTTTTAAAAAAAGCTCCAAGATAAGTGAAAGTAACAATACTGTAGTATTTTACAATCACATTTTTTAATAGACTGTTTTGGCATTCATATCCAGATGTAGAATTACCACATATTCCAAGGGTTTCCTATTCCATTTAAATTATTACAACCTGTCTAGGAATTGAACAATCTCTCATCTACTTTTTTCCCTTAATAGGGAGAATTGTTTGTCACAAACCACCTTCTCCGACTTGGTGGGCATAAGCAAATCAAAAAAATTATATCTCACTGAATATGCAAATTGTCCTTTTTCAAAAAGTTTACATCCCATAGATCTCCTGCAGTTTTTGAATGGGAATATATGTATAAGAACAAAGAATAACCAGTAGACAGACAATATAGACCTTTAAAAAAGTCTTTTATCAAATGTACAATCATTGTTTAATTAAAATATGAGTTACTGTAAGAGAGAAGAGTTTGTTTTGCTGGGGAAAGAAAAATGGCTAAGAAAAAAGGAAAGAAAGGATAGGGATTAATGAAAACTTTGATTAGAGAAATATTAATAGTGGAGTGCTAGGGGTCAATGATACAGCACGTTTTCTGTGCTACTCCTTTTTGAAATTCTCTATTCTTTTGACTATACATATCCATTTACTTCTCCAATTATTCCTTTCAATCCTGAAACTCTTTGGGTTTCTGTTGTCTCTATTGGTGGTTAACTCAGTCACCCATCAAATGTAGGTTTGACTCCAGCCATTCCCCAGCCATCTTCTCAACAGCTGTCATTCTGGTGTGTGTCCCATCCTTCACCCTTTTATAGTTCTAGAACCCTAATAAAAGTGATTCTCTCATTACTTCTGGAAAAGTTATGTCACTCCCCAATGATATTAACTCCCCAATGACTCCACTCACATGGTTCAAATCCTTTAATTTTCCTGCCCCAAATGTCCTTCCCTGAATATCCTTACACTCTGTGTGTTGTTTATCCCTATTGGAATGTAAACTCAGTGATCAGTAATTAAGTCACATATGAGCCTACTACTCCATCTTTGAGCCAGTATATGAACAAGGACCAATGCTAGATAGATACTGTGGTGTTCTTTATAATTATTATCCCTCCATATTACTGACCCATTGACAGGTTATTATTAGCCACAACTGATCAGCTGACATCTAATGTTAGGCCTTTAAATATCTGACCTTTACAACATGATTTCTGTTTGAACTCCACAGGGTCCCCTCCTTTAGTTCCTTGTCAGATCTACACTGAAACATTACTAGCAAGCCTACTTGCAAACAGATGGGTTTACAGGGGTAGATCTGATTTATTTTAGCTGAAATACCTCTGGCAAACACAGTCTAGGGCCATAGATAGCAGTACTCAGGTATATGTCTGAGGAGGCTGTTTTGCACTCAAGAATTCTTTTAGGATTCCGTCAAATGCAACCCCTTTTTGTAATGATCTTCCCTTCCAGAACAGATTTTCTTTTATGGCTCTGGGAGTCTGGCTGCTTTTTGTTTTCTCCCTCAAGCCTCTCTCTTTTTACCTATACTCACTGTTGATAGTTATTGTTGAGGCCTATATATTGTTCTTCTGTCTCATCTCTTCGACCTTTAAGTCATTGCTTTGACTTTCAGAGCATTGCTAGCAATTTGCATGTAATGCCCAGAAAGCAGATTATTTCTAATATGATTTATTTGAGAAGACAGGGCTTGCTTTTTGCTTCAGTATTTCTCCAATTATGTTCAAACCTTTACCCATAATTCAAAGAATGAAAACTGGCAGAGATTCAAGGTTTTTCTGTTGCTGTTTTCAACTAATGGTTTTCATAGCATGCTTGAAACAGGAAGCTGCTTTTACATTTTCTCCTTTCCCTTTTGCAAACATCAAGGCTAAACTAAATCAGATCTACCCCTGTAAACCCATCTGTTTGCAAGGAACAGCAAGTAGGCTTGCTAGTAATGTTATGGAACTAAAGGAGGGGACCCCATGGAGTTCAAACAGAAAGCATGTTGTAAAGGTCAGATTTTTAAAGGCCTAACGTTAAATGTCAACTGATTAGTTGTGGCTAATAAAAACCTGTCAATGGTAATCTTTATGTACTAGCAACATGGCATAGTATGTGTTAAGTGGAAGTTATTTGTCATAGACTTTAAAGGTCGAAGGGAGTCTGGAAGGCTTCAGTTGATAGGAGAAAACTTTAATCTTCAAGATAAAGAAAGAGTCCATCAACAAAACTCGAAGTCGGTTATTTGACTTTTCTAAAGTCAGAAAGTGAATTTATGATATGAACTCAGTTCTCTTCAGTGATTTTATGTCTGATATAGGTGCAAATTGAAGCTAATACTTTGATTGAGGAACTGGGGTGAGGAAAACAGTGTTGTTGTACATTTGAAAATAGGACAAAAAAAGGACAATTAAATGATTAGAGAAGAGAAAGCATGGCACCGTGGGAAGGGCACTGGCTCTGAATTCAGAGTATTTGGTTTCAAATCCTGTTTACTATGTTTACTATCTGTGTGTCTTTGTACAAGTTCTGTAACTTTTCAGGTCTTTGTTTTCCACTTTGTAAAAATGAGAAAATCTACTTGGTGGCTTCTGAATTTCCATCTAGCTCCAGGTCTGTGATCCTATGATATTTTGATTATTCTTTGAGATATTACTTTTATTTGTTGTTCAGTTGTTTCCATTGTATCCAGCTTCATGACCCCTTTTGGGATTTTCTTGGCAAAGATACTGGAGTGGTTTGCCATTTCTTTCTCCAGCTCATTTTGTAGGTGAGGAAACAGAGGCAAAGTTAAGTGACTTGCCCAGGGTCACACAGCTAGTAAGTGTCTGAAACTGGATTTGAACTCAGGAAGATGAGTCTTCCTGAGTCTAGGCTTGGTATGCTGTGGAATATACTGTGCCCCCTAGCGGCCCATTATTTTTACATTCCGTTCATTGATTAAATCATGTGGGAAGAGTCACCCCAAATTGAACACTTTGCCACTTTGTTAGCAATATAGAAGCAACCATATCAAAGACAATAGGTTGAAACCATCCAGACTTCTCTTTGTTACCTTGCTGATGCTTCTGTGCTTTCCTTCCCCTTCCCTTCCATGACGAACAGGTAGCTTACAATTCTCTCCAAGGGTTGTAAAAATTCCAAAAGAACATGAATTATTATAAGCCTGTCAGTGCTGAAAATTTTTTAAGGGTAGATAGTTTAATACCTGCAATACTAGAACTAGAAATTGAATCCACTTCTAAAATGATCAAAAGTTAATTGAGGTGTTTGTCGTGCATTCTAGAAAGTGGTATTTAACGGATCCTCACTGCAATCTCAATTCCCCTTTCTTTTGGAACATAAATTTTTATCGCTATTCAAACTGTTGTCTTTTTTAAAAAGAATAATTTAGGGGCGGCTAGGTGGCGAAAAAACTAGCCGTGTGACCTTGGGCAAGTCACTTAACCTCAACTGCCCTCCAAAAAAAAAAAAGCAAAAAAAAAGAGAATAATTTAGTTTTTTGCTTCAAAAATTTGGAAATGAAAAAGTAAAGTCTTTATAGAATGAGTTTAAGTTCTTTGAGAATGATATATGAATTCAGCGATAAGTGGAATTCAACTCTTAGATAGTTTTTGTCCCAGAAATGCCCCCAGGAAACAGAACAAAACTCCTATGACCTTGCTTATTTCCGTGTGACTTAAATGGATGGTGGTAGCCAAGGAGGTCCCTGCCTTCACAAAATGATGACACCCATTGTGGTCCCCTTTCTCTCCCTTTTTCAGCATCATACCGCACCCTTCAGTCTCTAAAAACAGAAATGCACAACAGCAACACAACCTTTGACAAATATGGTTCTACTTTGTTCCTGTGTCTTGTCTTATTAATTCTCTTCAGTTTTTTTTTTCAAATGAGTATACATGCTAATTTTTTAAAAATAATTTTTTCAATTTTCAAGCATTTATTGTTTTTATTTTCCTCCTACCTTCTCCCACCCACTGGAAAAAAGAAAGAAATAAATATAAAACCTACATGCTGCTTTTTTACACCATGGAGTGTGTCTCTCCATGTTTGAGGGGCAGGAAGGAGATTGGTTATCTTGGGAAACAACTGGAAATTTTAAGACATGTAAAACCTTTAAAGTTTAGAATCACTATGAATTCTTTGATTTATACTTATTACACGTGCGGTTGTGCTTTAGTTCTCCAAGGCTTCCACATAAAAAATATAGAACCTACTGAGAAGAAAATTCTTTTTAAAAATGGGTGGCATTTCTCCAGTACTTAAAGGTTTTCAGAACTCTTTATATACATTATCTCATTGGAGCAGGTACTTCACAGATCATATCAAGATTCATCTATGTGCATTAAAAAAAGAGCACTAAGCCTCTGATATGCAGAGTAGTGATGGAGGGAGGTATGCTCATCCTGAAGGAACAACAGCCAGGGTCAGTGGAACCCAGTGATGTGGTCTCCCATGGAGGAGCCAGATTCTGAAGTCTTAAGTAACTCTTTCCTCTCTCTGTTTCTCATGGACAGCACAGAGGATTTTTTTTTTAATATCATTTGATGTCATTTATAGATAAGGAAGCTGAGGCCTAGCAAAGTCAAATGATTTGCCCGACATCACACAGGGAGAAGACAGCTTGATTCGAAACCAGGTCTTCTGACTCCAAATCCATCTTGATTTCCACTATTCAGCCACTTCTTGGACTCTGAGAAGCTGCTAGATATTGCAGGGGGTAGAACTCTAGACTTGGAATCAGGAAGACCTGAGTTCTGACCTGCCCTTAGATGCTCCTCAGCTTGTATGACCCATAGCAAGTCACTTCAATATTTCGTGCCTCAATTTCCTCATCTGTTAAATGGGCATAACAATACTTTCCTCCCAGTGTTTTTGTGAGGATAAAGTGAGATGTTTGTAAAGCAGCACTTTTCCACCTTAAAGCTCTATATAAATGCCACTGTTACTGCCATTATGATTCTAGTAGTGTGTTATACTGCCTGACTTTCATTTTCATTAAAGATATATCTAAGCAGGGTAGCAAAAGTGCTTATTTAGTTTGCAAAATGGAAATAGAAAAGGGAATAGAAAAACAACAGTTTAAATTGTGCTTGTTCTCACGTCATGAAGTTCCAGGCATCATTCCCTGGAGTACCTGAGCATGTGGGAAGAATATATAAATGTCCAGATATAGGGAGTCTTAAAAAGTAAACCTGAAAGGGGAAATTTAGTGAAGAGTAATCAGAGTTGGTGGTCACTAAAGGTG
Organism: Pseudocheirus occidentalis; assembly: GCA_028646575.1. Classification (NCBI taxonomy): domain Eukaryota; kingdom Metazoa; phylum Chordata; class Mammalia; order Diprotodontia; family Pseudocheiridae; genus Pseudocheirus; species Pseudocheirus occidentalis. Next base: position 54,932,176 of record CM053593.1, read on the forward strand.
CCTTCCTAGTCCAAGTTCCTGTGGTTTTTAGATTTTTGTTTCTACTGTCTAAGGAGGCTAAGTAAATTCCCATGATGCCATGCTCCCCAGGCAAAATTTCCAGGGTCTTCTAGGCTATTTCCTGACAAGAGCTGTTAGCCTTCAGGCCACTGCCTCCTAATATAGTTCCCCCTAGGGTACATAATGATTTCTTTTATCAGCTTTTCAGGTCATACCTAAATGAAGACTGTTAGTGTAAAAGATGATCTTCTTTCTCCTACTAGGAAAAACCAGGGCAATAAAAACATGATCCTGTCTTTCTGAAAACTCATTTCCCATACTTGGAATACTTAAGTATTCTTCTTTTAAAATGAAAATTATTTCAAAGTCTCTCCCTTAAAGCCATTTTTATTGCCCTGAGTGGATTCTTTCTTTTTCTTTTGCTAGTAGAAACTCACTCTGTGTCTCCTTGCAAAAGCTGAGGGAACTAAAGAACCATTTGACTTTGGTTCTGTTGCTAGTCAGAAGGGACATTTTGTGTCTTATCTTCTCCTGTAAGCCAGCAGAATTTCCTTAAAACTTATTTGCAATGTTTTGGGTGCTTGCTGACAAATATAGAGCTTTGCAGTCTGTTTCCTTTTTTCCACTAGACGATATAAGGTCTAATTACTACCCAGCATGAAGTAGAAGCTGACTTGAAAAGAGATAGGAAGAGAAGACATTGGCTTAACTCATAGTTGATGAGTTATCCCCATCTTTTCTTAATTTTCTGGTCAAGGGAGAATCAGTATTAAAATTCATTAAAGAAACTCACATCTTTAAAACTTCCTTTTCTTTTATTCAAGACTGGGAAAGGGACCTAATCAAATGTTTACTGATAGAAGACATTAAACAATGCTTTTAATTTGCAATTAGCACTCTTTTGTTGCTGGCTGGAAGTGTGTGGAATAAATGTAACCACTAGGGTTGCTAGAAGGAGTCAGAGCCCATTTTCTTGACATTCAGACAGATACAATAACCAACATTTCCAAGAATAACAGAACACTAACTGAATGAGTAATAGTTTCCTACTGGGTTTAGAATGGTGCCCATATTGAAGCTTCTGAATACTGTCTTTCTGAAAAATATCCCTTTGTTTCTCTTAGGCAGATGTGATCTTCTGTAGTAGTTTGTGGGCCTTATTTTTTGGAGGGCTGAAATGACTGGATTGTTAACATGGTATAATCAGGGTTGTCATAAGAATCTATTCATGTTTATAGCAATTTCATGTTTGTGTTCTCTTCTTTTTTCTTTTTTAGGACTCAGCCCAGGAGAGTGTTATAACACGAGACATTCATCGAACATTTCCTGCACATGATCACTTCAAAGACACTGGAGGAGATGGTCAAGAATCCCTTTATAAAATCTGCAAGGTATAGCCTCTCCATCCTGATTTTTCTTCTTTCTTACGAATCAGAAATAAAGGATTCCTTTCCAAGTCCACATCCTGAGTTCTGCAGACATATTCTATATTTAAGAATTGTTTTATTTCCCATTTGTGGCTTTGGTCTGTGTAATATTAATAGTCGGTGAATGCACAGCATTTTCATCACATTTTTCCTGGTAATCATGTACCCTCAAGACTCAGTCCCCAAACATTATCCTCTTGACTTGGAATCCCATCTGATGTGAGCTGGGGCATGGTATGGCCTCAAGTTTGCTTTGTTTTTATAAGGAGGTGAACCAAAGATTCTCTCAGTAATGAAATAGAATGACAAAACACAAAGAATTACCAGCTGGCTCTGTCCATCTAGAGAAAGTACATAAGGACATCAGGCAAAAAGTCAGTCAACAAGTGGTTATTGAGTATTTATTATGTATCAGTAAGCATACAAAGAAGAAAAAAACCTGGTTCCTGATTATAAGGAATCTCATTCTAGTGGGGGAGACAGTGCACAAGCAACTATGTATATTTCCTCTCTTTCTCTCTCTCTCTCTCTCTCTCTCTCTCTTTCTCTCTCTCTCTCTCTCTCTCTCTCTTTCTGTCTGTCTCTCTCTTTCTCCCTTCTCTTTTTCTCTCTTCCTCTCTGTTTCTCTTCTCTCTCTTTCTCTCTCTCTGTCCCTCTTTTCTCTGTCTCTCTCTCTCTCAATGGGAGGTAATCTCAGAGGAGAGGTACTAGTATAGGGGGGAGAGGAATAGTAGGAGTAGAGTAGTAGTAGGAGGCTAGGAAAAGTCTCTTTGAAAAAGATGGGATTTGAACAGAGTCTAGAAGAAAGTCAGGGAAGCCGGAAGGTAACAGTGAGGAAGGAGAGGAAATGATGGAAATGGAACCACCCTCATTTTTTAAAACCAAAAGTAAGAAAAGAGAGAAGATTAGGTTGACTCTGGTTTCTGAAAACTTCCATCTCCTCTGATAATAGTTCCTATGGCCTGTCTTCTAACTTGATGTTTTGTTATGAAGTGTCTCTTTTTCCTCCCATTGTTAGAATGCCTGCAAAAACAGTTTTTAAACTTTAAATTTTGATATGCCTGGAAACCAAAGCTCTTCATGCCTGCCAGCATTTTAATGTAGTTGCATAGCCTGTAGCAATGTTTTTCATTGCTGTCCTTCAAAAATCTCATTTCCTAAGACTATATAGAATGCAAAATTATCTTCCTTATCCTTCAACATATAGTAAAAGATATGTGATTTCATCAATGTGGGAGAATTCCGATGGCGGGAGCTCCCTGTGTGACATTATCAGCAAATTCTAAGGTATTGCTAAGACACTGACGCTGTGACTTGATCAATTTCACTGGTCAGTGTCAAAGATGGCATCTGGATGCACATCAGCCTAATGTTCTGTGTGTTCTTCCACACTGTTTTTATTGATAAAAGAATCAATACAAAGTATCCTGAAACCCAATATTAACCAACAGTTTCATCCTTCACCCTCTCATATAGGTTATCAGATCAGCTAACAGTGGACCTCATTTTTAAAGACTCACAACATTCCACTTTTAATCAGTAGAAAAATGACCAAAAGTCAGTTAGCAGCAGGTTGAAAATAAAAGAGGACTTACTTAATTCTTTAAGTCAGTAACCAACTTGTAAATAATCAAAAGTTGGTATTCCTTTTGAAATATGGCCTTTCAGTGGTCAGTCAGTAGTACTTTTGGACATGGTTTCCTATGGGGGGGGGTGTTATGTTAAAATGACTTTTAGTAGCTTGTCTGCTTTCCCTCATTCATATAGTAAGTTTAGAATTTAACCACTGGCAAAAAAAATCTTTATGAAGAATGCAGCATTTTCAGATTTATGTGATCAATCCACTTGGGTCATAAACTTTTTCCTGTGCTTTTTTTTTTTTAAGAAAAATCCTGGCCATTATGAAAGATAATAGTATGATTATGAATATACACTTCTGAGAAATCTTTTCATGTGTGATGTATCATCCACAGCTGGAAATATGCAAGTGACTAAAACTTAAGAGCAGACTGACCTCTCTTTAGAAGGCAAAAATCCATCATTGAGTTTGACAAGGAAAAAAAAGATACTGTACATCATCAAAAACATGCAAGCTAGTCTGCTGCGGAGTAAAAAAAAACCCAATCTATTTAATATTGTCTTTTGTAAGCTGACTTTTAAAAAGTTTGGTGAAAACCAAGATTTAGCCTATAAGTTTTGTTTAAAAACTAACAATTTTTTACTTCAAATTGAACATCATCCTCTGAATATTCTGGCTTGTAGTACAGGGAATCATATTTTTATGTTTTCCAGGGGTGGGGAACCTGTGGCCTTCTAGGTCCTTGGTTGTGACCTTTTGACTGAGTTCAAGTTTTTTTTTCTTTTTGGAGGGCAGTTGGGGTTAAGTGATTTGCCCAAGGTCACACAGCTAGTAAGTGTTAAGTGTCTGAGGCTGGATTTGAACTTAGGTCTTCTTGACTCTAGGGCCAGTGCTCTTTTCACTGTGCCACCTAGCCCACCCCCTGAGTTCAAGTTTTATAGAACAAATTATTTTATTAAGGGGATTTGCTTTGTAAAGTTTAAATTCAGTTAAAGGGTTGTACTTGAGGACCTGAAGGACCACATGTGTCACAGATTCCCCACCCCAGTTTTAGATATTTATACTCATTCCTGTTAATCAGAGAATAGTGGTTCACCATTCTTTGATTGATATTAGATGGTTGACTTAGGCAGCAAGGAGACTCAGTACATAGAGTGCCAGGCCTGGAAACAGGAAGGCTCATCTTCTGGAGTTCAAATCTGGTCTCAGAAACTTAATAGCCATGTAACCCTTAACCCTGTTTGCCTCAGTTTCCTCATCTGTAAAATGAGCTGGAGAAAGAAATGGCCTACAGCTTTCTTTACCAAGAAAACCCCAAATGGGGTCATGAAGAATCAGATATGATTGAAAAAAGACTGTAACAACAACAATGAAAACAGGAATGGTCACTACCAAACTAAATTTGAAGCAGCTCATAATAGAGACAAAATATACAATGTTCTTAGAGTGAGCAAGAAGGTATTGGGAGAATTCCAATTATATAAAGTCTGGAAAATAGCTCTAATTTTAAGGATGGAGTAGTCTGACATTGGAATTGAAAAAAAGTTTTATTATGGGCCCTGGTGAAATGAGAAATGATCTGAGCTGTCAGATAAGAGGGAAGACTGTTAAAAACTTCCTGTCATGTTTTAATGGGGCTGTCAATTCTGGTTTCTTCTCTTAATCTCATTTTCTGACGAAAAGGAAAGCAAGACAGTTCAAAGCTTCTGTTGTCGTGAATTTGTGTGAGGAAGTTGAAAATCTTAAGTCAAAAAATTTAGGGATGAAAATAGTATCAAGAATTTGGCAAAGTTTTCTGCAGCCATTAAAGGGATAGTTTGAGCTTCTTGCTTCTGGTTTTTGCTAAGTCAGTTTCCCATATCAAAATTGTACTTGGGGAGATAGGCAAGAAGGAACAACTCTTGGTAATGACTCATTATTAAAGAGATTTCTGTACAACTTGGGAAAGTTGTATTTCACAAAACAAAAAAATCACATGTGTCTTATGGAGTTGCCAGTTTGTAATACCAATAATTATAGCCCAGATAAAGCATTTGATATTTTCACGAGCTAGGTAATGTAAGAAATATTATACACTTTTGAATATGGATAAACTAAGGTTCAGAGAACTTAAGTGATTTTTCTCCCACAGTTAGATAGCTAGTAAGTGGTAAGAGTCAAGACTTGGGTCCAAGTTTCTGACTCTAAGTTCAGTGTTTTTCCTACTATTTCCAATTATCTCTACTTAGATGTTAGGTGTTGGTGGTTTGAATTATAGCTAGTGCTCCCAAGGCCTTCTGCTGTCATTTTGAAGATTTTTGCTTAATAGCTGTCATTAGGTTTTCATGGTTGTGACTGTAAACAATGGGGTAGCATTTCCTGGTCTATTTTCAGGTTGACACCTTTTCATAAGGACACCTACAGTCCAGCCTGTCCAAGCAATCGGCAAAAATATTGGCCTCATCATCATAGATTAAAGTGACCTGTCATGTACCATTTAATTGGAGGCATGTTGTTTTTTTCATTTTCTGATTAAAGAAACTGTTTTTTGAAAAAGAGGCTACTGCTGTGACTTTAATAGTGGGAACTGAATATATTTCAGGGAAATCAATAACCTGGTTTTTGTAGGTTAATAATTTGATTGCAGTGGTTTGAAAAAACAGAAAATAAAAAAATAAGCCCACCTTTCTCCCCATATATCTTCTTTTGGCAAACTATGTTTATTTAGTCTTTACCTGAAAGGTGAAAGTTGCATTTCTGGCAATGGCACTGTTGAGTGGGCTTTGTAATATGCAAATCATCATTGGTTTTCCTAGCTTCAGATGTAATCAGTCACAAAATTTACTTATCTCACTTATATTTTTCTGTCTCAACTGGCATTTCTAGCAATAGGTACCAATTATTTTTGCCTCATTGATTTTTTTTAAATTTTGGTTCTTTGTCTATCCGATTTAATATAGATCTCACACTGGGGCACTTAAATGTCCTTAGGTTTGATGGCAGTAGTTGCTACACATAAAAAAAGGCATTCGTGACCATTTGTCCATTCCCATTGCCCATCTCAAGTGTCACTTTAGTGTCCTCAGCATACAAACCTCCTCTTGTTAATTCATTTGGATCTTGTACAGCATCACCAACCTAAACTGTATGTTGGATAAGTTAGTCCATTAACACATTTGCACTCTCTTCTCACTTAACTAATTAGTTCAAGTCCCTCATTCAAATTCATTAAATATTAATTATCCAGTGAACTTGAGAGACCCCATTTCCCATTTATTAGTCAATCAATCAACAAGTATTTGTTGGGTCTGTTTTGTGTGCCAGGCACCGAGAGTAAAGGTACAAAGACTGCAGCAATCCCTACTCCCAGGAAGCTTCTATTTTCGTGGGAGACACAGTGAAGTACATTAAAAAGAATCAGTAAATCAATATATATTTGTTCCAAATAGTTAGATGTAAGGTATGAAGGGAGGGAGGGCACTAGAAATTGGAAGGAATCAGGAAAGACTTGCTGAGGCTGATGTTGCAAATGCAACAACATAAAGGAATAAGTACTCTTACTCGTATTTTTAATAAGTATAAATACACGTACTTATACACAGGGTGTCCCAAAAAGCCTTAATGAAGTCTTAAGCTATAATAAGTTTTTTTAAGTATTTTTCATTCCTCTGCACTTGTCTGGAACCTCAGTCTTCAATCATTTACCTCACTTGAGACAATGATAAGAATCCATTACACGTTGTTTTTCTCTTCAGAATCAGCCCTTTCTCTTTCTCTTCAGGAAACAACCTTCTATATACTTGATTGCTATCTTCTCACAAAACTTTTATAAAGTTTTTTAATAAGATTTCCTCAAAATAACCATAAAGACAGTAGTTCTTATGAGAAGGAAGCCTTTCCTTATCTTCTCTCTTGGCTGCATAAATAAATTCTCCATATGTCTTTATGGATCACGGATAAACACTAACTTCATAGAGAGTTCACATTGTCATTTTTTCCATTGGTTTTCCATTGTTGTTGTTGTTTAGAAAGATACTGAAGTGGTTTTCCATTTCCTTCTCCAATTCACTTTACAGATTAGGAAATTGAGGCAAAGTTAAGTGACTTGTCCAAGTACATGCAGCTAGTAAGTTCCAAGGCCAGATTTGAACTTGGGAAAATGAGTCTTCTGGACTCCAGGTCCAGTCCTCTACTGCTCCACCTAGCTGCCTCCGGTTTTTCCTAGATCCCCATAGATTACAGATAAATAACATGGCCATGTTTGTGGGTAGAAGTGATTGACATCAATTTATTTTTTCAACTCTCCTTCAAGCTTTCAGTCCATACTGTCTTCTCCCAACATCTTAGTGTAGCTCTTTAAGCCATATATTGATAATATCTGTAGCTTTTTTTATATAGCTGACTGATTTAGGAATTACATTCGGTTATAGGTTTCTGCAAAAACTGTTAGGCAAAACAGCAAAAAACGGCAGCTACTTTAAGGATGGTTGCTATAGATAGGAGTTATGCTCTTGAGTAGCCAAAATTTGGAATAAAAATACTTAACTTTATATATAATTTTTGGCTTTTTTGGGGGGCAAGGGGGAAGATAGGGTAATTGGGGTTAAGTGACTTGCCCAAGATCACACAGCTAGTTTTTATGTTAACTGTCTGAGGCCACATTTGAACACAGGTCCTCCTGACTCCTACTGCCTGACTAACATAGGTCTTTTAGTTAGACCTAGGAGTATAAACTGAAAATTTACCCAAAGCTTTATTTTAACCACTGATTTCCTCATTGATGTAAGAAATGATTTTGGTTTCTTCAAGACCATATTCTCTTAACCAGAATATCTACTAGTTGTTAAGGAGCTTTGTTGGATGGGTGAGTTCCAGATCTAGGGATTGGGTTATGGATAAACTCAGTTATTATACTACACCAAATCGTGCTACTTTTGTAACTGGCATTCCCCTGTAGTTGACATTTGGTCAACATTAATTGCCAGCAGAATCATGGTAAAATATTCCAGTGGTTGGGACTCTCATGAGTTATTCTCTCCTTGTGATAATGACCCTTTCAATGAAGATCATGGTCTGACTTGCATTGGGAGGAAATTGTGAGATTAATAGGCTTGACTTTGTGTTTACTTAACTGAGTACATGTAGTATCTCCTTAGAGAACATATGGTCCTTCAGGGCAGAGGCTATTTCTTTACTTATTTCATAGTATATATTTGAATTAAACAATGTGTTATTGATATTATTTTGAAGCTTTATTAGTTAGTCCAATGACAAGCATTTATTAAGTGCCTCCTATGTGCCAGGTACTGTCCTAAGCACTGGGGATACAAAGAGAGGCACAAAAACCAGTACATGTCTCAAGGAAGTCACAGTCTGGCGGGGAGATAAGATGTAGACAACTGTGTGCAAACACACTATCTACGGGATTACTCGTAGATAATGAGCATAGGGAAGTGAAGAGCATTAAGGTGTATCAAGAAACGTTTCTTGTAGAAGGCAAGTTTTTAGCTGGGATTTGAGGGAAGCCTGGAAAGCCGAGGGGCAGAGATGAGGATGGGGAGCCTTCCAGAGAAGGGTTCCCTTCAGAGAGAATGCCTGGTCAGTAGGTGAGTCCCTCGTGTGAATAATCCATAGCATTATAGGCTTAGAACCAGAAGGGGTCCTAAAGGGCCGCCCAGCCCAACGGCCCCATTTTAGAGATGAGTGCAAGAAAGGGTGAGTAACCTCAGTCTAGGTAGCTACCGCAGTATAGAAGACCCGAGTTCGGATGCAGACCCTTCCAGCTGTTTGATTGGGGAAAGTCACTTACCTGCTCTTTGCCTCAGTTTTCTCATGCATAAAATGGGAACAATAAAAGCACCTACCTTCCCAGTTTGTTGTAAAGACCAAATAATATTTGTAAAGTGTTTAGCATAGCGTCTGACATTTTTTGTTGTTGTTGAGTCGTTTTAGTTGTGTCTGGCTTTTTGTGACCTCATTTGGGGTTTTCCTGGCAAAGTGATTTGTTATTTCCTTCTCCAGCTCATTTTTCAGATGAGGAAACTGAGGCAAACTAGGTTAAGTGACTTGACCAGGGTCATTCAACTATTGTCTAAGGCCAGATTTGAACTCAGAAAGATGAATTTTCCTAACTTAACCTGATACCCTATCCATTGTGCCACCTCAGTGCCTGGTACATAGTAGGTAGCGCAGTGAATAGAGCACTGGCCCCTTTACTTTGCCTTGTACTGGAGACAAGCCCCATGGCAGCTGTTCCCTTTAATTGGTTCACCCAAGGCTGATATTGAGGGTATGAACTTGAATAACTGGAGAACAGAGTAGACAATACTGACTACACTTGGTTCTGAAAGCTGAGATGCCAACAAGGAAATGACATCTAGTATCTTTAAAAAACAAAAACAAAAACGCAAATATTGTTCCTCTTTGATTCTATTCCTTTCTATTGCTCTCCGCCCCAGTTTACACATAGACACACATATGCAACCTTACTTCATAGTGAAATCATTACTTTCTCATTTTCTTCTGACCTGTTATGTACCAGAAGGTTCCTCACTAATGAAAACGATCCATAATTAAAAGGTTTGGAAGACCACTGACATCAAATGTCATACCAACCAATAAAGAGTCTTTACATATTTCAGAGGTTGATCATTCAACAGGCACCTCAGTGTTTTTCTGGGACTATGCTAGAAGCCTTTTCAGCCCATTAGGACTTAGCATAGTTAACGATCTGCTGGAAGGGACTTTAAAAACCTAGGGTTGCCTCTGTGCCACAGTGAGTTATTAGAATATTTCATATTGCAGCATTTTATACTGGAATGGTGTCAAAGTGGGAAGAATCTCCCCTGATTTCTCAAAGCCTGCAGTTACATGTTACTTAAGTGACCAACATTAAATTCTTTTCTTTCTTTATATTAGTTTAAAAGAATATTCAGTATCCTCAGCAGTATACATTGCTAAGGTTGATCCAAGATCATCTATGTCTTCAGGACTAATACATTTCATTTTTGTGGATGATCAAAGTTGACTGTGTTTCCAAGGTTCTTAGATTTAATTTATTTTATCCATGCCAGAAAACAGCAGCTTAACTACTTCTGGATCTGAAATTAAAATGAGAAAGATACACTTTTTATGAACTGTATAAAGTATAATCTGACAGATGGCTGAGTTGAGAATCTTTTGATGATTTGTTAAACATCAATTTAATTATTCTTGGTGTTCCTGTAAGTTAATTTTCCTAAGGTCCTTCTCTCTGCTGGAAATTTTACTACAGTGTAACAGACATAGAAGAGATCAGATTTTCACCTGGATTCTATTAGTTGACTTCTATCCCCCAAATGTACACAAAGAAACTCTATTGCTTGTTTTCTAGGACAATAGTTAGGATCAAAAGGCAATGCTTTGTATTATATGTACTGGACTTGGATTCAGAAGACTTGGAGGTTTGAATCTAGGCTCTGCCACTTTTCATCTAAATAACCTTTTGATTACCTCTGTTCCTTAGTTTCCTCATCTGTCAGATGGACATAGTTATACATATACTTTTGACATCACAAAATGGTTGTGAAGATCATATGTGATAATATTTCCAGGCTGCAATAGAAATGTTATTGACAATCCTTAAGAGAACTTACCTCTAAAAGTGAAATCTTTCTTTTGATGTTTTTCACAAGCCTAATTTTTCTGACCTTCAGTTTCCATATGTGTATGTTAAAGATACGAATTGATTTTTTTGTCTTCTTTTTATCTTAACAGATTGTGGTAAGGAAAGTACTATATAAACATGAACTAATATCAAAGAAATTCCAATTGTTTTTTGTTTCAAGAGTAGCTTTTTTTTTTTTTGGTCTTCCACTACTTCTGATCATGTCACTAAACTTTGGGGGACAGTACAGAAGTATATTTATAAATGATGACGAAGGGACTTGTAGTTTCTTTTTGTGTTTTTCTTTAATAGTTTAGAATTTGCCTTTTTTGAGCTGATTTCTGATAGTAGTAAACTTTATTATTGTTCCCTGCATAGGATTATTTTTTGCTATCTGGTAGTTTTAATTTACATATTAATAAGATATCCCTTCTGTGAATCTGTGCTCAGCTGAGAAACTGTAATGTGATTTTCAAATATGGATTTTTCTTCTGAGACTGTACCAGTGAAAAGGTCAAGTTTTTGAGGCTGGAGTGCTGGAAAGAGAATGAATGATTTGTTATGCTATCAAGTGTGCCTGAAGAGATTTAAAAAATTTTCTCTAGGCTCTCAGTCTGAAGTCCCACAAGAGCTTTTCTGAGATGGCTTTGTACTTTCTGTGGAGCCAGCCTATTCTTTTGCCTACAAGGCTAATTGCAGCCATCAGACCATTACTAGGGGAAAGAGGAGAAGAGGGTAGGATTAAAATGGAGATAAAAATGGAAGGCAGAAATAAAAGGATTGGTGTAAATCCTAAGGGTTTCATTCTAGTCACTACTTTTGGAAAGTAAGATTAATTTCAAGGAATAGAAGTGAGGTTGCTGAGCTCCCTACATAACTGAGAAATAAGGGAATAACAAAGTAGCCTGGGCAGGGTTGGTGGAGTGACATGACAAATTGAGAAAATAATGCTACTCCTGGTTTTTTTTTTTCTAACGTTGACTTTTCATAAAATGAAAACTCCTATTTCTGTAGCACTCTAAGATTTACAAGTAATTTTCCTAACTGTGGTTTTCGGTAAGGGCATACACAAAATCATCAACCTTCTTACCTCTAGTACGTATAATAAGCTCTCAGCTGTTAGTCAATATATTCTTCAATTTGTAGGACCTTTGTTGCATTTCCTGCTTCTTGCTGACTAATTGGACTGGAACTGTTAATGTCTTTTAAATGTTGGATCCAGGTTCAGAAATGCAGACGTTCAGATCCTAACTTGGGCAAGTTGCTTGCTCTGTGCCAGCAATCACTCAGCAAACATTTATGAACTACCTACTGTGTGTCAGGTCCTGTGAATAAAAAGACAAAAATTAAGCAGTCCCTGCTTAATTCCCAAGGAATTAACTTTCTACTAGGGAAGCAATACAATTAGAGACAAAATGTATGTGAAGCAAATATGAGATTTTTGGGGACAGTGGGAAAGGTATTAGTAGTTGGGGGCTTAAGGAAAAGCTTCATTTAGGAAAATGATGCTTGGGTTGAGCTTTGAAGTAAAGTAGGGATTCTCAGAGGGAGAGTTGAGGAAGGAAGGTATTCCAGCAATGGGAGACTGTTGTGTGCAAAGACATGGAGACCAGAGATGAAAGGAAATTAAAACACAAGAAGGAAGTCTAGACTACATAGTAGAGTGTTTGAAGGGTAGTATTGCTGTTGACCAGGGCTGACCAGGTCAGTCCAATTGCTCAAGTTTGATATTGGAACAAAGTGAAACATTGGTAGAAATGACTGTCATGTAGGAAAAGGAGATTTATTTGGTCATGGTAGGGGATGGATATTCATCAAGGATATTCAGGGAAGACACTATTGATTCAGCTGAGTTCAGCTCCCTTGCTTCCTTTTATTTCCCATGGAGCTTCCTAGCCCAAGCTCCTTGTATTCTCAGGCTAAGCTAAAGAAGTCACTTTGGTGGTTAGCGTCTTAGTCCCCTTAGCCAATGAAATCTTGGGATTGACTTTAATACCTTTTAGGATAAAAGTAGCCTAATTTGTTTGAGACAGGGGCCTAGGCTGTTGCTCCCACCACAATTTTCAAGTAAGTCTGGAAAGATAGTCGAGTCACATTGTAAATGGTTTTATATGACAAACAAAGCAAATTGTACTTTTTGTTGCAGAGGCAATAGTGAGCCTTTGGAGCTTCCTTATCAGGGGATTTGTAGTGTTACACTTGTACTTTAGGGATATCACTTGGGCGCTGTGTGGAGAATGGTTTGAAGGTAGGGGAACTTGGAGGCAGGGAGACCAGTTTATAAGCCATCATAGTATTCCTGGTGAGTGGTGATAAACAACCAAACTTGGGGGGAGGGAAGGAATCACATCTGAGAGTAGCAGAGTAAACACATGCACGACACATTTGAGAAATGAAATTGGTAATTAGATGATTTTGGCAAGAGAGGCTTAGGGACAATATGAGAGTTCAGGATGACCCTAAGGTTGCAAACTTTTGTGAAATAGGAAAATTTGCAAGAGGGGCACATGTATGTGAGGGCAAAGATAATGAATTCTGTTTTGGACATAGTAGCTTTCAAATTCCTACAGAGCATACAGTTGGGAATGTCTACTCAGAAGTTGTTGAAATGGGCTTGTAACTCTGGGGAGAGACACTAGGGCTGGATGTGTAGATCTGGGAGTCATTTGCATTAAGATAATAATTGAACCTGCGAGGGACTCTTGTCATCAGTAGAGGATGTTGAGGGAAAAAAGGGGCCTAGGATAGTCTTGGAGTTCATCTACAGTAAGAGGACAAGAAATGAATAAAGATCCAACAAAGGAAACTGAGAAGGAATGTTCAGATTGGTAGAAGAATCAAGAGGTAGTTGAGCCATGAAAACCAAGAGAATGTGTTCAAGAGGGGGTGGAGCCAAGATGGTGGTGTAGAAGCAACAAGGTTCTGTAGCTCCCACATAGCCACCTCAAATACCAATGAAATATGACTCTAAACAAATTTTAGGGGTCCTAAACTCACAAAAATACAGAAAAACACATCTCCTGCTGAAGGCAGCTTGGCAGGAAGGGCTTATCACAGCATGATGGGAGTGGAAACCAGCCCTGCCTTAAACCATGGCTTGGCCCTGGGGTGGCCAGGACAAGCTGCACCTGGAGCCTTCAGGAGAGTGGATCAGTGGCAGCTGTGGCAGTTTCCAAAATTATCAAGCCATAAGAAACAAGGACTAAATGAAAGGTAAGTGGAACTCAGCTAAATTTGGGGGAGAAAAGCGGTCCTGCTGAACTGCCTCCAGGGCAAGGAAGTGGCAGAAGCAGTGGCCCTGCAGCCACCTTCACATAGCTGCTTCAGAGCTCCCAGCCTGCAGACTGCAGAGGGGCCAAGTGATGATTGCAGAGGCTCAGTGCTCTTGTGTTGAGCAGCCTGGATCTGGATCATGGTCTTTGGTGGTGGTCCTGGGGTGCATTTTCAGTGAGCCAAAGATGGTGGGGGCTGCAAAAAAAACCCCAGCAGCCTCCCAATAGCTCCAGCAGCTGCAAAATCCCCAGAAATTTGGGACAGAGCTTTCCCCTCTGGAAGCAGAGTTCCACAGAGCTAAAAAGTCAAGTAATTGATGGACAACATGAGCAGGCAAAGGAAGCAAAATAAGAACAGCAACCAAACGTTAGATTCCTTCTTTGGGGACAAAAAGGATCAAAGCATGGAGTGGGAGGAAGACAACACAGTCACAATTTTCACACCAAAAGCTTCCAAGAAACATGTAGACTGCCTACAAGCCATGGAACAGCTTAAGAAGGATTTTGAAAACCAAATAAGAGGAGTGGAGGAAAAATTGGGAAGAGAAATGAGAATGATGCAAGAAAATCATGAAAAGAGAGTCAACAACCTGACTGAAGAAAATAACACCTTAAAAAATAGATTAACTCAAATGCAAAAGAGGCCCAAAAAGCCAATGAGGAGAAGAATGCTTAAAAAAGTCGAATTTGCCAGATGGAAAAAGAGAATGTATTCAAGAAAAGAAGGGTCAACAGTGGTCAGATTCTGTGGAGCAAAACATTCTCATATTCTCCATATCCACAAATGTCTCTTTAATCTATCACTTCTCTGTCAGGAAGTGGTAGCAGTCTTTATCATTGATCCTTTGTAATCATAGCTGATCTTTACATTGAATCAAGCTGTTTATTTTTACAATATTGTTGTAGGAAAAGTCATTAATGCATTGTTGGTGGAGCCTGTTATTTGTCTAATCATTTGGGGAACCAGTCCGGTACTATGCCCCAAAAGTTAGTAAACTATGCATACCATTTGACCCAGAAATATTACTAGTTAAGTTTTTTATCAGAAAGAGCTCAAGGAAAGGTGAAAAGGATCTATATGGACACAAATATTTAGAGTAGCTTTTTTTTAAACTGGTGATGACCATCTCTTACCTGCCAGATCCAATGGTATTTTCTCAGTCTTCATCCTTCCCAGCCCCTCCACAGAATCTGACCACTGAGAAGAGTCCAGTTTATTATAGTTGATCGTCACACATATGTTGTGTCTGTGATTGTGTACAAATTTCTCCTGGTTCTGCTCTTCTCACTTAGCATCAGTTTGTGTAAGCCTCTCCAGGTAAATATGAAGTCCATCTGCTCCTCATTTCTTATAGCACAATAGTATTCCATTACATTCATATACCACAACTTGTTTAGCCATTCCCCAATTGATGGGCATCCCCTTAATTTCTAGCTTTTTGCCACCACAAAGAGAGCTGCAATGAATATTTTTGTACATTTGGATCTTCCTCCCACTTCTATGATCTCTTTGGGATACAACCCTAGAAGTGGTGTTACTGGGTCAAAGGGTATGTATGCAATTATTTATAGCCCTTTGGGCATAGTTCCAGATTGCTCTCTAGAATGGTTGAATCATATACTTCATCAATTAATTGGTGAAGACTGAAGCCAAATTGCAAAGGATTGAGGAGTAAAATGAATGAGAGGAGAGAATGTGGAAGCCATGATCATATATATAGATTTTTCTAGGAGTTTAGCTATGAAAGGGAAGGTAGTTATAGAAGAAGAATGATAGGTGTAAATGAAATTTTTTTAAGGTGGGAGAGAACTGGGCATATTGAAGTAGAGAAGGAGGAATGAGGGAGATTGAAGATCAGAAAAGAGGTTAGAGGTTTGTGATATTCTGCTGAAAGAGACTGAGGGGAATGGTATGAGCAGAATGAGTAGAGAATCTGGACTTGATGAGAAAAAAAGATCACTACTACTGAAATAGTACTACTACTATTACTACTAATAATAATTACTAATTACTAATTTTTACTAATTACTAATTACTAATAATTACTATTATTGCTACTACTAATACACTACTGCTTACTGAAATAAAGGGGGGGGAGAGTGAGGGATTATGGCAACGGGTTTTATGATATTAGAATATGATGATATGAAACAATTATTATTATTCAATCTGTTTGTCACTTTAAATCTTTATCCTTAAGGAAACCCTATTTCTGCCTTTAAAACAAACAAACAAAATACTAAGTGGCCTTGGGCAAGTCATTTAACTTAAGGAACTTTGTTTCCTCATCTATAAATAAAGAGCATGTACTAAATGTTTCCATCTCCTTTTAAGAATCTAATAGACTTCCTTCCAGCAGAAAGATTGAAGCCAACTCTGGAGTTTTATGACAAGGTAACATTACTGGTGAAATTCAAGAAATGAGTCTTTTCAAACCTAGTGTTTTGTGAGGCCTTACAGGGCAGGCCTGGCCCCTGGAAGAGTAGTACATATACTATGAAAAGCTAATAAGGCAGTTATGAAACCATTTCCATGGTCTCTTTTGAATGCTAAAATTGTGCTTTCAAATTCCTGACAGCATCTGAGGTTTCAGGGTTGCACCCTACGTTTATTTTTGTTTCCAAGTTGATTTTATTTTTGTGACACTTTTAGTCCTCAGGATGCCCCTTTATACCTTCTGTCTTCACTCTCTTCCTCCTCCTCCTCCTCCTTCTACCTCTACACTTCTCAGAAGGGAGCTTGGGCAGGAACTGTGCTTCTAGAGTATCTCTTTACAGCCCTGAGGGTTGCTTTGTTAAAATAACTAAACACATGGGGTTTCCAGTGAGTCATTTTGATTTTGTTCTTTTGTAAAACAGTTGTCAGATCCTCTAAGAAGTTAGTGAGCATTTTGAAAGCCATATGTGCCTAGGTCACATGCCCCTTAACCTCTCTGGTCCTCTTTATTCTTCAGCTACAAATAAGAGCATTTGAATGGATTATATCTAAGAACTTTTTTGGTTTTCATGTTCAGGGATTTTATGTAAAATTATCATACGGTACAAGAAAGTGAGGCTATGTGAAATCACCTTATTCTTGTTGATTGCATGGAATAGCTTCCCCTTCTCTCCAGCTATCCAAACCTCCCCTTATAGCTCACCTCGTTCTACCACTCTCTCTAAGAAGCCACCTGCTCTCCCCGCCCCCTCAGCCTTCACATGATAAAATCACAAGCTTCCTTCAAAGCGCAATTCAGGTGTCCCCTGCCCTCTGTGGAGCCTTTGCTGAACCCTTCCTAATTAATTTTGCTTTTTCTCTTAAAATGATAGTATATTACTTCATGTACGCTTTGTGTTTATTTGTATACATGCAATTTTACTCCTCCCCTATCACATGGAAGCTTCTTGAGGGCAGGGACTGTTTTCATCCCTGCCCTCATCCTCAGTGCCTAGCACAGTGACTTCTTCTGGAAGAAACTCAACATTTGTATTAACTCTCTACATAATGTGCTACGTTTGCTTTATGTAGGTTGCTGTGAAGGCAGAGGTCATGCCTGGCTATCACACTAGAATGTATATACATTTTGAATGTTATCTCCATGTGACCCAACGCTCTTGCTTCTATATGTTTCATGACATGGTAAGGGCACGATTGAAATTATGTGTTCTGGACCATAAATTCTGTATTATGAAAGTGGCTCCCCATTAACAGTGTTTACTTTTGTTAGGTAACTATCAGCAGCAGTCTATAAATTATCTTTAAGATGTAGTTTTCTGTTTATTATAAAGATTTTTTAAAAAGAATAGCTCATTTATATTTTGTCAAGAGCTTTTTCCTTAGTGTTATATAAAAGGAAGCATACGTCTAGGAATTCTGCCAGCTCTATTAGATAAGAAAATCACTTTGTAAGTGAATATTTGTGAGCACATCTAACCTTCTGCATTTGTCTTCTCAAGTGTTTGGATTATTCCATGTCAGTGGATCTATTTTTAGAGGCTACATCAGGTCCCTTGTTTTTACAAGCATACAGGATGAGTTTAATAACTTTTTTTTTCAAATAAAGCTTTTGTTCCCTGGTGAATATTTGCTGGTGGAGTTATCATCTTTTCCTGCCTTTATTTTGGATGTCTCCTGGGCTTAGATAGGAATTTCTCCCTAGTTAAATGATGAAAGGAAGTTATATCCTTTTCTCTAAATGAATTGGGTTCTTTTTTTTTTTTTTTTACTACAAGTAGTAAGGGTCCTATTCTCAAAAAGGCGGTGAACCTTAGAATTTAAATACTGGGTCAGACACCCCCCCTGCCACACACACAGTTTATTATTAGGTCTCTGACAACCAATTCCAAGTGATATCTGGTGGGAGGGGTATAGTATCCTGCTCACTCCTCCTTCCGTCTTCAAAAGGTTAACAGGAAGACACTTCTTTTTTGGCTTAGAAGTATACTTTTGCTTAGTGAAGTTCTCCAATATTTCCTTCATTTACTGTGATAGTTTCTCTTTAAAGGCAGCATTATATAGTAGAATGAGTATTGCATTCATAATCAGGAGATATCTGGATTCCCTCCAACCTCTACTATTTACTAGATGCATAGCCACAGACAATTTGTTTGACCTCTCTGAGCCTCAGTTTCCTTATCTGTAAAATGGAACTAACAGTGTCTCTAATACCTATCTCACAGGTATAGTAGCAATCACTAAGACTTTTTAAAAATGTGATTGGAAAAATTTGAGTATATGTATAGCTAGCAAGGAGGGGACTGGTAGATTAACAGAACCTTTAGGTCTTTGCAACAGCCTTGCTACCTTCCTTTCTAAATAATAACTGGCTTTTCTATCTGCCACGAATTGAACATAAACATGAATTCTCTTTTATGTGTTGGGTCCTCATTAGAGTGTGAGCTCCTTGAAAGCAATGACTGTCTCACTTGTCTATTTGTATCCCTCATGCTTAGCAGAGTGCTTGACATGTAGTAAACACTTAATACTATTCCATTCCATTGTTTCATTCTATAGAGCACTCATTCTTAACCTGAGGTCTGTGAACTTGTTTGAAATAAATTTCGATGAATATATTTCAATAGAATGTTTTTTTTAGTATTTTACTTTTATGCACTTAAAAACTGTATTCTAAGAAGTGGTTCCTAGACTTCACCAGACTGTGAAAAAGAGATCCATGACACAAAGAAGATGAAGAAATGTGTATCTAAAAAAGAACTAGTGATCACAGAAACCCAGCATGGCTTTATGTAGAACAGATCATGCTGTATTCTCATTTCCTTCTTAAAAGGGAGGGTTCATATAGTGAGAGAAACTATATCTGGAAATGCTTATGGTGTGACAACAAAAAGTATCAATAAAGCATTTTTTAAAAGAAAAGTAGCATGCTAGCTAAGAATTGGGCTTAGTTTTCTAAGAAATGTATATCATTGCTGAAGGTTTTCTCTCAGTGAGGCAAATGTCTCCCAGTAATCATAAAGCTATTTTCGGTTCTCTTTGCAGTGTTGAGAAGCAGAGTGGGGTCCTTCCTGGGGGTTCTTCTCTTCTTCCTCCCCCACACATATATTTTCCCCATCTGAACACATCCCATTCCCCCAAATATGCCACTCTTTCTTTTTCTCTTTCAACCTTGTCTGTCATTACAATTTTTGCATCCCCTGATTGGTGCTGCTTTTCTTTTTTCCTTACCCAACACAGGCTCTCTGCTGTTTGACCTTTTCCATTATCCTTTTTTCTTACCTCCATCCACCCTTGATCTCCATTCCAAAGATTTCAAAAGGCGATGTATGACCTCACATTTCTGACCTCAGTATTGTGTTCTATTGGTTATATTGTAAATGCACAATCCATTGATAAGATACATGAATGGGGCCAAATCATAGTCTATACTGAAGGCAAAGTATTTTTCTTGGCAGTTCTTTTCCCAGCTAATTTATCTCATGAGACCACCTAAAACTGCATTTACAACCAGATTCAACCATACAGATATTAAACAGTAATGGTGATGATCTCTTATCCATGTACCCTGCAGTCTAGTGACATGGAGCCTTCTTGCTGTTCTTAATATATGACATTCCATCTCCCTGCTTTAAGCATTTTCATCAGCTTGTCCCTATGTCTGGAAATTTCTCCTTCCTCCTTTCCATCTTCTGGCTTCCTTGGATTCCTTCAAGTTTCAGCTAAAGTCTCACCTTTTGCAAAAATCCTTTCCTGGTTCTCTTTAATTTGTGTGCTTCCCCCCCCCCCCCCGCCCGAGATTTTCTCCAATTTTTTCTGTGTCACATGCCGCTAGGAGTCAGGAAGAAATGAGTTCATATCCAGCCTCGGACACTTCTAGCTGTGTGACTCCAGGCATGTCACTTCCATTCTGTCCGCCTCAGTTTTTGTGGTTGCAAAATGGGGATGATATGTAATAGCATGCTCATTTGTTTCCAGTGTTTGTGGTGAAGACCAAATGAGATAATATTTATAAAGCCTTTCTTCCTTTCATGGAGGCTCTAGATTCTTGAAACAGCAATATAGAAATACTGTACTATAACTTCAGCACCATTGTTTATTTTCAGCCAATGATGTGAGTGCCTGAAAAGCTAGTTTTCCCCTGATGACTAAATTCTGTGTAAAGCTTTCTTTATTGACTTAAAATTGAACAAAAATGAGTTGTTAAGCATGATGATTTTTGATGAAGGGAAACTGAGTGCCACAGATATAAGGGAGTTTTAAAAAGTGTTTTTTTTTTTTTTTTGGTCCTTAGCTTTGACTTAATTATTATAGGGAGCTCTTAATTATGGTGAAAAAACTCTATTTACCAATGCAGATGAGCAGAGTTTTGCACATTATAGTCTTTGAGAGCTGCCTGGTGAGGAGGGGGTTACTAAGTAATTTGCACAGTGTCACACAGCCACTCATATGAGTCAGAGGAGGGACTTTTGAACTTAGGTCATTCCTGACTGAGGCTAGATCTCTCAGCACACATGCCATGCTCTTTCTAAAACTCATTAAAAGTCATTGCAGTTATAAAAAGCACAATGAAGAATGTCAGACTATTTTTATATTCATTTTCTCCTGCAGAAGCTATGTCTTAGGTAAATGTTAAAGCCAACACAATTAAACTTTACCCATGTCCTGAGTTTTAAGGTCTAAGTTTGTCTAGTCAACATATAAATGGATCATACTTTTTAATATAGCACGCCAGACCCCCCCCACCCCAGTCCTGGCTCAGAAAATATAGGGTCTCCAGAATATCAAACTCTCCCTGACCAGAGGGTCATAGCTGCTGAGGGTGTTTCCCAATTTTCTCTCCCCCATCCATCTTTCCTTCCGATTCAAATTCCAAACTTTTTTTTGTATGGATAAGGATAACTTGCTATCTTTTAAAGATAACTAAGTTAATCATAATGTGGTATGACTTCTTTAATAAATAGTTTTCAACTGTGGGGGCAAGCCGAATGAATAACTGAAGACCTGAAACACTTAAAAGAGCCAACAATCAATTATAAACTTACTCCCAGTTTTTCTCCCAGGGAGCTATCCGGAGTGCTGGACAGCTTTAGTTTGAGCCTTTCTTGGTTGTAAATGTAACAAAGCTCTTCATCTCTGCTTGTACTGAACCTTACTCATCTAGACTTCTTTTAGCTCTAATACTTGATAACTCTCTTTGGCTATGTTCCAGAACACTATCCTAGTTCTCGGGTCTTCTCTTCCCACATTCTGTATCCTTCCAGCCCTTCTTTATTCTCCACTATGCTGTGTGTGTGTGTGCGCGTGCGCGCGTGCGTGTACATAGCTTCTCAATTAGTATATCTCTAATAACTCTTCTTTTTCTTTTTTTTTTAAAGCTGCTTAGTAGAGTTTATATGTGTTCAGTGTTCAGATTTCAACCTAATGGTTTATTTGTTTAACTAATGGCTCATGTCCTTATTAATGACTCTTAGCAAATCAAATTTGCATTTGTTGAGCCTGACTAGGTGATAAATCATGCTTGTATTTATTCTTTGGTTGAAAGCCAGCTGTAGGAGTCCCTTTTAAATACTCTTTCAATTTGTTCTTGAATCAAAAAGGATACTCTTCTGAGAAGAATAAAAATAAATAATAAAAGTATAAAGGACCACGTAGTTAAAATTACTCACAACACGAACTCATTTTTTCTTAGTCATAGTTTTCTATATTGAACCATTTTGTAAAAAACAAAAAAGTGAAGGTTGACTGTCCAATAGCATATTGGTAGTATGTTAATATATTGCACTGTTTCATATTTGCTATGCCGTTGACTGAGTTAATATATTGTAAAAATGCTAATTGTGTTTAGCATATTTGTTTAGATTTGGGGAAGTAAATGGTCTAATTTCGAAGTTCTGTATTTATTTGTAATTCTGTATATGAGAGCTCTATTACCCATTTAAAAAAAGTATAACTAGCTTCTTGAAATTTAGGAAATGTTGAAAGATTTAAATGAACAAGTGAGTGTGTGTTCTATGTCTACACAAGTAAAATAGACTTCTTTTAGCTCTAATACTTAATAACTCTCTTTGGCTATTCTCCAGAACAGTATCCTAGTTCTCAGGTCTTCTCTTCCTATATTCTGTATCCTTCCAGACAGTGCTCACCATGAAAGAGCTTAAATTCTAATGGGGACACAATAGACATAGGGGGATGGTGATATCAGGGAGGAGCACTTTGGTCAGGAAAGTTACAGAGATAGTGATGACAGGGGATATCAGGAAATAGATGGACATACTCTTTACAGGAACAGAGTGGATTTCATCATGATACCAAAACTGGAGGGCATGATGTTTACTGTAGTAGGCATCAGCATGTGGGGACTCATGATTATTAACTGAAGCAGAAATGAGAAGTGAGAATGGCAAAAGATAGAGACAGATTGATGAAAAATAAGCAGGTGGGTAGATTTATTTAGGAACAGACCACATAGACCTTTTGAGATGAAGCAGTCCAAAAATTGATTGGTATAAAGCTGTTTTAAAATATCTAGGCACATAGTGTAATAAATCTCATTTCAAGTAGAAGTCAGTAGTTACTGACATAGAAGGAAATGTTTCCCCAGAGTCATAAAATCAACAGAAGCTTGATATCACAAAGAAACAAATTAGAAGCAAAGGAAAACAATAGGAAGAAAGAAAAAATTATCTAATTTCATAGAAATTAACTAGCCTGTGAGATAACAGAATCTGAAATGTCACATCTATATCTATCTGTAACTGTACCTATACCTCTATCCATACATAGATGCCTTTATTTAAGACTTTCCTAATGCCTTTATCTGATTTTATTGTTCATAAACCCACACCATTTATATCTGAAATTACAATAGCAACAGTAATAATAGCTTGAACTTACATAGTGCCTACTGTACGCCAGGCCCTGAGCTAAGTGCTTTACAAATATTATCTCATTTGATCTTTATAATAATGCTAATAGGTAGGTGCTATTATTATCCCCACTTTACAGTTTGAGGAAACTGAGGCAAATGGAACAAAATCATCCCACTAATAAGTTTCTGAAGTCAAATTTGAACTCAGGTCTGCCTGACTCCAGACCCAGTACTCTATTTATTATACTACCTGACTGCTTGTAAATAAGATGCACATGGACAATATTGTATATATTTGTTAAACACAATTATTTTGCCTCATTTCATTTCAACCTTCAAAATAATGTACTGTAGCAGTTTAAATTTCTATATCTTTCAGTCAGTTCTGTCACTGGGAAGGTATGATCTGTTGTAGAATATAATCTGCAAAATCTTAACTGTCTTCTTTCTAATATTTTCAGCAAGAATATCCTCAGTATATCATTGTCGTAAGAATTTTGTTACTGGGGTGGCTAGGTGGTGCAGTGAGTAGAGCACTGGACCTGGAGTCAGGAGGACCTGAGTTCAAATTTGGCCTCAGACACTTATCACTTACTAGCTGTGTGACCATGGGCAAGTCACTTAACCCTGCCTTCTGTAATGCCAAGCAAAGGCAACTTTCAAGTTTCAGATTACCAGCATAGTAAACCCCATTTATTCAGCACACGTTCACAGAACAGAGAAAGTCAAAATATAGTATAACTCATACATTTCACAAGTAAGTTCTCAATTCAATCCAGGTCAGTCAAAGTTTCTTCTCAAATGGAGATCAGATTACTCCACCCCTAGAGGGTGCATTCATTTAAGTCTCTTCTCAAATGGAGATAGAGTTCTCAATCATCACAAAAAGGCCCAAGGTTTCCCAACCCTGGACTCAAAGTAATTACAATACCATCCTTTAACGTCAAGCACTTTCTCAAAAGGGAGCAGGAGAGAACAAAAGGCCATCCACCCTTAAGCCATAACAAGGTCAAGATAACATCTCAGCATAGAAAGCCCTAGGAAAGGCCTTTCTTTCATCTTCACTGAGGTAAGCCCTCAGCAATCTCAGTTCCTGGGGAGACAAAGCTCAACAAAGCCATAGCCA